>JAESUZ010003875.1:1200000-2400000 GCA_017311185.1 Proteles cristata cristata
CACATACATACATGACTGGTGCAAGACAGAGTCATGAGCATTATTTGAATGGTAGAAATGCTATAGATGATTTTAAAATATCTAGATAAACATCTAGGTGTTCAAAGTAACTTGTCAGATCAATGTCTCAGTTTCTGCGGATATACCTATGTATATAGATTGTGAATGTGCATGTATACACACACACACACACACACACACACACGTGTATATATTTGTGTGTTTATGTGGCATCATCTTATAGCCCTGTAGCATGGGGAATGCAATTAAGCATCAGCACTTCAAAAACTTACCTTAAAGAAAATTCTTTCTACAATAGGAGTTATTCCCACTCTTATTTTCTTAAATATGGTTTAAAAAGTGAAGCTATCATTATCGACATCAGCTCCTACATGGGGCTGTATTGAAGTGCTGAGTTTGAGGCTGTAATGTATTAGAGAAGTGATAAGCTACCTGTGTCTACATGACTATACTTCATCAGGACACATGTCTACCTGAATAATATTGGGATATCTGCTCTTTTCAATTCGCATATTTTTGACGAATTACAGCAAAGAGCTAGATATTAAGAACCATCAGATAAATATTACATACTGGACACTTGATTTCTCCTTGGAATCTTCTCATATTTTATACAAGGAAGCAATCTAGTATAATAGTTGAAGACCACCACTGTGGGAACACCTGGGTGACTCAATCAGTTAGGCATCCAACTTTGGCTCAGGTCATGGTCTCACAGTTCATGAGTTCAAGCCCCACATCGGGCTCTGGGCTGACAGCTCAGAACCTGGAGCCTGCTTTGGATTCTGTGTTTCCCTCTCTCTCTGCCCCCGTCCCCTGCTTGTGCTCTGTGTCTCTCTCTCAAAAAAAGAAAATAAACATTAAAAAATTAACTGTATACTGTGGAGTCAGATGCAAACCGCCACTTTTTAAACTCTGTGCTTAGGCAAGTACCTTCACCTCTCTGAATCTTATCTTCCCTATCTATAACACAGGTGCACCTTCTTCATAGGAGTGCATTTGACAAGTTAAGTGATATCATCCACATTGAATTAGCAATATGCCCATCGAATGCTAAGCAGTTAGAATATGATCACTACTATTGCATAAGGCAGAAAATATAGTGACAATGGCTCTGGATCTAGGTTCAATGTCATTGTCCATTACTACTACTACTACTACTACTACTACTACTACTACTACTACTACTCTTCCTCCTCCTCCTCTATCTGAGTCAAGGGGAGTTCAAGACCAGATTTTCTCATTTTTCTGATATATTAATGCGATAAAAAAGATTTAAAAAATTATAAATAGTATATAGATCAAGGTATTTTTATTAGGGACTCGCATTGAATGAAATATTAATCAAGGTGCATTTAGGGGTAAATTCAACAGTTTTAAACAGTACAGAGGTTCAGTACTATTAGGCATGAGTTAATTGTGTTACATGGGCTTTACTTATTTGTTTGTGTTTTCATTAGTTCAGTGTTAAAAATATACACACTTTATTCCCATTTGAAATTCAACATATTTAATCCTGGGCTTATTCAATTTCTGGTTTACATAAGTTCCTTTCAGTTTTTAAAGAAATGTCAATGAAAAGCATACAAATGATAATGTTAGAAATAAAATAACAATGATATGGATCTACCTTTCTACTTTTCACAGAACTTGAACTAGGTTCTTTTCTACTGATGCCCTAAGATACATGAATCTGGTGCAACCAGCCCACTGTATAGATGAGAACACTTTAGAAGTGAAGAAATACAGAAAGACAAGGATGGCTTATGATAGCACTAACCCAAGCTGTGAGGGAGTCCAGTAAACAATCTAAAATGTGTATCATAAACTCCATGAGGAAGGAGAAGGGGACAGGCCATCACCATGGAGGAGCTAGAGGCATCAAAAGTGCTCACAAAACACAAGACTCAATTATCTAAGACCTTCCTGTAATGTTCTATGTTTCTAAAAAAAAAAAAAAACAAGCTTTCAAGCATCAAATGAATCTGGTCCTGGAATGAAGTCAGTCTGGCCTTTTCCTGCAGACCATGCTATACAGAAAGAAAAAGCCTCAAAGGATTTTCTCGACATAGGTGCCCTGTTTGTCCCCTTCATCAGACCATGGCCAAGGTACCTGTTGAGGTAACAAGAAGTGAAGAATGGAATACACTAGCCCATTGATACTTCTGAGCACCCCCAAACAAGTCAATCCCCCAGACTGGTGGAGGCCGAGCCGGCTCCGGCAGGTCCAGGGGTCCCTGAAGGATGGACGGTGTCGGCGAGAGAGAGAGAGAGCCCCGAGATTCTTTCTGATCACCAGGCAGGCATCTCTGTCCTGTCAGTTTTGGTGACTTTATTTGAAGGTTCAAAAACAATATGAGGTCAGAGAAAGGAATTCTTTTACAATGGAAGGTCTTTTGCGATGACAATTGCAGAATTATCCCAATCATAGTGAATTTACGACCAAGGAAATAACAGGATGCTCTTAGTGGAAAACAGGATAATATATAGGTTAAGTTGTATATAAATAAGCTAGGAGTCATTCTGTCTGGCTCTCAAGAGGATGAATGTTTCTGAATTGGTTTGTTTGTGGAAACTACCAAAGGGGCTCTATATGTATCAGTCTTTGCATCTAGGTTTATGTTTTAATTACCCTTATCTATCCTCATCCCAGTTGCCAGTGTAAGGGAGGATGTTTGTGGAGTGTAGGCCTTGAGGAAGGAACTGCCATACATCACCAGTTAGTAAGTAACTATAAATTAGGCTCTTCTGATATTGGTCTGATATGGAATATTGTGAGGTCTGGTCAATACCAGCAGCCTCATTTCCAACATGAGCCAGGAGTAGCAGGAGATACCAGTTTTCATTTCTCATGGCAGGAGCTGCAAACACTGCCATTTCCTCGCTGTGACTGCCATCCAGAGAGGCCGGTGCGGCTCCCGGCACCAGACTCCTTACAAGATGGGGACAGGAGAAGTCCATTGAGGTTCAACTTGGCCCCATAAGCTTTCTACATTGGAAAAAACAGCACACAGCAGTTCCATGACTACTCATTTGGAAGGGACCCATCTTTTTCAAAATATGGATCTTAAAAGTGGATTGTTGGGGTGCCTGGGTGGCTCAGTTGGTTAAGCATCCGACTTCAGCTCAGGTCATAATCTCATGGTTCATGGATTCGAGCCCCACGTCGGGCTCTGTGCTGGCAGCTAGCTCAGAGCCTGGAGCCTCTCTTCGGATTCTGTGTCTCCCAATCTCTCTCTGACCCTCTCCTGCTCACACTGTCTCTCTCTCTCTCTCAAAAATAAATAAAACATTTTTTAAAAAATGGATTGTCTACTTTTGCTTTTGTTGCCTTTGCTTTTTGTGTCAAATCTGAAAAGTCATTGCCAAGACAGACATCAACAAGCTTACCCTTTATGCTTCCTTTTAAGAGTTTTATGGTTTTGGGTTTCATACTTAAATCCTGATCTGTTTGAGTTGATTTTTGTGTATGGTAAAGACAGGGGTCCAGTTTCATTCTTTTGCATGTGGCTGGTCAAAACTAGGACATAGAAGAAGTGACTGCACTCCCACATTCACCGCAGCATTATTCACAACAGCCAAGATACGGAAACAACATAAATGTCCATCAACACATGAATGTATAAAGAAAATGTGGCATATATGTATGTATGCATATATATGTATGTACACACACACACACACACGTACACACACATATCATGATACAATGGTATAATGGAATATTATTCAGCCATAAGAAAGAACATCTTGGGGGCATCTGGGTGGCTCAGTTGGTTAAGCCTTCGACTTCGGCTCAGGTCATGATCTCATGGTTCATGGGTTGGAGCCCACGTTGGGCTCTATGCAGACTGTCAGCTTGGAGCCTGGAGCCTGTTTCGGATTCTGTGTCTCCCTCTCTCTCTGACCCTCCCCTGCTCATGCTGTCTCTTCATTAGACCATGAAAAAATATTTTTTTAAATTTTTTTAAAAAAAGAAAGAACACCTTGCCCTTTGTGACACCCTGGATGGAATTTGAAGGCATTATGCTAAATGAAATGAGTCAGACAGTGAAGATAAATACTACATGGCATCATTTATATGTGGATTCTAAGAAAAAAAAAGGCAAGTCCATAGAAATAGAGAAAGAGTAGAAAAGTGGTTGATAGAGAGTAGGGGGTAGGGAAAACAGGGAGAGTTTAGTATAAAGATGCAAACCTTAAGCTCCAAGATAAATAAGGTCTGAGGATCTAATGTAAAATTTGGTAACTACAGTTGGTAACGCTGTGTTATGTAACTGAAATTTGCTAGGACAATACAAATGTTCTCTATAGGTAGGTAGGTAGAGAGAGAGAGAGAGAGAGAGAGTTAAGAGTGGGTTATCTTGCTCATCTCCCTCTCATGCACACAGGGATCTGTGAGGATGTGCCTATAGTCAGCATGAGAAGCATAATCCTAATCTATCAATGTCACCCTTGGGAGAGACATCTCGGTTACTTGCTATTTTATGCTTCTGTGTTTTTTTCTTACAGAGGCTTCAGTGCCTTCACTTATTCTCTTCATCAACTGGCTAACTGCTATTCATCCTTCAAAACTTCACTCAAAAATTACAAGTTTTGGGACTCCCTTCCCAATGCCTAGTCTGACCGGTCTGCTTTGGAGGGACTCAGTTTTCTTGTATAGCCTCTGTCACAAGGTTCTATCTATTTGCCTTCCTGCCACTCTCCCATTCTCGGCTCTAGCTCTAGGAAAATGGAGATTTTTGTCTTAGCTCTGCGTGCCAGCAGATTTCCAGGGCCTGTGTATAGTAGGTGTGTTCTCTTCCACTGATTCAATTATTGAGTAAATGAGCAATTAGTTGACTGACCTCTTTTAGTTGTTCAGAGACCTTTTATCTTCATTCAAGGCTCTCAAGTGCTTTTTGAAATGATGAAGTTGCCGGACAAATGTGGAACCTCCACATAAGTGTAGGTCACTCTGTCAAGTTTCCAAGTGTTCTACTTTGATCCATCTATACTTGGCAGCCAGATTCTGCAGCAGGACAGCTGGCTTGGCGGCTCCAGTGAATGCCATTATTCCTCACAGGGCTGGTACTAAGCAACGTTGCCAGTTTCATCCATTGGACCTTTAAATCCCCCTTTCTTCATGCTCCGTGCTTGTTTCCAAGCTTACTTTCTGATCCTTAATGCACTTCAGGGCTCTCAAGCTCAACTGGCTTCTCAGAAACTTGGGTCTCTGCTGCCAGCTCTGTGACTAGCTGTGTGACCTTGGGCATGTCACTTTCCCTCTCCGAGCCTCATTTTCCTTCATTGTCAAAGAAGGTGGGATAGAAAGTAACAGTCCGGCATTGAATCAAAGCCTAGAAGCCTGGCCAGTAGAGAGGGGGAATTAAGGACACTGGCTCAATGTAGAGTGGAGGCCTGGAAAAATCAGGGGACATGAAACGTGCTGTCTGAAACCTGTAGTCCAGTATCTTTTCCCGTCTTCAGCCCTGTCAATCATCTAAGTCTGTTTCTCTGTCGAGGACAATACATTACCCCGGTGAGGGGGCTGTTGTAAATCAAAGGGGATAATGTGTGTGAAGAGCTCTGGGAACTGAAGTTCCACAATCATTACAATCTCTCTAAAGCAAATCATACATATAAAACGAGGGTGTTCAATGTCCTAAATCATCATTCACCAAAGTGCATTCCATGCACCTTGTTCTGTGAGGTATTTACAGGAGTTAAAGGGTGAAGGAGGAGGGAAAGTAAGGCTCTGTGGACAAATCAACTTAAGAAAAAATGGGATAACAAAGTCAAATGAGGTTTCTTTACTGAGGAGGGCTCTGCTTTGACGAGCTACCATGCACTGCGAGTCTAAAATAAGGGACATATCTTTGCAAGGTTTCCTGATCTTTTTTGGCCACAGACCCCTTTTGCTTTATAGAGCATCAATGGAGCATATGTTAGGAAGTACTGTGTTAAATGAAAGGAATGACGTCATGTGAGAATTTTAGATGCTGCTAGGGGATTCAGAGGAGATACTTTGGGCAGATGAGAAAAGCTTTCAGCTTGTTTCTATTTCTGCTCCCAACCCTTTGGGAAGAGAGTCATAAGATGTGGAGTGCTGAGGGATGTGATGACTTGGAAGCAGCACCCCTGGATTGCAACCCTAGCTCTGCCGCCAACTCCCCGTGTGACCCTGGGCCATTGTATGAGGCTCAGTTTTCTCATGTATAAAATGCAGGGCTGGACGTCCGAAGCATCAGGACCACCAGAGACCAGTCAGATATGCCCAATCACTGACACAAAGTGTTTCCTGAGGGGAAAGAGAAGGAAGAACAAGGCAGCATGCATATTTGATGTCACAAAAATAACATAGTCATGGCCAGCTCTCAGATAATTGGTTCGGGAGCAGGTCATCTGGAACTCAAGGTTCACTGCTGATAGTGCCTAAGACAGTAGATACTAAGGTAAGTATGTGAGCAGCCTATGCAAGAAGACTGCTGGTGGGGAGGTGGCCTAGCTACCCATTTTACCTCCTAGCACTTCAAGATGAATTAAACATCACTTATTCTGAACCTGGGGTCTCTCCCAGGCTGCCTTGGTATTTTCACGTGTCCCCCACACCCCACCCCACCAGCCAAATGTCCTATCAGACAATGGGGAAGTCGGTGTCTGATGGCCTCCCAATACTCAGGGCTGCATTAACACTGGACCGCACAGAAAAAAAAAAAAAAGCTGAGCCCACTATTTATAGCCATGTTCTCAAAATATCAGATTTATAATGTGTGGAAACATTTGCATTTTCTACCAATGATAGACTGAAAGCATTAGCTGCAAAGCAAGTAAACCCCAGAGGGTGAATGGAATTTAAATCCATTTGATTCAACAAGTGCTTTTGGAACATCTAGGAGGCAACTGGTAGCTTCTCTGCACAGAGCAGAGGGGAAATAAAGACTTCCATTTATCAGAGTTATCAAGACCTATTACCTTCCTGGCATAGCTGTTGTCTTTAATCCTCATGATGAGGCGTTTTGTGACACCGTCGACAAACAAAGGGGCCTGGGAAGTAACTGGCCTCGTACCACAAATAAATAGAGAATCCAGAATGTGACCCTAATATCTGTCTAATCCTGAAGACCGAGTCTATTTCCACTAAAACCAAGTTACCACTCTAGTTATAGATGACAAATAAGGAATTGTTATGATCCTCATGAGCCGATGAGGGTATGGAAGGGTACACAGGACAGGTAAGGCAGAATGGTGAGAGATACACAGAACTGAGAATCAGAAATAACGTGTGTTTTGCTTTGAGAAAACAATAAAGCCAACTGTTTGTATATCTACTTCTATTTTTAAGGCCACTTTAAAAATACATATATTGATCTATTTTCTACTTCAGAGAGTCACAGAACTTCAGAAAGTAATCTTACAAGGGGCCATATGGATCATTATGCCTAAGTCTGTTTTACATATAAGAAAAGGGATCCTCAGAAAACTCAGATAACTCATGTAGGGTCATATAATAGTAGGGCAACTACAAATGTTGGCCTATAACCCGTGTCTCTGCTTCTTAGGCTACCATATACCCCACTGCACTGCTTCTCAACTTTTTAATAAGCCCAAGAGTGTCTCATTTATATTCATCCACCACAGGCCATCTATCCATTTATTGTCCATCTATGCACTCATCTTTTGTCCATTCACCCATCTATCCAACTGGCTTCCATCTATTCTCCATCCATCTACCCACTACCGATCTATCCATTGATTTATCCTTTCTTCTACTCTACTCTACTCTAAGGCAAGTCTACTCTAAGTACCTACTCTAAGCCAAATCCCAAACCATACCGAAGTATTCCAAGGTTCCTGCCTGTTCTGGTAGCATGTTCTTACCTCTAAACACAGTTTAAGAGTAAACCTGGACCAGAATTCTATGCCACAGTAGGAGTCTACATACCCAAGTGTTAACATAAAAAGAACAATACACTAGATGAGAGGAAAGTTCTCCAGGGCTTAGACTTGCCATCATTTTCTGCCTGAAGTACCTCCAGAGGCATTATGGGGTAAGCTGATGGCATATGTATGTATTTGAGCCAGGGATTATGGGAAAGTGATGGTCTCATATTTGGGAGTTGGACAAGACCGATAGCCCTAGCTGTGCTGAAAAAAAATTATTTTCCTCATGAAAATAATGATTTCATTTGAAATAAATAATGCTGATGGCATGCCTTGAATAGCTAAGTTGGTTGAGCATCCAACTTTTAGTTATGGCTTAGGTCATGATCTCACAATTTATGAGTTCAAGCCCCACATTGGGCTCTGTGCCAACAGTGTAGAGCCTGCTTGGGATTCTTTCCTTCTCCCGCTCTCTCTGCCCCTCCCATGCTCTCTCATTTGCATGCTCACTCGCTCTCTCTCTCTCAAAATAAATAAATAAACTTAAAATATAAATAATGCTGAATGTTGGCAAAGTTTTGGCCTGATTATATTTATACATTCACAAATATTTACAGAGCACCAATGATGCATTTTTATGTTTTTCACTTAGTCTTGTGATATATTTTTAAGGTAAATATTAACATCACCTCCGCCTTTACTTTATGGGTGCAGAAATTGAGCTCAGACAGGCATGTAACTTTCCCAATGTCATATAGATAGTAAGTAGAAGAGTCAAGACTTTAACTCAGGACTCTTGGATTTCAGAGCTCATACTAGACTAAGCTACCTCCCCAAACAATTTACACTCCAAAGGAAGAAGGAGTAACTCCTTGTTATGGGGTTTAGAGGAGGACTCAAAGAATTCCCACCAGAAAAAGTGGAGGTCTGAATGTGGAGAACAACAAAAAGGGCATCTCCAGGAAGAGTCATAGCTTGATAAAAGGTACGAAAACAAGGAAGCATCGGACAGGTTCAGGAAATAAGTGGGCTATA
The DNA here is from genome assembly GCA_017311185.1 of Proteles cristata cristata. Lineage (NCBI taxonomy): Eukaryota > Metazoa > Chordata > Mammalia > Carnivora > Hyaenidae > Proteles > Proteles cristata. The sequence continues at coordinate 1,208,920 of JAESUZ010003875.1, forward strand.
GTAATGGAGCACCAAGCAGGGAAGAAGTAGGTTAGGGTCATGTTGTACGAGATCTTAAGCCTATGGCAATGGGGTATCAATAAAGGTTTTAAGCAGGAATGTGATGCAATAAAATCTGTACATTTAGGACACTCAGTCTGCTGGTTTAAAAGTTTGAAAGTTTGAAAGAAGAAGACCATTTAAGAGGCTAATACTTGGAAAAAAAAAAGAGGGAATGATGAGGATAAAGAAAAAGTAAGATAAAAATGTGAAAAATGCTAAAGAGCTTGGATACATGGGTGGGTGGATGGGTGGATAGATGAATGGTTAGATAGATGAATGGGTGGATGGACGGGTGGATGGATGGATGGATAAGTGGACAGGTGGATGGATAAATCCTTGGGTGGATGAATGGGTTTGGGGGATGAATGGTTGGATGGATGGATGAAAGGATAGGTACTTGCTGAGCTCTTCCCCTTGGCGATACCTCAATAACAACCAGTAATTGTAGACCTGGCAGCTTCCACTTCATTACATTTTATGGGTAGAAAGGCCAAAACACGGAAACCTCTCCCATTATCAATCTGCATATCATCTTGAAATTCTTTCATCAAAACCATGCTTTCATCATGTTTCCTCCCATTGCCAGCATGATATAACTGTTATTTGCACTGTCATTCATGACATTTGCTGAGCACTGTACTAAGAGTATGATATTTCTGTCATCTAAGAAAAGTCTAAACTTTGCTATCAGGCTTAATTTGGTTTGACCTTGGCAAAACCACTTCACTGTGACCTTGGACAAATAACTTAATTGTATTCAAAATTATCTATCGCATGGTGATAACACTCTAATTCACAGGATGCTACAGGAATTAAATGAGTGAAGATATATAAGGTGGTCAGTACATAGTAGATGGTCAATAAATGGAAACTATATTATTGAATAAAATCTTCTAATCCCTATAATGGAGCTCTTGTTAACACCTGTTTTCTCAAGGATCATTCGGTTCCTGGGTTCTCTTAAAAAGAGACTCCTTTTGTGCTGGCATATTTTGTATATCTGAAAGATTAGTGCATCCCCTACACACACTCCAATACATATCCACAACCTTAATGCTCTTTTTTTCAATTTTTGATCCCTCTCATCTCCAGTTCTTTCTCTACTGAGACAAGTTCTCATTGTTTGGTTAAGATGCCACATAACTCTCAAAAGAAGAATTATACGCTCTAGCTTCCCTAAGTATTCTGCAATGAATTAGGTCATGACTCTGTCCTTGGCACTGATATCAAAGGGAAGTACCATAGCACAGTCTGCAAGAGGCAGTGCCATCACCAGGCCTCTGTGTGTCTGCAAAGGAATGGCGTTTGCAATATTTGTCTTCCTCAAACACACTGAAGAACACTACAATACTGAAAAAAAAAAAAAGGAACAATCTTAAAATAGGGAAATAGGAAGGCAGCGTAGACCAAATGGATCTGCTCCCCTTTGCTCATGCTCTTCCTTCTGACTAGATGCTATTCCTCTGGCTCCCTTCAGGAGTTCACAGGAGAACTGAAAAAAACTTTCTAATTATATCCCCATTTTGGTGTTTCTCTATTTAATACCTATCTTCCCCATTGGCCTATGAGTCCACAAAGGAGGAGATGGCTTTATTTTGCTTATCCCATATACCCAAGGTTTAGCAGAATTTCTGCTAAACAGTTGAGTCCTCAGCATGTATTTGTTAAATGAATAAATACATATTGACTGAATAAATAAAAAAGTGACTTGTGAAGGAGACAATTAAGTAAGGAAGCAATGCCAACATTAAGTGCTGTGGTAGAAGGAAATAGCACCATGGGAGCCCAGCAGAAGGTTACTGGCATGGTATGGAATGACAATGGAAAGGTATCCTAAATAGAAAGAACAGCTTGCACAAAGGTCTAGAGGTGTGATATATATAACATGCACGCTCATAGAATTCCAATTTGTTTGAACTCAAGAACGTACCTGCCACCTTCTTTTCCTTGATTGACTTTCCTACTTGGTTTCACACAACTCCAGTGGAAAACACCTCTACTCAGTTCTCAAAACATGGCTAGCTCTTGTCAATCAACATATCACTGCTCACGTTCCTCTACCCCATCTGCCTGTCTAGATCTTGGCTAACCTGCACAAGGCAATGCTATCACCTTTCCGTGTGGAGCCCCTTCTATCAGTTCCATCCCCTGACCAGGGTGGCATGGATTCCTCCTTCACACACACACTCTCTCTCTTCCTCTTCCCTGCCAAGCTCCCACCACACCTCATCTCCCCCCTGCTACCCTTCGTCTTGCAGTTAGATGTGGATGAAACAAATATAATACCAGGAGCATTAAGCTGGTGTTTCAGAAAACAGTTTTCATGGAACAGTGAGCTAAGCATATGATTTTTAAAAGGAGAGTTTCCAGATGAACTGTTAATTCCATTTTTAATTTCTTTGAGGTTCCCTCGGGGACTGAGTGATGATATTTTTTTTCTACAGGAAATGGAGTTTCTTCCTCGATCTAGGGGAGATGGGCACTGCCATTAAAATCAAACTCTCATTTATGACCCACATGAGAGCAGAAATTGGAGTTTTTCAATACAAAAGGGGACATTTCCTTGGATCTAGCCCTTGGCTCCTTTTTATTCCCAGGGTCAAGGAAGAAAATAAATACTTGGTAATCTTTTTTTTTAATTTTTAATGTTAATTTTTTTTTGAGAGAGAGAAAGACAGAGCACAAGAGAGGGAGGTGTAGAGAGAGATGGAGACTGAAGCAGGCTCCAGGCTCTGAGCTGTCAGCACAGCGTCCCATGTGGGTCTCCAACTCATGAAACATGAGATCTTGACCTGAGCCGAAGTCGGACACTTAACTTACTGAGCCACCCAGGTGCCCCACAAGTAATCTTGAAACATCCCTTTCTGTCCTCCTCACCTGCTCAATTTCAGAGACACTTCCTCTGCCTGCCTAATTCCTTCTCCTGCTCCCACATGTCTTGACTTTTCCTAGTTGCTCATCTGTGCGCAAATCGCCCCCTTCCCTCTGCAGTCAGAGCCTTTTCTTTACATGGTAACACCTCTCCCAGTCTAAGCTCCATAAGACTCCATTGTCTGTACTTCTGCGAGTTCTTTAAGACACGGATTCTCCACGTGGTCCCTGCATGTGCAGCCTCAGCCTCACTTGGGAAATTCGTTGGAAAGGTAAATTCTCACTGTTCTCCCTTCTCAAACCAAATCCCAACCAGACCTCCTGGGGGGGGGGGGGAATCCGAGCAACCTGGGTTTTAGCAAGCCCCCCCAGGAGATGTGAAAGCATGCTAAAGTGTGTGGACCACTGCTTTAGGGGTAGGGAACTATTAGCCCCTGGCGGAATACCTACAGCACCCCCAACCACACACCCACAGTGTGCCTTCAATAAATGTTTTGTTAAATGGAATGATTTAATGATACAACCCCTAACATGACGCTACTTATAATCTACAGTGGAAAAGAAGATAATGTGAAGAGTAGAAAGGAGCCAAGGGCGTGGAACCGGCCCACTCCCCACCCCACTAGTACATCTTAAACCAACATAAAATGCTTTGGTAGATCATCCCAGATAACAGCAGGTGTTCATTCCAAATCAGTTGATAATGGCTTTGGTTCTGAGACTTCCCTGGAATGTTTACTGCTGGCAATTCTTTATTATTAAAGGGTGGACTGTTCTGAGACGTCTGTCTGCACGGAAGCTGTCTGGCTGACTAAGGCTGGAGGCAATGGCATCCCAGAGCCTGGGCAGAGAAGGCAGGCAACAGCAATATGGACCCAATTATTACTGTATGGCTCCAATATAAAGCAGGTCAGAATCCTGTTCCCAGGAACACAAAAACTACCTAGAATAAGAGCCTGAAATACCCTAGCTGTCCCAGAAGCTATTATTATTTCCCTCCAACATCAACACTGCCAAGGCTTTCATTTAGCTTCCCTTCCTTGTGAAAGACTCCTAGCTTCAAAATAAAAGGTAACAAACAGACCCCAAACCAGAGCCTCTCTATTGCAGGTTTCTCCTCAGAGGACCATGTCTCTATACACGTATCTTTTCACACGAGCAGATTTTAATCACACAAATAGAATTCTGTGTTGCCAGAGAGATTTTTATTTCCCTCCTTACTGCTTTCCCTCCCCGTTTAATTCCCTCCTTCCGTTTAGTTGCATTTTACTTCTTTAAGGAGGGTCAGTGCATTTTAATCACAATGTACCCTGGCTTGCTGGAGCTATCGATGAAAGAGCTCAAAGCTCAGCCACTCAGCTCATTTAGATGTGAACTACCAAGTTCAGTGAGAGAAGCAAAGGGTAAAATGAAATTACACAGCCTTTTGGCTGATTTCCCACTTCTGGGTATAGAAAGGCATGGGACGGCCTTTGATGCCCCGGATTCTGGAACAATAATGCCCTGGAAGTAATTCATATAATATTAATAGCACATTATTGAGGGAGATAAATATAAAACCCAAATTTTAAAAAGAAAACAGACTTGGCAAGGAAAGATTATCAAAAGTCCTTTCTCTCTGATTTCAGAATAACAAGCATTGCCAAACAATAACTAACATTTGTATAGTGCTTTATAGTTTATCAAATGCTTCTACATTCATTTAGGTCAGGTAACCAGCATGGTCATTACTAACAGCTAAGATTTATATAGAGCTTACGATATAACAGGCACTGTGCCAAACACCTAACATGGATTACCTAACTTAGTAGTCATGACAACCCTCATGTAGACCCTCGTTTTACATAAACTAAGACTTAAGTTAAGTGGCTTGTACTAGACCACACAGCCAGTAAGTGGTAAATCTAAGATGTAAACCCAAGCACGCTGATGCTACTAGTATTAACAGCAACATTTCACGGGAACGAAATTTAGGCTCCTCTAAGTTAAATGATCTGCCCAGAGTCACCAGCAGTAAGTAGCAGAGCCTGAGGTAAGAACCCACATAGTGTCCTGATTCCCAGTTCTGGGCAAGATCCTGTGACCTCTTCACACATTGTCTGCAAACAGGCCCAAGCTAGGACAAGGGTCCTCGCTGCCGATCCTCTGCGGACAGAGCTCCTTGTGTCTAGTCAACATCTCCTTCCGTAATTAACACAGAAAACGGAAAACAAGGAGGCAAAATTGTGAAGAGAAATAAGTGCTACTGAACACAAAAACATAAAAGGAAGCAAAGCAATAGTCAGTGAGGAGGTGGGGCCCAGAGTGGAGCATGAGACTATGGACAGGAGATAGGACCTTCTGTACTTGCTAAATCCACAAAGGCCACATTGTCCTGGGCAACAGAGGCGGCCCATGACGAGCTTCCCATGCCAAGGAATGCCACTGCAGACATTCCCTTCACAGCAACGTGTCTTGTGGGAGGGTGTAAGAACAACTACTTGTGCATGGCTCCCCTGAGGCCAGGGCCTCTACATCCAGCTGCTGAGCCTTGCACAGTGCCTGGCCCATCTGGAGGTCCCAGAGAGCTGTTCTGAATGGAACCGTGCAGAATCTAGCTACTATGGTCAGTGAGACATGATGCTTTTACTTCTCTGCCTCAGTTTTTCATCTGTAAAGTGGGGACAATAATAGCACCCCCTTTAGGGGTGTAGGACTGTCCTACAGATGACATACGGTATGTCTATAAGGCATACAGCACATTGTCTGGCCCCAGTTGGGTCCTCCATAACTGATAGCTGTTGCTGTTAAAGTTAATACTGGCATCAAATGAAGTCATGTCACTATCCACTCTAATTACATAGACTATCTGGCCCAGTTTACCCATTTTACAGATGAGGAACTGAGGCGCAGAGAGAGACAGGGGCTTATTCAAAGACACTCAGTGTCTATCGAGGAAGGAGGAAGAAAAACAAGTCTACCTACCACCTCCTGGCACAATGACGGTTTCCACTGACACGTGCTTCACTGATAGAAGGGGTGGAGATTAAGTAGATCTATCCCTGGTCAGGGCTGGGGGTGAGGGGTGGGCAGAGGGTTAAAGGACATGATTCAGAATCAAAGCCAAATCACTTTCATTGAGGATCTATTTTACGCTAGATACTTTCACAAATACTATCTCATGTGATGCTCAGCATAAGATTGCAAGGTGCAGGCACTATTATCAAGTCCATTTTGCAGCTGAGGAAACCGAGGGCCGGAGATACTAAATTAAAAAGCTACCCAGTCCACCATCTAGCATCTAGAAAGTGCTGAAACGAGGATTCCACTCCAAGGCACAGCATCTTTCACTAAGAACCCCCTATAGCTGGAGACAAAAAAAAAAAAGCTGATCTAATCCTATTCTTTTTGATACCAACACAGGTAGAGTCTGAAGTTGAGGAAGCCAGGGAAAGTCCTCATGGCCATAAAGTGGCCTCACCAGCACAGTTTAGGCTCCCAATTCCAAGCCTATGTGCAGTCTGACCTCCCACCTGCCACACGCATGCCTCCATCACCAGCCACCCGCATCTAGTCCAACTGCCTTTTGCCGGGACTATTGGCTGTCTCCTCCTTGGTCTCTGTTTTACTCTCTCACCCATAGAATATTCTCCACATGGTGGCCAGAGTGATCTTTTCAAAACATGCATCAAATGATACTTCCCCTGCTTAAGGCAGCCAGTGGTCTCCCACCCTCTTGGAATAATTTGTGAACTCTGTATCATGGCCTTTCAAGGTCCTACAAGCTTTGACCTCTACCTGTCTCTCTGACTTCATTTGCTTCCTCTTTCTCCCTGTGCTTGACGCTTGGACCGCTAACCTTCCTTCCGATCCTCAAAGGCACCTCGCTCTCCCCTGTCTCAGGGCACCAGATACTCCAAGGCTTGCTCCCCACCTACTTGTTCACCTGGCGGCCTCACCGCTGTCATTCAGGTCACAGCACAACAAATGTCCCTACCACAGAGACTGCTGCCCCACTCACTTTAATAGTAACAGCCTCCATCCGGTCCCTCTCCATGACATCACCTCTTTCATTTCCCTCATTGCGGTTTGCACTAACAGCATCATCTCGTCTCTGTGTCTGCTTATTTATTCTCTGCCTCTGCCGGGTCAGCAGGCAGTAAGCACCTAGAGTTATAAGTTTTATGAATAAATGGATGCGAACAAGAGATGAGAACAGTGGCTGCCTCCACGGAGGAGGAACACAGGCGCTCATTATCATCACATAATTATGGCTGGGGGAGACAGGAGCTACTCTCTACAGAGAGAAGACTTTCTTCCTTCTGTCTTGCAAATGGGTGGTGGTGGGGGAGGGTGCTATTTTTAATAGTGTTTAGGAGAGACACAGAGCAGGGAGGGAGCCATGGACTCTCTGCCCTTGGTGATAGTTACCCTGACAGCAGCTGCTATGGATACATTTCCGGAATACTAAACTGGGTTCGTACAGGGCTTCGGATCCCGAATTTGACAAGAGTCGTAATCGGGCCCTGTACCACCAACCCGACAGAGCTCAAGCAGTTCCCCAGGGCAAAACAGCACCCGTGGAACCCTGGGTTGATGGGAGGGTGTTGAAACCAACAGCTGAGTGCACACACACACTTGGCGACAAGGTGGGAGGTGATCTGTACCAAAGAGAGAGTTTTCCTGAAGCCTACCCCTCAGCTTCCCTTCCCACCCTACGCTCGCTGTTATTTTTGCAGGCGCTTACTGTTCAGTATGGGCTGAATCTTAAAATAGTTTTGAAATCAAAGTAGCTAACATCAAGGATAATAGAAACAGGAACAACTCCTTTTATAGCACTCCTAAGTCAACTGCTCACTGGTTATGCTTTCAGCCACAAAGAAAGGTTAAATACTCTTTAGGGAAAAATGGTTACTCAGATATCAGGGGAGAGAGCCAATGAGAAAAGAGCTTCCATTTCTTGAAGGCCTGCTATGGACCAGGCATTTGAAATACATTATCTCTAATTTTACAGGGATCCCTGTAAAAGAAGTAGTGGTATCCCTCCATTTTACAGATGAACAAAGAGAGCCTCAAAAAGGCTAATAAACTTCCCCAGGCCTAAAAGCTTTGAAGCTGCAGAGGCAAGATGTTCAATCGGTTATGTGTGGCCTCAGGGCCCATGTATTTTCTACTGTGCCCCCTGTCGTGGTGCATTCAGGCTGCTATAGTGGTGGAAACTCTCTGGAGCTGCCCTTATGAGGCACTAATGCTATTCATGGGATGGAACTTCCATTACATAAGCATCTCCCAAAGGCCCCACCTACTAATACCATCACCTTTGAGGATTAGGCTTCCAACACATGAATGTGGGGGGAAGGAAGACACACAAACATTCAGATCATAGTACCCACTAAACTTCTAAGGGCTCAGATCTTGAACCCCGAGCCTCTATATGAACCTATAAAACCCCAAAGTCACGGCCAAATTAAAGAATGCAGTAGTTAGGGGACCATCCTCTTTGTCTGAACAAGGTACCTTCACAGCTTTTTCTATTCTCTGTTCACAGCCAAGCTTCTCCCCCCAGAGCAGTACTTTACCAAAAATAACTCCATGACAGGCTGAAATGGAAACAGGAGCACAGATAAAATGTGGCAAGTTGCCCAAAGGGATTTCCTCCTGGACTCACACTCTCCAAGGCAGTGGATTTGCCTCCAGGTAAAATACAGATATGTAAAGGGGGAAATCAAAAGAGGGGAGGCATCCAGGGTGGGAGGCTGGGAGGCCGGCTTGGCTGCGCCCAACAGGCCCAAGGTAAGCACCACCAGCTCTTGAATGAGACCAGTGTTTGGTAGGCATTTCTCTCTAAGTCAACCCGGAAGTATCAATTCTCTTGACAATCTATACAGCAGAAAAATAAAAACGTCTCCAAGGCCGTGAGAACAGTATCTGTCTTGAGCCTACACACCCTGGCGAGAACACCCTGCCTGCCGTAGGAGCTCATTCGCTCACTGGCGCACTCGTCCAGCAAATGGCTCCTGAATGCCTACTACGTGCAAGGCATCTAATAGACACTGAGGAAAGGAAGGAAATAATCTTCAAGCCCTGTCTCCACAGAGTTCATTCCATTAAAGAAGAAAGACGAGCAAACACACAGTTCAATACAGCTGGATAAACCGTAGAAAGGGGGATATTGGAGGAACAGTTGAACAAAGAGATGAACCACCATCTCTGTGGGGAGAGAAGATTTCTCGAGCTGGGTTTTAAATACCAAGTAGGCCTCCATCAGGGATGTGAGAAGCAGGAGAATATCCTACGTGGAGAGAACAGGGTATGCGGAGGCCTGGAAATCAGGAACAGGGTTGGTTCCAGAGTGAAAATGACTCACAGTGAAAAGGTTCAGGGCGCAAATAGGGGAAGGCCACGTGCGTCAGTGTTTTTCTACCTATTGCCTTGTCGCCCAGTGCTGTACGTGGAATGGGAAATTCTCACCAGGCCACAGAGGGGCGCACTGCAAACCCTAGACCACTAGGTAGAATTTCATCATCCTTAAATTCCTGACCACATATATGGACTGACTGCAACTTAGGAAGGAATTTGCCTAATGAGATGCTCCACTTCACCACGGCTTCATCAGAGAGAAAAGTAAGAGAAGAGTCACACTGAATCTGAATCCCAAACAAAGCCATTGGGAGTGGGAATGAAGACTGAAGAAGGACACCACCTGCAGCCACATCAGGCACAGCTCTGGGCTCTTCTAAGTACCATCTAAGTACCTTAGGAACATGTCTGAAATCTTTGCCACTGTAAAGTGGGGAGAATGATGCTTAAGGCACACAGTTATCATTAAAATCACACAAGACCAATGATGTTCATGCCTATTGTAGTGTGACATATAGCATTTCTTTGTTATACATGTTAGTCTCCCTTCCCTTCTCCTTAATTAAACCACCATTCGCTGCAAGGGCCATACAAGACAATGTTGTCAGTTTCTCCTATTATTCTTAATAAATGATCCATAACTTATGTGTACTATATTTCAGTTTTAGTATTTTTTAATAGTTTATTGTCGGGTCAGTTTCCATATAACAACCAGTGCTCATTCCAACAGTTTTAGTATTTTTCAAGGTTATTTGTTTATTTGGAGAGAGAGAACACATGTGAACAGAGAGAGAGAGAGTATCCCAAGCAGTCTCCATGCTCTCAGCACAGAGCCCAACACAGGGCTCGATCTCACAGACAGGGGGATTATGACCTGAGCCAAGGTCAAGAGTTGAACGCAACCGACTGAACCACCCTGTTTTAAAAGTACTTTAATGTCTATTAGTGGATACAGTGATCTTAGTAACCTTCCCAGTTAGACTGAAGTGGTTATGTCAGTGATACAGGGAAGGAAACAAGTGACTTGCCCAAATTCATACAGTCATCAAGGGGCAGAGGATGAGGGTGCAGATGCCCAATTCCTTTTGACTGCAGGACGCTGCCTCTCTGAGTATTCTTCTAGCAAGACCAAAAACATTAAAACAAAGCCCACATTACTCAATGTGATACTAGCAGCAATCCCTTAGAGCTTATGTTTACCTTCTCCCTAGGCATGGTGAGTGCCTTTGTCAGGCTCCATCGTCCATGGGGAGATTCTTAGGATAGAGACCAGGTCTCACTAATGCCGTGAGCAACAAGTGTTACCACCATTGCTGTCCAATCACACAAGCTCAATGCATGTTTGCTGGCTGTGTGGACGGATTTTGCAGGCACTTAACGATTTATACAGGGTTTCTACATCCTTCATCTTACTATGTGATTTTCCAAAAAGCCCTGTAACATAAAGGAAAGCTGATACCATTATTTTCATTTAACTGAGGGCGATACGCGGGTCACACCAAAGCTGCTGTTATTTTCTTTCTTTTAAAAATTATAATGGACTCCTCCTCCCTCCTGGAGCAGACCTCAGCTGAATTCCATACACTGCTATTGGCCCTGGCACACAAGTCTGCTTAAAAGCCACGATAGATGCTGTTTTGTTATCTTTCATATCTTACAAAATACATCAAATTCTAAAAAAATCTGTGATAATTAGACCAAGAAGGGGAAAAAACGGTGGGGAGTGGGGAGCTGAAGCTGAAACATTCAACTTGGAATAATTATTACATTCCTATTCTTTCCCTTTCTCACCTCCTTTTGGTCTCTATTGTCTATCGTGTGGAATATTCATCTTCCTCCGCAGAAAGAATCCACTTCCTACAGAATAGAACTGTCAGGATGGTGGGAGGCTTGCTCTCTTGTGTTAACCCTTCCTGTCTGGTGGTACAGAACACAGCTCTTCCTGAGTGGCCTCTACCACCAGTCTCTCCTCTAGTGTCCCGAGGGCTTTTCCCAAAAGCGGAGTCTGATGATGCCACTCTCCGATATCAGGACCACTGAACTTCTCCGATAAGCACAGTAAAACCTTGGTTTGAGAGCATAATTCATTCCAGATACATGCCGATAATTCAAAGCGCTCACATACCAAAGCACATTTCAAGAACCATGGGCTCAGTTGTGATCATGTGACATTTGGCATCATGTACGACTCATATTGCAAGGCATCGCTTGTTTATCAAGTTAAAATTATTAGAAATGTTTCCTCCTCTTGTGGAACATGCACAGAACATGTTACTCACAATCCAGGTTTTCCCATAGTGCACACATTGCCAAGCCTCGTTCCCAGGGTGCCCAAACTCTGTATCCTACTTGCATTTGCAGCAATTATCTCCCAGTTTTTTTCTCCACATGCCTTGCAATCACCAGACTAGAAGAGTTAATGATCTCCTCAACAACTTCTCTACCTTCCCCCACACCATCTCCATCCCATCACCACTACCAAGGATGAAGGCTCTAGTTCTTAAATTCTGCCTATTCCTAAAGGGCTTATCCTTGAAACCTCCTTAAATAGTTCTTTCCAACAATCTGTTCAACATAACTATTTAGTAAAAACTCCTTTAGGCCCAAGAAACCCTATTTTCAAGAAGCTTAATATCCACTGAGAAAAAGAGACCCAGCTAACAGAAATTAAACACAGTGAGAGTGCTGGCCACTGGAGGGAATGAATACAGAAGGGTCCATCGTGAGCCTCAGTGAAACTGTAACCTGGCAAAAAGTGAAGAAAGGGAAAACAGCACCAGACTGGGCTTAAAATACACAGAAGTCTTGAGTCTTGCAGTTCTTTGCTTGTTCATTCAATTCACTCATTCACTCAACAGACATTCATCAAGCCCGAATATGCACACAGCACTGTACTAGGAACATAGGAATGAATGTTACGTGGTTCTTACCCGCAGGAGTTTACATTCTGTCAGGAGAGACAGAGATGTATACACAAGGCTCTACCACAGATGAGAAGCACTGTGCCAACGGCAAGGGCACAAGAGGATTGCAAATGGCTCCGCTAGCAGAGCCCAGGTAGGCTCCAGGGCAGTGTGGCATTTGTCAGAGCTCTAGAAGGGAGTAGGACTTTACTGGACGGAGAAGGGAAAAGAAGAGAAGGAGAGGGGGGAAGAGAAGGAGGAAGAATATTGTTATCGGTCAGTCCAGTGAGGAGAAAATAACTATGTCAATTATTTTATCACAGAGACCCGAATATCATAAAAGATGTTTAGTTACAAAATTATTAACTAAGTGAGAGATAAAAGGAACTCTAAAGCATCACGAAGGTAGCTATTGCAAGAAGCAGCTACCGCACCTCTATGAAGAAAATAAGGGAAACACTTAGAAACTTAGAGGAGAAAGCGCATTGGCGGATGGTGGTTGAAAACTCAGCTCTCCAGGGAGGGGCCACTACTCAGCTGAGACTGGGGTCTCTGAGCTTGGGGGAGGGGGCCCGTAGGCTGGCCCTGACTTCTGAAGACAGGCATAGGCCAGCTGGTGCTACTGTCTCCTGAGGCAGGACCTACAGCTGGGTCCGCATGTGTTGGGAAAGGCACAGCCAGGATTCAGCCGTGACTATGGGAAGAAATTGCAGCTGCCCAGATTCCTAGACATGAGGTCAGTGGTTCAAATCCAAGGGCGATTTGGTTCAAATCCAAGATGCCCTCTAGGGGGCATCTGTCAATGTCTGGATATATTCATTTTTTTAGAAAGAAATTTTTTTTAATTTTTTAATAGTTTATTGTCAAGTTGGTTTCCATATAACACCCAGTACTCATCCCCACAAGTGCCCTCCTCCATACCCATCTCCCCCCTTCCCCCCCGCACCCATGAGTCCTCAGTTTGTTCTCAGCATTCAAGAGTCTCTCATGGTTTGCCTCTCTCCCTTTCCCCCACCATTTCCGCCCTTCTTCTCCCCCTTGGTCCTCTGTTAAGTTCTTCCTAATCCTCCTATACGTGCACACATATGATATTTGTCCTTCTCTGCCTGACTTATTTCGCTCAGCATAACACCCTCAAGGTCCATCCATGTTGCTACTCATGGCCAGATTTCATGCTTTCTCATTGCCATGTAGTATTCCATGGTATAGATAAACCACATCTTCTTGATCCATTCATCAGCTGATGGATACTTAGGCTCTTTGCATGTTTTGGCTATTGTGGAGAGTGCTGCTATGAACATTGGGGTACATGTGCTTCTATGCATCAGCATTTCTGTATCCCTTGGGTAAATTCCTAACAGTGCTATTGCTGGGTCATAGGGGAGTTCTGTTGTTAATTTTTGAGGAACCTCCACACTGTTTTCCAGAGGGGCTGCACCAGTTTACATTCCCACCAACAGTGTAGGAAGGTGCCCGTTTCTCCACATCCTCGCCAGCATCTAGAGTCCTCTGGTTTGCTCATCTTAGCCACTCTGTCTGGATATAGTCTTAATAATCACAACTGTGGGCCTTGCTAACTGGAATTTAGCAGGTGGAGCACAGGGGTGCTGCTAAACATTGAGCGGTGCATAAGACAGCACCCTCTCAACAAAGAATTACCAAGACCTAAATCAATAAAGCCAGAGTCTAGAAGCCCATTCTAGGTTAACACTGAGAGGATCAGGAAGCAAACCAGAAGAGGCAAGTCTCATCTTCTCCCCTCCAGCCATGGCATCTTCCTCTAGCACCCCCTGTTGGCAGAGCCTAAGAGGGTGCCAGCAGACAAAGAAGAAACGCAGATTTGTTCCAGCCCCAGCACCAGAGTCAAGTACAGAGGGTCGGTTTGTGGCTGAATGCCAATACGTTCATAACTGGCAGGAGCATTGCAGGCCAGGTTCTCAGGACAAGCAAAGCCATGACAGTGGATGTAGGATTGGCATTACGGCAATGCCTAGCATGTTGTAGTCACTCAGCAAAGAGTGGGATGCAGCACACTTACTCAGTGAGTGACTTCTAGGTGAAAGATTTCCAAGCAGCGTACAATGAGCACATGCAATGAGCACAATGCCTCCTGATAGTGAAATTTCTTCCATCCATGGCCTTGGTCTTTTGCTTTCTATTTGTCTATGAGGAATAGAGTACTTCCTGAAATTCCGTTCTGGAGTGTGTCAAAAGTGTTACCTTTTTGTCTGGTTACTATGTTTTTGACACAAATGAGATCATGTGCCTTCCACTCATCCATAGTATCTTGGATATTTTTGCGTAATAGTAATAAAGGTTTCCTTAGTGCTAGTTATACCAGACGGTGTACTTTACCATTGTCTCATTTCATCTGCCACCTTCTTACCTAGTTTTGGATGAGACAGTGGAAGGTCAGAAGGGATGAAGTGATTTGTCCCAGGTGGCACCTTAAGTGGGTGAGCAAAATCAGAACCCATACAGGTGGCAGAAAAGTGGTTTGTGCTTGAATTGCTTTGAGGTGGCTGATTTACTGTGTCACTGAGCCCTTCCCAATCTGGGCATGTTTCAAGTGCAGCTAGGTTCTTATAGTATGGTAAGCCCTTCACCTTTTCCTCTCATTCTTCTCTCCCCACTCACTTGCAGAATCAGTGGAGCAGTTCAGGGTGTTAGTTTTCCAGCAAAGAACTGTGAGAAAGACATCTAGTGAGAAAGACAGAAGAGTTTATGGATAGGCTCGGGGTGCCCAGCGTGATACCGAGAGGGCAGGGAACCCAGTCCTGAAGGTCAAGGAAGCCTCTCTGTGATGAGATCTGAAAAAGAGGGAGGCAAGGACAGCCTGAACAGGAAGCAATAGAATGTGCAAACTGCACAGGTACGAAACAACATGATACATTTAAGGGTTGGCAAGCGGACTAAGGAAGGAGTTAAGGGGAGAAGAAAGCAATGTAGTGGAGGACACTGGAGAGATAGGTAAGAGCTGGCAAAACAAGGAATCCACACGTTTTGAGAAGAAATTTGGACTTTATCATGGTCTAGCTAATTATGTAAACACACCATTTATCTTCTTTGAGTTTCAGTCTCCACGGTGTAAAACAGTAGTAACAGCATCTGTTCTGCCTACCAAACAGGGTGTGAGTGGTTCAAATAAAATACACACAAGCGTGTGCATGCACGCACACACACATGTGTGCGTCACATGGAGATTTGCTTAGGAAACTGTCACACATTATCACTACAGCAGCCCAAGTCAGGTTCAGAAAATAGAAGCAGCAGCCTTCTCTTTTAATCCCATTTCCCTCAACCCCTGTGGAGGAAAAAGCCCCTTTTGAAAAAGAAAGACTCTCCTTAGTCCTTTGCCAAAGCTTTCTCAAGCAATAATCCATAATGCAATCTTCATTGAAATTGTATTTCAGCCCCCCTCTGTTAAAAATATAAATACATGTGACTTCAGCCTCTGTCTGGCCTTTGTGCCTTCCTGCCCCTGGTGTGCACCTTCCTAAGTGGCTGTCCTCGCCGTGGGCACCAGCCTGTGTGATAACATTATAATTTTGTGTATATTGTGCTCTCGGAGGCCATGCTGAGGCCAGCACGAGGAAATGGCGATTGACAGCAGGCCCAGACTTTGTGAAGATCTGTGGCTTCTTCCTCTGTGGGTTCATTTGGCTCAAGCCACTGTATTTGGGTGGCTGACCCCACGAAGCCATGGGCACAAGGACAGGCACTCCCCTTGTCTGAGTGCTTTGAAAAAGAAAAAAAGGAGGCAAGTTGAAATTGAGGTGTCCTAGGACAGAGAGTGGCTTGAAGCAAGAGGTAGGCAAGAGACCCAGAACTCAGTCATCTGGACCACATGCATGAACTTCAGGTTGCTGGAATCCAGAACCAAATCCAACAGGGCCTGAAAATCACCGGGGTTAATGATTTGCATCATCTTTTTACCCCTGATCTTTCTACTGTATTACAGTAGCTCTCTATGCTGCTAATTAATACAACCATTTGAGAAATATTTATTAAATGCCCACTCTGAGCTAGCACTTGTAGGCACTGGGGATTCAGTGATGAACAAGGCACAATTTATCGTGCATGGATCTTACGCTGGGGAAGGAGTGAATTGTGCCATCAGGGCAAATGCGAATTTCTCGACTGATTAAGAGAAGTTGCTAAGGGACAACAGCCCCACAATGGGTTAAATGAAAAGCCTTATTCTGCTGATCCTAGTGGCTCTGATGCCAGTACTCATAAAGGTTCCACCTCCATTTCTTTTTGCTTTTACTTATTCTCTTCATTTGCATGAAGGAAGGAAAGCCAAAGCCTCTTACCAATTACCCCATGCACTGAGCCGCAGACCCAAACAGAGCTCAGATTATCTATTTAATTCTCTAGCCTGCAAGGGGGCATTTACCCATTGTCTGTGTCTTAGCCAAACGTAATGGATTCGTTGAGAGCCTGGGGGGGGATGGGGGGGGGGGAGTGAATACTGTGTTTAGAAGGAAAGCTATACAGAACGGAGATATAAATTCAGAGGATGAATTTATAAAAGGGGAAAGCTGCCTAAGTTTATAGGCAACCCTAGTGAGCTCCAGGGGCCGGGCCAGGCGGTCCAAAGTGGTGATTCCACACCCACCTCACACGGTCCCCTGCACTCTGCCAAAGGCTCTCCCACCCCCAAGCCCACTCCAGATGAGGACCATCTATCGCCAGGGGGATAGGGGAGGCTGGAGGGTAGGAGGACCTCAAGTCAGGCTATACCAGGGTGGAGAGAGAAATCTTCAGTGGTGTTTGCTTAGAAACCCCCACAAGTTGAGACTAGGAAAGCGGCCACACAGTCAGGCAGCAGTACTTCTGATTCCTTCATCAAAGATCACACCCTGAAAGGAGGAAGAAGTCATCCTCAGGCAGCTTAATCTTTCAGGCAAGAAGTCCAGTGAGCAGCCTCCTGTAGAGGCCCGAAGAAGCCCAGTCTGGCTCCGGAAGCAGTGGGCCCATAGACAGGGCAAAGCATGTCAAATCTATAAATGTGTGAGTGAGAAGCCCTGACAATTAACAAGGGAGTGAAAATATTCTGACGGAATATTCACATGGAATGAGGGTTCCCATAGAAACCCCTTGGTGAAGAACCACAAAATAATCATATGACCTTCAGTTTAAACTGAGAACAGATCTGATTGAATCTAATTCTGAAAACATGCCATGCTCTGGCCCTTTACCAGGGAGCTCCACCTCTGCAACCAGAACGGATTCTCCACCAAGTGATAGCTCTGGGACTTAAGGCAAGTTACTCAACTTCACTGAGCCATACCTGTGGAAGGAAGATAATAGTCCCTCTCTCAGGGGAGTGGCAAGAATTAAGTGAGATCATACACAGACAACACTTCAGTGTCTGGCTCATTCTAAGGACTCACTCACGTCAACAGATAAGAATGAACAGGGGACACACAGGCACATCCTGGAAGGAATCCCGTAGATGTCAAGTTGACCCAAAGAAGCCAGAGGCAGAGAAGACACACTGTATAGTTTCATTCATGGGAGGTTCAAGAAGAGGCAGAACTACCTGGTGATCAGAACAGTGGATACCTTTGGGGGTGCTGACTAGGGAGACCCATGCGTAAGGCTATTGGGGTGCTAGAAGTAGGCTGTGCTGACATGCTGGTTATAGCAGTGTAGACATCCGCATAAACTGGCTGTGCTATATACTTAACAGTCACACTCTTTAAGCACTCTACTGTTTTTATGACATGCTTAAAAATGTTTTTTTTAAAGAAAATGTGAATAGGTCTACAGAGCACCTAACACGATGTCTGGTCCAGAGGAAGTATTTGATAGTGTTAATCTCACCTGAAAAATGAGTCAAAAGAGAGCATCATCATAATCATCATCACCAGTAGCACCAACAAGACAGAGCCTATGGGTTGTGACAGCAGCTGCAGTAGTCAAGAAAACTGGTTTGATTCTGGGGTGTGTGTTGTCTGCTACGTTCCGTGGGGCATTGTTCCTAGAGAGGGATTATTAGAATTGTGATTCTTTCAGGCAGGACCCAGGCTAATTCTTCCTGTGAGCGAGGCCAGCAAGGCCCTTCTATCAGTGTTGCTCAGCTGAGGGTGGTGAAGGCGCAGCGAGATGAGGTCATTTGCCCATGAATACAGCTGGTGGAGGCAGAGTCAAGAATAGAAGGCAAGTCTTCAGACAGTAAGATATTTCAATCTGTTTCAAGAATTTGTTTCACAGTACTTAGACATTCATTCCCTAGTCCTGAAAGGAGACATAAAAACAGCTTCTCTTTTTTTTTATCTTGAAAGAGTTCTTCCACAGAGAAATAGACCTTCCAATGATGAATGAACAAAACTAAGCTTAATTGCCACCTGCAGCCTCCATGCATCCAGTGGCCATCAAAACAGGTGAGTCTGTGGTCTGACGTATGGCCAGTGTCACACTTTCTACCACCCCAGCAGTGGCAGGTAGGGTCACGGGGCAGGTATGGTGGTAGGAGTCATCTCTGGTCTCTGGAAAGCTCTAGAAGGGAAAGGACTTGGTTCTAAGAGCAAAGAAGGATAGCTCCCTGTGACTTCTGGCTGCGGTGGACAGAACAACATTGTGGGCCTTCTACATTGTTCCCAGCACTATTAAAGGAGATCAGGGTACACAGCAGGGCCCCAAACAGAGGAAGATACTGTCCTTATCAGACTCCTGTTCTAATAGAAGATATAGATAAGAAGTAAAGAGATAATGTAACAGGAAGGAGGTGGTACAATTAGGCAGAGTAAATTAAAATGGAGTGGGTTAAGGGTGGAGAGGGATGGTAAGGCCTAAGTATATAAGGCATTCAGAGAAAATCTCGCCAACAAGTTGATATTCAAAGAGTGACCTTTCATAGTGTCAGCTTGGGCAGAGTTACAATTCCTATGGGGAGCAGCCAGATGTACATGAACTGGGTCTCACAGAAAAAGTTTTCCTCCCACCCTCTCTAACTACCTCACTGAAAACTAATCACGGTCGATCACAAAGTGTACCACCTGCACCTAAATCCAAATCCCTGGGCTATGAAAAAGTTATATCACTTCGTTATGGTGTAGGTCCTACAGGCTTCAAATAATTTAGGGCACAGTTATCAGACTACAGGGAAAATGCCTCTTTATGAAAGAGACTGGAGTGCCTAGGCCCCTAGTCTCCTACCAATACTAGCCCAGTGCTTCTTCCGCCATGTCACTGATATATTCCGAGAGACTGAGAAACAAAGGACAAGACAGCTTCTGCCTTTGGAAAAAAAGACACAACTGAAAAGATGGACCAGTCACATGCACAACCACAACAGTACAACATAGGAAGTGCTGGTAAACTGTCGTGCGCCAAAAGTGTCGACTGAATGTAGGGTATATCCATGGCCTTAAGTGAAGTGATGCAAAGAATACATTAGGGTTAAAAAAAAAAAAAAAGGAATAGATAAGGGTTGTCCATTGCCCAAGTACAAAAGATTAATAATCTAGGCAAGATGATGGAATGCAAGCTAGAAACAAGTTTTACCACCAAAAGTAGTATCACAGTGTGCAGTGAGTCTCAAAGAATGAAGTACTTAAGAGACATTTACTGAATGCCAGCCACATGCCAAGTACTTAATAGGTACAGTGATAAAGAGACCAAGGCCCCTGCCTTAGGGAGTTCAAGTCCAATAGAGGGGAAAAGGTGTGTAAATAGACGAGCCTTCCAATGTACAGTCATGAACACATATGAGAGAAGACTGGGAACAGGAATAAAGGAGTTTTATTTCTGGGACTTAGCAAGGCTTAGAAGTTAAGGACCAACCTTGCATTTTAAACAATAGGAACAGTTTTATTCAGAATCATATAAGTTTAGAACACCAAGTTACTTTAGAAAACTGGGGTGTAGCTAGAGTACAGAGTAACTAATGGGTAATTAGAAGAGAGGCAGTAATAAAAGCTATTATTTATTGAATACTTATTGAATGCCAGAACTGTTCTCAGTGACTATATATATATATATATATATATATATATATATATACATCTTCTCAGTAATTGTATGAGTAAATATTATCATCTCTATTTTACAGAAGAGAAAATGGAGAAGGTTAAGCAACTTACTTACGGTCACTCAGCTAGTAAGTAGTAAAGCTAGAATATAAACTCCAGAGTTGAGACCTTAAGCACTACATAGTGACTGAGAATCTGGAGGCTAGGTTCAAGGCTGTTGACTTCATTTATTTGGCTACAGGGATCCATTTAATGCTTTTAAGCTGAGAAATAACATAGACTTAACATTTTAGAAATATTGAGCTGGCTGCAAAACGCAGAATCAAATTCAAGGGGTACAGAATCAAAAGCATGATGACCAGTTTGGAGGCCTTACAATGGTGCAGGGAAGAGGGGCTGAGGATCCAAAGGTAAGAGGAATCACTTTATTTCTCCTTCTATTCTGAATGCTAGCCTTGCTGGGTAGAATTATTTTTGGTTGCAGGTTTTTTTCCTTTCAACACTGTGAATATCTCATGCCACTCCCTATTGGCTGGCAAAGTTTCTGCTGAAAATTCAGCTGACAGCTTTATGGAGTTTTCCCCTGTGTGTAACTATTTTCTTTTCTCTTGCTGCTTTAAAAATTCTCTCCTTATCACCTGAAACTAATACAACACTGTATGTTAACTATACTTGAATTTTAAAAAAAGAGGTAGGAAGTATCAATGGGTACAGAGGGGCTGAGGAAGACTATTTAAGGGGAAGAGGTAATGTCCTTTAGTGACAGACATGATGTAGGGCATAAGAGAGAAGGTGGTGTAAAGGACGATCCTTCAAAGCACCGATTCAGCCTTGACAGGTAGCTTCTGCCCTTAGAGTAATGAGAAAAGAAGATAGTCTTATCATGGCAAAGAATGAGTTATACAAGACTGATGACATTCTTGTCAAGTCTCTGAAACCATGTGTGGGAATTCAGAAGACTGATCCTAAAACAGGCTCTCAGCCCCATGATGATGCTGTTTTCTTTCTTCTTTCTTCTTTCTCCTTCCCACTGTACCTCTCTCTTTTCCTTTCTTTCAAATGAGTCCCACCACATTCTGTTTTTAAAATGTAAAATAACAAATGCCCATGCAGAAAATTTAAGCAATACAGAAAGATACCAAAAAGAATAAAAGTTGCCTGAAATCCCATCACCATTAACACTTTAGTTAAAGGCTTTCCAGGCATTTATCCCTGCACAGCATATGCATGATCACACATTCACATACTTAACATGCATTGCAACTTACTTTTATTGTGGAAACTTGCTTTTTTCACGTATACTATTATGGAAATATTTCAAATCCAACGAATATGGAGCTAAGTCAGCTTTTTCAGTGACTGCAGGTATTTCATTGCCTGGATGTTCCATAGTCTAAGTTCTAATGATGGCCCAAATGAGGAAATGGGCAAATCCTGTCTCTCTAGAACATCAATAAAACTGGACAGAATTAACAAAACCAACCATTTTAAGCACTCTGCAAATTGACTGAACAGTATGTAACAATCTGAGAAATATTTATGCTTGAAGATATGCTGCTGAACTTGGAGTCACAACAATGGGAATCTGTTGCGTTCTTACTTGGACCAGTCCCCATTCCTGCCACACCTCAGGATCAGTCATGGAAGTTCTAAGAAGGCAGGACAAGCATCAAACATCAGTGGCTTCTCTGCCAGGCAGAATGGGGCTCACCATTTCTGAAGGGGTTAAAGATACTGATGCTCAGGGGTGTTTTCCATGGTAGTAATGACCTATGACACAGACGGCAGGCACAGTCAGTGGTTCCAATAATCTGACATTGCAGTCATTGTTGAGAAAGCATATTCCTGTCTGACACTGCTCACAGGGCCCAACTGTTCACATACTCTTGGGTGATCTTGAGACTGAGCACATACACATAAGTCACAGGAAAGGGTAAAATAGAAAGTCAAAACCAGTGAGACTTTGAAATGTACCTGAACTCTGAATGTGCCCTTCTCCCCACACAAAGTTCCAAGGAAGCTCTCCTGGCTTGAAGTGTTTGAGTTCAACTTCTGTCCCATCTGTGGATGCCCACTAAGCTAGACAACATGGAGCAAGTCTTAGGCTTGAAAGTAGAAACAAGAATGAAAACAAAAACATCAAACAAAAATCACTTTTGTTTTGACATCAGTGGCTGTACATTATGGAAAGCAGATTTCACAGATTAAGCCCATGCAAACTACTAAAAATTGAAGCAAATAAAAAGGCAAAACATAGTAATAAAAATTCAGGATTTAAAGTTGATAAATTACTTAAATGTGAATATTTCAACAACAACAACAACAACAAAATTATGAGATGAGCAAAGCAACACAGAAATAGAACCCAAACTTGGGAGGGGAAAAAAGCAGTCAATAGAAACTGTCTGTGAGTTTCTTAGATTCAGCAGAACAAGACTTCAAAGCAGAAATTGTAAATGGTTCAAGAATGAACAAATTTTAAAACTCTGTAATACATCTCTATGTAACAGTAAGTAGAAAGTCTATTTACATAGAATTTCTTGTCTATTTTGCAAAGTTGGCTTTGGAAGGGACTAAAATTGGTGAATTGTATAAACAATACAGGAAAGAGAATGGGCAGAAAAAATATTTGAAGAAATATTGACTCCAAATTTCCCCCAAACTGATGGAAATCTGCAAACTTAATTTATAAGGTTTAAGAAGCTTCATGAATCCCAAGGAAGATAAATACAAAGAGAGTCACATGTATGCATATCATAGTCAAATGGTTGAAAGGCAAAGACAAAGAGAAAAATCTTAATAGCAAGAGAAAATCTGTTATGAATCCCCCTGCATCCTGGACATGTATTATATTCCAACATTTTATTGTCATAAGCAATGCTGGGGTCAACATTTGTCTGATATTCTGCCAAGGAGAATTTCCTTGAGGTGGAATTGATGAGCCAAAGTTTATCTTCATGAAATAACTATGCTTGCACTGTGACCCAGGGTTAGCTCTCTTAAGTAGTACTTGCTATTCTCTCTACTTTTTTCTTTTAAGTCTCAGATGCATGACGTTCCCTCTTCTTAGAGTTCTCCACCACATTCCTTCTTTCATAGCTGATTGCTTGTAGTCTGACAAGTCCTGGTTTAAACATTTTCCTGAAGAGACGTTCCTTGATCACTCAACCACAAGGAGAGCCTACCCGCCCACCTATTTTTCTCTCTCATAGAACTCTTATTTCCTTTATAACAGTTACCATGTTTTGCAACTGTGCATTGCATCCTTCCTGAATGTCTCTCTACACCTGTGAGAACAGAGATATTGTCTCTCCTGCTCACCACTGTATGTGAATACTTAATGCAATTCCAGGCATGCAACCAAGACTTAATAAATGCTCACAGGTGAAATTTGCTTTGCCAAAACGAACACATGCTAGAACTTTTTTAAACTAAAAATCTCTGCTTTGGCCAGCATGGTCCCAACTCTGTTATCAGAGTCTCCATCTTTGTCTTTACTGGCCTACTTCTTGTTCTTCCTCTGTGACATGTAGTGCCTCTAACTCATCCCTCCTAGTTCTCGGTCAATAAATGGACCTCACACCTGGGTTCTGATAACCTGCTTTGGACACAGCATCTCCTGCCAGATATACTGGCGTGCTCCGCCAACATAGGAGTCACCCTCCAGCAAAACACACCGAATCTCTGATCAGCAGTAGTCTGAGTTTTTCTTGCACCAGGAAACAAGCAGAGCCCAAGACTGTCAACTACTTGTGGTTGAATCATGCTGACTCCAAGGCTGGGTTCCTCACTGGTCCACAGGAGAGACCATCCCTCCTACAGTGCAGAAATGGTGCATGTCTGGAAGGTTTGTGACAAGAGATGAGGTTGCACATGACCAAAACTGACATAAAATACTGCGCTACTTGTGAGATAACAATAGCACAACTTTTCTGTAAAGGGATAGACAGTAAATATTTAGGTTTTTCAGGACACATAATGTCTCTGCCATATTTTCTTCTGTGTTATTTGTTTGTGTATTGGTTAAGCTTCTCCAGAGAATCAGAACCAATGGAAGGGAGATGGAGAGAGAAAGAGGGAGAGATTATACGGAACTGGCTCATGTGATGATGGAGGCTTGAGAAGTCCCAAGATCTGTAGTTGGCAAGCTGGAGGCACAGGAGAGGAAGTTGCATAGTTGAATTCCAAGTCCGAAAGTCAGTGATGTATGTACCAGTTGAAGTCCAGGTCTAAAATCAAGAGACTTATGCCTCAGCTTGAAGGCAATCAGGCAGAGAGCAAATTCTCCTCTACTCAACTTTTTTGTTCCATTCAGGTCTTCAACAGATTGGATAAGGCCCACCTATGTTGAGGAGGGAAGTCTGCTTACTCAATCTATTAATTTAAATCTTACACTCACTCAAAAATACTTTTACATATACTCAGAAACTAATGTCTCTCTTTTATTGGGTTTAATCAAGTATCTAGACATCCCAGGGCCCAATCATGTTGACACATAAAATTTGCCATCACAATTCATTTGTTTATTTGTTTGTTTTCTTCTAACCATTGAAGCACTGTAAAATGCATTCTTATATGAAGGGCTGGACTCAAATAGCATGAGGACCAAAGTTAACCCTGCCATTTCCTGGGCTAGAACCTCTAATACAATCTTGAAGAGAAACTGTGAGACCAGACGTTTTGTCTTTTTCTTCTTCTCAGGGTGAAAACTTTTAGTCTTTCACCATTAAGTGTAATGTTAGTGATAGGTTTTTCTTAGATACAGTTTATCAGCTAGAAGGAGTTCTTTCTATACCTAATTTCTGGGAATTTTTGTCATGAATCTTGTTTAATTTTGTCAAATAATATTTTGGCATCTATTGAGATGATCATAGTTTTTGCATTTTATTTTATTAATTTGGAATGCTACGTTAATTGATTTTTAGACATTAAACCAAGCTTGCATTCCTGGAAAAAATTCCACTTGGTTGTGATGTATAATCTCTTTTATATGTTTCTGAATTCAACTTCCTAATATTTTCTTTAGGATTTTACATCTTTATTAATATTGATATGTAGTTTTATTTTCTTGTGATATCTCTGTTTAACTCTGTTATCTAGTCAATAGTAGCCTCATAGAGCAAGTTTAGAGGTGTCTCATCTTCACATATATTTCAGAAGAGATGGTGAATTATTGCTGTCAATTCTTCTTTAAATGTTTGTTACAATTTCCCAGTAAAGCTATCTGTGTCTAGACTTTCCCTTGTGGGAGAATTTTACTAATTCACTTTCTTTATTTGTCAAAGTCCATTCACATTTTTAAACTCTCTTTGAATTATTTTGATAAGCTGTGTATTTCTAGGATTTTGTCTTTTTATCTAAATTATTTTATTGGCTAAAGTTGTTCATAGAATCCCCTTATAAACCTTTTAATTTATGTAAGCTCATTAATAATTGCTAAATATTTATTGACCCCGCACCTGGAAATCTTATGTTAAAACTTAACCCTTAGTGTTATGGCATTTGGAGGTGAGACCTTTAGAAGTGATTAGGTTATGAGGGTGGAGCCCTCATGAATAGAATTGGTGCCCTTACATAAGAGACCATAGAGGACCATAGAGCACTCCCTAATGAATCTCTTTTGCCATGTCAGGACACAGTGCTAACTGCTATGTGTGAACCAGAAAGAAGGCCCACACTACACACTGAATCTGCTAGCACCTTGATCTTGGTCTTCTTAGGCACCAGAACTGTGAGAAATAAATTTCTGTTATTTATAAGCCTCTTAATTTATGGTATTTTGTTACAGCAGCCTACACCAATTAAGACAGAACCAACCACCTCCTTCATTTCAGATGCTGCATTTGTGCTTTCTCTTTTTCTTGACAAATCTAGCAAAAGGTTTGAAAATGTTGATACTTTCACTAAACTCTTAGTTTTGTCATTTTCTCTATTTTCTGTTTTCCATTTTATTGCTTTACACTCTATTTTTTTATTTCCTCCATTTTGCTTGCTTTGGGTTTGGTTTATTCTTTTCTTTCTAGTGTTTTTTAAATAAACACTTAAGTCACTGATTTGAGATCTCTCTTCTATTTTTCTAATACAGATATTGGAAACTATAAATTTTCTTACAGGTACCTCTATAGCTGTATCATACAAATTTTGGTATGCTTTATTTTCATTTTCATTCACTGGAAAACATTTTCTAGTTTCTTCTGTGATTATTCTTTGACTAATTTTTAAACATTTGTTGATTTTTCAAATTTCCTTCAGTTCTTGATTTTTAATTTGGTACAGTTAAAGAATGTGCTTTGCATGATTTTGATTCTTTTAAATATATTAAGACTTATTTCATGGCCTAGCCATGTTCATCTTGGAGAATGTTCCATGTATGCTCAAAAAGAATATGTATTCTGCCATTGTTGGATGGAGTCTTGTATATATAGATGGCAGTTAGGTCAAATTAGTTGATAGAATTGTTCAAGTCACGTATATAATTGCTGGTTTTCTGCCTACTTGGTCCATCAATTATTGAGAATAGGAATACTGAAGTCTTCAACTTTGTTATTGAATTGCTTATTTTTCCTTTTAGTTATTTCCATTTTTGTTTCATGTATTTTGGGACTCTGTTGTTAGGGGCATACATGTTTCTAATTGCTGTATTTTCCTGATAACTTTCCCCTCTTTGCCTCCAGTAATACTTTTTCCCTTAAAACCTATTCTGTTTAATATTAGTATAGTGACCTCAGCTACCTTTTGATTATCTGCATGGCATATCTTTTTCTAACTTTAGATCTCTTTGACTCTTTGAATCTAAAGGATGTGTCTTATAGTTAGTATACAGTTGGATCTTCTTTTATAATCTAGTTTGATAATCTGCTTTTTTAATAAAAATGTTATTTGCATTTAATAGGAGTACTTTAATAGGAGTACTATGGGATATCAATGTAACTATTAATAGTGTTGGATTTATATCTGCATTTTGAATATTTTTTCTTATGTCTCATGACTTGCCTCCTTTATTACCTTCTTTTGTGTAAAGTGGATGTTTTAGTTCCTTGTTTTATATTTATACTGTATCTTTTCAGTTAGTTTCTTAATGTTTTTTTTTCAGAGATTTCAACATGCATCTGTCAGAAGACAATTAAAATTAGTATTAGTTGAATTACAATAAAATACAGCAACTTGGCTCCAAAGTATCTCCATTTTTTCTCCCCCTTTATTCTATTATGATCATAAATACTACACTGTTTATGTTATAAACCCCCAAATGTAGTTTATTTCCTTATTTGTTTGCTTTTAGTTTTATCACTACTGGTTTCTGCAATTGTCTTTAAAGTCAGTTGGAAGAAAAATATACATTGGCTGTCTTTTGTATTTGCCAACATAATTAATCACAGGTACTCTATTTCTTCATGTGAATTCAAGTTATCATCTGGTGTCATTTCTTCCTAATCCAAAAGATTTTCTTTACTATTTCTTATAAGATAAGTGTTCTGGCAATAAATTTTCTCAGCCTTTCTTTACCTGAGAATATCTTCATTTCACTTTCTTTTCTGAAGAACAATTTTGCTGTAGAATTCTTAGTTGATAGGTTTTTGTCTTTCAGCACTTTGAATATACTGCCTCTGGCCTCTATTGTCTTTGGGAGAAGTCAGTTATTAAACCATACTATGATTCTTCAGTATGTAATGAGTTATTTTACTCTTGCTACTCTTAAATTGTCTCTGGGTTTGGTTTTCAACTATGGTGTGTCTAGATATGGATTTCTTTGTATGTATCTTACTTGTAGTTCACTGAGGATCTTGGATGTACAGAAAAACTTTTTAAATTACGTTTGGAAAGTTTTGGGCTATTATTTCTTCAAATGTTGTTTCTTCCCCTTTCTCTCTCTCTCATCTCTTTTCTGGGACTCCCATTAAATGCATATCAATATGTTTAATAGTCATCCAAAGGTCTCTGAGGCATTGTTCTTTTTCCATCATTTTTCTCTCTGTTCAAAGTGGATGAATGTTATTCTTGATTCCAATTATCCCCAGAAGTTGTTCTGTTGCCAGGGTTTTTATTGAATTTACTTGTTTAGTGATTTTACTGGACTAATTCTACAAAACTTGTCTCTCCCAAATTGTGCACCTGCTAAGGTTTCTTCTCAGTTTTTCTTTTATATCCATTTTCATTTTCAACCCTGACTTGCTACAGTTTGCTCAGGTTGGCATGGCTTAGTGATCAGCCATTGATTGGTCAAAAGTAGTACTTAAATATCATGATTCTGTAAGCCTCTGCCCTCTGTCAAATGCAAATTGGTACAGCCAATGTCAAAACAGTATGAATGCTCCACAAAAAAATAAAAATAAAATCATCAAATGACGCAGTCATTTCATTAGTAGGTATTTACCCAAAGAAAATGAAAACACTAAAAATATAATACATCTCTGTTTACTGCAGTATTATTTACAATAGCCAAGATAGAGCAGCAACCCAAGTGTCTAATGATAAATGAATCAATATAAAGTAGATGTCGTATACATACACAATGGGATATTACTCAGCCATTAAAAAAAAGAATGAAATTTTGCCATTTTCAACGACATGAATGAAACCAGAGGATATAATTCTAAGAGCAATAAGTCAGCCAGAGAAAGGCAAATCCCTTATGATTTCACTCATATGTGTAATTAAAGAACAAAAGAGGAACACCTGGGTGGTGCAGTCAGTTGAGTGCCCAACTCTTGATTTTGGCTCAGGTCACAATCTCGAGGTTCATGGGTTCGAGCCCAGCTTCCAGCCTTCCAGCTCTGCACTGATGGTGTGGAACCTGCTTGGGATTCTGTCTCTCCTTCTCTCTGCCCCTACCCCACTTGTAAGTGCGCTCTCTTTCTCTTTCAAAAAATATATATATATATATATATATAAAGAAACAAAACTAATGAACAAAGAAAAAAGACAAACAAAAAACAAACTCTTAAATATAGAGAACAAACAGGCAGTTACCAGAGGGGAGGTAGGTGGGGGATGGGAGAAGTAGATAAAGGAGATTAAGAGTATATTTATCTTGATGAGCCCTGAGAAATGTATAGAATTGTTGAATCAGTATATTGTGCACTTGAAACCAGTATAATCATGTGTCAGGATTATGCTAGAATTAAAAAAATACTAACTTTTAAAACGAGACTTTTGTCCTTTGCCAGTGGATCTTTTTATGAGGTTGGAGAACACATTCAAAATTGAAGTAGAATACAAATCTGTTTACTTTTTAAAAAATATTTAGAGGCACCTGGGTAACTCAGTCAGTTAAGTGTCCGACTTCAGCCCAGGTCATGATCTCACAGTTTGTGAGTTTGAGCCCCACGTCAGGCTTTGTGCTGACAGCTCAGAGCCTGGAGCCTGCTTCAGATTCTGTGTCTCCCTCTCTCTCTGCCCCTCCCCTACTTGCACTCTCTCTCTCTCTCAAAAATAAATAGGCATTAAAGAAAATTTTTTAAAAAATATTTATTTTTGAGAGAGAGAGACAGAGAGACAGAGAGAGATCAGGGGAGGGGCAGAAAGAGAGGGAGACAGAGAATCCCAAGCAGGCTCCCTATGTCAGTGCAGAGTCTCATGTGGGGCTCACACTCAGGAACCGTGAGATCATGACCTGAGCCGAAATCAAGAGTTGGATGTTTAAGCAACTGAGCCACCCAGTGCCCTGAAATCCATTTACATGTTGATGGGTTTTCTTACATCTCCTCTGTGTGTTCACTTGGCCTCATTTTCATCCGTGGATGAAGAGTTACCTAGGGCCATCTCTACTATCTTTTCTGAGTGTGCATACAGCCATTCATATCTGTATAGCCTTCCAGAACAACAGGGATGTGTGACAGCTTATCAAAGTCCATTATGGCTATCTCATTCCCTGGAACTTCCCATTAAATGTCTGGCTCATCCTTTGACCTCTGGCTGCACACAACCAGTACCGCAGGTGGGCTTTCTAAACGTTTGCCACTGAAACTGTATTGGTTTAACGATGCCCCTGGATATTCACGCTGCTCCAAATCAGTCTAGTCTGCTCTAGTAACAGAGATACTAGCTTCCAGTTGGCTCTACCATTGTGACACCACCCCGTAAGTGTTGTAGGGTTAGTCTTCGCTCTCACAGGAGTAGGAAAGACCTGCCCTCTTCTGGTACTGCTGGGATTATAAAGGGAAAGTTGTCCTTACTGTGTAATTCAGTATTAAGAACTCCACTTGCCAACAGATATAAATCACATTCATCAACATTAGCTTTATTAAAAATAAATAATTTCTAAAAATGTGGCATGTGGGGCACCTGGATGGGTCAGGTGGTTAAGCATCCGACTCTTGATATTGGCTCAGGTTGTAATCTCAGTGTCGTGAGATCAATCCCCATCTCAGGTGCACTGAGCATAGAGCCTGTTTAGGATTAGGATTCTCTCTCTCCCTCTCTCCCTGTCCCTCTCCTGCTCTCTCACACACACACACTCTCTCTCAAAATATAAATAGGCAATTTTTTTTAATGTAACATGTTCTTTTCCCATATAAACTAATCTCAGAATTGATTAGATATCATGTGGAGAAGCATTCCCAAGAGTTGGGACTCAAAATACAGGCCTCTGAATTCTGGATCAAAAATATTCCAAATAGAACACTCTGTCTCCTATTCGAGTCTCTTATTTTGAATGATAATAACAACAAACAAAATGGAAAACAACAAAAAAAGTGCTCCCTGGTCACTAAGTCCACCATCCAAATACATGAAAAAGCTACTTGATATAAACATCTTGAAACACAGTAACATCAGCTAAAAACAATACTCTGTCTTTAATCCAATTTAATGCTCATTCCAACTGGCTGGAGCATGAATTCTAAGAAATCACTAGTTGTTCACAGCAGGTGCTAAGGTGAGCTCATGCT
Organism: Proteles cristata cristata; assembly: GCA_017311185.1. Taxonomy (NCBI): domain Eukaryota; kingdom Metazoa; phylum Chordata; class Mammalia; order Carnivora; family Hyaenidae; genus Proteles; species Proteles cristata. Next base: position 1,239,946 of record JAESUZ010003875.1, read on the forward strand.
CGGGGGAAGGCCATGTTTTCTCTGGCTAGCAGATGTTTTGCTAGCTGACATTTAGAAATAAGTCAAAGTTGCTCTTTGTTATTATGCATAATAGATCTCAAAGAATAAATGAAAAGCCTTTATTCTAAGTGAGAATGCATTTTGCCTCTCTGAAGGCTACAGTGGTTGAGTCTTTAAAAGCTCAGGCATGAGGACCCACAGAAGATAATATGACTGAGGCTGTGTCTATGGGAACAGTCAAAAAGATTGGTCATGTTTAGTATGATGAAGAGCAGATAGCACTCAAATCAGCCTGTTACACGAAGGAATGGAAAAGGCTCCTTCCTCCCTTCTCAGATGGATAAATCCTCTTATCCCATATTCTGAGGAGGGGGGGGAAATGTCCGTTATTTTTTCTTCTCCCTGGTTATAATGTAGGGGAAACCTGCTCATTTGATGAGAATTTTTACCTAATCACCATGTTCCAGTTCTGGTCCAACTCATCAGTCTCAAAGTTAACCCATCGTATTGGTCTGAAAAATGAGAGGGAACCAGAGAAGAGAAGGATGGATCAAATGCCATAGGTTTATAATCTCACTATCTGCAGAGATCTGTGGTTTCCAGTTGTGTTGAGGAAACACATAAATGAAACCCCAAGTAGTATTTTCCTGACTTTATCTCCAGGGCCTGCAGTAAATACGTGCTGGGCAAGCATCCTGCTGCCATATAATGTGGTGGTCACGTAGACTAAATTCCTCTAGACTAGCCCTACTGACGATTCAGGAGCCTGGAATGCTTCTCTAATTAGGCAACCGGCCTGGCTATAATGTCTTGTTTCATGCTGCTTCCTGAGGCTTACCACAGCTTTGCTGAAGAATTTGAATCTCTACTGTATGGTTTCCTTCTGCCAATACTTCCTGCAAAGTGGCTTCATGCTGGAACTTCAATCTCCTGGAAGCTCACACCAAGCCAGCTGTACCTCTCTCTTCCCTAGCTGGCAGTGTTGATGGCACCTAGACAGGGCCATCCTCCAAGAGATGGGGGAAGCTCTTGTGTTCTAGAAAGATAAGAGCTCTTGATAAGGGAAGGCTTATGTTTGAGTTGGGCTTCCTTTTAAAACCTATGACTCTGGGCAAGTCATTGAGTTTTTCTAAATGTCAGGTTGCTCATTGGTGAAGTATGGATAGAGTCACAGACCCCAGAATTTGGATGGCAGAAACTCCGGTTTACCTCACACAGCAACTACGTAAACCCCGTCTAGCTTGCATTCTGTTCTGCAAGCAAAACCTCCATTTCCTGTACTCTCTTACAGCAAGGGCACAGTCATGTGACATAATTTCTCCATTTATACACAGCCACGCTAGATGTCTATATGGACAAAGAGCAACGTGAGGCAATGGCCACATAGGGAAAGCAAATCTTTGGGCAATCTCGGTAGCAGAGACTTCTTGTTCTTTTATATATATATATATATGGTATTTGTCTTCTTCTGACTGATCTATTCACTTAAGATTATACTCCAGTTCCATCCATGTTGTTGCAAATGGCATGACTGCATTATATGGCCCTTGTCCATCCATTCGTCTACTGGTGGACACTTAGGTTGCTTCCATATCTTGACTACTGTAAGTAATGCTTCAATAAACACAGAGGTGCATGTATATATTTTTGAATTGGTGTTTTATTTTCTTTGGGTAAATACCACTAGTGGAATTAATGGATCACATGGTAATTCTGTTTTTAATTTTTTGAAGAACGTCTATATTGTTTTCCACATTGGCTGCACCAATTTGCATTCCCATCAACAGTGCACTAGGGTTTCTTTTCCTCCACAACCCTGCAACCACTTTTTATTTCTTATATTTTTGATTTTAGCAATTTTGACAAGTGTAAAGTGATATCTCATTGTGGTTTTAATTTGCATCTCCCTGATAATTAATGATATTGAGCATCCTTTTAATGGTCTGTTGGCCATCTGCAAGTCTTCTTTGGAAAGCTGTCTAAGTCCTCTGCCCATTTTTAATTAGATTATTTGGGGTTTTGGTATTGAATTGTATAAGTTCTTTATATACTTTGGATATTAACCCCTTACTAGATGTATCATTTGCAATTATCTTCTCCCATTCAGTACGTTGCCTTTTTGTTTGTTTTTTATTTCCTTCACTGTGCAGAAGCTTTCGACGTTAGTATAGTCCCAATATTTTAACTTTTCTTTTGTTTTTCTTGCCAGAGGGGACATAGCCAGAAAAAAATTGTTTCTATGGTCAGTATCAAAGAAACTACTGCTTCTGTTTTCTTCTCAAATTCTTATGGTTTCAGGTCTTACATTTAAGTCTTTAATCCATTGAGGGTTTTTTGCGTGTATGGTGTAAGAAAGTGGTCAAATTCCATTCTTTTGCATATAGCTATCCAATTTTCCTTACACCACTTGCTGAAGAGATTGTCTTTTCCCCAGTGTATATTCTTGCCTCCGTTATTGTAAATTGACTGGCCATAAAAGCGAGGGTTTATTTCTGGACTCTTTGTTCTGATTTTTGTGTCTGTTTTTGTGCCAGTATCATACTGTTTGGATTACTACACCTTTGTAGTATATCTTGCAATCTGGAATTTGTGAGATCTCCTGCATGGTTCCTTCTCAAGATTGCTTTTGTTATTTGGGGTCTTTTGTCTTTCCATCCACATTTTAGGACTGTTTGTTCTAGTTCTGTGAAAAATGTTGTTGGTATTTTGACAGAGATTGCATTAAATCTGTAAATTGCTTTGAGTAGTATGAACATTTTTACAATATTGGTTCTTCCAGTCCATGATCATGGAATATCCTTCCATTTGTTTGTGTCATCTTCAACTTCTTTCATCAGTGTTTTATAGTTTTCAGAGTACAGGTCTTTCACCTCCTTGCTAAAGTTTATTCCTACGTATTTATTATTTTTGCAATTATAAATGGGATTGTTTTCTTAATTTCCCTTTCATTATCAGTGCACAGAAATGGAATGTGTTTCTGTATTTGAACTTTTATCCTACAACCTCACTGAATTTGTGTATCAGTTCTAGTAGTTTTTTGGTGGAGTCTTTAGGGTTTTCTATATATAGTATCATGTCATCTGCAAACAGTGAAACTTTTGCTTTTACTTTACCAATTTGGATGCTTTTATTTATTTTCCTTGTCTAATTACTGTGGCTAGAATTTCCAGTACTATGCTGAATAAATGTGGTCTTATTCATGATCTTCCAGGAAAAGCTTTCAATTGTTGACCACTGAGCATGTTAGCTGTGAGTTTTCACATATGGCCTTTATTATGTTCAGTTTTATTACCTCTAAAGCTAGTTCGTTGAGAGTTTTTACCATGATTGGATTTTGTATTTGTCATATGATTTTCCTGTACTATTATAGGGGCGCCTGGGTGGCTTAGTCGGTTAAGCCTCTGACTTTCCCTTAGGTGATGATCTCGCGGTTCGTGGGTTCGAGCCCCACGTCAGGTTCTGTGCTGACTGGAGCCTGTTTCATTCTGTGATTCCCTCTCTCTCTGACCCTCCCCTACTCACGCTGTCTGTCTGTCTCTCTCTCTCTCTCCTAAAAATAAATAAAACATTAAAAAAAATTTATAAAAAAAAAGATGACCATATAGTTTTTATACTTTCTCTTGTTAATGTGATGTACACATTCATTAAGAATATTGAATCATATCTGCATCCCTAGAATAAATCCCACTTGATTGTGATCAAAGATGTTTTTTAATTATTGGGTTCAGTTTGCTAGTATTTTGTTGAGGATTTTTGCATCACTGTTCATCAGAGATACTGGGCTAAAGTTTTCTTTTCTTATTATGTTTTTTCTGGTTTTTGTATCAGGATAAAGCTGGCTTCATAAAAGGAATTTGGAATCTTTCTTTCTTTTTCTATTTCCTGGACTAGTTTGAGAAGAATAGCTACTAACCCTTCTTTAGTAGACATATAGATCAAGGGCTCACAGGCCAAATCCAGCCAGAAGTCTTTTTTCTTTTTTAATTTTTATGACTTGTGAAATAACAATGGTTTTTATATTTTTAAAGTTTGTAAAGCAAAACAAAACCAAAAACACACCAAAATATATGCAACAGAGACCATCTGTGACTGTCTGAAAAGCCTAAAATATTTATTATATGGCCTTTCACAGAAAAAAAACATTTGCTAGAGAATGCAGTCAACATATGATTAATCCAGATGCTGCACATTGGACCAAAATGTAGAAATTACAAAAAACTCTTTATTAATGATAATTCTCCTCACACAGAAGGGCTGAGCCTTCATGTACTGGGTTCCTCAATACTATAAATATTCAAGTATAAAGTGATCATTTATAACAAATAGAACATCTCTGCTTTGAATTAGGATGAAAACCAGAGAACACTAAAGGCCTGTCTAATGCTAAGACCCCATGTTCTAAATCATGGACCCAGGATTTGATGCATTACTAGAAGATTCAACTGCCCAAAGGCAAAACAGTCTCTTCAGTGGAAATATCACAGTCCAAAAATAAACAATCAAGCCATGGTACTTTAACAACTTGGAATTATTCAATTATATCATTAACGTGTGAAAAATTAAAGGTGGTGATCATATATACCTGTCACCATCAAAGGTGTTAATTCACTTTTGTTTTTCCCTGTATGCACATGTATGACCAGAGCTGAAGGTAGCTGAGTTTTCAGTAAATGGAAGTTTGCTTGTATACCTGAATTTCATGGGTCTTGAATGTTCCACAAGGGAACCAAGCACAGCAAAAGTATTTATACACGAGGACCACTAATCAGGGCTTAATTAGCCTTATAATTAGAAGGGTAAACAGAGTACAATTCCCAAATTGCTCACTGTTTTTTTTTTTTACATGTCCACGGAACACTATTTTATTTGCCTTTGCACCTCCCAGCATTTTAACACAAAATTAATCACTAAAATTTGTTAAATATTGAATGAATTGCTTGCTTGCTTTCTACAAAATTCAACTTTATCTTATTTGCTTCATTACACTGTCCAAGTATATCAACCACAAGCACATTCTGGGAGTGTTACTGAAAGAGAAGAAAAGGATATTTTTATTCTTGGTCATACTGAAGTTGTTCCAATGCAAAATAATGGTACAGATTTGTATGGATAGCAATCACTTAAGCAGTTTTCTCATGAGGTTTATTTAGTTTTATTATTAGGGAAGTGTGTTGAAATGTCCCTCTCTCCATCATACGAATAAAGAAACATCATACGAATGACATGGAGAGGTGTTAAGTGATTTGTCCTATATCACTCAGTCTAGGATAAGGTTCCTCAAAATATGTTCCTTAGACCACTCTGTTCAGTATCATTTAATGTTTATGCCAGATATCTTGTATGCATCCCTAGAGATATACATGGTTTCGCCTCTCCTCTGTTCCACCCAAGGCATCTCTGTAACAACCAACTCTCCATGTCTCTGTTGACTTCCTGTGAGTGTAATCTGACAGTGCTTTGATTATGTCAATGGCCTGGGTCTTCATCTCCCATGTTTTGCCCTGGATGAGGCATAAGAAATCACATGATCCACTTGTCACCCAGGCATTTTGCGTCTGCAAGTACAAGAGAGTTCATGCTCCATGGGTCAAGACTGTAACCTATGAGAATGGGAGATAGTAGAACAATTCTTCCCTTTTCCTCCCTCTGGTCTGAACTTCCTGAGACATAGTGGGTCCATAGGATACTGGAAGACAGAATTGCGAGAAACTGGTTTCACCTGACAGCTGAATAACACACCCTTGTTCTGGCACTCCTACCTTCCCTTCCTCACTCCCATCGCTCTCCTAGTACTTTTCTAGAATTCTAGTTCCAAAGTAAGTGGTAGGATACAAGCTTTTGCCCCAGGCTTTGCTTTTTGGGACCCAGGCCAGATATATCTGAATTGGAATACCTGAAAGTAGACATTCTATTAAGCTCCCCAGATGATTTCCAGGCCCCCTACAATCTGAGAAACACTGACTCTAGAATGTCAACCCAGTGCAAAGGACTCTAACCTCCTCAATCTTTCCTTATTTAAGTGTTTTTTAAAATGTTTATTTTTGAGACAGAGTGAGACAGAGCAAGAGCAGGCGAAGGCCAGAGAGAGATGGGAGACACAGAATCCAAAGCAGGCTCCAGGCTCTGAGTTGTCAGCACAGAGCCCGATGGGGGGCTCAAATTCACGAACTGCAAGACCATGACCTGAGCTGAAGTCAGACACTCAACAGACTGAGCCACCCAGGCACCCCCATGACCTTTCCATCTTAACATATTCTGGATAAAAGAAAAGACAACGCTATTGTTCTTATGCTGAGTCAAAGAGGAAGAGAAACCCCTGATTGACTGGCACCCACATTTCAAGAGGCTGTTAAGTGACTCCTGACACTTGACAAAACCTGCTCCCACATAGGGCACCAACTCACCTACCCATGCAGGCGTCTGGTCCAGCCTGCCACGCCTGCCCTGTTTCGTGATGTCTGATAGGCTCCACTCTGTCTTCTTTCCTGGCTCACAGTGAGACATACATCTTGGACATGCTGTCCACAGTTACCTCTCTCTCGCTCGCTCTCTCCAACTCTATCACACACACTCTTCCTTTCTTTCTTTCCTTCCTTCCTTCCTTCCTTCCTCTCTCTTTCATAAACCACTCCAACCCTAAAGACCCTAATTACCATCCATGGCCTCATTGTTGGGAAAATAATACTGTTAAATACTAATAATAATGGCAATAGTAATAAATAAATAAATAGCAAAGTGTAGCCCCTTTTGCCCCAAAACTGATTGGGAACCAGCAGTCTCTGGTGCTTTGTCATAGTTTTCGCCCTTAATATCATATCTTTGAAGCTGGATTACAAGGGACACCGCCAGCAAACATCTTCAGAAATGCTATATATAGCACACTGGCAGGATTGGGGAACAAAAGAGAAGCACAGCCAGTGTAATTAGTTCACTTACTGAGCAAGCTGACTATTCCGAGGCTGAGGACTGTGCTCCAGCTGATGAGACTGTGGGATGGGGAGGAAAGGAAAATCGACTCCCTGCACAGACTGAGAGAAGGAACACGTGTGATTCCATAGTCACCATACCAGTGTGCAAGCCTGCAGAAGTATGGGGAGGCAGGAGCCCAAGGACAGAGTATATACGAAACGTGAGAAGAAACTCAAAGAGTCTGATGTCATAAAGCAAACAGAAACACCAGACACAGGGAAGACAAAACAGGACACAGGTCATCCTGGGAAAGGACTAAGAGATGCTCTTATTTAGTGTTTTCCAAATAATAATGATACTAATAACATCAGCTACTGTTTGTGGAGTACTTACCGATTATAAGCACATTGAATCCTCCAAAAAACTCCCTTAAGGAAGGTATTATTACAATCTCCATTTTACAGGAGGGGAAACTAAGGTAGAAAGATGAGGTGCTTTCCACTTCTAACTGCAAACTTTCTGAAGCAATGGAACATTTTCCCTTTTGAAAACCTTAGAACCCTAATAATGAAAACAGAGTGATGGGAGAAAGGATCCTGGACTACAGAATTCCAGCATCATGAAGAGCTCAACTGGAAGGCCATTCCCTGAGCACAAGCAGAGGACCCCAGAGGGGAACAGCATTGTCCAAGGTCACCAGAACCAACTACCAGTGAAAACGGGGAACTCCTGGGACCCACCACACTACTCTTTCCTGCACTGTACTTCCCAGGTGAGGGACCACTTCATGAACGGTTTGTGTCTCCCTTGAATCATCACTGGACTGAGAACTTGGCTCTGTGCACACAGCACCTACCACACCTCCTGCCTCCTAATTCACTCATAAGGTCTTTGGGAGCAAAGACTATGCCTGTTTTGCCTTTGCAGCTCCCCAGGGGGTTATCACAGAAACGAGCACACAGCAGGAGCTCAGGAAAGTTTATTAAACAAATAGATGTTTTGATGGACAGAGGAGTGAATGGATGAATATGCGAGCACCTTTTAATGTGTTATTAAAAAATAATGCTGTGGAGAATACAAAGGATTTCTGTGCCTCATTGTCTTTAATTTTCGGTACCAGCTGAGAAAGGGTATTAATATTCCAATTTCAGAGATGAAAGACCTCAGGCACCTAAAGGGAGGTTTCTTTTCCAAGGACACAGAGCTAGGAAGTGGAGGAGCTAAGACAGCACTTAGGTCTTCTTCGAACTCTTAAAAATCATTACAAAGGACAAATGAGGTACCTAGAGTAGTCACACTCATCAAAACAGGAAGTAGGATGATGGCTGCCAGAGGTGGAGGGTGGGGGAGCGGGGTGCTGCTATTTAATGTGTGCAGAGATTGTTTTGTCAAATGAAAAGAGATCTGTGGATGGATGGTGGGAATGAGAGCACAACAGTATGAATGAGCTTAATGCTACTGAACTGTACACTTAAAATGACGGAAAAAGGTACACTTGGTGTTATTTGTATTTTACTACAATTAAAATTATTTTAAAAATTGGTAGCTAGCCTTCATTATGCATTTGCTCTATGCCAGCGTGATTTTCAACAACTTCATCTCCTTTCATCTTCACAACGCTGCCAACTAAATGCTTATCATTTCTATTCACAAATGGGAAAACTGAGTTACAAAGAAGTAAAGTATCTCAGCCAAAGTCACATAGCGAGTAACCCAAGAGCCAAACCCAAGGAATCTGCTTCCACTCATTATAATAAATGAGCAATGGGAACACATTGTAATAAGGAATTTGCTGCCAGAACAGAAGCTGGAGATTAGTCAAATGTACCTATCTCCATTTAAATCTGCATCTGCATTAAATACTTCCTCATCTTCATTAAATTGGGGCATTAAATCTACTGCTGACGGCTGACTAAATTTCCTGTGGAAAGTCCAGCTGTAGATTCTGGGTATCTTCTTCCTGCAACCCTTCATTCCTCAAGCTGAAGAATTCCAACTCCATGCATCCACCTCCACATTCCACGGCATCACTCTAGGCTCATTGTTGGTGCATACAGAGCCCTGAGGGCCTTAATGGGGCTGGATGGAATCAGAAAATTATACAGAACTCAAATACTGGCCTGATAATTGTTCAAACACAGCCTAGAATGCTGTTCAACCTGTGGTCCATACTAGTCCCAAGATCCTTTTCTTCTTTTATCCTTCTAATTCTTCCAATATGGGAGTAAACTCCATTTTCAGTAAATAAGAAGTAATGACTTAGTTTCCGTGTCTTCGTCTTTCATTTAGCTATTGAATACACTTAACTATAAGATATCAAGGAGAATAAAATTACAAATCACACTTGAACCCGGTCCTTTAGGAGCCCATGCACTAATAGGAGAAATAGAAAAAGGCATAAATAGATGTAAGGTAACAGGAAATTTACAAGGGCCAGGGGAGGGAGGGATCATGAAATGGTTATCTTGTTGCCTAGCATGTGGTAAGTGCTCAAAGCATGGTAGCTGTTGCATTTGTGGCACCTGTAAAATTAAAACAATGAAAGACACTTTTGGCTAGGGGGAGTGGAGTTTGAGAAAAGTTCCAGAAGAGAGATAAATGACGCGAGGATGAACAGGATTTGCTCTCAGAGACAGAAGAATGGAATTCCAGGGATCAGTACACTGACTGCAAAAGCAATAAGGCACACAGACAAAGAGAAAAGAGTCTTTTAACGGGGTGGAGTCTAGAGAAAATAATGGGAAGAAGAAAGGAGAGAGGAAAAGGGAAGGAGGGGTTTGTGATGACATAGGACAAAGTACATGTCCGATCTATGGAGAGACTTTTTTTCTCCCTAAAAATTAAGAGGTAATTTTTTGAAACAATGCGATAAGTCATCCATTAATTCATTCATTCAAGAGTCTTTTCTAAGTATATGGTACAGTGCTGGAATATATCAAAGATGAAGAGGAAAATGCAGTGCCTGCCTCCAAGTCACTTGGAATCTATAACATGAGACAGAAATGGAACAAAAAAAAAAACAATATTAAGACCCAACATTTATTGTTTGTATTGGGTCAAATACAGTCATCCTAGAGTGATCATTATAGTTATCTCTATTAATATGACCAAATGAAAGCTTCAAATAATGTACAGATATTCTGAACAAAAAACATACAGTAACTTGCCCAAGTTTTCAAGCATGTAGTGAAGCTGAGACTCAAATTCAGACTCAGAAGCTAACTCCTTTACTAATAGGATTATGCACTTATGCCCCCCAAACAGTACTCTGTTCTTTACAGAGCATAATGGACAAAGGGAAGAACAAAGGCATGAGTGGCTACTTCTACCGGAGGATAGTGGACATTGGGAAAGGCTTCACAGAGGAACTTAGCTGAATCTCAGAAGAGGTAGATGGCTATTCAACCTGCAGATGGGAAAGAAAGACTATTTTTTTTACATCTCCTTGCTTTAAGTGGTGGGTTTGTCGGTGGCAATGAGAAAATGAAATGTTTCCATTCAGCAAATCTAGCACTTCACCCAAGAAATCTAGCCCCATTAATACTTTTACCTGCTGACACATACAAACAAAATATGAGATCTATTAATGAAAAATCAGCCCAACTCAAAGATAGGAAGCAGCATGGACAAACACAGAAAGTGAAAAAGCAGTCTTCTGGAACCACAGGAAATTGAGAGGAGGTGAGAACAGGAGATGTGCAGGAGGCTTCTATGAGAAAGTAGGCTGCAGATTCAGGGAAAGATCAAGAAGACTTCCGTAAGAAAGCTTCTGTGTGCCTTGCTAGGTAATCTGGGTTTTCTCTTATAAGCATAAGGTAATTCAAAATGTAGAAATAGCTGGGGGACCACAAGAAAATAAGTGTATTTGAGATAACTCTTGTGACAGTGTAGCCATACTGTAGAGTAAGAGACCAGTTAGTTTGATGATTACTGCAATATGCCAAGTGTGGTGAAGATGTTTCCTTTGCCCCTGAGCACACAACTAGACTACACTTCCCAGCCTCCTTTGACATGAAGCCCATATGACTGAGTTCTAATAAATGAGGATGAGAACAAAGCACATTACTTGCAGGTCTGACCCCTGAAAACCTCCTGTGAGTTTCTCATGTTCTCTCATCCCCATCATCTTGCTACATGTAGAAGAGCATAAGGCCCTAGGTAATGATGGAGTCACACAACGGAAGGTGCCTGGGTCCCTGAATGACTATACAGAGCAGAGCCCCCCTGCAACCTATACTGACCTACAACATGAGTGGGAAGTAAGATTTTCTTATATCAACACACAATAAACCATGACAAGACCTGTTGAAGGCAATGAGAATTGGAACACAGCAGGGGATGGATATAACAGACCTGCAGAGGTAAACTAGACATGACTTAGCCATAGACAGGGTCTAAGACAGCCCTTTTCTCTTTATGGACTTCAGAAGTAAAGAAGAAAAATTAGCAGAAGAATGACTCATCTCTTGAGAACAGAGATAGGGACGTACAAGAAAAGCACGATCAAAAGCATGGTCCTAGCAAAATTCAAAATTACATTTGAGCTCTACCTCTTCCTTAATTTCTATTTAACAGCTTCTGAGAAAATAATTGTGTGGCAAAATCTCACTTGGAAATTAAACCCCAGGCATAATGTTAGTTCAACATGAGTGCATTAATGCCGCTTTGTACTTGAAAGCTGTAAATGTAAATCTATTCCTATCATCACAAATTTGATTGAGGTTCCCAAGCATAGTGGTTCACACTGCATCAAATTTTCAGTTCCAGTACTACCAGCTATGCAGTGACTCTTCAAAGAAGGATACGTCTATTTCATATCGTGGCAGACAGGACTAGTCATCAGTGCCAACGGTTTACTGAATTCCCTATTTTTGCAGATGGACTTAATCAAGAAGTGGTGAGCAGTACATCCGGGGGAGAGAAGGCCAATGTTGTCCCAACATTCAGAGCAGCATTTTCCTTGAGAAACTCAAAGCCACTTCCTACAGCAAACAACAATTGCTTATTAATCTTCTAACAATGTAAGGAACACTTTGCTGCCTCCGGCGATACCCCATGGAAAAAGTATTAAGATGTAGAGGCAGAAGACATGGGTTCAATTCTCCGTCACGTAATATCCATTCATTTCTTCATTTAAAAAGTGGCTTTGCCAGGGTCACTGTACCAGGTAGTGAAGACGTAAAGGTGAATAACACAGATACACTAAATATAGGTTATTTCATTAAGTACATTAGCTGTGTAACCTCAGGCAAGTCCCTTAACTTGTCTGGTCCTTGGGTTCCATACAAAGGCTATTAGCTATACTTTGGCTGTCCACTGTCCATGCCCTTTTTTGGTAAGATCAGTACATTTTCCTCTTGTAACCACCTCCCTCTACAATATTATCAGTCATGAACTTCTGGTAGAAATGGCTCAGACCTCTGGCTCTGAGTTTAGACCTGTGACTCAGCGTGGCCAATTGGGGTATTAGCATTCCCTAGTTACAGTGATTAATTCAATATTGAGTGCAAGACCCAGTCCAAAGAGAGGCGGGACTTTTGTTTTTACTATAAAGAAATCAGAAGGTCTGTTATTTCTCCCACCTTGGAAGAAGGAAAACGTAAGGCTGGAGTTGCCAGCATTCGTACTGATCCCATAAGGTAAAAAATGCAACCCAAAGAAGTGAGCCAACAATGTGAGAAAGACTGGTCCTGGTGATGGCTTTTGAGGTCCTGGCCTGAGCAGTGCCTGATGCCAGAGAGAGCAACTTCTAGGTGGTGGTGGTGGTGGTTGTTGTTGTTTTCCCCAGTTATGTGACCCCTTCATAACTATTTTGTCTTAAATCAATGAGTCAGGTTTCTTATAGTTCTCAGCAAGAAAGTCCTAATTGATACATTCCTCATTTATAAATTGACCCAAATAACAACGCAGACCTGCCTGATTTCATAAGACTCTAGTAAGATAGATTTTTGGTCCACACTAGCTGTGTGTCCTTGGGACAGCTACTTAACCTCTCTGTGTTTTAGTTCCCCTATCTGTAAAAATGCGGATAATAACAGGACCAGTTCATAGAGCTGTTCTGAGGATTAAGTGAGTTGAAGTATGTCTAGTTCTGAGAAAGGTGAATAAATGCCATTTAAGGATTTACCGTAATGCTAATACAACTGATAATATATTAAATAAATTCTATTAATAACAAATAATGTTATTATAAGAAAGGAACTTACCAGTAATTACAGCTGCATTGAGATATATTGATTTTCTCATCTCCTTATGCTAATCAGGGTATATTGATTATTATAATGCACAACCCCAAATTATCAGTGAGTTCATACCACATAATATTTCTTGCTAATGGCACTATATAATAAAAGCTAGTGGGATGGAGAGAGCTCTGCTCCCTTTGCTCATGCAGGGATCCAGACTCCTCTCTTATGGCTCTGCCTTCCTCTAAGCCCCTGGGATGCTTTTCATCCAGCCAACTGATGGGGAAAGGCAGCAAGGAGTGAAGTGGAGGTTTTCACAGACTAGGCCTGGAGGTTTTACATCACTTTCCTTCACGTTCCATTGCCAGGACTTAGAACCATGGCTCTATAAGGAAAGACCGAGAAATTCAGTCTAGCTGTGTGCCTGGATGCAAAGGAGACCAGAGATACTGGCAAGCTCCAGCCACTCCTGCTGCATCTGGGAAGGATTCAAGGAGTGGCTGAATGAGAATGTCCCAGGAGCATGCTGCTGGCAATCAAAATGATGGCATTCCGAGGGATGAAATGCCCCTAAGAGATTTTCGAGTCCAACCAGCCCCTCCTATGAGCTTTTCCTGGGTCACACAGCCAGACATTGGCAGAGCTGCATCTACAACCCACTTCTCACTAGCTCCTCGTTCTTTTGTCCACTCAACCACATCCTCTATAAGTTGTCCTTTCCACATCTAATATACTATTGCCTTTTTGCTCACTGGTGTAGCTAGTGGTTTGTCTCTGGGAGATAATTTATTACTCTTTGCACATAGATTTCTTATCCAAGTACCTTATTGCTTTATGCCATCTACCTCCTTTCATAAAGCATGGGTTTGAAGGTGAGGAGACCAGCATAGAGGTGACTTACTGTGCATACATTTACCATCATACTGACTACACAGATGGCACAAGGAAGGCAAAACACTGACTGTCTTTAGCGGTGAAGACATCTGGCATATTTAGATGTGTGGTTCTACTATTTTTTTTTTCACATAGTCTTGCTTTAAGTGGTGGGTTCTTCAGTGGCAATGAATAAACGAACCATGTTTCCATTTAGCAAACCTAGCATTTCACTCAAGTTCCACTAATACGTTCACCTGCTGATGCACGCAACCAAAACATGAAGTCTATTACACTTAAGTAAGAATTAGCACAATGCAAAGAACTGAAACAAATCTGCAATTTTGGGGGTTGCCAATTTCTTTTCTGGTTAGTTCCATTTAGTCCTTATTAGATGTGTGGCCTTCATTGCTACCAATCAGTACCTATGAATGATGTATTCTATTTTATTTACTTATTTATTTATTTATAAAATGTTTTTAATGTTTATTTATATTTGAGGTGGGGGACAGAGAATGGGGGTAGGGGAGAGAGAGAGAGGGAGACCCAGAATCTGAAGCAGGCTGCAGGCTCTGAGCTGTCAGTGCGGAGCCCATTGCGGGGCTCCAACCCACGAGCCATGAGACAGTGACCCAAGCCAAAGTCCGACGCTCAACCGACTGAGCCACCCAGTGCCCCTGTTTTATTTTATTTAATTAATTAACTCAGCTGTGTCTTCTGAAAATTCAGGCAACAGTCTAGAACTGCCGCTTGACAAGTGCCCTTTCAGAATACTGATTGTCTGTACATGTTGATCTTTCCAAGTTTTTGCCGGTGACTTGCAGAATACCAAAGGTCCACGAACAGAGTTAATGAATAATTCAGCTTCCGCCCATCTCAGTACTCCTCACCCCCTGGGGACAAAGTATTAGGAAAACATTTCAGGGATGTCTATAATTCTGGAAGCTGACAAACATATCCTTAAAAGTAGATAAAGAACACCAACTCTCAGGGTTTCACAGAGAGAAATTATTCTCTCAATATTCTATGTTCAATATTCTATGTCCATTGTTAGCTCTAGTACCAGAGTCTCTAGAAAAAGGCAATTACCTGTTAGAAGGTAGTAAGGGGCTTCTGGCAGAGGTCCACAAGGAGCCTCAGCAGATAGCTCATCTCCTGAGTTCTCAAAATTCTCAGTTTTTAAATTTGTTTAGCATTTCTTCTGGGGGTCCAATTTTACTCTATTTTTAAACCTTAGACAAATTACAATTGGATTATTTGTTTTCAACGTAAACACCGTGGCCCTACAAAGGAAAGAGTGACTGGATGTACAGGTAACGTACCTGAAGGGTAGCAGAATATGAGAGTAAAGAACACAGCGTCTTGACAAACAAGCCAGACTCTACTTCTCCCATTCACATAATCAAGTTCTTCAACTGCCTTATGCCTCAGTTTACTCAGCTGTGAAATGGGAATGACAACAATCGCAACAACCTCACAGATTTATTGTGAGGGCTAAATAAACTAATAAAGAGAAGAACCTAAAATAGTGTTTGGCATATTGTAAATGCCTTATAAGTGTTAGTTTTAAAGGGAAAAAAAAAAAACCCTGGAAATTAGATCATAGTGTTTAAGACTTTGGCAGTCAAAACTCGTACTTAAGCCTTGCCTTCTTACTTTTCTTGGCTGTCTTTCCATGTAGCCGTATATTACGATCAGTTATTCTCTTCTGAAAAAGAATCAACTGATTTCCCCAAGGTTACTGATAATAATTGCCATTATCGGGGTACCTACTACGACCCTTATGATGTTGGTATTATCTGCATTTTGCAAACAGTACTGAGGCTCAGAGAGGTTAAGTACCAAGGTCCCTGTAGTGGATTAAAGTTGGTGCAGCTTTTTGGACCTCCTCCCATGAGATGTCAGATTTTATTTCCCCTCCTCCTGAAGCTTGACTTGTCTGATTGCTTTGGCCAACAGAGCACAGCAGAAGTGACATTATACCAGTCCCATCCATAGCTTCCCCTCACCTGAGAAATAAGGATCCTAATATTATCTGCCCTGCCTATTTCACAAAGTTGTGGGGATCAGATGAGTTAAAGGGTGAATGTGTTTTGTAAAGTAGAAAGCACTATATAGGCATAAGAATTACTATCATTTGTACAAGCTAATTATACTCTATATTATTACATAACAATACAAAATCACTTGCACTATAGGGTTGCTTTGTCGATATGTGTAATTTAGACTCTGGGGACCCCAAAGAACATGTAACACCTACACCTCCAAATTGTTCTCTGTAGGTAAATTATTTCTCTGCAACAGCAAAACATCTGTTCGGTTCAATTCAGCCATTTTCATTTAAAGTCATCTAATCCAATTGCTCAGTGGCATGTGGGCCAAAAGAAAAGAACATAGGCAGACATGCCTTGCATGATGTGTTTCTAGGTAATCAAATCAATAAATACTTGCTGACCTCCTATGCACTGAGCACTATGCTTGGGTTCTATTTTTAAAAAGTAAAATCAAGTCAAGAAGGTCCTTCCCTCAGGAGGCTTTAAATCATGCTGGGGTAGTATCAGAAAGGGGGCAGCACTGGATGAGGGAAACTTCAGTAGATCCTTTGTAAAACAGAGGATCTTCTATCATGTCAAAAGGTGTTCCTTTAAGACTTAGCTCAGGGTTCACCCAATCCAGGAAGCCTTCTTTGAGTTCTCTTCTTATATACACCCAACCCTTTCCACACACAACATATAAACACACACTCAGATATACCCCAACCCTTCACTCTTCTGCCATGAAAGTCTCTGCTTCTCTCTGTCACAGTGGTTCTCACTTCTAGAGAATATCCGAATCATAGGGGTTGTCAAAATACAGATTTCTGTCCCCACAGCCAGAGTTTCTGACTTAGTAGTTCTGAATGGGTAGGGCCTGAAAATGGGCAGGTCCAAGTTTCCAGCTGATGCTCACGCTGCAGGTGCAAAGACCACCCTATGCGACTACTGCTGTGTCACATATCAGTGACCACACTGCACTGTGATAATCTCTTTGCATGTCTCTCTCAATCTAAAAAGATGCATTAAGTGTCTACTGTGTCTCTCAAGAGACTATGTTGAACCTGGCAGGTACAGCCATTTGTCTTCTTCAGTCATATAAGCCCAGAACCTAACCCAAAGCCTGACATATACTAGACTTACTTAGTGTTTGTTGAGCAAATGACTAAATGAATATTACAGCTTGAGGTCAAAGGGCATACATACATAAAGCATTTGAGAAAGACTCAAGGGTTTAGACAGCAGATATATAGCATGGCTGTGCACGTGTTATACCTAAAGATTTAAAACATCTCCTGCAACAATTACCACATCATTCTGCCACAGAGCAAGTGCCAAGTTTATTATGGGGCTCAGGTTCTAACTGCCACTGTCTGAGCATGTCATATAAATATAGGACCCAGGATGGCGGGCAAACCTGAAGCCAAATCACAACAGAGAATTTTTTTTAATTGCAAACGAAGCTTTTGGAGAAGACAAAATTGGGGGTGGGAGTTTGGTCAGGAAGGAATGGAGTTAAAGGTAAGTTAAGACAAAGAACTGTCCTGAGAAGACTAGAATTGACTTCCTGTTGGAGCCTCAGAGGTTGGAAACTGAACCCATACTCTGTTCAGTGAACTTCATTAGCACTCCATGATCAAAGTGCCAGCTAGCATCCAGAAATGAGTCTGACACGGTCTCTACAGTCTCGGACACAACTTAAATACAGTATGTTGGCTTATTTGGAAGGTGATGCCCAGAAGCACCTCGGGGATTAAGACATGAAGCATGGAAGGAAGCCAATGTCATGGGTGATCGCTCACAAATAATTTCTGTGGATGGACAACTATAGCTCAGTCCCACCGGGGACCTCCAGGAGGTGATGAAGACTGCTTCAGAACTGTCCCACCTGAGGAGTGACAAAGACAAGGTATTTACCCACCACCTCCCCTTTGCAGTTGATTGAGAACTACTCCTGGGGACATTGATTCCCGGGTATTTCAAGCCTGCTGCATTTGTAGTAAGTAAAAGCACCAAGATACTCCAACAAATGGAGAATGCCAATGGACACGGGTGGGGCGCCAAGAGCATATACTGCACTTATACTCCAAAAAGTGCTTACGAAGAAGGAGAAGGTAGATATAAGTCATCACCCGTGATAAAATTGCAACTAACAACTAAGGGTTCCTATGGACTAACCATGAGATTCTCAGGTTACCATGGTAATATTAACAGCTAACCTCAGCCTGCAGTATGTATGTGACCTTCTTAGCCTGCTAGCAGCCCTCTAAGAGGTACTATTATAAAAACATTATCTATTTAACTGATGAAAAAACTGAGGCCAAGAGTCACTTCAAGTCTGAAGTGACCCGCCCAAGGTCATGCAGCAAGTTGGAACTAGAACAAGGTTGACACAGGAACCTGCCCAGTTTCTATCTGAAGCTCTCTGCTCTGTGGCCCAACAGCACACATTGATCATCCTGAATTCACAGCCCATAGACAGACTTCCATCTGAATAAGGTTCCTTCTGGACAACTCCTTCTGGCAAGCCTTACTTTTCTCTCTCTCTCTCACTCTCTCTCTCTCACGGGCTCTCATTTAATAATAGCACTGTTCTGTTCTGCAGAGACTGCATTTAATTCATCTGCCTCCCTCAAATCACCACCCTCCCAGGCCTTTTTACTCCATAGCTTATGACCTGCTTTATTCCCACGTCCGCAATAAACCCCAGCGCTCCCCTGCAAGGGCGTGTGGTTTTCAAACAACATGTGTTTCTAAAACTGTAGCGTGCTGCTAGCGTTTGTCGGAGGTCTTCTCCCCCAAAGCCCCTTGAGGCCTCGAGATCCTGTTTGTGCTAGTTAACTATATAAAGTGGCCCTAAAGTAGGTTTTAATTAATTCAGCTGTTTAGTTCATCGAACTAAAAAATATCAAATTAAATGGCTCCTTTTTAGCCTCATGCTTTTGTTTTCACAGTTTTCCACTTCATCAGCTATTAGGGCGAAATGATATGATTTCCCCAACGTTGTCATTAAAATTCTTTAACAGAATGATGAAAGTACCAGAAAATGTGACAAACACTGGTTGTTGGAAGCAGCATAAAAACACCAAGGTGGTGCATAGTTGTAAGGAGCTGACCTTCACTCGATGTTCTGGAACCCTCTCTCTGATGCTTCCCCCTCTAATGCAGAATCTACCTAGTATGTCATGTTCCTCTCAGGAGGAACCCAGACAGTCAATGTCAAGACGATATCCTTTTGTGAGGTCAGTTTGTGAAACTTTCTAAAACTGGCCACCTGAGTATTTTCCAAACAATTTAGGATATCGTTTGCATACGTTACTGTCCAGGAACAACACCTCATCACTGTATGAAGAGTGTGTTATAACTTCTCATAAATAATACATCTTCCTGCAGCACAAACTTTCCTTAACTTCTAGACACTACATCTCCCAGATCTTTCTGCTTTATGTTATTCATAATTTCTTCTGTAGGCTTAAACATATATGTAGCATCAGAGCTTCTTGTTAGATTAGTAATTAGGGCAGACTTTAAACATGACCACAACCCTTACACTCATTCATGTATTTGTGGACTTTGCTCTATGATTCTGCAACTCAAGTGTTTCCATCTATTTTCCTTCCTCTTAAATCTGGGTTGGCATTGTGCTCTTCAATTGCCCAACAGAATACAACAGAAGTGATGAGGAGTCAGTTCCCAGCCCCGGTTCTAAAGGCTTTGCACACTTCTGCTCTCTCCCAAGCCCTGGTGTCCACCACGTGAATAAGCTTGAACTAGCCTACTGGAGAATAAAGGTGCCATCTAAAGCAGAGCTGAGCTCACCAGATCATTCCATCTGGGGCCCCAAACACGTGAGAGAAGCCAGCCAAGATTAGAAAAGACTTAGTGGATCTGTCAACTAACCCCAGAGATATGTGAGTAAGGCCATCCCAGATGAGTCAAGCCTCTCAGTGGACTTACAGATTTCTGAGTTAAGTAAATACGTGCTGTTATAAGCCACTAAGTTTTGGAGTGGTTTGTTATGCAGAGATAACTAACCAATACATTGATTTTTTCTGTGGCATTGGTGGAGATTAGGGTGGTATGATGGACTGAATGGTGGTATCCCCATGATAATTCATATGTTGATGCCCTAACCCCCATTGTGACTATATTTGGAAATGGGGCTTCTAAGGAAGTAATTAAGATTGAATGAGGTCATAAGGATGGGGCCTTGGTCTGATAGGATTAGTGCCCTTAAAAGAAGACACACAGAAAATTCTCCCTTTCTTTCTGTGTGCATACACTGAACAAAGGCCACGTGGGAATATAGTGAGGAGGTGGCCCTCTGCCATCCAGGAAGAAAACTCTCACCAGAAACCAAATCAGCAGAAACCTTGATATTGGACTTCTAGCCTCCAGAACTGCTGGAAAATAAGCTTAAACTGTTTAAGCTACCGCTCTATGGTATCTTGTTATAACAGCCCTCGCAGACTAATACAGGTGGGAAGTACAAAGAAATCTACAGCAGAGAGAAATGTGTGCATGGTTGCAAAATGTAAGAAATTCCCCATTAACCTACCCTACAACTACAAGTTGCTGCTTAAAAAGCTACGTGCTTGGCACTAGGAATATAGAGATTAGAGTCAGCATCTCTACCTCTACGCTGTCTGTGGTCTAGTTGAGGGTGACCGTGGCCAAGTCATCCCAGTTTCCTGGGGCCATCTTGGTTTTAACACAGAAAAATCCATATTCTAGGAATCTTCTCAGTGCTGGGAGAAGTGAGATGCTTGGTTGCGCAAGGTTCAGTAGGAGCGGCCAACATGGAAGTAGATAGTTTTGGCATGGTGTTATAAGTGTTCTGATATTGATAGTTGTAGTGGAATTACTACTAGTAGGATTACTAGTAGTAAAATCATGCCCAGCATATACTGAATGCTTCTTCTATGTTATGCATTGTTTAAAATACTCAGTATAGAATTCCTTATTAAGAGTCACATCTGTTCTGAGGTCCTCTCATCTCGTGGAAGGCAATGAAATCTCAAAGACTTTTAACTTGACCAAGATGTGGAAGCTCAAACCCAGCCTCAGGCTAACTAAAACTTTCTCTTTTTTAATTTATTAAGTTTATTTATTTTTGAGAGAGAGAGAGAGAGCAAGCAGGGGAGGGGCAGAGACAGAGGGAGAGACAGAGAATCCCAAGCACGCTCTGTACCATCAGAGAGAGCCCAATGCAGGGCTCAAACTCATGTACCATGAGATCATGACCTGAGCTGAAGTTAGATGCTTAACTGAGCTAGCCACCCAGGCGCCTCCAAAACTTACTTTCTTAAACATTAAGCTGAACTTCCTCCACCATATACACACTCCCATAAATGCAAAGAACAGGGCTGGCAGAGAGAATAAAGGGAGGAACCCAAGTCAGATTAGGTTATTCCAAGAAGCCTTCCTGGAGGAAGGGATACCTAAAGTCAATATTGAGATAAGTGGGGGTTTGCCAGGAGACGAGTAGGGTGAGACACTGCAGGTAGTGAGAAGAGCTTGGACAAAAATTCAGAAACCTTAAACTATATGGGATATGTGTGAAACTAGGCTGATCAGTTCTGCTGTGGTATGGAGTATGAGTTAGGGTTTGCTGGGAAATGAGGCTCAAGAGACAGCTACAGGCTGGGGTTCCAGTAGTTAAAGCCAACCAGAACTCAATGAGAGATGGGCTTTCTTCCATCTCAAAACATTTACACAAGAAAAACAATTAATCCTCTTTGTTGTAGAACATTTTCCATGTGACAAACTGATTCGAGAACACCAGCACACTTGCAAATCTGGAGCAGAAACATTGTAGTATCACATGCTGAGGACCTGAGGCTAACAGAAAAAAAAAAAAAGGAAAATCTCTACCTTATGAAAAGTCATTGGCAAATGTGCTAAGTAGCTGTTTTCCAATGCAAATACTGATGAGAATGAAATAAAGCCACCATTTAGCCATGGTGTAATGCTTTCTCTTAAAGACCACGAATGTCAGGGGTGCCTGGGTGGCTTAGTCGGTTAAGCGTCCGACTTTTGCTTAGGTCATGATCTCGCGGTTCGTGGGTTCGAGCCCCGTGTCGGGCTCTGTGCTGACTGCCAGCTCAGAGCCTGGAGACTTCAGTCTGTGACTCCCTCTCTCTCTGACCCTCCCCTGCTCACCCTGTCTCTCTCTCTCTCTTAGAAGTAAATAAAAAACATTAAAAAAAAAAAAAAGACCACGAATGTCAACACTGTGTGGACCTTCCCACAGAAAGGCTAAATATGTTTGATTGATGTATATGCAAGATACGTGAGCAAATTGAAGAGCCAATAAAAATGTCCAGTTTGATTTCATTTGCTATATTGAATGCACTTTTTCTAGCTGGTATAGAATTCATTCATTTATTTCTTCACAGAGAGGTATTTATCAAACACCTCACACTGCAGTTGGTACTGTCCTAAGAATGAAAGCATGTTTGAACCATGTCTTTAAGGACATTGTTGTCTGATGAGAAAGTGGGTATGCAGACAATTAGAGAATAACGCTACAAGAGACATGTATGTGATGTGCAGTGATAACGTTTCCTTTCGTATGGCCAGGAGGGTGGGGAAAGGCTTCAAATGACCTTTGACCTGAGTCTTAACAAGAAGACATTTTTTTCAGAATATAACAATAATAACACTAACATTTATTGAGCATTTACATCCCCCTCAAAGCAATAAACCCTCTTTTAACATAATTTATTGTCAAGTTAATGATGACAATACAACACCCAGTGCTTATCCCAACAAGAGCCTTCCTCAATGCCTGTCACCCATCATCCATTCTCCCTCCCCGCCGCACATCTACCCTCAGTTTGTTCTCTGTATTTAAGAGTCTCTTGTGGTTGGCCTCCCTCCCTCTCCTACCTCTCTGTAACTATTTTCCCCCTTCCCTTCCCCCATGGTCTTCTTGAGAAACTTAGCAATAAACCCTTTATATACATTATCAATTTAACCCTCACAACAGCTCTACAAGGTAAATATTTTTATGCCAATTTTCTTTCAAGTTTCTGTTTCAATGCCAGTTAGTTAACAGTGTAACATTAGTTTCGAGTGTACAGTGTGGTGATTCATCAATTACTTACAACAGCCAGGGCTGATCACTACCAGTGCTCTCCATAACCCACCACCTATTTAACCCATCCCTGCCCACTTCCCCTCCAGTAACTCTCAGGCGGTTCTCCACAGGTAAGAGACTGTTTACTGGTCTGTCTCTCTTTTTCTCTTCCACACATTCATGTTTTGTTTCTTAAATTCCACATGAGTGAAACCAGAGTCTTTGTCTTTCTCTGACTTATTTCACTTAGCATAATACTCTAGCTCTACTCATATGGTTGCAAATTGCAAGATTTCATTCTTTATTATTGTTTTAAATATTAAATTTAAAGTTTTTTTAATGTTTTTATTTATTTTATTTTATGTTTGAGAGAGAGAGAGAGAGAGCAGGGAGGTGGGGGGCAGAGTGAGAGGGAGACACAGGATCCAAAGCAGGCTCCAGGCTCTGAGCTAGCTGTCAGCACAGACCCAACCTGGGGCTGGAATCCACGAACCGTGAGATCATGACCAGAGCCGAAGTCAGAGCTTAGCCGACTTAGCCACACAGGTGGCCCAAATTTTAAAATTTTTAAGTAAATATTATTATTTACTTATTTTGAGAGAGACAAAGAGAAGCAGAGCGAGAAGAGAGGGAGAATCCGAGGCAGGCTCCATGCAACCAATGCGCAGAAACTGATGTGGGGCAAAAACCCACGAAATGTGAGATCAGAACCTGAACCAAAATCAAGAGTCTGACGTTTAACTGCCTAAGCCACCTAGGTGCCCCTCATTCTTTTTTTATTATTATGCCAATTAAAATTTTTTTTAATGTTTATTTAGTTTTGAGAGAAAGAGAGACAGAAACAGAGATAGAGTGTGAGCAGGGGCAGGGAGAGGCAGAGAGAGTGAGACACAGAACTCAAAGCGGCTCCAGGCTCTGCACTGTCAGCACAGAGTCTGAGACAGGGCTTGAACTCACGAGTAGTGAGAACATGATCTGAGATGACGTCAGACGCTTAACCAACTGAGCCACCCAGGCTCTCCACGCCAATCTTCTAGAAAGAAAAACTAAGCTTTCGAAGCCCAAGATCTGGCCACTAAGTGGTAGAACCAGGATCTGGATTGGTATCTGCTTGACTCCCAAGGTGGAGTTCATGACCATATGTTGGACGTTTTCCCACTTAGGGAAAGGCATTCCAGGACGGGAGAAGAACACAAGCAAAGGCACAGAGGCTAGAATTGGCCCAGCATGTTGGTGGAACTGTCAGCAGGAATGCATGGTGGAAGCACAGGCCGTGAATGGAAAGTGGTGGGCGCATTTGGGCGGCTCAACTGGGAGGGCGTCTGACTCTCAGTTTTGGCTCAGGTCATGATTTCACAGTTTTGTGAGTTTGAGCCTGGCATTGGGTTCTGTGCTGAGTGTGGGGGATGCTTGGGTTTCTCTCTTTCTGTCCCTCTCCCTCTAACCCTTCCCCACTCACACTGTCTCTGCAAAAGAAAAGCCACATCATGGAACTTTTGGTATGTCATGAAAATAGCCTGAACTTCATCTCACACACAAAAAATGGTTTAATAGATAAAGATAATAACAAAGTAGTTTTCCTGATGGATCTTTTCTTTCTGGGCTGAGAAAATGTATTGTAATCCAAGTCCAGATCACCTCCATTGCCAGGAGGAAGATAAAAAACCTCAGAACCCTCTGATCCAAAAGTCTTGTGCTTGTGAAGCCGTGTTGCAGTACATAATTCATGTGTTCATTGATTTAGTATTTGTTTTTGTTCCAGCTGTTTCTTAGCACCTATCATGTGCCAGGTCTTTTTTTAAACCTTTTTAAATGTTTATTTATTTTTGAGAGCAAGAGAGAGAGATTGAGCAGGGGAGGGGCAGAGAGAGAGAGAAGGAGACATAGAATTGGAAGCAGGCTCTAGGCTCTGAGCCATCAACACAGAGCCCAATGCAGGGCTCAAACTCACAAGACTGAGATGTAAGATCATGACCTGAGCCGAAGTCAACTGCTCAACTGACTGAGCCACCCAGGCACCCCTGCCAGATCTTTTTTTTTTTTTTTAATTTTTTTAATGTTTTATTTATTTCTGAGAGAGAAACAGTGTGAGCAGGGGAGAGTTAGAGAGAGAGGGAGATACAGGGTCTGAAACAGGCTCCAGGCTCTGAGCTAGCTGTTAGCACAGAGCCCAACACGGGGCTTGAACCCAAGAACTGTGAGATCATGACCTGAGCTGAAGTCGGACGCTTAACCAACTGAGCCACCCAGGCGCCCCACCCCCTGCCAGATCTTCTACTACATACATGGAATTGTTGTGGTCAGCATAACACACACGGTCTCTGTTCTCAGGCACTCACATACAAATGAGGTGGAAAATGAACATCGACCAAATGCTTAATCACTCACGGAGATAGGTTCCAAGAAACGAAGGGTGCTGTGAGGAGTTAAGCAGAAGGAATTTGGGGGCTTCGATGCTCTCTTTGAGGAAATGTTTATCTGAAGGTGAAATCCGAAAAGTAAGAGGAAATTACCTGGGTGAAGTTAAGGACAAGGGCATCTAGGCAGAGGGACTCGATTGTGCAATGGTCCTGTGGTGGGTGTATCATGGTTTGATGGAGAAATAGAAGCCTGGAGCAGAGGAAGCAGGGTGGGGAATACTGGAGATGAGGCCAGAAAGGGAGGTGGGAACCAAGTCACGAGGGTGTCATAAGCAATGGGAAGGACATTGCTATGTCTGGAGCCTTGTAAAAACTTCTTCAGAGTTGTGTCTACATTTAGGATTTGTCCTAAAATAGAAACATCTCCACTGTCTGACACAGTTATCTATATAACTTCTAGATTCTTTCTCTTTTGTCCTACTTGCTTAAAAAATCAGAGCTAAAATTATTTTAGACATTCCATTCAAATCGATATGGTGATATATAGGTCTATTCTATTCTTCCAGAAATTTCTTCTGAAATGATACCAATTTTTCACATTCAGAAATTCATTCTAATGGAATATCTTATTCTGAAGCTCATGCTGCACCTGCTCTTTGCTTTGTGAGTTTTGCAATGGATTTTAGCGAAAGCATGAATAGTTGACTACTGCTAGAAATAAGTCATATATCTACTATCCCAACCAACCAAATGAAGAGGAAAGGAAAGGTTAGTATAAGGAGGTGAGAAAGACACGGGTCTAAATTGCTACAATTATAAGATAATACTTCCCAATGCCTGGGACTTTAAGGTCCAGAATAAAAAATATTCTCAATGTGTTTTCTTTTGTTTCGCTAGTTTTCCCCTCGTTGCAGCTCGTGATTCTCCCCATTTTGTGGATGAGGAAACTGAGGCAATGAAAGTTGAGAATCACTTGCCTCTGGTCTCATTGCTAGCTGTGATGGAAATGGGATTCTCCGGTCAGGTCTAAGAGACCAAAGTCAATGCTCTTTACCCCTCACTGCCTGCAATGAGCACACAGAAATGATTTTCAGATGCTCTGTCCTTAGGGATGCTCCACAGCACAGACACAGGAAGCGCACATCCTTCTGGCATTTCACAGCTGGTCTACCTTTCAAAATAACTGTGATCTCCCTCCCCGGATCCCACCCGACCCCTTCCCTCCTGCTGGGTTAAGCATCACCTCACTGTGTGGCTCGATAAAGGCAACCCTGGGAAATTAATGGCCTTGTTACCACCACCGGTGCTTAATGACCCTGGGGTTTCCTGTGGAGTGGAGTCTCCCTAGGCCAGTTGTTAATGAACCACTTCCTCATTCTCTGGTTCCAATGCATGTCTTTTATCGCAGCATCATGTTTTAGAGCCAGAAAAGAACAGACTGAAACAGCCACTAGAGGTGAAGCACTGTCCCGTGTGCTCCGTACACACGATCTTGTTGACAGCTCGCTGAATCTGAAAATTGTCCTACGGCGTAGCCCTTATTGTCCCCATTTTACAGATGAGCAAAGTGAGTCGGAGCAAAGTTAGCTGAGGGGCAAAGACCGTACAGTCAGTAAATAAAAGAGCCAGGATTTGAATCCACGGAAGTGAAGCGCAAGGCTCATATTTGGAATCACCAGTATGGACACCCTTAGACAATTCTGCCTTAAGCCCTGACACTGAGGTCTTCTGGTTGGTTTGCTCTGAGAAGGCTGTAAACCCTTACTCTGTGTTGCCTCTTCTCTTAGGCACTTGAAGGGTTACAGAAATACCGTCTCCCCCACTCTTGAAGCTCCTTCAAATTAAGATAAATGCAGCTGGTGAGCAGAAACTTAAACCCATCCCGTCTTACATTAATTTACTGGAGTACAACACCTCAAGGCTTTTATTTCTTCCCATCATGCCCACAAATTAGGAAGGAAAGTTCATCATGAAGACGGAAGGAGTGAGCCAGGGTACTTGCATTGGAATGACTTCTAATTTCCACTGATTCAAGTTCCATTCAGGTACACATCAGCTAGTTGTTGAAAACTTTTAGTCAAATGAGACAAACGGAGCTGCTCAGAGGTGAGAGGGTTACTGCTGTTTCAGACCCAGCGTGGTATAGAAACCCTCCAACCTCACCTGGTATTTTGTTGTTTTTGAATGATGGTTCATAGAGTCAATTACAGGAAAAGGATAAAACACTCATACAAAATACAAATTTCGCTAAAGCTATATTTTTTATGTTTTTTATTTATTTCTGAGAGAGAGAGAGAGAGAGACAGCATGAGCAGAGGAGGGTCAGAGAGAGAGGGAGACACAGAATCTGAAACAGATTCTGAGCTGTCAGCACAGAGCCCGACGCGGGGCTCGAACCCACGAACTGTGAGATCATGACCTAAGCGAAAGTCGGACGCTTAACCGACAGAGCCACACAGGTGCCCCTAAAGATGTATTTTTAATATCAATATCCTCAGGTAAGTATCTGATGTTAGACAAAAAGAACCCGCAGTGATCTGATCATTTTTGGAGGTCAGAATTGATAAGGTAATGAGTTACTCTGCTGTCAGTCTCAATTTCCATATGTCTAAGAAGAGAAATTTAAAGAACCACTGAAGCTTTTCCTTGCTCAGACATTTCACAGAGAGAAATTTTAAACCTGAAGCTCAAAGGGAAAGGTCTTATGTTGAACTGCTGGAGAGTCTATGTTCTGGAGTCCATCTCCTTGTGCTTTCCTAATCAACACTGCAATCCCTGCTCTCCTCCAACAATCTCTATATCCAGTGACTTCACCACCTAAATTGTTACGCATGTACATCCACTGAAATCCAACTGCCCCTCTATGTTTCTGTGGCTACCACTGCAGACCAAGCTACCATCGTCTCTTACCTGAATTATTCCAAGGGCCTTTTAAGTGAAACCCCACCTGAGTTCTGCCCACCTAACTCCATCCTTTAAACTGCAGCCAAATGAATCATTCTCAAATGCAAAACATGTCGCTCTCCAGTTTAAACCACTTCAATGTCTCAGCACAGAAGTAAAAGAATAAGACCTTCCCAGGGCACCTGGGTGTCTCAGTTGGTTAAGCATCCAACTTCAGCTCAGGTCATGATCTCACAGTTCTTGGGTTCGAGCCCTGCATCAGGCTCTGTGCCGACAGCTAGCTCAGAGCCTGGAGCCTGCTTCAGATTCTGTGTTGCCCTCTCTCTCTGACCCTCCTCTCTCTCTCTCTCTCTCTCTCTCTCTCTCTCTCTCTCTCTCTCTCTCTCTCTCTCTCTCCCCCTCTATCTCTCTGAATAAATAAAACATTAAAAAATTTTTAAGAAAAAAAAATAAGAAAAAGACCTTCCCAACTTGCTTCTGATTACATTTCCAGCCTTCTTTTCCACTGCCTTCCATCTAACTTCTTGCCCTGCCATGGCACTAAGTCCTCTGGGCTTTTGGCTGTTTTGTCTGTTCAGGGATGCACTGCTCTCTTATTTCAGATCTGCCGCTCTTACTCACGAATGCTCTAAGCCAGCTGACTTCATGACTCCCTGTTTGGAACAAGTCCCATACCACATGCTTCCATAATATCCTTTGCATACCTTTTGCTTATTACTGGCTGAATCATCTGTAAGCCATAAGGAACATCAGTATTTAGAGGCTACACCTAGGAATAAGAGCTGGTGACCAAGACTCAAAAGGATAAACGAGGGAGGATGAGCATACCAGGAGACAGTGGTAGTAGAAAAGCCAAAAGAAAAATAGAGATTGAAGAAAGATGGGAATATATAAAGAACTCCTAACACTCAACAACAACAAAAAACCCAAATGATGCAATTCAAAGATGGGCAAATGATTTGAACAGACATTTCTCCAAAGAAAGGCCAATAAGCACATGAAAAGATGCTCAATCTCACTTATTGTCAGGGAAGTGAAAATCAAGACTCCCATGAGATATCACCTCACATCCATTAGGATGGGTCCTACCAGAGTAACGAAAAAGTAAATAAATAACAAATGTTGGTGAGAACGTGGAGAAACTGGAACTCTGTGTACTGTTTCTGAGATTGTAAAATGGTACTACTGCTCTAAGAAACAGTATGGCAGTTCTTAAAAAAAATAAAAATAAAAATAGAATCACTATATGACCCAGAAATTCTACTCTGGCATATATCCAAAGGAACTGAAAACAAGGACTTGAACAGAGATATTCATAGCAGGATTATTCATAATAGCTAAAGTATGGAAGGAACCTAAGTGTCCACCAATGAATAAATGGTTAAGAGGAAATGTAGTCTACCTATATAGTGGAATATTAGCCCTAAAAAAGGAGATTCTGTCATATGCTACAACATGGATGAACCTTAAGTTCGTTATGCTAAGTGAAATAAGCCTAATACTAATACTATATGATTCCTGTTAGAAAGGTACCTAAAGTAGTCAAAATCATAGGGGAAGGAAGTAAGTGGTGATTGCCAGAGGCTGGCGGAAGGGGGAAGAGGGAGTTAGTGTTTCATGGGCACAGAGTTTCAGTTTCACAAGATGAAAAGAGCTCTGGAGACGGACACTGGTGATGGCTGCATAATAATGTGAATGTACTTATGCCACTGAACCCTACACTTCTAAATGATGAAGATTGTAAATTTTATGCTGTATTTTACCACAATTAAGAAACGGGAAAAAATAAACATGGAGTAAGTCTCCTCTATAAAATTCTGTTTAAACATCCAGTGAAATGAGTTCTGTTGGCCTGAGTAATGTAGAAAACCTCAGTGCTCTTAGAAACAGGTTTTTGGATGAATAACCAATGAACCCATGGATTGTTTCCTTACTGACCTTAATTCTTGCTTATGAGCTTGCTAGCCTTCAGAAGTTACAGGTTTGTAGAGGCAAAACGTTGGCAAGGTTTTATAAAGGGTGAGATTATGTTTCTGTTGGAGCAAGGTTGTTTTTGACTGAGATCAGCCTTTCCAGATGAGCAGATTCAAAGTGACTGCTCTCAGGGCAGGCCACTATGGCCACAACAGGGCTCCTTTGGCTTCTAGCTGGAGTGAATGATCCTAGAAAATCTAATTACAATAGGCAGGGAGTCAGAACGGGGGTTTTCTTTCCAGCAGCAAAATTTGCAGCAAGGGTAGGTTTCAGAGAGCCTCTGTTGGCAAAGCCAATGTATCAAAGACCATGGAAAGAGACAGACCCTCTGTTTCCCTCTGCTCCTTGATACAGCTGCAGAAATGGGCCTTGCTGAGACCATTAACATAAAAGCTGCATGCCGTACTAGAGTCTATAAGGCTGACTGCTCTGCTCTCTTCTCTCCTGTCACCCTTTTCCTGGTTCTATAGGCTGAACCAACCTAGTCTTCTTTGTGCCCCTTAAATACTCCAAGCATCTCTGGGCCTCTGCCCTTGCTGTTCCATTTGCCTAAAATCCTTCTCCAAGATCCTTGCAAGTCTGCCTCCTTTCTGCCCTTCAGATCTCAACTCAAATGCATCCCCTCCTCAGAGAAGCCTTCTGTAACCACCACGATCAAGGTAGCCCTCAACTCCAGCTGACCTCTGGCCCACTCCCTGGTAGTATTTTCTTTACAGCACTAGTATCTCCAAGAGAAAGCCTCATTGATCTGTGTAGGTGAGTGGTCACTGTCTATCTCTCTTCATTACACTGTTAGCCTCCTGAAGGCAGGGGGCTCATCATTGCTTGCAATGATATAGCTTCTTTAACCAAATAGCACCCAACACATTAGGCACTCTGTTAAATGAAAGCATTAATGAAGGTGTTCAAATGACCACAAATCTTCATGCATAAGCCAAGTTCCTATCTCTATCTCAAGCCTCTCAATTACTTCTTAGAGTTCCCAGAAAGCTAGCATCTGTGTTCCTCAGAAGAATATGATCCAGCGAGTGGTTTTGAAACTTGGGCTGCATTAGAACTCCTGGGGTACTAGTTTAAAATGCTAGGTTTCAGGGTCTTACCCCCCAGAGACTCTATTTCAATAGATTGGAATGTGGCTCTGTACTCTGCAGGAGATATTGATAAAACCAGCAAACCACTCTTGGAAAACACAGTTCTGTAATTTGGCCGCTACACTCCTGATACCTCATAGATCATACTATGGCAACTCCAACCTTGGTATATGCTGGGATGGATGGATGGATGGATGGATGGATGGATGGATGAATGGGTGGGTGGATGGGTGGGTGGGTGGACGGATGGACGGACGGACGGATGGATAGATAGGTGGATAACTGGATGGGTATATGGACAGATGGTATATAATTATTTTAAGCCAACCAACACAAAAGTAAGGAAACTGATGATTATGCTCATTGTGGACTTTCTAGGCAGAGACCACAGAAGAAACCAGGGCTGAAGAGATATTTGGGATATCTGATGGAGAGAATAATCAGAAGTGTTCATCATTTCTAAAACACAACATAAAAGGGCTAAATTCATATGGGTGCTCTCAGGGCTTTCAGAATTGAGATTCAATTCTCGATCACCTGAACTAAAGTGTGATCTGAGCAGTTCTATTAGGTCCAGTTTTTCAACAGCACACAACAATTAGAATCAGCATCTTGTAGGTCTCAGGTACACTATATAAATTTACTTTAATTCTTAGAACAACCCTAAATGTTCTTGTCTGCATTTTACAAATGAAAAAAAAAAAAATGAGGGTTGAAACAGTTTGTTCAAATGAAGTCAATGGGCAGGGATTTGAACTCAAGGCTGTGTAGCTCTAAAGCCCATGCTTCTCCTACCCTAAAGCCAAGAGGAGGCACGTTTTCCTTCCTGAAGGCCAAAGTTTTGGGTGTTTGGTATGTTTATGTGCAGGGGTATGTGCAGAAGAGAGAGGCCAGTGGCTTTCTGTACATAACTGTGCTGTGTTTTGATCTCTACAGGTGCCTGTATCTGTTCTATCTATCCCTGCGCTCCCATAATCCTACTCATTCCATTTTTAGTTAGATATGGGATATTCTCTGTTTCCATTAAAATTTAAAAAAAAACTTTATTCATAATAACATAGTAAAATGAGCACTAGAGTAAAGGAGTGTGGGCTCTGAACCCATGGCTTAGATTCCAAGGCTCCTTCTCTTCCATTGCCTCCTCATATAAGTCTCACTCACTAGAATCTATTGAAGCACTGTGTCTGGTTCTAGGTCCATGGTCAGAGCACAGCTATAAAGGAAGAAAGGATAGTAGTGCTTCTTACATGTAGGAAAGCAGGAAATTATATGGTAATGAAAGAAGACCCATTCATGTCGCCATTTCCCCCCACCCCAGATAGACATGGTCTTTCACACACACACCACACACACATACACACACACACACACACACACACACACACACCTGTCTATGTGCCTCCTGGGGTTAATATTCTCCAAAGGCTTCTCCTGGTCTGAACGCGTGGACAGAGTCAAGTCTACCCTCCCTCCATCCCTACATTCTTCTGGGGTCCCTCTGTCTGTGTTTATGACCTGCTGGCCACCCTCTACCTCCTCAGAAACACTGAGCACTTTCCTGCCTTGTGGCCTTCTGCACACAGTGGTCCCCTGCACAATCCTGTCCCTTCCTTAGGCAATTCCTACTTGTCCTTCTGGGCTCAGCTCAAAGGGTGGTCCACTGATCTCCCTGCACCCACACAAGGCCAGAAGCACCTTTTGCAAACTCTCACTGCACTCAGTATTAGTTGGCTATGCAACCTGGTTTTTCAGGACCATCTTCTCAAGCTAAGGAAAGCGTCCTGAAAGTCGGGGCCATGCCTGTCTTACACGTTTGCGAGTGTCCGGTGCTTCCAATAGGCTTGTCATTTAGCAGGTATAAATGCAGTAAGTATTGTTGTAGGAATAAATGAGCCTTAGTTTCCTCGTCTGTGAAACAGAGATAATAACAAAAGCCCTGTGAGGATGAAATGAGATAACAGAGTTGACACTGCCTGACCCATAACAAGATTTTGGTTTTGTTTTTTGGTTGTTTGTTCCCTAGATAGAGGAGCTCAAAAACGAAATCCGTTGCCTCCCAAGATTGTAAGTTTTCTGCCACTGGGGGCCTTTGAAGCTAAGACGGATGAAAATTTTGGAGGGATATTGTAGAAAGAATGGTCAGTGTGTCTAGATGGAAGCTCTCAATCTTGGCTTCATATTAGAACCAACTGGAGAATTAAGAACAAAAAACAAACAAACAAATAAACAAACAAACCAATGACTGATGACCCCAGAGGTCCTGATTTAATTGGTCTGGGATGGGATCCAAGCAGGACTATGTTTTAACTCAGGCAATTCTAATGTGAACCATGTTTACAAACCACTGGATTAAAATAGATGATCTTTAAATGTTCTTCTAACCACGAGAGGCTGTCCCTCCAGGAAAGCAAAAAGACCACTGCTCCTTCTGAGAGAGGGAGAGAGAGAAGGAGGAAGAGGAAGGAAGAGGAGGGGGAGGAAGACAAGAGAAAGGGAGAGGGAGAAAAGGGAGATGGAGAGGAGGGAGAAGGGGGGAAGGAGGAGGGAGAAAGGGAGAAAAAAAGAAAGAAGAGGAGAGGGGGAAAGAGGGAGGAAGAAAACTGTTGGGCAGAGTAAATTTTTGTTTTTAATTTGACACTTAAAAACCTGTAGGTGTATAATTCGAGAGTCAACCACATTTAAAGAGCCCTGGCTTTGGAGTCTCGGATCCTCTCTACCGAAGAATTTGGGGCCTTTCTAGCCTTGCAATTTAGACTAAACCACTTGCCTCACTGAACTAGTTTCCCCAATTTAAAATGGAGATAAGGATCATCTTGTTAGAGATTCTGGGAGAATTCAATAAAGAAAGATATACAAAAGGGTCCAGGAAGTGTTAGCATAAGGCAAGTCCTCAGTAAGGAATATATATTATATATTCCTATATATAATATTATATACATTTTACATATATATATATATATATATCTTTAATTATCAATGTGAATACAGTTTGTAAGCCTACCTGTAGTTATAAGGCATTATCCTTGTGATTCCTGGCCATCCCAGGTGAAAAGCTATGGAATTGATTTTTTGTTTTGTTTTTTTTTTAAGCCCAGAAACGTTCTTAGAGAGCTATGGTTTTCTCTTATGTACCAGTGTTGGTTAAGTCTTCTTAATAATACACACACATACACAGGTATACACATACACACACATGCATATATTTCTCTTTTCTTACGAGTCCCCACTGAACTACAGCATGCCTGAGAAAATACAAATCAGAATTTCTGGTGTTGTGCTGCTTTCTCCCAGGGTGGTGGGGTCACATATATATTGCTATGGACAATCCACCCACTTGCTGCTCTCAAGGTGCTTAGAGAACTGAACACCTGACCCTTAACAATGGAGGGAAAGATCCAAGGGACTGCATTGCAAGGAAAGAATTTTTAAACAGATTCTCAGTACCAGCTTGTAAAATGATGCCAGTTCCTGGGCATGTCCTGTCTGAAAGAATGGTCACTGACACATACAAGCAAGCCATGTCACATTTCCTCACATTGACACAGCCTCCGGCGCAGGAAATGAGCCGATCGCAGGGAGTCTCTGCGCCAACGGAGCCTGGCTATGCCCCTCACTATCTATGACTACCGGCAGGACCCCTCACCTCCCTGGAACCCCTCCCTTACTCTGTGAAATGCAGCAGCCATACTTGTTCTGGTAACCCCCACCCCCACCCCGAAGCTGCCTAGGGTCACCAGCACAGACTCCAGCCAGATGCTTTTTTGCCATTGCTAGCACAGGGCAGTGCCAAGGATGGCGAAGATCACCAATGATGGCTGCACACACTGGGGTCTTAAGGAACCTTCAGTTCCCTTTGTTAAGTTTATTTTGAGAGAGAGTGAGAGAGAGAGAGAGGAAGAAAGCAGGTAGGGGCAGAGAGAGAAAGGGCGAGGGGCGCCTGGGTGGCTTAGTCGGTTAAGCGTCCGACTTTCGCTTAGGTCATGATCTCGCGGTTCGTGGGTTCGAGACCCGTGTCAGGCTCTGTGCTGACTGCCAGCCCAGAGCCTGGAGACTGTTTCAGAGTCTGTGACTCCCTCTCTCTCTGACCCTCCCCTGCTCACACTGTCTCTCTCTCTCTCTCCTAGAAATAAATAAAACATTAAAAAAATTTTTAAAAAAAGAGAGAGAGAGAGAGAAAGGGCGAGAGAGAATCCCAAGCACAAGGTAAGTCCTCAGTAAGGAGTTGCTATGTGTGTATATCGGGGCTCGAGCTCAGGAACCGAGATCATGACCTGAGCTGAAATCGACAGTTGGTTGCTTAACCGACTGATCCGCCCAGGCTCCCCAAGAAACCTTCAGTTCTAACAGGACTCTGAAAACCGGGTTTGTTCATGAAGATATCCCTGTTTTATTAGTTTGACACATTCCACAGCCCTATAATCCAAACATCTAATCCTCCTAGGTTTTAAAACTGTCCAGGGGCTGGATACACCAGATAGAGTGACAGAAATGAAGAAGCCAAATATACAGACCAAGTGTTTAATCCACTGGAACCACATTTAAGGCATAGAAACAGGCAACTGTTTTAAGATGGCGAGGACAGGAGGGAGAGAAATGCAGGTTTAACACAGAGTGGACATTATAATGCTCTTTAAAAGTGGAGAGCTCAATTTTAGGGAAGGAGGGTCTACCAGTTTTTGACGACTTCATAGCACTGATGCCTACTGAGGATTCTGATACGCCTTGGCCATTCGGGTGGGATGGTGGGGAGAAGAACTGTGTGCATGTAAGTACACATTTTGTAAAATGTCCTGGGTAATTGTTATGTTGTCTCTCTCCTCCAATCCCTCTATGGTTGAGAACTCCTGCTTAAAATCCTATGGTCCACATTATTTACATAAATAAACTATGGAAGCAGCCCAAGTATCCAAAGACTGATGAATGGATAAGGAAGAAGTGGCATACATGAAATAGTATCGTGTGTGTGTGTGTGTGTGTGCGTGAGTGTGTGTGTGTAATGCTACTCAGCCATAAAAAAAAAAAAAAAAAAGAATGAAATCTTGCCATTTGCAATGGCAAGGATGGAGCTAGAGAGTATAATGCTAAGTAAAATAAGTCAGAGAAAGACAAATACTATATGATTTTATTTCGATGTGGAATTTGAGAAACAAAACAAATGAGCAAGAAAAGAAAATGAGAGAGGCAAACCAAGAAACAGACTCTTAACTATAGAGAACAAACTGGTGGTTGCCAGAGGGGGAGGAAGGATGGGGTAAATAGGGGATGGATTAAAGAGTACACTTGCCATGATGAAAAAACTAAAATAAAATTATTTAAAAAATAAAGTTATGTGCTCCATATAGACACCCAGTGTACTAAGCCTGGAGCTTATTTAACCTCCAGTCCAACTCTCAAGCGGCCAAACTTCCTCCTGTCTGCAGAGCCGACTTTCCCACATGGTCTATACCTACTAGTTATAATGATAATGATAACAAGATGAATACCTTCTAGCTGCACAATACCTCACAATTTGTGTAGCCCCTACCCATTTAACTATTTTATTTGATCCTCACAGCCTTATCCCCATCTGCCAGAAAGGAGCTAGTGACCCAGAGGAGTGAAGCGACTTGTCTGAGGTCACACAGCCAAGAAGGGACTTGAGTGAAATGCAAGTCTCTCAGATGTGTATCTACAGTCTCTCCACTTCTGCCACACAAATAAAAAGAACTATTAGTGCTGCCACTCAACGCTTTATCTGTTTTAAATGCCACTAGTTATTATGTGGTAGATACTGAGCTAAGCATCTTATATACAGTGCATAGCTTAATTCCCAAACAATCCTTCAAGGTAAGTATTACTGTCCCATTTTACAGCGAAAGATACTGAAGCTCAGAGGTGAAGAGACTAATCCAAAAATGCAGTCAGCTTAGGCATCCTCTCCTCGCTGATTCCTGCTCTGGAGTGGAATGTCTACACCAAGGATCTACTCCGGGACCCCACAGCACTATTATACCGTGTTGACAGCAGTTGTTCAGACCTGTCTTCTGTCCACAAGACACTGGTCTTGCCAAGTGCAGAGCCATGTCTTAATCCCGAGGTCCCCTACAACCCTCCCAGGGCTCACACATACTGTATGTGTGTATAAATATCATAGAGCGCAGGGAATATGATCAGAGCTGGATTTTGAACGCAAATCTCTCTGATCCCAGAATCTTATTTGGTTCTGTCCAAAAAATGGCCCCCAAACAGGCCAGGCATGAACCCAGATTCCGTCGAGAGAAAATTCTCCTTCTTTCCAAAGCGACTCTCTCCATTTCTCTAACCAGACATAAAGATGTACCCAGCTTTCTAACAAAAGAATGCCAACCCCGTCCTCAAAGATCATCGTACCTGGGTGAGACCAGAGCTGCCTAGGAATTCTTCCTCCAGTCTCTGTATTAAGAAGATGAAGTTCCAATTACAAATGTCCTGTGAAAATTGCTACTCAAATGCACAGAGTGATTTCCAAGGCATTGACACCTCCCTGCTTTGCCTGCTTATTAGATACAGGGGTTGAGGAGGAGTATTTAAAAGCTGGTTGTCAGACCAATGAATCTGAAGAAATTCTCTTTATTGGTCTACAAGAGGAGGTGGGGATGGGGGAAGCAGAACCAGATCTGATAAAGGAGATTAAATGGCCTTATACATCTGACAGCAAGGAACAGTCCCCATGGGAATCCCAAATCCTGCTGGTGCTAATAAAGTGCACGATATTACTCCGGTAATATAGTGTACAATATAAGGCGTCAAGATGCCGGGGCCAGAGCCACGACCTACATCTTCCACAAACCAATTTTCTGCTGGGTTGGATGTGTAAAAAAGAATCCAAATACAGACTTTTTTTTTTCCTTCATTGAAAGAAGAATTGCTTCTCTGGCTTTTTTCCCGTGGCCTGTCTGCTCCTCCCACCCCTGCGTTCTCAAAGCGGGAATTACTTCTAATCCACTCACAGGAGAAATCACTGCCTCTCACCCAACTGTGGGCTATTACGGAACAAGTGGGCTGCTTGTGGGCTTCCCAGGAGCAGGGGAACAGGAGAACACACACAGAATTTACAATCACACAACCTCGGTTCAATTCCTCATTCTTCCATTTATAAGATATGCCTCCTGGGGCAAATTTCCCCCTTGTTTTCTCCAAGCATGGATTCCGCACGCCCCTCACAGAAGTGCCCTGAGTGCCAGAGATACTGCATGGGAAGTGCCTAGCACAACACAGGAGGTGTTTCACTGGCAGTAACAATTAGCAGCAGTGGGACTAGCAGCCTCTGTGAGTAAAGTTTAAAGGCAGCCTCTTGGAGGAAGAGCACTCTTTTGGCAAGGAGTTTAGTGGCTGAAAGCATTGAAGCTTATTAATAAGATGAACAGAACAGTGCTTTATCCGTTACCAGCTCCTGAGCATCCGCTGAATGTGACATTGTAAGTATTGTTAAAAGCATCGAGGAAACATAATGACAGTCACTCCCTTTCAAAACCTCGTAGACCAGTGGGGAACCTGAGAAATGTCCCAGCACATGCTGCATGACACCCTGTCCCAAGCAATTTAACATCAGCCACCTCATTTGACCCTCCCAGGAACTTCACAAAGTAGGCAAGACACGCATTGTTAATCCCCATTTAGTAGACAATAAAACAAAACAAAAAAACAAAATAGAAGGAGCATCCCAGGGAGATGGAGTGGATTGGCTAAATTCACATGCGAGGCAGAACCAGGATTGGGCAGGTCTTCTAAACGCGCATCTCCAGTCCTCGGGCCTGAACCACTCTGGGATGGCTCCGGCTTGGCCTGTGATGAGAACTCTAGCTCAGAATTCATGACATCTCCACTGTCCACAACTATTCTGCTCAAAAAATGTTGGAGACTTTTCAGACCCAGCTCAGGGTGGCATATGAGACATGCTATACTAGTGTTACTTGGCTGATTATAATAAGGGTGATAAGAGATATATTATATCCTTCCTTTGTAGCACAATTTTTAGTTCAGACAGTGCTATCATCTGTGCTGACACTGGTGAATGAGTGTGTGTGTGACAGTTTAAAGTAGGTGTTATTATCCTATGTCACAGGCAATGGAAAGGAGGTTCTGAGAAGTTTACTTTCTCAAAGTCAGAAACTAAGTAAGACACAGAGGACAGGCTCAAGGTACGGTGTGCAGAAGTCCAAGCCTTTGGCTCTTCTTACTAACATGCAGTCAGCTGACTCATCACAGGTATGATGTGA
The DNA here is from genome assembly GCA_017311185.1 of Proteles cristata cristata. Classification (NCBI taxonomy): domain Eukaryota; kingdom Metazoa; phylum Chordata; class Mammalia; order Carnivora; family Hyaenidae; genus Proteles; species Proteles cristata. The sequence goes on from JAESUZ010003875.1 coordinate 1,279,593, forward strand.
ATCCTCAGAATCTACACTGTGGGCCACAGTTCCCTCATGAGAGCAGTCTGGAATGCAATGAATGGTTAGGAGAATAAATGAAAACGCCCTCCATCTCCTCAAAAATAGTTGACATTTATTGAATGCTTGCTCAGTAAAAGGCACTTTGTCAAATGCTTTCCATGGACTATTCTGTATCATCCTTAAGAGGCAGGCTCCATGCTCAGCTTTACTTTACAGACTTAGAGAGGTGAACTAACTTGCTCTGAGCACAGGGTGGCGTAGTGTGGATTTGAACTCAGGCAGTCTGACCCCACAGACACTAAGGACACCATCCTTTGTTTAATCCTTGGCACAATCTCCAACTAGTGCCTTCTGGAGAAACCCAATGTTCATTGACTGCCACTAACTCTCGGACACAGCCCTCAAAGGTAATTATATTGACTCATTAAATCCTATAAGCATTCTGTAAAGCAGACATTACTACCCCATTTTACAGAGGAGGAAGACTATGGCTAAGAGATGTTGACTGTTTGCCTAAGACTGCAGAGCCTGATAAAAGCAGAAGCATTTTCAAATACAGAAACACCTGGGGAAATGTTCATTCTTCCTTCAATAATTCTGAAATCTACTAAAAGTAAGTAATCTGAAATACACAAAGGAGAAAGGTGCAAAGAAGGAAACTGGGGAACAACCGAGCAAAAGGCCTGTAGGGTCCTCACTGCACAGCTACCCGAAATCAGGAAGTGTTGAGTCTGCAAAGGACTGGACCGGTCTGGAAAGACTCTGTGGAGGAAGCAAACTCCAAGTGGGCCTTCAAGCCTGGAGGAGATTTGGATGGGCCAGGTAGTCCAGAAAAGCATATTAAAAATTAACTTGGGGTCTAGAAACAGATCCAAGTAGCAAAGGGGAGCCACAGCATATCTGCAAGTGGTGGAGGAGGCCTATTTTGTAGGGTGAAAGCTTGTGCCCAGCACGGTCTTCCAGCCCCACGCCCACAGCACATTGAAATCCCTTTGTTCTCCTTTAGCATGCAGCCCACCAGGAGTGACAATGGAAAAAGGCACAGAAAGAAAATGAACCAAGAAGGAAAAGAGAACATACACATCTCAGGCGGGGCCTTCAGGAAGGATGGGAGAAGCAAGGGCATGGAGAGAGAGAGGAGTAAGCCAGCCTCAGTTCTCCCTTTGCTCATCTCCCCCTCCTTCTTTCTCCTTCCCTCCCCCGTGTTCTGCATGCAGCAGCAAATGTATGAATGCTTGGATGGCTCGGCAAAACACTCTCCAAGATTTATTTCTGTTGGACAATCTTGCATTCTTTTTTTTCCCCCTGCTGACAACTCTGTCAACAGCAGGCTCCTCCATGAGGCTGTGAATTTGGAAACCGCATACTTGACACAGACATTGTTGCTTACAAACCAGACTAAGAAAGTAGACTCCTGAGATCACCGTGACCCGCAGACCTACTTGGTTCATTACATGGGAGTCAGTGACACCTCGCAGCCCAGAGAAGAGACCATCTGGGGAGCGGGAGGGGGCGGCGGTCCTGGGCATGCGGTCAGTTCAAGGCAAGGAGATGGTTCCGGTAGTTCAAAAACTAGATCTGTTTGTATGAGCTCCAACAAGAGCTCTGAAACATTCTGAAACTCGAGTGTTGATAAGCCGCTAGGTAGGAGGGTACTAGGTAATAAATATGAAAAATGTTTTGTCGAGTGCAAGTTTCTTTATCAGTGTAAAGGATTGTATTTATTACCTTTTTGTGAAAGGAAGGAACCATATTTTAGGCCTGTTTTTGGAAATTAGGCATACGTAAGGACAAATAGACTTCGAAGCATAAAATTTCAGAGCTGGGAAGAAATGCATTCATTCCATCAGCAGGCATGAAAGACTGCGTCTGGTTATCAGACCCTGTATGGGCTCTGGGGAGGTGGAGAAGAGCCAGCCTCAGGCCCCTCGGGACCCCACAGACAGTGATCAGGTCAGTGACAAGGGAGGCACTGGGGATGACAAGAATGCAGGATGGGCATGGGGGGCAATCAACCAGCCAGGGCAGCAAAGCTTTCCTCCTGAAAGGAAATTAGGTCTGAAATCCAAAGGAGGAATGTGGCCAGGTGGTGACACAGAGATCAGGGTGGAAAGGGCTTATGGGGTCACACTAAGCACAGGATGAACAAAGGCATGGACCCCAAGACCTTTATCTTACAGATGTGAAAACTGAGGCTCAGAGAGATAAGCGAACTTAGTCAAATTACCCAGGCAGTAAGCGGTACAACTAGGATTCACTCCAGAGCTTGCTTTTAACCACTTCATTATACTGTTTACATATTAAACATGGAATATAATACCTTCCAAAGGGTCAGTACCTTACCCACAGCCACATAGTCAGTCAGTGGCAGACTTGAGATTAGAGCCCAGGTCATCCTCTTCCAGGTCCAGGGTTCATTTCGTGGTACTGTTCGCCCACCACCCACCCCCCGGTCCTGCTGAGTCCAGAATCCTCCACCCTATCCTTGCTCTGGATCCTTCCCATGACTCCCTCACTGTGGAACTCAGTCATCAAGACTGATGCTTTCATTTCTTTTTCATTAAGTTGACAAAAAGAATGAGGTCACTCTCCCTTCTGGTGCCATTTCCCACCCTGGGAAACTCCCCAGGTCAGAAGGTCATCGGGCATTCTCACTTCCAAGCCATCCACTTAAAGGCCAGCTGGACTGGGAATAAAACACCTCGGTGTCAGGCATTTAATTTTTAAAGAGAGAGCAAAATGGCGAGAAGACTTTAAAAATTGCTCTCAGCTTTGTGTGTAATCGCCAGCAGGCTGGAGGTCACCACCAATCCCCACATCTCTCGAGACTCTCGGGCTTAGAGGAGCAGGCGGAGTATTTGTTCCCGGAGCCAGAGAAAATTGCAGACCTGACCCCACCTTCCTCGTGCTCAGAATGGACTGACCTCTACAACAAAACCCAACTCCTTATTTAACGTTCAGCTCCCTGCAATGGCTCAACCACTGACAAAGAACCGGTACAAAGGACAAAGCTGCACCCTCTAAGAAGGATTCTTAAGAAGGTCCTGGTATGTTACCTATGACACCCAGGTTTGCAGGAAGACAACAGCTCCAGGTAAATGCCTGATGCTGAGAATCACAGCTGAATGGGAAGAAGACGTATGGCCAAATGCAGCAACAAAATAAGTGTTTATTAAACTTAGGCTGTGCTAAGCTCCAAAGAGGTATAACATAATAATGCTAATATTGATTAGATATCCACAATATCATAGATCTTCTCCATGTAATCTCTCTACATCTCCCAACAGCTCTGCCAGGTAGGGATTATAGCATCATGGTTGGCAATATGATGTGATGGTTAAAACTGTGGGCTCCAGAGCCAGACAGACTGGTTTTTGTTTTTGTTTATTTTTATTTTTTTTAACTTTTTAAAATCTTTTTTGAAAGGGACAGACAGACAGAGCAAGCATGAGTGAGGGAGAGGCAGAGAGAGCGGGAGACACAGAATTTGAAGCAGGCTCCAGGCTCTGAGCTGTCAGCACAGAGCCTGACATGGGGCTTGAACTCACAAACCATGAGATCATGACCTGAGCCGATGTTGGACACCTAACCAACTGAGTCACCCAGGCTCCCCTGGACAGGCTGGGTTTGAATCCCACTTCTGTCTCTTATTAGCCGTGTGACCTCGAGCAAGTCACATAACCTCTGTGCTTTGTGTCTTCCGCTGTGTAATAGGGGTGACTATAGTAGCAAGTTCATAGGCTTCTCGTGAGGAGTGTCAAACACTTAGAAAAGTGCCTGGCAAGTGCTATGATTCAGTAGGTGTTAGTCACCTTTGTCATCTCCATCATGTATTTGAGGAAACAACCCAGAGACAGTAAATGAATTGCTATGGCCAGTAGGTAGAGAGGCTAGGAGTGACATTTGGGGGTCTTTCACCTGTACCTCAGCTCATATATTGCCTTAGAATATTTTATTTTATTTAGTTTGCTCATTTATTTTGAGAGCACAAGAGTGGGGGAGGGGCAGAGAGAGATGGAACCAGAGAGAGTCCCATGCAGGCTCTGCATTCGATGCGGGGCTCAATCTCAGGAACTGTGAGACCATGACCTGAGCTGAAACCAAGAGTCTGACACTTAACCAACTGAGCCACCCAGGTGCCCTTGCCTTCAAATATTTTAGTTCATAACATTATGACCGTAACACACATCTCTGGCAGAGCAGAGGAGGACTATTTCTATTTCAAAGGTAATGAACTGGAGATTCGGCCAAGAGAGATGATTGAGGCAAGACCACGTATACAGCAACTGGCAAAGCCAGATACTAAACTCCATTCTTAGGATAGCTCACCCATCCACCACACAGCAGGGAGGGGACAGGAGACACAGAGGGGGACCGGGCAAGTTAAGTGGGTGAGACACAAGACGTCAGACTTAGCAACGGAGGTGTGAGGAGAGGAAGGCTGGATGGAGGGGCAAGCCAGGAGCTCGAGGTCCTCTACCTGCACTGTAAAAAGATTATATTATTGAGCAAGGTGATTTCCAACCACAAGGTTTGAAACAGAGTTTGCTTTGCGCCCTGTGATGCCTACCCTGTCTGAGAGAGCTCGCTTAGCTCGGAGAGCAAAGGGCCCAGCCCCTAGCTGAGTGGGCTTCCTCAGGACAAGCTGCAGCTTCCTGCTTGTCACGCCCAAGCGTGGCCAGGATGTGCTGACATCTGAGTCAGCCCACTCCCTCAGGCACCAATAATGAACTCATTCTGTGCCCAGCACTGTGCCCTGCATCAAAGCTGAGAGGAAGAAAAGCCTGTGACCCTGGAGAGCTTGAGTCCAATGGAGGAGAAGCAAAATTAACCATGGGAAGTACTGCCTGATGAAGTATAAGGTGTTGGGGGAGCACAGAGGAGAGAGACTAACTCTGCCTCAGTCAGTGAGCAGAAGCGGCACTCAGGTGGGTGATGTCGAATGGAACTTTGAAGAATACGACGCTCCTGAAAGATGGAGAGTACCAAGTGGGAGAGATGGCACTGTAGGGGCACAGAACAGCAAGAACCCAGGCTCGGCACAAATGTCACCTCCTCAGAGCAACTGCCCCTGACCCTTCATATATAAATAGCAAATCCGTTATTTCCTGCTTTATTTCTCTTTACTATTTATGACATTATACTATTTGTTTATTACCCATCTCTCACTGGATAGAAGCACTATCAAACCAGACTTACTGTTTTCTGTGTTTCTGTATCCCATTGCCTACAACCAAATGTGGCACCCAGTAGGTACTCAATAAATATCTGTTGAACAAATGAGCCAGCTGCAGGTAGCTGTGGCTAAGAATACCATGCAGATGCTTATATTCTTTTTTTTTTTTTTTTTTACAAATAGTTTATTGTCAAATTACTTTCCACATAACACCCAGTGCTCATCCCCACAAGTGCCCTCCTCCATGCCCACCCCTCCTCCCCCCCACATCCACCAGTCCTCAGTTTTTGTCAGCATTCAAGAGTCTCTCATGGTTTGCCTCTCTCCCTTTCCCCCACCATTTCCGCCCTTCTTCTCCCCCTTGGTCCTCTGTTAAGTTCCTCCTAATCCTCCTATACGTGCACACATATGATATTTGTCCTTCTCTGCCTGACTTATTTCGCTCAGCATAACACCCTCAAGGTCCATCCGTGTTGCTACACATGGCCAGATGTCATTGTTTCTCATTGCCATGTAGTATTCCATGGTATAGATAAACCACAGCTTCTTGATCCATTCATCTGTTGATGGACACTTAGGCTCTTTCCATGTTTTGGCTATTGTGGAGAGTGCTGCTATGAACATTGGGGTACATGTGCTCCTATGCCTCAGCATTTCTGTATCCCTTGGGTAAATTCCTAGCAGTGCTATTGCTGGGTCACAGGGGAGTTCTATTGTTAGTTTCCTGAGGAACCTCCACACTGTTTTCCAGAGGGGCTGTACCAGTTTACATTCCCACCAACAGTGTAGGAGGGTGCCCGTTTCTCCACATCCTCGCCAGCATCTAGAGTTCTCTGATTTGATCATTTTAGCCACTCTGACTGGCGTCAGATGCTTATATTCTTAATATGAGGCAGGATTTAGAACGATTTTCTTTGTGTGGTTTTTTTTTTAAGTTTTCTTTATTTATTTTGAGACAGAGACAGTGAAAGTGGGGGGAGGGGCAGAGAGCGAGGGAGAGAGAATTCCAAGCAGGCTCCTTCACCGCCAGCACAGGGCCTGAGGTGGGGCTCAACCCCACAAAGCCGTGAGACCAGGACCTGAGCTGAAACCAAGAGTCTGACACTTAACTGACTGAGCCACCCAGGTGCCCCTAAAGGGACATTTTCTTAATCACTTCTCTCTTTGTCTCCCCCTCCTACTATCATAAAATACATGGATTGAAATGTGGAGAGGAGGAGGAGACAGGAGCTGACCTTTAGTGAGTACTGACTATGGTGATAGTTTATGTAATTTCAATCTCCGTAACAACTTGTGAGCAGGTATTACTCTCCCTAATTTATGGTAAAGGGATTTTAGCTGCACGTGATTTACTCATTCTCCCAGCCGCTGCTGAGGGAAGAGGCAGGGCTGGGGTTTGAACACAGGCTACCTAACCCTCCCTCTCCCCCCGGGGCATGCCCAGCGACCATGCAGAGCCTTCTGGAACCATGTCTGCAGTGAGATACTGTGTAAGCTGCGTGCAGTACGAGGACTGGGCAGGAAGTTTCGCTGCTTCCAAAGTGCCTGCTCTGATCCAGGTCTATCCATTATCGCACTAATTCTCTTGATTATCTGTGGGGCAAAGTATTCACACCCCCTTTAATTGTGTCAGGAGGTAGGTTCAGGAACTGAGTCACCTCCCCTGGCTGGCAAAGTGGGAGGGGAAGCAGCATATTCAAGCCTGGCATCCAGGAGGTCTGGCTCCCAAACCTGTGATCTTCCCCCTGAGCTACTGTGAGCCACAGACCAGAGGAATTTGAAATCTCAAAAGAAATCTCCATTTCAGTTCCTGGAACACATGACAGTTTCTCACCCCAGATTGTTCTCAGCTCAGTATGAAAACATGTAACAGGGTATGAATGCCTGAGTGAAAGAAAGACCTAAACTTAAATTATTCCCGAAAGGCACGCTATTGTCAGTGATTGACAACCAGTCTCCGCTCTCACCAGTGACAGCCACACACAAAGTAAGCCTTCAAAAAGAGCTTGGTTCTCTTCAATTAGCAGAGCTGAAATGAAACCACTTAGAAAATTATACTATTGGGCGACTGGTGGGTTTTAAACATAATGAGAAAAATAAAGGCTAGGCTGATGTTTACCATCAGCGGAGTGAGAGACGTCAGATGTGCCAGGACTCGGGCCCACATTCCCCCCGTCTGCCTCTCTCCCACAGCTCCGACCCCACAGCCATTCATTCTTTTATTCCTGTAGCAAATATATGTTGGTTCCCTACTGCCGAGGACTGGAGCTACAATGGGGAGCAAAACGGATACAGTCCGTGCCTCCTGGTGCTTCCAGACAAGTAAACGGGACTGCGACACCCTACGATAGGTGACAAAATGGAGAGATGCAGGGTGCTCAGAGGCACTGCAGAGAGAGGACTGCAAAACTGAGATTTCACACTGAGTGGAAAACAGTCCTGTCGGGCAGAAGAGCCTGCCCAGCGGGCTGTGTGCTCAGCCATCGGCGGAAGGCCAAGGGCGGTCAGGGCAGGGTCCGGGCAGCCACGGAAGGGCATGGGGCCTCCTCCTGCGGGGCCCATCTGTCTATTCCCCGGGAGTGCGAGAACTACAGCTCTGGAAAGCTGGAAGAACTTCAAGTCACTCAGCACCATTCATTCAACACAATGAGCCCCAAATGTGCAAGGTTCAGGAGGAAACAAGAACGTAGCACACTCAAGGACCCGCAAGTGATTCTCTGGGCCTCGTGGCCCAGGCTGATCAAAGAAGACCAGGGATGGGAAAGGTTTGCGCTGTATCCTGAGGCACTGGGGAGCCACTGAGGGCTTGAGGCAGAGGAAGTAAAACCCTCAGATTTGAGATTTGCCAGATACCATTCAGAGAGTGAGATACAGAGGCTGTGCCCTGAGCTCTGAATGACTAACCCCGGGGTCTCTGACCTTAACCCAGTCCCATATTTGCGGGGTTCCCAGAATCTGTAGGGACAAGACCTGGAAGAAATGGACAAGAAGTTATTTATCTGCCTGAAGGAAAACTCTAAGACTTGCTTCTCAAATCTGGATCTCAGTGGAATAGGAGAACGGCAAGGACAGCCTTGTCTCTATAATTAGCTGTTTAACAGTGGACTGGCCGACGCCCCTCCCCCAAGCCTCCGCAACCTCAGCTCTGTGATGGGTGGAGGCTTAGGCAGCTAATTACAAACGATAATCGCCACCATTCAATGAAATGTGACTCTGAGCGAAGTGCTCACTTGATTCAATGCCTGCAAGCATCCTGTGAAGTGGCTCCAGTTACACCATCCTCATTTTATGGCCGCAAACTGAAATGAGGAGCCCTTTCATTGCCTGATGAGAGTTAGATGTTAAGTAAGTTATAGAACCAGGATATGAACCGGGCATTTCAAGGATTTGGCCATGAGAACGCCCTGTTTCGAGGCCCTCGTCAAGGTAGTTCACAAGGGTTTTCCGAGCGGGTTGTGAGGGTGAAGAGATGAGGAAGCAGAGTTACCTCAGAGACAGACACATCCTCCTTCTCAGGGTGGGAGCCCTGGATTCTAGTCCTGCCGGGGTCACTGGCTGTGCCTCCACAGGAAGAGTGTGCGGGGCGTGTATAGACGGAGGGGTGGAGGAGGTGGGTGTGACAAAATCCTCTCTCCCTCCCTCCCTTTCTCTCTCTCTCCCTCCCTTTCTCTCTCTCTCTCTCTCTCTCTCCCTCTCCCTCCCTCCCTTTCTCTCTCTCTCTCTCCCTCTCCCTCCCTCCCTTTCTCTCTCTCTCTCTGTCTCCCCCCACCCCCACCCCATACTGTGGAATCAGCCTGTGCCGGTGGGAGGTCACAGAAGACCCAGTACTGAGATGGCCAACACCTGGCACCATGAACCATTGAGACAACAGCATTCCCCCCACTCCACCCCCGCCGCCGTGAACTTGACCTGAGTCAGCCAGATGCCCAAATAAAGGGCTGATTGGGCAGCTGGGTCTTTATTGGGCAGATCCAGCCACCACGGGCTGGATAGAAGGTGCCCCTACTGCTCTCAGATCCAGGCTACTCACGGTGCAGAGAGCCCAAAAAGTGAGTCTGAGAAGAGGGATCTCTGCCTCATAGGTCAAGAGAGTTGGCCAGGCCTGGGGTCAAAGTGCCCCTGGGGGCAAGCTTAGTTAAGCTGCTCCAGACTATGGAGGCAATATGCTGTCCAATTAGAGCTAATTAGCCACCTGTGGGGTAGGGGTGGCAGAAAGGCCAGAGAGGGGCTGCCGGGAGGCCGGTGCCACCCTTTGCTCCCCACCCCCCTCACCCCCACCCCAGGCAGTGCCTGCAGGAGCCGAGGCCCGCAGACGTGTCCTCCCACCTCCAGGTAACCCACTCTCCTCTGACTAATGAGCCGAATCCTGGGACGGAGAATACAACCTGCTGAGAAATGTTTTCTCCCTTCTTCTAATAAACTTTTCAAAAAGGCTCCTGAGATCCACGGCTGGATTCTCCCATGAATGCAGCCCCAGGTGTCTAGGGGACAGAGGCACACAGTAACAGCTCATTTAGCAGGGAACAAATGGCCTCCTTTCAGGCCAATAAATGAAACATTATGCACTCAGACAAGCTCTGGGGCCCAAGACAGGTGTCGGTCGGAAAGACAAGCGGAGGACACAACACCCATTCCTTTGAAAAATCCCCTGACTGCTTTGAGGATAAAAAAAATGAAAGATGATATTCCCTTCAAACAACCCAGAAGGCAAAATGCAAAAGTGTTGGTTGGAATACAATACTGAAAGCATAATGATTGTTAACAGTAATAATAGCTTATATGTGTAAGTACAGTCCCTTGTCGCTCATAATTCTCTTTCACATGCATCACCTCTTCGAAGCCTCACGGCAATTTTATGCAGCAGGAAAGGTGAGAGGCAGCACCCCATTTCATAGAGAAGGATTTGGGGAGGCTGAGAGATTAAGCCCAATGTCACACAAGCCAAATGTCAATGCCACAGTTCAAACCAAGGCTTCTAATTCCAAATCCACTCACTTTCCATATTTGGACAGCAAATCCAAACTTTGTTATGTTCCTTTTACACTATTTTTAAAAAATCATATTACATTAGGGTTGGGAAGGTCCTTAAGAACCACCGGAAACGCAGAACCCAAAGACGTTAAACAACATACCCAAGGTCAAACATCAAGGTAGGACAGGTCCTTAGTCTCCATACTCCCTCCTGGCCAATGTTCTTCTGACTCTGCTTCCATTCAGGTCCAGTACAAGAAATATTTCTACAGAAACTAGCAATAGAAATATTTTCTTTTATGTTGTCCCTTCAAAAACAATAGATGCCAATGACAAACATTTCCTTTTGACACAAGTCTTTATTTCTAAGAAAGCAGTAAAATTTACATGATGGTAGAAATAAGTACAGAGGGAAGGAATCAGTAGAATTCCCTGCACGTAGTAGGAGTTCGGTGAACATTTGCTGGATTGGATGTAGTGGAATGAGTGTGGACCCACAAGGAAAAGAGAGACAGAGAAGGTATTTTGCGCACACAGAGATGGAAAGCATCTACTCTGTGTAAGACACTGTGCTAAGGGTTTGGCACGAAGAAGACATTTGCCAGATTCCAAGCTGGTTTTCGACATCAGCTTCATGCTCCTACTGTCTTAACATTGCACACTCACAGGGAGAACACAGCGGGATGTGTGCTTCCAGGCAATCCCTTGGAAACTGTTTGACCTTCACTGAAGTTTTGATATTGTTTTCAGTGTCACCTCGGTGTCTTTTTTTTTTAGGGAAAAATTCTAGAGCAAAGAAATATGTAAAGGAGGAGGAACCGTTAAAATCCCTGTGGCAGTGCAGTTACTGAAACCAGATGTCAGGAGGCATTCTCTCACTGTCACTGGCCTGCTCTGTAAGTGATTCTCTCCAATGGTAACTTCTGTCAATTTCTATTTTCACTCTCCTTTCAATCCACTGGCACTTTCAGTGTATGGGGGCGGGGGTGGGTAGTAGGTCCTACAGGAGGCAGGAAATGTCACAGATCACAACTTTACACTTTGGTCTAGAAAAGTGTGCTAGTGATCATGACCGTTCAATGAACACCTGCAATAATGATTATCATATAATCAAAAGGAGAGCCAAATTTTAGTGAGTGTCTACTATGTGTTCCACCCTAAGTACTTCACATGCATTATTTCATTTAGCCTTCATACAACAACTCTGTGATGTGTACTCTGTCTAAAGCTATGTAAGTACACGGTGCAAAATCAGATTACAGCTTCGAAGCCCAAATCCTTCACCAGTTAGGGATCATTCATTCTTTTATTCATTTGCACAACCACTATGTATCAGGCCCTGTGCTAGCTACTAGGATACAGAGGTAGAAGATAAAGACCATTCTCTCGGGCAGCTTGCACTCACACGGCAGACAAATAAACCAGGGGTCACATATTATGTGCTAGGTGCAGTGACAGAAGCTTTGGGCGTACCCAAGAAGGATAGCTAATCTAGTCTCGGAGACAAATAATACTCCCAGAGGAAATGGTGCCTCAGTCTTGAAGAGTAGGGAGAAGCCTGCCAAATGACAGGGGACATGAAGGACTGTGTACTCATGGTGCAGGGAGAGGAATGAGGCCGAAAGACAGGGCACAAACTGAGGAGGGGCTTTTTGGCCAAGCTAAGGAGTTTGAATTTTATCCTGAAGGCCACAGCGGCCCCTGAGGGTTTCTAAGCAAGTGTGTGGTGTTCAAGGGGAAGGCTTACTGTCTCCTTCCATTCCACTCCCAGAAGGGAAAAGCAGAGAAGTCACACTTCCTTCACCTCTCCTTACAGGTAAGGGGCTGATCTATCTTTCAGGTGAAATCCAGAGAAGAGCACAATCATATGTGGCTACAGCAGATACACCACAGACTGCACTTCCATGCCTCTGACACTGCAGCATTAAACCCAGGAGTGACTGCAGGTGCTCTGGGACACCCAGCAGGCACACTTGCATGAAACTTGGAGACAGAATCTGAAAGACAGCTGGCGTCTGCCATGTGCACAGAGAGTAACTCTTCCAGGGCAGCTCAGACAAAGATCCTCCCTCCTCTCATGTGTCCCTAGCAGCGTGTCGTCTCCACCCTAACAGTTCCATGGTACTGGTACGTAACTGTCCTCACATCCAAGCTTGTCTCCCAGGCCCCTCCTAGAAGGCTACTGGATATGCATTAACAAGTCCCTTTCTGCTTACACTGTGTCATCTCTAACTATGAACCTAACTGATACAATCCAACAGCTCCTTTCCTTCTCTCTTTTAAAGCTGCCCGACCTCAGAGACCCTCATGCACTGCTCAGCCAAGAAACAAGCCTACGAGGCCACTCAAGCTCCTACGGGTGGAAATGGAGACCTGCATATATCCAGCTCAGACCAAATGAAAGAGAAAGGCCAGGAGACCTGATGCGGCTACACAACCCAAACAGTCCCCAACCATAAGACCCAGCCTTCATCTTTGTCTAGCCCCAGTGTTCATGTCCCATTTGGTTTTTAACCCAGAGGGAGACATGGCATGATTAAGTATTGCCCCCACCCATCAAAATCCTCCCCCACGTGAAAAAAAAAAAAAAAGAGATCACATTTGTGGCTCGGAAGCAAGGAAACCCATTAGAATCAGCCATTAAGCTGAAATAAACCCAATTCCAGAGTCAATCTGGAATAAGGAAGGAGATGCTTCTGTGTTAATCAGAGAGGCAGTGGGATCCCATCGGGTGCAGAAACTTCAGCTGGGGGATGCAATCTGTTGATTACTAAGGAGACCCTTTTTGCAAAGGATGTCACAGTCTCAAACTTGTATTATTGGCAGCTCACGTGTCTTGTTTGCAGGGGGTTGATTTTCCCCTTGACTCTCACTGAGTTGCCAACACACCTGCTTCCAAAGCATTTGGTCTCCTCACCTGGACCTCTTAGAGTTGAGAATGAAGGATGAGTAGGAAATAGGAATAATTACCCTTGAGTGGGGCCACTGAGGACTACAGAGGGCATGAGTGAAATTAAAGAAAAATCAGCCAGAAAGCCCTAACCTTTCTGGTCCCTGAGCTCTGCGTCATCAGCAAGCTCAACAATCCTCCCTGCATTGTCTCCTCACTAAAACGAGGAAAGAAAGGTTACAAATACAGCTGTCTTTACTGAACAACTATTTTACATGCCACGCAATAGCAGGTAGTGAGGAAGAAAGGAGGCAATTGCACTCAAGAACTGGCAATCTGGCAAGAAAGCTCTGAGTCCCCAGAGGACATGGGGACTGCTGAGGGTAGGTATGGCAGACACTGCTAGCACAGCCACCAACATGCATCCCATCTTCTAATACGGCACCCTGATTCTGGCACATGGTCACCCAGAATAAACACAGTACTCCTCAGCCCCCTTCTGTTAGGATGGGCCAGCTGACTTGGTGCTGGGCAGTGAAGATGCAAAAAGAAATTATGGGTGCAAACTTCTGTCCATGTCCTTAAAAGAGATGGGAGGTTCTCCTCCGAATTCTTTTCTCTCTTCCAGTCCTCTAGTTTGAATGAGGATGTGGTGACACACCATCACGGATCATGAAGATGACAGCAATGTCTGTGGGATGGAGAAGCAGCAAGCTAGGAGGAGCCTGGACACCACATGACTTCACAGCACAGAGCTGCCCTACATACTCAGACTTTTACAAGACTGAAATCTACATTTCCACCATTCTAAACATCTTTTATTCCATTTTACCGAGGGTCTTGGCTACATACCTATATCCTAATTAATTAAGATGCCAGGCCACCACTTTGCTTCCCCAGCTATCTCACCTTCCCAGAAAACAGGTGTAAACCAAGCAACAAAAAAGATCCCTAAACAGCCACAGGTATAATTTCACAGGAGGCTGATACACTTTATTCATAGTAATGGCACCCAGGCCAAGACTTGGTTTGTGCTTAATGACCCTTATTTTACCCACATTTCCAATGAGCATGATTCCTGACATATTAGTTCACAGCCAGCACAAAGATGGGTAGAAAGAGAAGGGGACTACTTTTAGAGGCAGATAAACTGACAGTACCAAGACACAATAGCACAACTGCAAAAGTAGTTTAAAAGATTACAAAAGTATTTTTAAAAAGATATTGGAATCTAAAACCCATACATCTGTAGGCCTGAGGCCACTTCTATATAGGGTCACACAGTCCTGCATCACTAACAGTCTTTAAGATTATCAAATACAGAGTCGACACAATAATTGATGCTCATAATGATATTTCCAAGTCATACTCATTTCAAAAAGAAGAGAAATGTGTAATTTATTTATAAATATTTCCAAAACATCAGCCATCTTAAAACTTTACTAATTTGAAACATTCCAGTCTATGGATGCCACATATGTGTTATGTCATACAATTCAATGTAAAATAAAATGTATTTGAAGATCACACATGTAGTCAATGTTACAATCATTTACTCTGAACCTACACTCTTTCAGGTCTTGCCCTAGATGTGATGCCCTAGAAGTGAATCAGACACATCATTGATGTCTAGTAACTCATGGTCCAGTTTGGGCACAAAATAAAGAGATCATGATAACACTAGATCAAACCTCTAAGGAAAGAAAGAAAATCATATACAATGTAGATGAAAGAAAAAAGGATTGCTTTCTAGAATATGAAAGGGGCCCTTACAAAATGATAAGAAAAAGACAAACCATCAAAAAGAAAAATGGGCAAAGATGTCCACTGAGAAGCAAATCTCAATGCCCCCTGAACACGAAGTGATACTCCTCCTTGGAAGACATAAGAAAAATACGAAGTACACAGCGATGAGCTATCACTTGCTGTCTAACCAGGTTAGCAAAAGCGAATGATAACACATGCTCCTGGCAGAGATCTAGGGAAAAGACTAATTCGCACATGTCAATGGAAATGGGAATTACTACATTCTCTTTGGAAAGATACATGGCGCCATCCCCTAATACTTTAAATAGTGCATATCCTTTGACTTAGAAATCTTCATTTTGGAAATCTACTCATAAAAGTTCAAGTATGTCAGTAGATAATGATAAATGTACAAAGATACTTATTTCAGCATTGTGTATAAAAATTAGGGTAACAAAAGTAAATGCTCATCGGTAGGGAAATGGTTGAAAAATCTGTGGTGTATTCATACCATTGAAACTTACTAAGCCAGTGAAAAGAATGACATATCCATACCAATTGATTAAGGTAGGAATGGTGGGCATGGGGGCAGAAGACAGTTTCCCACAGTGTTTTGAGAAATGTAATATGCCAAGCAATACACATATGATCTCATCTTTTAAGTCAATGACAAAAATCCTTATGCATGTATATACACAGTGTGTGAATATATATGTGTAAATATTACAGGAGCCTAGGAAATACAAGATATCTAAATTATTAGATTTGTTTACAGGGCAAGGGACAGTAAATAAGCAAACAAAAAACTATATTAAAAATACATGTCCAGGATAAAAAGTAAATGCCTTTATAATAAGGTAGAGTATATAAAATTATATCCAGCTATATATGCCAGGATATAGGTCTAAGGAGACACATGAAAAGAAAGTCACCAAGTTATAGATAACACGGTGGGAATGTCAAATGATCTTTACTAACTCCTTATATTTTTCTATATTTTCACATTTTTCTAAGTAACTTGTATTATTCATATGACTTGAAGAATTTATAAAGTGATTTTTAAAACTACCGCTGTCAGTGCTAGTCAATATTCAGCAGAGTTAACTAAGAAAACCTCATGCCGAACTTGGCACCTGACCTCGGCTTTAAAAGACAATTGGATTGGGACAAGATGTGAAAACGGGGGTGGGGTGGGGGGGGGGGGTGTTCCAAGCAGGAAGAACAGCAGATATACAAGTAGGTACATTGAAATAAACATGAGGACTAACCCTCAGGCAGTCTGCCCTGCCCTGAATAGAAGACAAAGAAAAAAGCAAATGGCTCGAGTTCCATGACCAGAGAGAAACCAAAGAGATAAGTAGAAATGGCCACCACAACGCACGCACAAAATGTGATTTTTAGAGTTCACATTAACAAAGGAAACAGCTTGGGTTCTTCAAGTTCTACAGATTGACAAATATTTTGAGTTCTTAGGACTCTGTCCATGGTGACACCATGTGTTTCACTCAGATGTAAACTTCAGTTTGGTAACATTTTCATTTTAAACCCTCCTTCCTGTCAGTTTCCAGCTCGGCTGTAAATATTTGCTTGGAGACAAAATGTCACTAAAGATCTGAGCTCAAGCTTCCAAAAAAAAAAAAAATATGGTCATTTTGAAACAAGAAGAAGTCATACTCTGCATGTTAATTGAACAAGAAGTCTTAAGACCTGTGGCTCAGAGTTCATTTCAGGAAAAAAAAAATCGTTTTTATTTATTAAAAGCCTATGAATACAAATGAATTCTTTATCTGGTACTCATTCTTATGTAATTCTGCCCCCTTTGAGATAGGAACTTCATGTTCCTTTGCTACGTAAATTGAAAGGCTGCCTAGTGTTACTGGGTCTCCTGTCCTCCACAATAGGGCTGTTTCATAAGGCAGCAAGAGAGCAACTATTAATGGCACTGGATTCCTGCACTCTTACCGACAAAGAAAGTGTCTAAATGTCGCCAAGGGATGGTCACTCCTTGTCCAAACCCAGTGTCACACAGCACCCCAACCTAAGTTGATTTCAACCTGAGAAACATTCCATTCTCTCTTTTACAAGGGGCCTCTCACTCTCTAAAAATGGGGCTTAAAACTGTGAGGACCCCAACCGTCCTATTCTCACAGGCATACCAAGAAGCCCAGCAGTTAATATTGTTACTCCATTTCCAGGAAATTGAAAGAGACACGCAGTATCTCCAGGTGATCCTTCTGAGAGTTCACCAGGTAAAGGGGTAGGAATACATTTTCTAGACAAGGAAAAAAGACAGTGCCTGCAAAAATATGAAAGGCCTGTTTGTAGTGTGCGTCTGTGATGTGAGTATAGTGTGTATGCAATGCCAGTACTGTGTGCATGTGTGTATGTAGCTGGTGATATTGTGTAAGGCTTCGTGTGTGAGAGAGAGGATGTGTGTGTGTGTGTGTGTGTGTGTGTGTGTGTGTGTGTGTGTGTAGAAGGGAACCAGAAAGCCAGGTTATGAAAGGCTCTGAAGTCAATGGTCATATATTTGAATAATATGCTTTAGGCAACACAGAAACTTTAATGTTTTTTGATCTGGGGAATAACATGATCAAAGCTATGTTTTAGAAAGATCAAGTCATAGCTTTGGGGAGGGCCCATACTGGCGGCCGGGAGAAGAGTTGGAGGCTCTGAGGACGGTCTGGACAAGACGGCTGGAGAAGAGAAAATTAATTGGAATTATTTTCCTATCATGCTTGGTTTCAGATGGCAGGTAAAAGTGTTTCCTATCTTTCGTTTTTCTTCCAGCTTTAAATAAATGAAAAATATACTTTTTAAAAAGTGGTCCATTCCATGAAGGACCGATCTTAAAAAAAAGGAATACCTCCCCATCAAAGGTGTTTGGACACCCATCCTGTCCAAATGAAGTACCCCAAGCTGACCCAAGTAAGAGTACGCTTTGGGGGCTATGCAAAACACATCTGCTAAGCAAACAAATCCCTTACAATCTCCCACCCCGCACCTACGACGGCAGCCCCCAGAACTGGAAGAAACGAGAAATAGAGTCAATGCCTCTCTGTGGTGCAATGTTTATGTCATAAGGAATCACCTGCTTACGTCAAAGCTGACTTCCAAGCAAGTCTACCCGGAATGCATCTCTTGCATTTCAGGGTTTTCCTCTGTATTTTTTCAAGCCACGTAATAAAACAAGACTGTGGTTCATGTGGGCATTTCTCTCCCCTTCTCTGAACTAGAATTCCTCCTCTCTGTATTTCCTCCCCTGCCTGTGTTTCTCCCTCCTCTTCCTCCTTCATTCTCTACATCTTCTACCTCTTTCCTACTGCCTGCCTGCGTTTGAAGCCTTAAACTGTCTCTGTCTCTCCGTATCTCTCTTTCCTCTCTCCCTTTTTTCTCCACCCATATCCCTTCGCGCTATGTAAAAAAGCTTTAAGGCATCCGGTTGGCTCAGCTGCTTAATCATCTGACTCCTGATTTCAGCTCAGGTCATGATCTTAGGGTTTGTGGGTTCCAACCCCGTGTCGGGCTCTGCACTGACAGTATGAAGCCTGCTTGGGATTCTCTCTCTCCCTCTCTCTCTACTCCTCCCCTGCTCGCTCACTCTCTCTCTCACTCTCAAAATAAGTAAATAAACATCTTTAAATAGAAAATAAAAAAATAACATAAAAGCTTCAATTTCAGAAAAGGAGGAATGCCTTTGCTAGCACAAGTGTCTGAGCAACACATATGATCACAGTAAGGTGAACGGCTGAGTCCAGCTTTAAGGAAAAAATAAATCCTGGAAAAGAGAGAGGGCCGAATGGTGGCCCTTCATTTTGAGGAAGGCGGGTGGAGCCTATGGCGCCTAGCTGTCCCTGCACACCAGGCAGTCTTCCAGCTGGGCAAACCCTATTTGTTCCTGAGCCCTAGCCAGCCTTCTCCACTGGGAGTCAGGTGGCACCGCCGCTGTCACATTGCGCTGCTCAGCTACTCCTCTTGATCAGCTCAGAAAGGAAGAAAAGCCATAAAATTCAGAACCCGCTCATGTCAGCACTGCAGGGGGATGTCAGAGACCACCAGGTCCTACGTGGTCAGATCACTGGTAGGGAGACTAGGGCCCCAGCTCACCAAAATGCCAGGGGGACTCATTATTAGAAAATCCGGACCTAGGACCTGTTGCAAAAAAATCCCTCTGCCCTGAGAACAGCTTAAGGTGTTTGCCTTCTGAAAAGAAATCCACTACATAGGATCCAGATGTATAAACAGATAGAATAAGCTCAAAATAGAGATAGAAAGGGATTGAAATGTACTGGGTGTACATTAAAAAACCCCCTGTATGCTGTTGGCAAGTAGGATTCGAGAAAGGAAGTCTGCTGAAGATGGGACTGCAGTAGTGGAGGGCTCTAAGCTCTGAAGACCTTTTTAATATGGCTGTATTGTAATACTGCAGTGCCAAACCCCGCCAGTCATTCCAAAAAAAGAAAAAGGAAGCCCCGCTTAGCAGAACTTCCCAACCCTGGAAACAGACTGCCTCCCCTTCGCACCCATTTAATAACCGCTTTATTTAACGAGAGCAGGGGGAAATGTGTATCCTCGGAAGGCACAGCACAAGATTCTGCAACAACGCGATTCCTTGGACATGGAACTAAAATGCATTCATCGGAACTCAGCCTCCCCAAACAGCAGCGAAGCCACTGTGAGGCGATTTACAGGCGAGAGCCCCTCAGAGACGAGGGGGATGGGGCTGGCAGGCAGGGGACACACCTTTTCTGAGCTGCTGGAAGCATGCTGCCTGCAAAGTCCACCCAGACTGTGCTGCCGAGGGTTAATTTCCTCGGGGGCGCGGGGGAGGATTGATACACGCGCACACACACCCCCCACTGAACCCCCACAACCTCTGCCGCCACCACACATTTGGATTTTTTTAATCTTAAATTCCCAGAAATTCCCTGATCAGCCATATCTTTTCGGAACAGCCCCTCCACCTGGGCTGTATTCCCATCTCATCACCAGTGAAAGCCCGGAGAGCCGGGCATAATTATTTTGCTACAAGGTTATGCCTAATTGGCCACTAACCTAATTGATTAATCATCTCATTTTTCAAGGCAGCATCAAAGAGCCAAACTGAAGGGGGGCGGGGGAGAGAGAAAACATGTGTCCAGGTGGCGCGAGGGGTAAAATTACGGACTAGGGGAAAGACCCGCAGCCACCTTGCCTGGTTTCTGGACACAGCAGTGGACAGAAAAACGCAGAAAACCCGGAATGAGTGGGGAAATGCGCAAGACCACAAAAGGACAGAGCGGGGAACCTCGACGCTACCCAGCCAGCCTGAGTCCAGCCGCCTCCAGGAGGATGAAGTTGTTTCTCCCGGGCTGGAAAGGGTTAAGTGGCTGTGAGTCAACCCGGCCTAGGCGAGCGTGCGGGGAGCAAAAGCCACTTGTCCCAACGTCGGCGAGTCCGCGTGGGGGCCCCCGGGGGTCGCCCTCCTGTTCTGGCCACAACTTGCGCCGCTCGGCGCGGCAGCCCTCGCCTGCGTCTTTGCGCGCCACCCAAAACTTTGCGCACACTGCAGCCGCGGCCCGCCCGCTTTTCGCAGCGAGTCGCACGCCTCCAAGTGCCGCGGCAGCCCCTCTGCAGCCGCAGCTGCCCGGTTTCGGGCTCCAGACTTTTCCCTCGCTGCCTCCCATTCCCTCCCAGGGGGCTCCCTCGCGGCTGCGGGGAGCGCGGCGCCCTCCTCGCGGCGGGCTGGCAGTGCGGGTGCAGTGTTCCGGATGACCACCTCGCCGGGTCCGGGCAGCACCCGCGGGACACACTGGTTCCCCGGCCATCCCCACCCCGGCGCGCCCACCCCGAGCCTCCCACGCCGAGGCCGGCGAGCGCAACACCTTCTCCTACCTTCCAGCCGCTGAGGACCACACTCTCCGCTCAGCCCTCTCGACTCATCCTCTGGCTGCAGGAGAGGGCGACCGGGCTCCGCTTTTGTTCCCCGGGGCTGGCAGGTCCGTGTCGGGCCAGGGCGCGGGAGCTGCCGCCCGAGCTGGGAATCCCAGACGGGGGATGCTCAGCTCACTCCCAGCAGCTCTGCCGGCAGCAGTAGCGGCAGCAGCAGCGGTAGCAGCGGCAGTAAAGATAGTGCTGGCTCTCTGCAGGCCACATCTTTCATACCTTATACATCACTACCGCATTCCCCCGAATAGGGGAGCCCCACAGCATTTCGCCACCTAGCGCAGAACGCAGGAGCCCGCAGCAGTGGCAAAGCCGCCTGGCCAGGATGGGAGCACTCTGGGGGAAGGTCCTCAGTACCCACGGGCAGACTCTCTCCCCTCTCCAATCACGGGGAAGCCTCCTACTTGCAGATATTCTGCAGTCCTCACCTTCTGGGAATGGCTCTTCCCCAGGGAGATCTGGACCTCAGGCGTAGGCAGTGACGATTTCTTAGGGGAAGGCCTCCTTGCTGTCGCTGGAGTCTTGGCCACCACGTGCCTTTACATAGCCTCTTCCTCGCTTTGGTCTTCACACACACGAGGCTTTGCAGCAACAGACACAGGCTCTCTGTGTCCCAGAGACACCTCTGCTGGCCCCAAGATCCGGCATGTGGGCTCAAGAGCAGACAGACAAGGTTTCCACTCACAGCTGTGTGACCATGAGCAAACTCCTCAACGATGGAGCCTCCTTTCTTCATCTGCAAAATGGGAATCAGATTATCTGTTTCAGGATGGTTGTGAGACTCGAAAGACAGAAGCACAGAGCTTAACACACTTGAGTGATAGCTTTCTCCCTTCATCCAGTACAGGTCCACCTTTCCGGGGATGATAATCTACCAGTCACAATTCACCTATTCAAACACATTTATTGTGTGCTTACTTATGTGCTAATCTCTATTTTATGGAGTGAGGTAGGACTTTCAAAAAGATAAGCAAGTAACCCTTACTCTCTTGACACTTTCTCTCTAGTACAAGGACACAGAAAATAAACCAGTGAATTAGCAAGACACTGGCAGTAATAACAACTATGACAATATAAATGGCAACAATTTAATGTCAGATGGTAGCATGTGATAAGAAATGGCCAGGATAGCCATGTGGAGCAACATGGTTGGACCTTGAGGGTGTGATGCTGAGCGAAATAAGTCAGTCAGGGAAGGACAACTATCATATGTGTGCACGTATAGGAGGATTAGGAGGAACTGGACGGAGGAACAAGGGGGAGAAGACGGGGGGAAATGGTGGGGGAAAGGGAGAGAGGCAAACCATGAGAGACTCTTGAATGCTGACAAAAACTGAGGACTGATGGATGTGGGGGGAGGGATGGGCATGGAGGAGGGCACTTGTGGGGGTGAGCACTGGGTGTTATGTGGAAACTAATTTGACAATAAACTATTTGTAAAAAAATAAAAAATTTAAAAAATTTAAAAAAATCAATTCAAAAAAAAAAAGAAAAGAAAAAGAAAAAGAAATGGCCAGGATAGGACATCAGGTTGGCAGTTGAGGAAGGACTGTCTGAGACCTATATGATAAGGGGTCAGGCATAAAAGATCTGATGGGGAAAACATTAAAGATATAGGGAACAACAAGTGCAAAGGCCCTGAGGCAGGAGGGAGCTGAATGCATTTGAGAAGCAGAAGGAAACCAACTGTGCCTTGATTATAGCAAGAGTGATAATTAGTGGTATCAGATAAGGTGAGGCGATAGAGAAAGAGGCTGGTCTTACAGGAGGACGTTAGTAAGGTGATTAGACTCAGAAGTTTATAGTTCAGAGGGGTATGATTGTTCTCAGATTAGAGATAGCACAACTTGCATTTGTAAAGGCTCACCTGGACTGGTATGTAGCAAACGGAAGGGACTTGGGTGGAAGCAGGTGAACCAATCAGAGGCTCCTACAGTGGTGAATCAAAGTCCCCTTCATTCCCTGGCCAGTATAACCACAGTGACTTCTGCTCTTCCACTAGGTCTGCTAGGGGGAAGGACCACTTGGCAGGTGCCCTGGGAGCTTGACTATGAATTTCTCTTACCACTCTGAGTATCCCTTTCCTCAAATTGAAAAGGTAAATAATAATATATATTCTTATTAAATTATTGTGAGCATTAAATGAGAGGACAAAGGCACCTAAGGTGTTAAATAAGTGTTAATTTCAACTTTACTACATCCACCATTTCTAGAACCTCCAGAGCGCTCTTCCAGGGGCCTCCAGAGCGCTCCTACAGTTCCTCTGCTCCATCTGGGGTAAGGGAAGGTTGGCCATCCCTCTCCTGGAACTGTCCTGCCCAGGGACTGGCAGGGGTAACCTGTTGGATCTAGAAAGAGCTCCTCTCAACACCTGCAGAAAGGCTTGAATTGGTAATGCCGGCCCCTGCACCCATCATCTGTCATCTTTCCAAGCAGGAAACCAATTTTCATTTTGTTTAGGTCCTTTTGATTTTTTTCTTCCTGCCTGACACCCTCATCTAGTTTAAAGCATGCAGGACATCATCATACGAAGCACTTGAGATATAAAAATAGAAAGGGGAGAAGGGGGGGCTGGGCTGGGATGGCGTGTCGAGCAGGAGATGGTAGGAAAGGAAAACAGACAATCCGTTCTCTCTTAGCAACAGGAGGAAAGGTTCTCAGCTGAGACACATGAAAATTCCCTTGCATCCATGCAGTGTAATAGATCCCAGAGGCCTTCAGAATCCTTTTCCCCATCAATACCACACGGAAAGGAACGGGGATGTTTGTATCCCCCTTTGACAGACGAAGGAGCTGAGCCCCAGCTAGGTGGTAATAGTAGAGCTGGCTCTTGGCTCCAGGTGCTCTTGACTTTCTCCCTCTCCATGCCTAAATGCTTCAAGCGGCCCCAACCTAACGATGTTGCCTAGCTTCTAATACTCTCAAGCATTTATCCAAATGATGAGGCCCTGAGACTGTAGGTCTCAGAGAGAGAGTCAACTCATTCCCTTGCCCCCGGCTCAATGTGCTGTACTCCTCATCGTTCTCCATGACAGCTTTCTTTGGGGACTAGGATACTTAAGTCCAAACACGGATTTTAGATGTTAAGTGGCCCTAGAAATGGACTTATTCTCTCACTATTTCGGGTTGGAGATCGAGGAAAGAACAAATGATAATGGGTGCATCTTTGATATGCTTCATGGCTGTAAGAAAGAATGTGAGACCTGGCTTTGAGTCTCTGTTCTGCTTTTATTGTGTGTTTTTGAGTGAGATGTTATGAGCACCAAGTTTCAATTACCTCATCTATAATGTAGAGTCAGAGGACAGACACCTGGATGGCTCAGGTGTTTAAGCATCTGACTCTTGATTTCGGCTCAGGTCACAATCCTCACAGTTTGTGAGATCAAGCCCTGCATCCGGATGTACAGTGATAGCACAGAAAATGCTTTGGATGCTCTCCTCCCACCCCCTTCTTGCTCTGTCTGTCTGTCTGTCTCTCTCTCTCTCTCTCTCTCTTTCCCAATCAAAAATAAACGTTTAAAAAAATAAAAACAAAGTAGGGTCAGTATCTGCCACCCAGAAGTTGTTGTGAATTCTATCAGAGCTGTTATAAGGGTGAACTCAAAATATATATAATGCACTGTAATATCTGTACCTTTCCCTTCTCCCTCCCCTCCATCCCATCACTGTCCCTTTGCTGATTAACGAAGGACTCTCCAAGGGAATAAACAAAGTCCTGATTTGTGGCATTTGCCAATTCCCTTGGTGTAAATACTCTCACCGTGTCTGATTTCGAGGTAGCAACTTGAGGTCACTGGACGTGGAATTGGGGGAGGTATGTCCCACAATCCCTCTGAGCCTAGACGAGCTGAATGAAGCACACTACTGCCCATAAAAACCCACCCTGAGCAGGGGGGCAGCACTTTATAGCTCACAAACCCTTTATTCTACATTATCTGCTGAGATAGTCACAAGCATCCTTGAAGGGAAATGCCATCCCTATATATCTGACAGACAGGGAAACTGAGGCTGGGAGGAACCGAGTGGTTTGGCCAAAGTCAGACAACCAGTAAGGAAAAGACTTAGGACTCATGCCTGGGCCTTCTGGCTCCAAATCCAGGGACCCTTCCACGTCTGTGCCTTTCATTCCCTGTGAGATCACTGCGTGCCTTTCTGCTTAGGTGCCAAGAATCCAGGGCCTGAGCCTCCGTTTTTCAACCTGACAGGCAAGAATAGTAATCCCAGCCTTCCCTTCTTCACAGATGCCCTGAGAATCAAATGAGATAATGCAGATGAAAGTGTTTCTCAAAGCACAATGCACCCTACAAAGATAAAAGGATGAATATTACCGTCGGTAGCTGCAGGAAAAATATGGAAGCAACAAATCCCAGGCCCTGTGGGGACTTACATACCACAGGGGAGGCGGGACCACCCTGAACACATTCACTTCAGATCTACGCTCAAAGGAAAACACGCGACAAGATGTACGCTCAGCCTCCTTTTAAACATTTGCTGGTACAGGGACGGTTCAAATTGTTCTCCAGAAGCCTTTTTGCTTTTCCTGCTTGCTCTCTACAGAAATATGCTTATTGCTTACTCCGGTGCTGCCCTTTACCCCACTCACCTCTGTGTGAGAGGTCAGGATCACCCGCTTAAGGCAAAGAGAATTTATTGGCTGGTGTCACTTGGCAGTCCAGGGTGCAACTAGCCTAGGGTCTTCATTGATTCCAGTGCTATCTTTTGTGTCTGTGCTCTGCTTCCCTCTCCCTCTCTCTCTCCCTCTTTTTTGCTTTCCTCGGTAGCTTGCCCTCCCTGCATTTGCTGAACTCCAGAAAGCTCCTTTCCTGGGGGTGGGGGTGGGGTGAGGGTGGAAACATGGCCACTCAGAGCTCTAGTTTTGTATCAACTTAAGAAAGAGATATTCTATCTCCCGGTTTCAAGCATACAAATCCTACCCCACCCCTCCCCCCACCCCCCCAAAAAAAAAGGTTCCTCCTGTCCCAGATTGGATCACATGCCTAATTCCTACTCCGGGCAAAGGTAAAGGTGTACTATAATTAGCCAAGCCTGATGCAGACTCAACCCTATGGC
The DNA here is from genome assembly GCA_017311185.1 of Proteles cristata cristata. Taxonomy (NCBI): domain Eukaryota; kingdom Metazoa; phylum Chordata; class Mammalia; order Carnivora; family Hyaenidae; genus Proteles; species Proteles cristata. Next base: position 1,305,374 of record JAESUZ010003875.1, read on the forward strand.
CAAACATCATGGAACAGGCAGTTCCCTGAGAGCAGGAAGATCCCATTACCAGACAAAGAGGAATACTGGGGACACAACAGACATCTTCTGTTGCGGCAGAGGCAAACTAGGACACTGGCTTCCCTATTTTCAAAGCCTTAGCTTATTGCATCATCCTGCACTCATTCCAAACATGGAGCACAGCAGGGTTAGAAACCTGGGATGGCAAGCAGATTGCATCTAAAATGATATACATAAGTCCATAAGTCAAGGGAATGTCTGACGTATTGTTCAGTACCTAGCACATTTTAGGCACTTGGCTAATGTTTATTGAATGAATCACAACACCAGTTGATTGATAGGAAATGGAAGGATTCTGAGTCCCCACCAAGAATCAATAGAAAAGAAGGCTGGGAATGATGACTAGTGGAGGCCCGGGTGGATGTGGATGGTGGCTCTATTTACTGCATATTTGAAGACCCTGCTCTGTAATCAAGGCCCAACATGCAGGATCATCACTTCCTGTAATCTGGTAATCAAGATACATCACCTCCTGTAATGTAATCTGCTGCTTTATACCAAGTGTCATTTCTTTAGAATACTGCATTTCCAACTATGCCAGAGAACAGGGTGCAATTCACATTGGCCTAGTGGCATCGAGCCACCACTAGCAGGTCAGAATTCTCAACCTAATGCAGGCAGAGTCTTCCTTGGGCCATTCGCACTCATATTTGTCTTCATTATGATCAATGGCAAGAACAGGCAGGTAAATACTCTATAAAATGAAGGGCTAGGGTGGGGCGGGGGGGAGAAGAGGAGATTGCCAAATTGGGAGTCAGAAGACAAGAGTGGTCCTAGTTCATTTTTGATTGGTAACTCGCTCAGTGATCTTAGCCATTGTATTTGGGCCTCTGTTATGTACTCAATTAATGTTCATCAAATGCATATTCCACTTTCATGTCATTCTTAAAATAAGCCTCTAAGGTAGGTACTATTATGGCCATTTTACAAATGGAGAAGTTGAGACTCAAAGAGATTAAACCAAAGTGTCTAAGCTCACGTGTCTAGAGGTAACACAGCTAGGAGTCAATTTTGGGACTTCTTGGTCCAAATGACCATGCTCTTCCCATTGCATCACTGCTTCTTCTCTAGGGTCTTAGACCACAGACCTCAGCAACAGGATCTTTGAAAAGAGGGTAACCCTTCCCACTTGGCCTTTCCCTGAGGAGACAGGGGACTGAGAGCCAGGTGCTACCTTTTGGAGAACGTGCATTTTCCTCCCTCTTTAGTGGAGGTTTAAGAGAACACCCTTTACCATCACTGGCATTGTTGCCAAAGAATCTACGGGTGCTCGGTTGCCAGGGTGATCAAAGAGCCTGCAATGAGGATGGACTTGGCAGGAAAGGCTCCACAGAAGCTCCGGAGAGTTCTGAAGATGCTCTGGGCCAGTGCTTGCAACTGTTGAGCCTCTGCTTGCAATCTGTATGCCGGATGTCCACTCTCCAAGGGCCGGCAGGCAGAAAGGCTACTGGCAGACCAAAGGAAAGAGGGAGCAAAATGGGGAGGAGAAGTGGGAGCTTTAAATAGGTGTTGCATTCAACACTTAAATAGGTGTTGAATTGTGGAGACTTATTCCGAAATGTGCTCAGATGGTAACCAGAGGGATCCACTACAATGCTGCAATTTATAACACACCTACTGTGTGCATTAGCTCACTGAACAATCCCCTCTTGTCTCCACAGTACACTATTTAAGCATCGTAGTTATATTGTCTGTTTGCTGGGCTGCTGTCCCCAATCTGAGAGCTCCTCAAGGCTGTGGATTTCGTGTCATTCCTCTATGCATCCCCAGAGTCTAGCTGGTAGGCTGGCACTAATTTGGGCCTGGGACACATTTGATGAATGAATAAACATGCCATGTAAGTGCACAAACAAGAACCCATCCAGGCTTTCTGACTCTGAGTCCACGAATTGATCTCTCCCACCTTGCTGAACTCCTATAAAAATTATTGCCTGGCAATTAATTTGACACTCATATGCTGACTTGCACCATCTCATGAGTTGTTGTATTGTGCTATGATTTGAAATTTTTATTATTATTAAACATTTCACATGGGGATTTATGTCTTGTTTTCATTACTAGGCTGTAAGCTCATTCATTCATGCAATAAGCATTCACTGAATTATGCATTGGGCATTGTTACGTAGGTTATCTTATTTAACCTCTCTTCCTTTTCCATAAAGATATATTTTTTAAAGTTTATTTATTCATTTTGAGAGAGAGGGAGAGAGAAAGGGAGTGTGTGTGCACTCTATGGGAGGGGCAGAGAGAGAAGGAATGAGACAGAATCCCAAGCAGGCTCTGCACTGTCAGATGCTGGGCTCAAACTCATAAACCCTGAGATCATGACCTGAGCTGAAACCAAGAATCAGATGCTCAACTGACTAAACCACTTAGGTGGCCCTCCATGAAGATATTCATTCAGACACTACTGTGTGTCGCAGGCACAGTGTGGGATACCGTTGGTCCTAAAAGAAATCAGACTCAAATGCCTTTAAGGGCTACTTTAGGAAGCACGACAGGAGAAGTGTCTGATTGCTAAGAGGGAGTGAGTGTGTTAAGACAGGGCGTCTGCATGTGGCTGTGCTGCTTGTGTCCCCTGCACAGATGGCCAGATGAGACGGTGAGGATGGGCTGAAGTCCTACCACCCTGCACTCACCAAACCAAGTGCTCAGGCAAAGGGCAAGGTCTAGCTGCAGGCAGAACCAACTTTCTCTTCGCTGGAAGGCTCCTCAACTTGCCAAATCTGCACCTGAGGCTATGACTGACCAAAAGGGCTATTTTTTCCTCTAATTTTAACAAAAACATTGCATCTGCTAAGGGACAGTCCAATGATTTGTAGTGTGTGTTGGCATTAAAATTCAGTTAAATAGATTGTTACCCAAATGAAATCCTTCGGTAAAACATACTCCACGTGGAGCAACCATAGTTTCTGACTGATTTTTTAAACAATGCTACAAAATAGACATTAGCCACTTTATCTTATAGTGGGGACAGCTAGACCTCCGAGAGTCAAAGTGACAAATGTGAGGTGACTGTTGAGGATGTAAGAAAGAGTCAAACAGAGGAAGTAAGTGCTGACTAGAACTCCGCTTCTGGGAAGTAACAGGCCCTGGGCCCCTCTGCTTGAGTGTGGAGCTGGGCCAGGCCTCCAGGAATCTGCGTGGTGCTTAGTTTGGGCCAGGGAAGATTTACTGATTCAGATTTTAAATGTGTGCTGTTGTCACAGGAAGGCCTCACCCCAGCACCCCCCCACTCACGCACACGCATACAAGGATAGGGGAGGGGGGCATCCCCAGGACAGCCACATGCAGGCTCTCCTGCCCTGGCATCGCGACTATGGGTCTCCTCGCACACCAGGAGGAGTCTGAGAACCCCACGAAGGAGCAGCTGTGTCTGTCAGCCTCACAGGCAGTGATGAGTCGCTGCAGACAACAGACATGCCGGGGGCACCAAGGACCCATTCTGTTTACTTTGCCTCCCTACTGCTCAGTTGTTCAGTCCAATCTGTTTAAGGAGTGCAGTCAGTGAAAAGACGGAAAAAGAAAATCCTTTAAACCAATCGGCCGAGGTATTTTGCAGGTCTAGCGGAGGGCTTCCTGGAAAAATGAAAAGAATATGGCTTCCAAGGCCACCAGCTAACCAGGGCCTTCCTTCCAGCTCTGCTACTAAATCGCTGTGTGGCCGTGGGCCAAGCACTTGCCCTTTCTGGGCTCAAGTTCTTCTTTACAAACATGGGGCATCAGACTATGTGGATGGATTCTGAGGCTCCTGGGAGTTCTGTGATCTCTGGTTTAAGGATCCTTGGCAGTACTGGACTCAGGGAGAGCACCAGGTATTGAAAGGGGACTGGCTACTCAGTAGAGAGGAAGATTTGGCAATTAGATAAGGAGCCCACATCCCAAAACCTGTCAACACTGATGGCATTAATTGAATTCCTGTTTGATACCTTTACAGGTCTGATGATGTTTTCAGTTAATGCAAGTTCATACATGCTGGGGGATCTGTGGAAAGGATTATGTCCGTGGGGAACTGACCCTCTAGATAGAGAAGCAGCAGTGTCTTGTGTTAACAGGATAAGCACTTTGAAACAAAAATATTCGGAGTTCAATTTTTGAGTCTGCCCCAACACTCAATAAATAGTTACTGAATGAGCAAGCTCTCTGTGCATCCTTGAGCTGTGGTTTCCTCCATTGGTAACCAGACAATATCAATGCTGGTCTAACAAGACTGTAAAATTAAATGAGATTATAAAACTAGCCCATAGTAGGCATTCAAAAGTAATATTTTCTTCCCCTTTTCTCTTTGCTTGAAGAGGAATGTGATCGGGTATACTGGGGGAGAGGGCAGGCTTTCATGGGAAACTCCTTATGGAAGAGGCTTGTAAATATTTAACCCCAAAACTGGGCAGTCATGGCCCCCAGTCCAAAGCAGAGCTAAACTATCTTACCTTAGATGTCTGGCCATATAATACTTGAGGAATGAGTGAGCAGAGGGAAACCAGTGCTTTCTGAAGACAAACCCTCTCCTGAAAGAGAGAAGGAAGAAGGATCTGAGCTGAGCATGCCTAGTTATTATTCTTAAATTCATATTCAAAAAATTACTTTAATTCTTCCATAGAAGGGCAAAGAAAGGCCAGGAGTGTGCAAAAAGAAAAGTCTCCTCTTAGAAAACAGGAGTAAGAAAAAGATGCCTATTTGACTCTAACAACAACCCACAGACGAGCTTCTCAACCCAATTTAAAGAGAAGTTAAATGCCCTGGATATCCCCCAGATGACATTTGCCAAAACCATCCATGGACTCATCAAATCCCCAAAATGTGATTTTGAGATCAGTATGAAACATTTAAGCAATGATGTCTAATATTGCCTAATAAAATAGGTCTGGATGCCTGTAGCTCCAGAGTTAGTTCTGGGCATAAGCTGTCATTGTAGGAGTCATCAACCTGTAGAAGTAACTAAATATATGAGAGTTAAGAGACTTCTCGGAGAATGGATGGAGTCAGAATAGAAAAGAGTCTAAAACTCAGCCCTCTAGAACACCAACCATTAAGGGATAGGAAAAGAGGAAGAGCCTTAAAGAGGGCACTGAGGCATAGCCAGAGATGTAGGAGGAAAGCCCTGAGAAAGGCAGGCTTTGTGAGTCAAAGGAAAGGGAGACTTAAGGATGAGAGAGTGGTCATCAGTGAAAATCAAGCTTGAAATAAACATTGGCAAAAGACTATTGGATTTCAAGTGTGTAGGTCAATGAAGAGTCATTTTAGTGAATTGAATAAGAGCAGAGTCCAGGATGGAGGGGCTGATTGGGAGATGAGCACTACTTGTAGAGAACTTTCCAAGGGTGTGGTGGGGAGGAAGGGTGGCGGAGTAGGGCAGTGGATGGACATACAGGTTTCTTCCCTTTAAAATGTAAAGATACTTGAGCATGCTGATGGGAAGAAACCAGTAGAAAAAGGAAAGATGAATATGTAGAGAGAGGTGAGACTGGGTGGAGCAAAATCTTTGAGGAGGCAGGAATATGAGCTCTGGAGGAGAGAAGAAGAATTTGGGAACACGGATTTAGGAGCAAGTAGATGGGAGTTAACTCTACTCCCTAGTGGTCTGAACTCCAACAAGTCATTTAGCATTTTTCTCCCTCCCCCAAACTCAATTTCCTCTGCAAACTGGGTATAATAATTAATACCTTCCTAAGGCAGTCATTAGGGCTTGTGAACAAATATTTGATTCCCTTACTCTGGGCATATGTTAGGATCATACCCATATTGATAAACTACTTGTACAATTACTATGAGAATTACATAAGAAAATATATAATATAGCATAAAGAATAAGATAATATGAAAAACGGAAATAACTTAAGAAGTGATGATTCATTTCATATATTGGGAGCTGTAAACAATTGATGCTCTGCTGAAAGGAAGCATTTGAAGTTGTTTATTAGGATGCAGTCATCACTTTAGTTGTGACTGAAGATAGCTAATATTTATTGAACAATTACTACAAGCCAGAATTCGGATACAGAAAAAGTCCTTGTGCCTGTTTGCTTCTCTTCTCTGCCATTTATTTTCTCTCTCGCCCAATTATTTCTGGTGATTCTTTTTGACCAAACATACCTTGTCCATCTGGACAATTAGCACAAGGAGGCGCCCCAGAAATCACCCAGCACAGTTTCTACTCAATGTCAGAACTCCCTTTAGAATTTTATTTCCCTGATATGTAGGCATCCAATTTTGCTAAATCACTCTCAGTGACAGTTTGCTTGCTACCTTTTATGGCAGCAGCTGGGCCATAAGTTCTAACATGTCAGGGACCAAGTTTGCATTGTTCCTTTTGGAATTTCCTATGGCCAATACAGTACCGGGCAACATAGTAGAAAGTTCATAAATATGTATTAAAGGAATGAATGACCATATGGACAATCTTTTTGAGACCTAATTTTTAGCTTCCTCATCTGTACAATGGTGATTGTAATACTAATCTCAGAAGATTTTAATGAATTAAAATTTGAATGTGAATGTACCTGGTACATTGTCTCAAATGCAGTCTGAAAGATCTGGATACAAATCCACTACTTGTGGACTGTCTGACCATATAAGTCTCTTATACTCACCAGCAGCCATCAATATTCAGCCATCAATATCTTTAAATGAGGCTATCTCATAGGGTTGCTGCAAGGTCTGAAGAAAAACGTTGATGTGAAGTGCTTAGCACTGGGCATGGAATATAGCATACTTATTAAATAGGAGATATTGGCGTTACTAGATTAGAGTATCATGACAACTTAGAGGCCTTCAAGTTTAACCCCAAGTCAGTTTATAACTGCTGTGTAATCAGATCCTATCAGGGATGTGTTACCTTTCACCACCATATTTCCATAAGTAGATATAATCTGTCATCCTGAACTATCCTGATGTATTAGTTAGGGTAACACTAGCCGCCATAACAAAGAAATCTAAAGTATATATGGCTCAGACATGATGGGAGTTTATTTCTTACTCAAGTTCCTGATTAGTGAGTGGCTTTCTTTCAACTTAAGAGTTAAGGATACAGGTTACCTCTGTCTTTGACACTTGGTTTCTAAGAACACCAAACTTCTTTAAATCAAGTCAATAGAAAAGGAAAAAGAATGAAGAAACCATATCCATGTATTAGCTTGATGTGGAAGTAACACATTTCTTCTTATATCCCATTGGTGAAAATGAATCATATGGCACCTCCTAAATATAGGGGTGCTGGCAAATATAATTGCTAGCTGACCTGAAAACTGTTTCCAAGTTTATACTCTATTCTTCTCCTATGAAAGGGTGAGCATGCATTTTGATGGTCAGCTAGCCATATCCTTCATAACTGATAAGCCTACTGTCATCTGTATTTTGCTTGCTATGATTTGCACAGTCCTGGAAGAAAGGTTTTAATTTAAACACGGGCACCTCTAATGTATTATATACCATGTGGGATAACTCATAAAAATTTCAAGTAAATTTTATGATGGAGGCAAACACAGAATATATAATGTGTCAGGAACACAGAGGAGGAATGACAGAGGAAAAGAGAGAAAGTTAAAACTGAGTAGAGCTAGGAAAAGGTACTTTACATACAACATGTCATATAAGCTTCCCATGAACCTTGTAGGGATAACACATCCCCCCATTCAGTAAGCAAGGAAAGAGGCTCACAGAGGGGGCATGGCTTGCCCAACTTCATGCAAATGTAAAACTGCAGGGCTCAGACTCAAACCTGGACTGGTCCAACTATAAAGCCAAGGTCCTCTCTTTCTCCAGATGTGAATGTGAGAGGAACCTCTGAGTTTAACTAGTTCAGTCCTCCCTACTGATCTGCTTTCTCCTCCAATTAGTCAACCTGTCACCAATTCCTTTTCCTTTAGGAAGAGTAACTTTGCAAGTGGTTTTAATTCCCACTTCTACTGGCAATGCATTGTACATCTCCTAGGTATATTTGCAAGCATAGTCTACCTGTCATCCACTTTTAGTGACTCCCCTAGTCAAAAACAATTCTCCCATATTGCACAAAGGGGTATTTAAAAATTCTTTTTAGGGGCACCTTGGTGGCTCAGTCAGTTGAGCGTCCGACTTCAGCTCAGGTCATGATCTCACAGTTCGTGGGTTCAAGCCCCACGTCGGGCTCTGTGCTAACGCTCAGAGCCTGTAGCCTGTCTTAAGATTCTGTGTCTCCCTGTTTCTCTGACCCACCCCAGCTCATGCTCTCTCTCTCCCTCAAAAATAAATAAAGCATTAAAAATTTTTTTAAATTCTCTTTAGAGCAGAAACTATGAGTATTCCACGTGAAATGGCCCAACATCTGCTTCCTCCCTCAGCCAAATCCCAACTGTATCTTGCCAGTAATGTCCCCACCATTCAAAACGCAGGGTTGGGGAGCAATGGGGTTGGAAATCCTGGAATTGGAGTGTGCAATGCCATACTGAGAACTTGGCTTTACCTTTTCAATCCAGCTTGAGATCCTGCTTTGAGGGATAATAACAATAAAAAAAATTAGCTTCATTTGCTGTAGGTGATTTATTCATAAATGATTCATATTTGTCTAATAACTTGTACCCATGTCTCATCCAGAAGGCACCCATCAGCTACAAAGAGCCAACTACTGAATTTGACTCTGACAGATGCTGATATTTGATCACTCCGATTTATAGGAATCTCTCTGTCTCTACACACACACACACACACACACACACACACACACACACACCAGAGAATCTGGTACAATTCATGGGGAGCATTAATTAGAGCATATCAAATATGAGTTTGACAGGGCTATGATTTAAATACAAAGATGCCTGAAGAATTATGATTCAATATTTGAGCTTCAAGCTAGTCTGATGCTATTCTATCCACCTGAACAAATACGGCCTGCCATCCTACATCCTCTGCAGCTGGTAGGTCTGAAGGGGCCTATTCTGAGGGGGGGAAAGGTGGGGAAGATGTCTCAGATTTCTCAGCAAGATGAAAGACAGCTGGGACTCAGGGGCAGGCTCCTCTATGCCTCCCACTGTTGCTGGGAAATGCAGTTCCTAAGAGGAGAACAGAAGCACCCAACCAGCCGGTGTCCCATGGAAGCTTCCATCCAGGATCTGACATCTTAATGGTGGGACATCAGTACATATGTGTTAACTCTCCTTAGCCTCATTTTCTTCCTGCACTTCACGAATTTCTTATGTATTTATAAGAATTTACATGTTTAAGATCACTTATGGCAGGCCCTAATCTAGCATTTGCATGCAACTTCTCACCCATTCCTCACAAGAACTCCACGAATTCATGGATGAAAGAGGAAACTGAAAAGCAAAGAATTAAAGTATTTTCTCCGGGGTACCTAAGTAGCAGATGATGGACTGAGCATTCAAACAGTAGACCATGCCCTTCCCTTAGCTGCTCCTGTCAGTTCTCTTTGGGCTTTAAACAGAAGCTATTCAGTTTAAATCAGTGTAAGTTGAAAAGGGAATTTGTTGTTTCTGTCAGCCAAAATGTACCTAGCATTTAGCCTGGCTCAATTGAGATGCTTCAACAGTGTTATCAGGGTTCTGTTTTTCTCTGTTCTTTTTATACTCTCTGCAGGTTGATGACATTCTTTCATACTTCCATGGGGTCAGCAAAAACAGCCACAAGTATCTCAAGCTTATATTATCCTTATTACACTTGATGGTATCAAAGAAAAGAGTGTCTTTCTCAAAGATCCTTTGGAAAAGTCCTGAAAGGCTCGCTTGCCATACCTTGGGCTTATCTTGTCCCTCACTGTGGTCAGGGGAGGAGTATTATGACCAGGTGGGGAGTCCATGAAGTCACCCTTTACTGAATCTTCTGGAATGAGAAGGAGTGGTTTCCCCAGAGAAAGGGATGCTGAGCAGACATCGGTATATGTCCATCTCGTAAGGATTAGAATCGCATATAGCAAGAATCTAATACATAGCGCTTCTTATTCCTTAACCCAAAAATGAGACAATTCTCAAGGCTACCTTTTACAAAGTTCTTGCTTCATGCATTCACATGTGATATACTCAGAAAATTCAGTTTGGAATCCCCTCTATTCCAAGAAACCTCAATCTCCTCAGATTTCCATCCCCCAAACCTTTTTTCAGTCCTTATCCTTGCTGGCTGGTATGAGAGTTCTTTATGGCCATATTTGTCCATTCAGTTCTTCACACCCAGCTACAGTCTTAGCTGGGACAGTACTTGATCTTACTGACATAGAGCAGAGATGAAAGCTTGGGCTTTGCAGTCAGAGAGATCTAGATTTGAATCCTAGCTCTGCTACTTGTGAACTGTATGATCAGTTGAAGTTACCTGTCCATTCTTAACATCATTTTCCTCATCCATAGATATGGTGATAACAACACACATCTTTCATTTTAAAAATTATTCTTTTACAGCCAAACTTCAAGTTACAGTGGACTTAAGACAGCTTAGAACAAAGCATATAATGTGATAGAAAAAAATTTTAGTGCAGAAGAAATTATAAATTGCAGTGCACGTTTAAAACCTGAGGAAGGGGCACCTGAGTGGCTCAGCTGGTTAAGCGTCCTACTTCAGCTCAGGTCATGATCTCACGGTGTTCGAGCCCCAGGTCAGACTCTGTGCTGACAGCTAGCTCAGAGCCATGAACCTGCTTAAGATTCTGTGTCTCCCTCTCTCTCTGACCCTCCCCTGCTCATGCTGTCTCTATCTCTCCCTCAAAAATAAATAAAACATTAAAAAAAAACAACAAAAAAAAGAAAACCTGAGGAAAAGTCAAGATACAAGTATATAGATGTTTATAATTATTAAATTATAACAGAATGGTATGTAATTATTAAAACTGAGGTCCCAGGAAATTTCTTGGGAACAAATTGTAAAGGGAAATTTTAGCAGTTGAGTGATCTTCTATCTATGTGTAAAAGAAATGTGCGGAAGAGACATCCCAAGTCCTTATGAAAGCAAACTCCTTTGTAGAACTTATTTGTTTTTTTTAATGTTGATTTATTTTTAGAGAGATAGAGACAGAGTATGGGCAGGGAAAGAGCAGAGAAATAAGGAGACACAGAATCTGAAACAGGCTCCAGGCTCTGAGCTGTTACAGAGCATGATGTGGGGCTTGAACTCATGAACTGCAAGATCATGACCTGAGCCAAAGTCAGATGTTGAACTGACTGAGCCACCCAGGCACCCCTATGGAACTTATTTCTGAATAATCACCCAAAAGGGCATTTGGGAATGAATGAGATCTGGAATAATACAGTTCGAACCCTTGATTGCTAGTTCAAAGCAGGTACCACCCAAAGACACAAATAAATGGAAAGATATTCCATATTCATGGAGTGGAAGACTTAATACTGTGAAGATGTCAATATGACCCAAAATGGCCTATAGATTTAATGCAATGTCTGTCAAATTCACAGCTGTATTTTCTGAAGAAATAGAAAATTCCATCCTAAAATTCACATAGAATCTAAAGAGAACCCAAATAGCCAAAATAATCTAGGAAAGAATGAACAAGAGTAGAGGTCTCATACTTCCTGATTTCAAAATTGATTACAAAGTTACAGTAATCAAAACAGTGAAGTACTGGCAGAAAGACATATAGATCAGTGAAGTACAGTAGAGTCCAGAAATAAACACTTGCATAAATAGTCAAATGATTTTTGACAAAGGTATCAAGGTCATACAATGTGGAAAGGACAGTCTTTTCAACAAATAGTGCTGAAAAAAATGGATGCCCACATAAGAATGAAGCTGGAACCTTACCTATACCATACACAAAAAGTAATTCAAAATGGATCAAAGACATACACATGAGACTGAAAACTATAAAACACTGACAAAACATAGGGGAAAAACTTCATGACATTGGATTTAGCAATGATTTCTTGGATCGGATCCCCAAAGCAGAAGCAACAAAGGTTAAAATACATAATTGAGTTTCATCAAAATTTAAAACTTCTACACATCAAAGGAAACCAATCAACAAAATGAAAAGGCATGCTTTTGAGAGGAAAAAATTTGCAAATCAAATATCTGATAAAGGTCAATATCCAGAATATATAAAGAACTCTACAAATTAATAACAACAATAAAAAAAAACCAAATGACCCAAATAAAACTGAGCAGAGGATTTGAATAGACCTTTCTCCAAGGAAAATATACAATTGGCCAAAAACCATACAAAAAGATGTCCTATCCAACATCACTAATCACTTAAAAATGCCAATACAAACCACATTGAAATATGACTTCATACCCATTAGAATGGCTTTTAGTAAAAACAAACAAATAAAAGCCTAGAAAATTACAAAGTGTTGGCAAGGATGTGCAGAAATTAGAACTTATGTACTATTGATAGGATATAAAATGATCTATCCACTGTGGAAAACAGTAGGACAACTACCCAAAAAATTAAAAGTAGAATTACCATATGATGCAGCAATATCATTTCTGGATATACGTCCAAAAGAACTGAAAGCAAGGTCTCAAAGAGAGATTTGTATACTCACGTTCATAGTATCATTAGTCATAGTTTTAGTAGCTAAAAAGTAGAAGCAAGCCAAGGCATCAATGGATGAATGGAGAAACAAATGTGGTATAGCCATACATTACATTATTAAGCCTTAAAAGGGACGAAAATTTGGACACATGGTACAGAGTAGTTGAATCTTAAGGACATAATGCTTAGTAAAATAAGCCACTCACAAAAAAGACAAGTATCATGTGACTCTACTATTGGAGGTATCCAGAGTAATCAAATTCCTAGAAATAGAAATATAATTATAGTTGCCAGGAGCCAGAGGGTGAGAGAAATAAAGTGCTTAATGGGAATAGTTTCAGTTTTTCAAGACGAAAAAGTTCTAGTGATTGGTTGCACAATAATGTGAATATAGTTAGCACTAGTGAACGATACGCTTAAAAATGGCTCAGATGGTAGATGTTATGTTGTGTTTTTATCACAACTAAAAAAATTTTTAATAGAAAAAACAACAAGAAAAAAACCCCAGGTGCTTCTTAATGCAAATTTCCTTCTTCTCTGTTCCTAGCTGAGTGCTTTTCAGAAAGTAAGAATAGATAAAATTCAGCTGGGAAGTTCTGGAAAAATGATACAGAGGAGACACTTTAACTGCATCATCAAGAACTAGATAGACAGTTCCAGAATAGAGAACCAACAGCATGTGTAAAGCATGTGAAGGAACAGTACATGCCTAAGAACGTGGAGTCTAGGTGCGAACTAAGTTGTCAGAGTGATTGTTGATGAGGCTGGAGAGAAGCAGAGTTTTTCTGTCCTGGTAAGGAGCCTGTACTTTTACTTGGAGACACCAAGAGTCTTATTACTCACAAAATCGATTGAAGTCATCAAAATTGTCATGTTTTAATGATTTGAGAACTGGCTGCCTCGTATGTGAATTCTCCAAGTCTTATCATTTTCTATATGCTGCTTTCTTTTTCCATTTCACTGATAATCAACATCATAAGTATCACAAGGATAAGGAATGTTAGAGATCAGTAAATCATGAGACTGTGACTTGGTGGGGAGGGGTAGAGGGACATTACACTGAGTATATTTGGGGTGTGAACTCTTCATATTTCATGAAGATGATTTTGTGCCCTGGCCAGCTTGGAGGAACCCTGTACATACAAGAGGGATTCTTTAACTACTATTAGAATAAGAAAGAGAAGAGTGCAGAAACTTAAAGCCTAGTTCTGGCACTTAATCTAATATTACGTTGCCCGGGGTGAGGCCGATATTCAAACATAATCTTAGCTGCATTTTGGAGATAAAGTTGAGATCTACAGAAACCTCATGACCATGGCAGAAGATTCTCATGCTAGGAAATTCCTATGGCCTCTGAGGTTCAATTCCCAATACAAGGAGCTGTCAAGGTCATCCTCAGAAATATCTGAATTCAATCCTTTTGCTGCATATTCATTCAATGCCTCCTAAGGGTAGGACACTGCTCTGGGAATTCAGAGATGAATATAGCCTGATCCTTGTCCTGAAGAAGCTTATGATCTAAAACCAAGGATGAGCGATAAACTAACAAATTGTTCTTATCCAACATCACCAACTTTACGTAAGTACAGTTCCAGACCTACCCCATCCTCCAATAGGACTTCTTGGTTTCTTGACAGTAGTCTCTGTGGTCTCTCTCTCCTGTTAGCCCTGAGAGTAATTTATTCTGTATACCACTCATCTGGCCCCTATCAAATGCTGCCCACTTGTAGCTGTTGGAAAATATTCTTCAATCCGCCTCCTAGATGGTGTTCTGCTTCACAACAAGGACTTTATCATGCATCTCACCTTTTCACATTCCCATGTGTTGCCCCTACTGTTCCTTTTGCCTGGAATAATCTTGACTGCTTTCTCTTTCACCTGCTGGCAAACTCCCATTCAGCTTTGAAGGCCCGGCTCAAAGTTTCTGAGCAATTACTCTCACTCACCTCTTTGTGCCCATGGCACCCTCATTCTACTTCTACGGCACTCACTGCACTGTTCTGAAATGTATTCACTTTCCATGTCTGCCTACTCTCCCTGCCTTGGCAGGGCTAGAAGTATGCTTTCACACATCATCAAGGATGCAGAATTAGGTGATGCACTTGTTAAGATAAAGAAAAGTGCTCTAATAGATAAAACCTAAAATCTCAGTGATCTAGCACGTGTAAATTATAACCAAATTTGCCCAATCAGTGACAATGCCGGGGGCCAGAGGAGGGCGGGTAAGATTGTGCTTCATGCAGTCATTCAGGGACCAATTCGACTGCCGTTCTGCTATCCTCATGCCGTCCAAGATCTTCCTGGTGTCTTTGTTATGCCACCAGATGGGTAAAAAAATATTGGAGGGGGCCCACCTCCTTCCTGAACACATCAGGTCGGAAGGGGCACACGTGTCCTCTGTTCATATTCCACTGGAGAGAGCTGGGGATGCAACACCTCCTGGATGTGAAGGGAGCTAAAAACTGTAGGCTATGGGTAAGCAGCCACTTCCCAGTAGTAATTCTACACTAAGCAAGGGGAGCAGGAATTTTTAAAGGACAATTGGCCATCTCTACAAAGGGTAGCAAAAATGGACTCTTTAGACACATGTCCAAGTCAGGAGATACTAATAGACTTTGAACCTGCAACCTGCAGGGAGGTTCAGCATTTAGAAAAAGAAAGTTGACGTAGGGAAAATTCTCAGATTCCTAAAAGGAACTTGGCAGAGAAAGCCTACAAACAGTATGAGACAATAAAAGATAATGCCATTTAATTTGGTCCTGTAATTATAGTTACTTCTTCCCAAAGAGCCGAGAATAAACATTCTAATTACTCTACAGGTTATATGGAGATTAATAAGCCTGACTCCTTCAAATCTCTCCCTGCAGAAACACATAGCTCATAAACACAAAAGATCAGGACGAGACTTGACCAATTATTAGACCTCTCTCCCTGGGTGGAAGAAAGAGGGGACTGTAAGGTGAGCACCTAATTTGTTCCATGAATTGTAATAAGCATTTTATATAACTCATTTAAAGTAATTCTCAGGGCAAATCCTTGAGCACAGTATTGTTCAGGATATTACTGTCTCCATTACATATGAAGAAACTGAATTTCAGAGAAGTGGGGATAATTTCTCAAAGTGGCACAGCTGGGAATTAAGTCTAGAACACAAAAGCCCACACCCTTTCCACCACACCAGGTTCTCTAAAGGGAAACCTCAAAGGTCTATAGGAAGTCTCTCTTCTCAAAACTCTGCCTATGGAGAGAGGATCCCTTGATTGTAAATATACACCTCCCATACTTAGTTGTGCAAAGGGCAGATTTTGTCACCTCAGATTAGGCCCCTGAGGTATCCCAGCAGTTGTTGTGAAGCTTCCTTAAGAGGCTTGACCTTCCAATGCCTCCTTCCAGCTGATCAGTCAGAGCCTTGGCTATAACTTTGCGGATGGGCTTCGCTGAGCTCTCACAGAAACAAGTGCCTGGAATTGGACTCCCTCATGCATTTATATTGGCCTCATCAACAGGGATGACTTCTGGAGTCATCCATTTGCACACCAAATAAAGGTTCTAGAAAGGAAAGAGTGTGCCTTGAGCCTAACAGCAGAACGCAGAGGCTGTCATGGGAGGGGATGGGAATACTTCTTCAGGTAAGGGCATCTGCAAAGTGACCTCAAGAAGAGAGAAACACCCTCTGTATAAAGCCTGCTCTCCTCTAATGCAAGAGGGTCTCCCCTGTCATGAAGAGCCACCCAGGTCCACCTTCCTCTTCTCTCTCTGCCTCACCAGGCATGCCACATTTTCTTCTTGAATTCCTCTCTTTCTGTACACTTAGCACAGGGGCTACAGCCTGGTGTGGAAACAAGGATAGGGGCAGCATGGCACACTGACGTAGAGAATGCACAAGGGCAGTGGATATGCCTGTGTTCTAGTCCTGGCTCAGCCGCCTGAGACCGTGGGCAAACCATCTCATTTTTCTAAGCTTTCATTTCTTCATCTGTAGAACAGGGATGATAGCAATGCCTACCTCATAGAACTGTCATGGAAACAAACGTGTAAAATACAGAGCTTAATAACTGGAATAGATTAACTATCCAATTTCTGGTAAGCTTTTTAAAAGCCTGAAAGTGAAAGACAATGGATTTGTAATTTCTGAATTCTACCTGGCACTCTCCAGCTATATCACAATGAGAAAGTCACTTAGATTCTCTCAGTCCTACCTACTTCATCTGTAAAATAGGATAACATGATGATGATGATGATGATGATGATGATGATGATTATGATAGTGATGACGATGATGATGTCGCCACCCACCCTTGGACCTTTCAGAATGAGGTAACATTCATAAAACTCTCGGGACAGGAGTTAGGGATAGCAGTCAAGGAGCTTGCTGTTTTTTTTTTATGGAAGCAAAGCCAAGAAAGAGATCTGACAATCTGTGACATTGTCTTATTATTGCGGCCAGAGATTTTAAGAGTCAAAGAGGCTCAAAGAAGAAAGATCTATAAGGGCTATGGGGAAGGTAAGTGGGCCATGTCTTTATAAATTAATGGGGGTTGGCAATATAATAGGGACATCCCATCAATGATGAAAGGGGCACATCCTGTGTTTGGGAAGGAAGGCAAGTTGGGGCAGATGAGCAGGGATGAAACTCCTCTGATTAAATCATTATCAGGTGCAAACTAACATAATTTAACAATAAACAGATGGAATGTCACTATAGAAGGGAATTGAGGAGGGGCAAAGGAAGGATACTGTTGTTTTATTTCTGACTTTTGTGGTACAGGCATCAGTTGTTTTGGCTACCCAGCATCCATTTACCCAGATTTTCCTGGGGGAAGTCCCCACCTCACATCCATTTCCAGGGACTAGAATTGGAGCCTGAAACCTGAGGTTCATCCTTAACTACCTTTCCATGCAGACAGCCCTCAGGTACATAGATTCTACCTCCTCAGCCACTCTCTGATCCACCCACTTCCCTTTTTCTCCACCAACACCCTGCAATCCAAGTCATTCTCATCTCTTGTCTGAGCATTTACATCAGCCTGCTACCTGGACTCCTTGTCTCTGCTCCTCCTCCCTCCAATTCATTCTGGTTCCTGCAGCCAGAGTGGTTTTCTCTACAGTACAGGTGTCCCTATTGTACTGAATACCTTTCATTGGCTTTGCATTACCCAAAGGATAATTTCCAAACTGTTTACTGTGGCAGGTCCCTGTCTATCTGGCATAGACTCTATATCCAGGCTGCTTACATGCTGGCTTTGTGATCTTGGACAAGCTATTTAACTTCTCTGTTCTTCAGTTTCCTCATTTGTAAAATGGATGTAATAATAGTACATACGTTAAAAGGTTGCTGTGAGGATCAAATAAATTACTATATGTCAAGTGCTTAGAACAATGCCTGGAATATTGTCAATACATTTTAATTGATGCTATCATCACTGACACCACACCCACCACAACTACCATCATCATCACCATTGTCGTCGTCGTCAGCAGCAGCAGCAACATCATCTTTGTATCTCATAATCTTTCCCTCTCACCCTCTGCTATAGCTATATTGAGATTTAATTCCTCCTAACAGTATCTCCTCTCAGCATCTTATATGCTGATCCCTCTGCTAGGGTACTAACCCCTAGATCCTCACCTCTTATCTTAAGCCTCTCTTTCTCAGACCATCTCAAATGAGAGTAAGATGCCCACTGCAGTCTCTGATTGTATCCCATATTCTCTCTCTCTCTCTTTGTAATATCCATCATATTGGTTTTTACTTATTCAATATCTCTCTTATCCACTCAATTATAAACTCCTTAAGGGCAAGAACCAAGCGAGTGTCACCTCTATTCCATCTGCTTCACTCTCCACTCAACCAACTCCAACAAAAGAGGTGTCACCATGTTTCACACCACTGTCTTTCCCTACACGATCTTATTTTCACAGTGGGAAGCATCCCTCCTAGTACAAATAAGCTTTCTACTAATTCATAGCACTATTTTATTTGACATCATTTTTTTAAAGTAACCAGAAGTTCACATTTTAATCCTACTAGCTAAACAATTTCAAATATTTATAAGGGCCATTTTCAGCCTTTGTTCTAAGAAAAGGAGGGTGATGTGGGGAGCAGACTATAGAAGCCATGCATGAGATAGACTTAGCAGAGCTGATGCTCTGAAGGACCATCAAAAGCTGCCACTCTGCCCACTTGAAAGATGTTTCCCAAAAGAAAAGACATGCCATCCACTGACACTTGCATAGTCTTGAAACCATGCGTGTTCAGCCTCGTGCCAAAAGAGTTTGGGAGAAGAGGGAGCGGCTGCTCCTAGCTCTGTCGGCAGCCGCTTCTGAAGCTACCATAGCAACAACTATAGACTAAAAGGGATCCTTCCATATTAGGTGTGAACTGACTCCAGACAAGGAAAATAGCTTGCAGAGAAGAAGCCAACTTTGCTGGGAAACACTCATAGGGAGTAATTTTCAGGTGACCCATCCCCCTGCCTTCTCCTTCCCAAATCACGCTGTGAGTAATAGCATGGAGGCATTAAAAATGAATAGATAAATAAATAAATAAATAAATAAATAAACAAAAAGTAAAAATAAAAAACCAAAAAACAAAACACTTTCCATTCCTTCAGACACCAGACACACAACCTCGCTTGACAAAATTTCAGTGGGGTCCTCCCCTACCCCCCAAATCCCAGCAATCTCCTCTCTTGTTCTGATTCGCAGCTGCCTCCATGGCTCATCCATCTGTCAGCACACATATGGGTAAAAGAGGCAAGCCAGGAAGCAGAGAGGAGAAGGATTTGTATTTCATAAGCATGTTCTTAGCAGATGAGTAGAAAATGCCTTCTACCAAAACTGAGAAGAGGGTGGTGGGACTCAGCTTGTAATGACCCTTTAAATGTAGAGGCTACTCTGTCATTTGGGTTCCAGTGGCATAAATTGCCTCCCCTCTCACTCCATCTCCATACACTGACCACCTAACCACTTCCAATCACTCCTCCACTCTCACCCAATAAGAAGGCTCTGTGTGGCACACTGAGTCCCAACCTTGTACATGTCCTTGTCTGCCCTTTTCTGGGTTCCCCTCTTCAGCCCTAAATCAGCTCAGATCTGAACTGACATATAGTACCAGTGTAACCCTGAGCAAGCTCCTTATAGCTAAGCATGGCTTTCCTCATCTGCAAAGCAGGGCCAATCAAACATACAGGTAAAGTGTGAGAATTAAATGAAATAATGCATGTAAACCTCTTAGCACAGTCTGGCTCATAATAAAGGATCAGTAAATGTTAGTCTTTGCCACCCACGAACTTTACCTTCCAGCTCACCTTGGAGCTGCCCACAATATCTAGTCTTGAGAGATTTTGTCCTCAGGGTAAAGACCATGTTGCCTTATTTATCTTTGTCTCAGTGATTTGCCTGCTGTCCTAGTTACCTAATACATAGTGTCTGGCTCAATGTAGGTGTTTAATACATGTTTGTTATTAAAATGTTCAAACTGATGGATAGGTAGATGGGTAAATGCATGAAGAATAAAGGGAGAAATGTACCTTTCTCTTGACACACTGAATCAGAGACAATATGGTTCTCTGACAAACCATCCAACAGAGACAGGTTGCCCAGGTGGATTCACAGACTTCCCTAGTCTTCAGGTCTTTTCTGACCAGAGGCTGCTGCATGGAGTTGGCTGAACGTTTCCTTCTCTACCCATATGGGAACTTGGGAATTTGGCTAAATTTCTGGTATTTTGTTTTGTTTTTCTTTCTTATCTTGACACTGAGGCTCCTTTTCTTTCCCTCCTTGAGTGCCAGCACAGATGCCAGCTGGCCCATTGGCTCAGTTAACCCCTTCCAACCTGCCCTTGGATGGCTTTGCCAATGCTCCATATTGCTTGGCTTTGCTGTGAACCCACATGGCTCCCTGCCTCATGATATTTACACTGCTAACCTGCCTCTCTCTCAGTTCCCCATCCTGGCTTCTTTCATTGCACAAAGACACATCAGAAGAGAGCTGGCCTAAGCACAGACCTGGAAGGAAGGCAATACCTAAGGCTATCAGGTGCTTTCCTTTGTGCCCATGGCACAGCTAATATCATGTTACAGATAAGGAAACTGATACTCAAAGAAGTGAAATATAGCTGGAAAGTTATGGTGCCAGCACTCAAACCCAGGCCTTCTGACCATGGAGCCTGTGCTCATTTCACCACACTGAAAATGTTCTTGCTGCTTTTCCAGTAAGGCAAAGGGCTTTTTCCCTATCCTTTCTATGTCATCTATTCATCCTATTCTAGGTTTCTTGCCTCTAACCTTATGGAGGGATAAACTGAGACTTAGAAGTAATAAGGGATCTATGCAATTATTAAGTCTCATTATTGAAAAGGAAACAGAAAAATTTGTCCATCTATCCAGGTGATGAAATCCTGGTCGAACCCCCATAAACAAAAGTAGCCGAACTGGTCCATTTTCTGCCTCCTTTAGGTCTAAGTTAACTCCATAGTATCCGCTGCTTATACTGTAGTGGTATTCACTATATATGCTAAAATCACCTCTTCATACATCTGCTCTCATTATCTGGCTGAATCTTTCTTTATGACAATGTTCCAGATATTTATCAATGCATCACAAACCACCTCAAAACTTACAGACTTGAAACAACTTTTTAAATTATCTCTCACAGTGCTATGGTTAACTGGGCTCAACCATAAATTTCTTCCCGAAGGTCTCTCATGTGGTTACTTCAGTGAATGAAGCCAAGGTCACCTAAAGACTCACTTGGGCTTGATGCTCAAGATGGGTTATTCAATATGGCTGGCAGCTGATGTTCGTCCCTGGTTGAGTACTCAATGGGGGCTGCCAACCAGAGCAGCTATTTATGTGCTTGGAGTTTTTCTCAGCATGGCAACTAGATTCCAAGAGCAAGTATTTCAAGAAGCCCAATCAGGATCTGTAAGGCTTCTTATACCTAGGCTCATAAGTCCTACTATGTCACCTGCTACATCCGATTGATCAAGCAAGTCACCAAAGTCAGCAAAATTCTGAAAGACGAGCCCAGTTTGCTGCCTTCTTTAATATACTCAGAAAGAGAGGGTATTTTCATGGTCTCTGTAGTCTAAACACTTTGAATAACATCTGGCATACACAAAGAATAAATATGTGTTAACCACATTCAAACTGATAATTTGTTTGAGATGTAACAGATTATGCCAGGAACAACTGTAATGGCCTCTACTTATTCCCTTGGAATCTCTTGCTGTCTTTATTCCAAATAACATAAATTCATTTTAAATAATTTCTCTTCAGGCTCATCTAAAGTTTCTGTCTGGATCTCTTTAGTAACCAGGAAGACATCAGTCAGCACAGCAGTATCATAAGATGGAGAATTCCAGGGGTGGGGCCCCTGGGTGGCTCATTCGGTTAAGCGTCTGACTTCGGCTCAGGTCATGATCTCACAGTCCGCAGGTTTGAGCCCCACATCAGGCTTTGTGCTGACAGCTCAGAGCCTGAAGCCTGCTTCAGATTCTGTGTCTGCCTCTCCTCTGCTCATGTTCTGTCTCTCTCTCTCTCTCTCTCTGTCTCTGTCTCTCTCTCTCTCTCCCAAAAATAAATAAACATTAAAAAATTTTTTGAAGATGGAGAATTCCAGTCTGGCTGGTAATATTTATGGGCTCTGGAGTCACAGTGTCCTCTCTCTGAGGCTGGATATTTTTACCCCTTTTTAGCATATCTGTTTAGGCTAAACTTCTTATGTCTTCTTTCCTCATCCATATTATAGGATAATAAAAGCAACTGTCTCTAGGGTTGTTGTGAAAAGTTCATCATTTAGTATAATGTCTGGTATCTGAGGGCTTAATAGATATTAACTATTATTTCCAGGTGTTTTTTTCCCCTTTCTGGCATCTGCATTGAATAAACATCTCCTTTACTTTTGAAAACCACTTTTCCATACTTTTCTCTTTCCAACTACTGGTTCCTACTTTTTCCAGGTATCAGCCTTGTTATTATGCATGTTTTTATATAGAATTTTAAACTTTCCAAAGTACAATTGCATCCCGTTAGCATCTTTAATAAAGGTAACAGAGTTGCTGCAGTCATTTCCATGTTACAGATTATTGAACAGAAGCTAACTAATGTGAATAGTTCTGCTCAAGATCATTAACATAATAATTATCAAGCAGGAAGAGAATCTTAGCAATGTGGTTTAGATTCTAAACATTTCACCAATAAACACATGCTCTCTTGTGATGTCACCAAGAGTCAGATGGCATATAACTTTAAATTCTGAGGGAAGTCATTAGATTTGGGGCTTTCATGGACTTGATGTTTAAAGTGAATGTTTACCCCTACCGAATTATCAAAATGGATTTAAGCTTCTAGAACAATTTGAAAGGCAATTAATTTTCCTAAAATAAGAGCAGCTGTTCTTGCCAATGGATATTAAATAGAAGTCTTATGATGATTTAGTATTTGCTAAGGATTCTTGGAAGCCCATCCATGATGACTTTTTAGCTAATTTGTGGAGGCAGATGCCCTCTCCCCTCTGAATCTAATTCATTGCTTATGTGAATTCTCTGGTTTGGAGAGAATTTATGCCAAAGGTAATAAGACAAACTATCTTGATGTGAATCCAGGGTACTCAAAGGGTGACCCACAGTACACTAAGTAATCCCTATAAATGTGTGGCATTGGCAAATGAAGGTATCATAATGGTAGCCAATAAAAAAACTTTCCAATAAGCTGGAGACAACACAATATGGGAAGAGGGTACTAGACTAAGAATGAGAAAGGAACTCATGTTCTTTGAGTCCCTATCATGTTCACTTCAAAACAACAAATATTGAGCATCCACTTGGTGACATGTATTGTACTAGAGATTATGACACATGGCCTCTTCTTTCAAAGCACTAGTAGTCTAGTAAGTCAGAGACACCAAAATATTCATGATCGTATGGTAGGTGTCTTGATAAATATATATGTAAAGTGATATGAATAGAGTGGCTATAAGAGCACCTGGAAGGGACACCTAGTCCACACTGAAGGAGGAACAAAGAAGGGCAGAGGAGGCTTTCTAAAAGGGTGTCAGCTGACCTGAATTGTAAGCAAGTTTAGGGTTATAAGGACAGAGAATTTATAATGATAACAGAGGCAGAAGGGACAGTATGAGCAAGGCAGAAAGCAGTATGGTGTGGGGAAGGGGGAGCATAAATTATTGCATATTACTAAAGCACCTGTCAGTCAGGAAGCAGTAGGATATAAGAGTAGAGAAGAAAGCATGAGACAGGCAGTGTGCTAAGGACTTTATACATATTATCTAATCTATATGTCACAGTAGTTGTTTAAAAATTGTATCCTTTTTCCATTTCACAGATGAGGAAAATGAGGGCCAAAACGATTAAAGAATTTTCTTCGCTTATCCCTTAACCTCCAAATATGTGTCCAAAGAAGCTATATTCTGATCTCACAAGAGATGTATACCATCCTTAGGGAAATGACTCTTCATTTCTGTGTGTCTTATTCCTCTTAACTTCAATAAAAGGATGCTTTGTCAGGCCACTGCCTGCTGCTGTGTGTTAGGATCCCAGCGGCTCCCTTAGCTGCTACTGCAGAGCTAGAACCACGTGCTTATTTTCAGCACCATGGAGAGGTGCCGCATTGCTGAGAGATGCAGACCCAAGGGTCAGCCAATGCAGAGGAAACCAGGATATCCACAAATCTTCCTTTAAACAAGACATCAACAAAGACAGAAGGGCAAGGAGAAGGAAAATCAGGAGAGGAGAGAGAAAGAGAAATTGTCCATCACCAGTGTTTTCTCAAACAGCCACTGAGTGATATGCTGAGTGAGACAAAGTGAACTAAATAAAGGGAATAAATTGTACCAGCAACATGTCCTCGACATCATAATACAGATGCTGTAATCATACAAGGCTAATAGTCTGAGTCACTCCACAGCCATCGCGAACAAAAAATTGATGGGACATGCCTTGCAGCTGCTCACAAAAACCAATAAATTAAACTTGCTGACCATGGCCTGAAGACAGGGGGAGGCACAGCAAAATTATGTAACTGGTGGTTTATTTCCTGAATCACACAGTTTTATTTTCCCTTTCTTTTTCTTCCTTTTCTTCCCATGGTCTAATGTATCTCCCTATTACAACCAAAACTTCCTCTCCAGAAAGGATCCACTATCTAATTTTTACTAAGGTGTAAATGGCCATCAAAGCATAAAAAGTTATCTGTCATAGGGAAATCAGAAACTGAGAGATTGATTCAATATAATTTAACTTCTATGAGAATAGTTTCCATTTTTCATTTTCATTCATAGCACCTATAATGGTGTCCAATATGTGATCAATAACAATAGCAATAATATTAATATTTATTGAGTAACAAATCTTTTTGTGTGTGCTCTTTTAATCTTCATAACAGCTGTATGTGATAAGTGGTAGTATTATCCCAATTTTCATATAGTGAACGTGAGACACAGAGAGGTTATTAACTTTCCAAGATCACACAGCTAGGAAATGCAGATGCAAGATTAAAATCCAGGAAATCTAAATCCAGAATCCATGTTCTTAACCACCGTACTTATTGTAATGATGAGAGGAAAAGGTGGAGAGATGCACAGAGAAAACCAGAAAATAACAGTAATACATACAATAATTATAATCTAGTCAAAATTTTAAAAATATTATTAAAGCCCATGAGGTCATATGAGGAGTATTAAGGTGGAAAAACAGTAACTCATCAATTCCATTCAAAACACATACACTATGCTGAGAATTGAGGATACAGAAATAAATGCCCCTGCACTGGGGCATCTGGGTGGCTCAGTTGGTTAGTGTCTGACTTTAGCTGAGGTTGTGATCTCATGGTTTGTGAATTTGAGCTCCACCTTAGGCTCTGCACTGATAGTGTGGAGCCTGCTTGAGATTCTCTCTCTCTCTCTTTCTCTCTCTCTCTCTCTCTCTGGTAAACTTAAAAAAACACAAAAGTAAAGTAAAAATAAAGTGAAAGTTAAAAATGAAAGAAAAAGAGGGGTGCCTGGGTGGCTTAGTCGGTTAAGCGTCCGACTTTCGCTTAGGTCATGATCTCGCGGTTCGTGGGTTCGAGCCCCGCGTCGGGCTCTGTGCTGACTGCCAGCTCAGAGCCTGGAGCCTGTTTCAGTCTGTGACCCGCTCTCTTTCTGACCCTCCCCTGCTCATGCTGTCTCTCTCTCTCTCTCTCTCCTAAAAATAAATAAAACATTAAAAAAAAATTTTTTAAAAATGAAAGAAAAAGAGAGAAACTGCCCTCAACATGTTCATAACTGGTGAGGGGCAAGGACAAATAAAAAGATAAGAGCATAAGATAGTATAACGGGTGTTTAGATAGAGTTTAGTTCTGGTGCTATGGAAATTCAGAAAAAAAGGCATTTCTCGGGATTAGGGAGTTGGAGTATTACCTATGATATGAGCTCTCTACATAAATTCTAAGAAGCTAATGGAGTACACATACAGTTCAAGAGGTAGATAAAATTCTCAAGTGTGGACCTGAAAAGATTGGTGGACCCGGTTAGAAGATTAGAGGTCACGTATTCTAACAATGCACTCAACAATCTATTTATTCAACAAATATTCTCAGTACCTAATAGGTGTCAGGCCTTGTACTTGACACTAGGGATACAAAAATGAACACGCAGACATATTTTTTGCCTTCACTGAAAGCACATTCCAAAATCTACACATGAGAATAGTGAATTTAAGGACCAGAGAGGTAGAGTGCCCTCTGTAAAATTGCACAATGAGGTGATGGTAAAGCATAGATACAAAGCCAAGGCTCCAGTGCATTCCTGCCTCCCAGGAAATGCTCATTGAATGACTGAGTAACGGACAAGGGTGTATTGTAAAACTCCTTGGTAGGCAAAGAAAAAAAGTCACTTAGTTTGGCAATTCAGCAGAAGTCATGGCTTGAGTCTGACTGAACTTCACAGATACTGTCAGAATATCAACTGGTGACCAGAAGAGCCTGAAATGCCCGAATCCAAAACATTCCTTCTGGACATCAGCTCTCTTGCTACAGCTTTTCAAAAATTACCTGTTTTCCATGAATTTGTACATTCTGTTTCCTTTTTTCTGCAAATCCTCAGCCAAGCCAAGGAAAATCAAAATCAAAAGTATAACTTACTGAGGCAGGCTCAGAAAGCCCCAGGAGAGATGACAGCAGTCAGAAGAGGAAAAAATAAACCAGCAGAGTATAAATAAAGCCTGCACAGCAATGGAGAGAGTGATTCACATAATCTCTCCCTCTACTTACCCTTGAAAAAACACAGAAGACCCTAGTACTGGCAAGATAACATTCAGATGACCTAGCTTCTAGCTGCATGTCCTAGCTCTCCAGCATCCAGCAATGTCCGCGTATCCAGAGTTTTGAGTCTGATACGAAGAAGAGCAATTTAGAAGTACCAGGTAGGCCAATAGGTAGAATCCATAAACACCATTCCTCTTGATAAACTGCCTCATTTTCCCCCAAGGGGGTCAGTGTTAGAAAGACCCAAGACAAAACATTTCAGGAATGCCCCAGTGTAATCAATAAATATTTTGGTAACATTTGTTCAGAAGAACTCCTTAGGGCAGGACTGGCCCTTATCCAGCCACTCAGAAAGCCTTTCCTGAGCTCATGGTTATTTGACCCCTTACAGTATATCTTCATGATAGTGGAGCCCATGTCCACAGGTCCCTGGGACTTTTATAACTGGTAGTTTATTTCCAGAATCGTTCAGCCTTCCTTCTTCCTCTTTCTCACTCATGACTAAGTCCTTTAATGTTTTCTAACATTATGTGGTCTTTCTAGTTCTAGAGTTGACAGGTGGTTACAAACATGGTCTTCCTACTTAACCACTACTGTTCCCTCCCTCTAGCTCCTATGAAAGAAGTAGATGTGGAAGTAAATTTTTCCATCACTATTTCTGACCATCACTATTTTCATCACTATTTCCATCTGACCACATAATGCCAGATGCTAGGATCTAGTCTAAACCCAGTAGACTCAAGAAGCTGACAGCCTCCTAATTTACCCAAGATCCGCTGATAGATAAATGATATCATACTAGAGAGATGAGATGGAATTTCATCAGATAAGTCATAACCATCTTTGACTATGGATAAACTTCCCATCTGCCTGAGGCAATTTCACTGCCTGAAACATTACCCATCTATATAAATCTTACAAAAATTAACTCTTACAATATCCATTCATAGCATCTTAAGCTGTAACTGGCTGAAGAGAAACTTTAATTCAGTGTTTGCATGCTGTAGATCAATTAAACTCAATTGAATTTGAGCAAAGAAATAGTTATTAAGCACCTACTGTGTGTAAACTACTGTACATGGTCTTAAGGATACAGAGGTGAAGGAAACATGGATTCATCTTTGAGGAGTTTATCACCTAATTAAGATCTCACAGAAAACATAAATCCAATTCCAGAAATAACGTGCCATAACCATGATATAGACTGCAATGAGAGCTTTGAAGAGAGAGGTTAACTACAACTAGGACAAAACAGGGAAGTCTTTTGGAAAGCACAAAACTAGCGATGATAGAATTTGGTAGCCACACATAAGGTGAATAATTCTAGGTAAAGGGTACAGCAAAAGCAAACCCTGAAATGTTGGATGTGCATTGTTTTAAGGAGTGAAATTCATGCTTTGCTCAGAACAGTGTGTGTGTGTGTGTGTGTGTGTGTGTGCGCGTGCATGTGCATGGGCACATGCACACACACATGTGTAATGAATGATGATGAGAAAAATTTAAGACTGAGTACTCACATTGGATCTCCTACTCACTAGCAAAGCACTTTATAACACTGGATGTTCAGAGATCATGTTCTTCAGAAAGCCTTCTCCTGACTACCTGTTGCTGGTTTAAGTACCTCTTATGTACAACTGCAATTTGGCATTGTAGTTTTCCAATGACCCATGCTTCCCCCCACCCCAGACTATGACCACTTGGGGGTAATGGCTGCCTTATTCAACTGAACTCCCATGCCAGTAGAGTTCCTGGCATACAGCAGGTACTCAAAAAAATGTTTTTGAGTTAATGTATTCTACTTGATTTTTGTGCTTTTGCCACAACTTCTCACACAGGTGAGAATTATGAGGCATAGAGAAGTTACATAATTGGCTTTAGTCACAGAAATAGTGATGGAAAAATTTACTTCCACATCTACTTCTTTCATAGGGGCTGGAGGGAGGGAACGGTAGTGGTTAAGAAGGAAGATCATGTTTGTAACCACCTGTCAACTCTAGAACTAGAAAGACCACATAATTTTTGGAGTTATTGATCAAAATATCCCAAGTAGTCTTTCCTGATCACTTCCACTTTCCTAATTCTCTGTTTCCTAAAGCCATAGTTTCTCTATGACTTATATATTCATTGTTTTTGTTTACTGCCCTTCTTTCTCCCTAAGAGGAGAGTATAGGAGAGATTTTGTTTTATTTATTGCTGTATTCCAAGCAGTGAGTTCCTGCCTGGTCTATGGTAATGTTGAATGACTAAGAGAACAAACACCATGCAAGGGGCAGAGATACTACAGACAGGAAAGTGAATATCAGAAGAAGTGAGACTTCAGGA
This sequence comes from Proteles cristata cristata, assembly GCA_017311185.1. Taxonomy (NCBI): domain Eukaryota; kingdom Metazoa; phylum Chordata; class Mammalia; order Carnivora; family Hyaenidae; genus Proteles; species Proteles cristata. The sequence goes on from JAESUZ010003875.1 coordinate 1,334,489, forward strand.
GCCTGGGTGGCTCAGGCAGTTGAGTGTCTGACTTTTTTTTAATTTTTAAAAATGTTTATTTAGTTTTGACAGAGAGACAGAGCATAAGCTGGAGAGGGGCAGAGAGAGAGAGGAGGACACAGAATTTGAAGAAGGCTCTAGGCTCTGAATTGTCAGCACAGAATGCAACACAGGCCTCAAACCCACAGACTGCAGGATCATGACCTGAGCCAGAGTTGCCTAACCAAGTGAGCCACCCCAGTACCCCTGAGTGTCTGACTCTTGATTTCAGCTCAGGTCATGATCCCAGAGTTGGGGGATCAAGCCTTGTGTTGGGCTTTGTGGTGAGTGTGGAGTCTGCTTAGGATTCTCTCTCTCTCTCTCTCTCTCTCTCCTTCTGCCCTTCTTCCCCCTTCTACCCCGACCAAAAAGAGAAGTGAGACAGTCAAGAAGTCCTTTCAGTGTGTTCACAGTGGTACCAAGTCTTCTGGTGGGCACTCAACCAGTGAGCATTGATTGGTGTGGTCTTTCCCAAAGGACCCAATAACATGATCAGCCAGCAGACACTGTGCACAGAAACACCAAACGGCAAGAGTGTCCTATACAGGTAGGCAGCTGTAGGGGTGATGACGGCTGGGTAAAGGACAGCTAGGGAGCAAAGCACAGCCCAGGCAGTTTCCAAGAGAACCAGACACCAGGAATGCAGCAGAAAGCATGAGAACCAAGAGAAATGTGGACACTGCAAATGTTAACTAAGAGGTCCAGTGGTATATACTGCTAGACACCCACATACACATTGGCTGCCTCCTGCCTCTGTATTATTGCTTATTATTATTTCTGTCACCTGGTGTGTGGTTGTTCTCCAATGCTTGCTTCATTAGCAATCACTTAAACTTCACACTATGCTCAGGTCATTTTCTTGCATGGGAAACCTTTCCTTCTAGTTATTTCTCCTCTATGTCCTCATGGCACTGTGAATACATCTTGATGGTAACACTTGCTATGTTGGATTGCAACTTCAATTTAATTTAATTCAGCATAACTCCTGAATGTTTAAAAACTGAGGATAGAGCCAGACTACCTGGGTTCAAATCCCAATTTACCTTTATTTATCTATTTACCTTAGGGAAGTTACTAATCTGTGTATCATCTACTATTAGTTAGTACCTCCTTCTTTTGGTTGTCCAGGAAAGGGAATTAGTTAATTAAATATTTAAAGTACTTTGGACTGTACCTGAGAAAGAGTAAGAATGCAATAAAATGTTAGTTCCTGGGAAGTGAAACCCACAATTCCAAAGCATATTCTCTGGGTCAAGAACCGTGATAAGACATTTTATCTATGGAATTGCATTGTTCTTCTTAACAAGCTTGCAAGTTAAGTATTATTATCTAACCAGTTTTTCACTTGATGAAATTGAAGCTTAATAGGATGAAAAAAGGTGAGCATTTAAGCTTCTTTGTCAGTAAAATAGGGTTAATGATGACTATCTCAGAGTTGTTATGATAATTAGTACAGGAAATAAAACTAGAATGACTGTTTCAAATGATCTGTCATTTTGTTATTGGAGTAAGTTGCTGCAAGTTCAGATAATCATTGGCCTCTTAAACATGCAGTGATGAGTACAAATTCTTCCTGCCCTTGAACAGCCTATTATCCAGCACGCTGTTGTAGGGGCTTGAGGGCGATGAGCAGGCCTTTCTCATCTCCGGATCCCACTTCCAGCCCAACAGCACAATGCCAGGTAAAGGGCTAGTGCTCAATGGAGAGCTCTTGCATGCTCCCAGGCTCTGGTTCCAAGTTACCTTTGCTCCACTTCCCCTTGGGTTTAGGAGAGAGACAGAGACAGAGAGAGAGAGAGATGGGAAAAGACAGACATATCTAAAGGATATGCTCATGCTCATCTATATCCTGGCTCAAGGTGGATTATAATAAATGTTAGAGTGGAAATCCCGGAAGAGTAACATACAGATGTATGACGAGAAGGAAAGTAAACCTGACTGGTTGGAGCAGAGAAGCCTTTCTGAGAAGGCTGTCTGCAATCTGAACTATGTCGTGAAGGATGACATGACTTCATAAGGAAGATGTTTGAGAAAATAGGAGATTGGACAAGTTTGAGCATTCAACCAGTGCCAGACCATTTGGAAAGTCTCAAGGGTGGTTGGATAGGGTTCCCCTGAGGATAGGGCAAGAGCTGAGAAGAAGGAATATTGTAATAATGGGAAATTGAAAGGAAAGCTGCCATTTTCATGGCAGAGTTCTCCCTGCTGTCAGGTAGAATAGATGAGCCTTATAGCACCTCCAAGTAAAAGAGTTTGATGAAGTAAATATTACACATTGAAGGAATCTTAAATAATTATATGGAATTAACTAATTACTGCAAGGATGTGAGGCTATCATTCACTCTCATACGTTGGATGCTTTGCATTTTCATGAGAGTCGTAACAAAAGTTATGCTTCTCCCTGGCAACCAGTTCAACTTACTCAAATGGATGCTATGAATATCACAAAACTAACGGTTATTTCCTTGTTTGTGCTGGCTACTAAGAAGCTCAAAGCCAAACGTATGGTCACTTGTAACAGCTGGGCAGAACCATGTGTTTAAGAGCTTCTTACTGATTCTACTGCTGTCTTCATCTAACTTTCCTGCCATTATTGTTTCTTTGTCCATCGTTGCTCATTTATCTCACTTTTTATTTGTATTATTTGTATCTATTGAAGACATTTCAAATCCTGTTTTGGAATAACATAGAATATAAATAAATTACCAACACTAAACTCTTTAATGAAGCCCAAGGCTTTCAGCAGAGCAACAATGTACGTCCCCTGCAGAAGGAACCTATGCCTCCTCAGCACCTCTGTCATTACTGCAAGCCTGCAGCAGCTGGTAGGATGGGCATTCTGCAAGTCTGGATGAGATTTGTCACTGCAAACATAACCAGGGTGGTGAGAGAAGCGGGTGAAAGAGGGAAGACTCAGAGGACTAGGGCTGAGCCAAACAAATATTTTGAGATGGGACACAGTCAAGTCAAACTCTGGCTCCTGAGAGTGAGACAGGTCTGGATTAGGCAAGAACCATGCCTTGCACCACTGTCTCTAGGAAGCTTCCCAGTCCTCTGGGTTCCCAGACCCTTCAGAGTTACCCTTTTTGTAGCATTTCTCATCGCTTTGCATGATAATATGCCACTACATCTGTTTACCACTCTGATTACCTCTCTCACTTTTATGTACATAAGAATCACAAAAAAAAGGTGTAAAATGCAGACTCTTTGGTTCCATTTCAAGAGATTTTGATTTTGTGTCTAAAGTGAGGCTCAGGAATCAGTATCTTCAATTAGCATCCCAAGTTATCTGAAGTTAGTTGTCACAGATCCTCGGAAACTCCTTTTGGATTGAACTCCTGAGGAAGCGGCCTGCACTCTATCTCTAAATCCACAGCATCCAGGACAGGGTCTGGCTCAGAGTATCATTCCTCATTTTACGGACAAGTAAACTAAGGCCCAGGAAATTACATCACTAATCTAAAATCCCCTAGTCATAGATTGGGGAAGCTAGGATTAGAACTCAGGACTGATTCCAAAGGGTATATACTTTTCATAGTTCCAAGCAAGAAGGTAATATGGCTTATATGGGTGGCATCTAAGTAGGCTTTGTACTTCCCAGAAGGTGTGCAAGTAGATCACCTGGGGTGTAGGAAGAGCATACTGGACCTTCTACTTGTATTTATTTTAATACATCCTTTCTTGTTTTTATTTTCATATGTTTATGATATCTAAGCATTAGTACAAAGATACATACATGCAATGAATGCATAATGTGTTTTGAGCAAGCAGCTCAAAAACATCTTACTGATAGGGATGCACAGTCAAAATCTTGGAGATCACTGGTTTAGTTGCCTTTACTCTGTGATAGTAACACTGTGGTACCCAAGCCCATGTACCTTCAAGATGCTATCCAGGGCATGTGACACGCCCTGCTGAAACTTCTCAGGGGACAGAACAAGAGATGGATGAGCATAATTACTGCATGGGGATTAAGCACCCTTGCTAAGTATTTCTAGGGACTGTGCATTTGTCTTCTTGCCTACCAAAGACTAGTTGTCATGTACTGAGCTTCCTGGGATTGCCTTGCTCTGCCACATAACCAGGGTCTGTCCAGCTATGTGCCTCTAGGAGGCAAAAGCAAGCAGCTCTCTGCAGGGAAGTGACATGAAGCTACAGGTTCAAAGATGAGATAAAAGCATCCCTACCTCTCCTCTGCATTCTGCTTCATTTATGGCCCACCCCTAAGAGGTTGCTGGGAGAAAGAGCCATGTTTCGAAATGAAATTTACTGAGCAGACAAGGCTAGATCTAGGGAAAGAAGTGACTCCTCTGATGACTTATGATAATGTAAAATAATGGGTTGAGGTGGGGCCTTGCTTAGAAAGAAGAGGGGATTCTAGACTATGCTTTTCAAGGTCTTGAGCATCACGAAAAAATTTAGTTGTTGGAACTGAGCTTTTGGAAGGTGGTGCTGTTTTAAGGGACTGGCAAGGAGAAAAAGCAAAGAATTCATGCTGGAGTTGAAATGTCAGAGGCAGGATTAATGCAAATAGGTTCAAACACGGTGCCCTGCATACGGGCAGGAGTATAGACTAAAATCCAGCCCACTTTCTTTTTGCTGGCCAAGCTAGCATCTTGGTGTGGCCCCATGTTAGCAAAGAAGGGTGAGCTTTTCCTCGTTTGTCTGCCCAAAAAGGATTCTTTTTCTAATCTGCCCCAGGGATTAGTTGAGGGGAGGGCTTTTTCTAATTTGTACAAGGGGGCAGTATTTACACAGGGTGGCCATGCATAGGGGTTCTTGCCCACCATGATGTGACTCACATCATGACAAAAATATTCAGGAAAATTCTGACTGATTTATTGTACTTAGCATAATACACTCTACCTCTACCAATGTCACTGCAAATGGCAAAATTTCATTATTTTTTATGCCTGAATAATATTCCATTTTATATATACACACACACACACACACACACACACACATATAATACATACACATATTTACACACACACACACACACACACACACACCACATCTTCCTTATCCATGTATCAGTGATGGATATTTCGGGTCTTTCCCTACTTTGTCTATTGTAGACAATGCTGCTATGAGCACTGGGGTACCTGTATCCCTTTCAGTTAGTACACCTGCATTCTTTGGGTAAATACCTAGTAGTGAAATTTTTGGATCATAGGGTACTTCTATTTTTAACTTTTTGAAGAAACTCCACACTGTTCTCCAGAGTGGCTGCTCCAGTCTGCATTCCCACTAACAGTGCAAGAGGGTTCCCCTTTCTCCACATCGTCACCAACACCTGTTGCTTCTTGTGTTGTTGATTTTAGACAAATATCATATGATTTCACTTACATGTGGAATTTAAGAAACAAAACAAATTATCATGGGTGGGGGGAGAGAAAGAGAGGCAAACCAAGAAGTAGACCCTTAACTATAGAGAACAAACTGATGGTTACCAGAATGGAGGTAATGGGGGGATGAGTGAAATATTGATGGAGATTAAGGAGGGCACTTGTTGTGATGAGCACTGAGTGTTGCATATTAAGTATTGAATCACTAAATTGTACCATAAGCTAATATTATGCTGTATTTTAACTAACTGGAATTTAAGTAAAAACCAAAATAAATCATAAAAATGATCAGGAAAACCAGAATACGATGTGGTAGGAACTACTGGATCACCTCTGGAAGCCTGAAGTGGGTGGACTTCTCAGCTCTAGTTGACATGTGCCAGTTTCAAGATGAAGACAAGTGCAGAGGCAGAGGGGACTATGAGATAAAGTAGGTCAAGAATTCACACAAGTTCTGGAGAAGGAACTAGATTCATATAACTGATAGGTTTGCACCAAGTTTACCCCTTTGAGAACAGGAGAAGATCCATGAGACTTCTGGGGCATGAAGCTGTAGGGACATTTGTTTTCTCCTCCTCTAGTACTGGGGCATAAATTGCCTACTGACATAAAAGTTTAAAGTGGAAGGAGCCCACACAAGGAAAGAGCCACACAAGGAAAGAGCCACACAAGACAGGCTCTACTATATCTTTTTGAGTCAGGATCCAGTCTGCCTTAAGTTCTGATTCTGATACTGCCACTCATTAACTCTGTAACCTTGGGCAAAATAGTTAATCTGATGGTGTCTCAGGTTCCTTATCTGTAAAATGAGGATAATAATACCATTTACTCAATAGGATTGTGGTAATAATTCAGTGTATATGCCTGGCACATGATAAGAACTACAGAGATGTTAGCTTTATTATGATTACGATTACGATTATTATTCTGCCACATAACCAGGGTCTGTCCAGCCATGTACCTTAGAAGCTAGGCAAGGAAGAGTCTGCCCTCCCCATTTTATAGTTAGGACAGTATAGCTTAAGAATAGAGAAATGAGGGGCTGGGCATCAGAGAATTTGGCTCCCCTTGAAACTAAGAGACAGTTTTGAGATTGATGCATATGTAGGCCTTTGATGAGTGCCTACGGCATTGAAAATGTCACAAAATTAATCCCTTCTCATTATAAATGTTTCACTGAGACACAGCAATAATAAGAGACTAACACATTCTCATTAGTCAAGGAAAATCTATTTTCTCAAGAATATTGTCTACATGAAGGGGAAGAATGGCCATGAAATGTCAACAAGAGACACTGCATGGTGGTTATGAGCCATAAGAAGGCCCTGGTCCAGGAACTAGGGCCTTGAGAGAGGGAAATGAGGGGGTGGAGGACAAGCAGGAGGAACCTGAACAAGGTCTGACCTAGAGCCTGACTCGTGCATTTTCCCTTCCCAAGGGTGCAGGAAAACAACTTAAGCATAGAAATTCCAATGTAGTTTCAGTGCCATCTGTGCTAGCCATGTGTTCATAGTCTATATGCATTATGTCATTTCATCCTCATAATAGCTCAGTAAAATAGGTAATATTAATAGTTTTTCCAAAGTAAGGGGTGTTGATAATTAAAGAAATTGCTAAAAATTTTGCAAAGTCAAACAGCTATTGGTTAAGGATATAAGATTTCTGACTGAAGTGGGATAATATGGCTAAGCACATGGACTGTTAAGACAAGCTGCCTATGTTCAAGTATGGACTCAGCCATTTTCTAGCTGTGCAGCCCAGAGAAAATAACAACTTATCTGAATCTCCACTTCCTCATCTGTAAAGTAAAATGATGAAAATAGCGAATCCTTCATAGGGCAATTGTGAGATTAATTACATTTGTATACATAAAGTGCTTAGAACAGAAAGTGACTAAGAAAGTAACTAATAAATATTAGCTATTGCTATTTTTATTAGTTTTACCCTTGCCCTAGAAGGCTTTGGTTTCATCCAGTTTTTTTTCAAGTTATTTATTTGCTTCTTTGCTTTGAAAGAGAGAGAGAGCACACATCCTTATGAATAGGGGAGGAGCAGAGAGAGAGAGAGAGAGAGAGAGAGAGAGAGAGAGAGAGAGAGAGAGAGAATCCCAAGCAGGCTCCACACTGTCATTGCAGATCCCAGTGTGGGACTCCATCCCATGAATGGTAAGATTGTGACCTGAGCCAAAATCAAAAGTCGGATGATTAACCAACTGAGCCACCCAGGTACCCCTACCCAGTTTTGAATTGTCTTATCAATTCCAATTGTTGTTGTACCGGGCATATTGCCTACTGGTATCTAGATCTGTTCCCCTACTTCCTGTTCTGCTCTTATCACTGGGTGATGACTCCTGGAAATTATACTCATAAGGATCCTTTACTAATGGACTTTTAGCTGAATTTAGTCAATAAGTACAGGCTAGAGACTGTCAGGACAAGCTGGCCCAACCTCCTCTCCCCTGACAGCTTCTCCCTCTGTGGACCCACCTCCCTCCAAACACCCTCTATCCCATGTTCTAGCTCCAACTACATGGACCCTGTACCTGGGTTCTGGGATGGTACTTACTCTTCCCATCATCAGCCAGCCTACGGGTGTTTGGTGTTTACTGCTATTGTTAATCTCTGGAGTACCTCACTTGGCCCCATTTGACTTTTCAGTTCTTCTAATACTTTTGTAACCAGTTTCTCATATTGAATTCCTGCCTGTTGATGGTCCTGCGCAGACACTGCCTGACACAATCACAGTATGCAAAGAGGAGCAGAACAGGTAAGGATAAAATCAGGCCCAGTCCTAACAGATGAATGAGACAGGACCTCAGGCTCTCCAGAGGCCAACATGGGAGACCAGTCATCAGGACTGAAACCCAGAAGGTGAAGTCTAAACCAGAGCAAGGTGGCATGACACCTATACACACAGATGGAGTCCCATACCACTTCTTCATGAAGGGAGGTCAGGCTCAAATCCCAGGGCAGGACTGAGCTTTCAAGTAGACACGGTGGGGTTTAGTCTAGGAGAAGAGGGAACTCGGCAAGGCCTGAGACAGACACTACAAGAGGGTTAGGTGTTAACCAGATTTTAGTTAATTTAATTACATTGTACTGCATACAAGAGCTCACAATTTAAAGGAGCCCTGTGGGGCATTTTTTGTTCTGCAAATAATTATCTCCCTAATTTATTTGCTTATGTTTGGATTTTCATATATTGGGTTTGTTTATTTATTTTTGCCCAGGAACAATAGGACCCAGCTCAGCTGGGAATGAGCAGTTGCTCTGAATTAGGCACTGTTTGGAATAAACCACAATCAGTTTAGTAAACTTTTGATTATATTAGCCTTGCAAATTGGCTCGCCCAGGATGAGTAGAAACGTATTATGGGTAAGTGGCGGTGAGAGGTGGAGTGGGGTGGGGGGTGGATCATGATTGTAGGACATATCTGGTCTGGAAAGACCCTAGAGCTGTCAGGAATCATTTCATATACCTGATCCTCAAGCCCTGTTTGAACCATCTTGGCCAAGGGTATGCCAAGTGTGGCTTTGAAAGCTATCATTTGTCTAATGGGAATTTCCATTCTCTGGTTATGGTTTTACCTGCCAGGATCTTAGGAAACAAATTTTCTCCCCAAGATTTACTCTATTTTTAGATATGTTTGCTCTTCAAATGAAATTTTCTTTTTTTAAATATTTTTTTAAATTTATTTCTAGGAGAGAGAGAGACAGCGTGAGCAGGGGAGGGTCAGAGAGAGGGGAGTCACAGACTGAAACAGGCTCCAGGCTCTGAGCTGGCAGTCAGCACAGAGCCCGACGCGGGGCTCGAACCCACGAACCGCGAGATCATGACCCGAGCGAAAGTCCGACGCGTATCCGACTAAGCCACCCAGGCGCCCCTCAAATGAAATTTTCTAATGTCTTCAGCCATTCCTACTGTGACACTTCTTCCAGAGCAGAGGACTGGTTAATGAGTTACAGTACGTACACCAGGTAGAGTCATATGCAATGGCCAAAATAATTGTTATGAAGTAAGAAGAGAAACTCTTAAGGCTAAATGGTAAGAGTAGATTACAAAACTGGAAGGAGGCCATTTACATATTGCTGAACACTTAGAATCATATGTGGGTTTTCATTTTCTATTGTAAAAATAATTTGGCAACAACATACTTATATATATACATATGTATATATGTATATGTATATATATAAGGATATCCAGGGCCCCAAATGACAGTAGCTACCCAAGGCTGTACTATGGATAAACTATATTAGAATCACCAGAAGCTGGTCAAAATAAGAGACCCCAGGACTCCATCTGATTGAATCTCTGGGGATGAAATTTAGGACCCTGGGATTTTCACTTGCTCCCCAAGGGGCTCTGAGTGCAGCCAGCAGAGGGCATCACTGCCTATTAACCACAGCAAAATAATCCTTCCTGTATTCACTTCTTTTTTTCACATGCATATGTTTACTCAGTTGTAAAGATAGTATTTACTCAAGTTTGGGCATGAATATTTTTTATATAACATTGAAAGGTAGTCAGGGTGACTGGATGGCTCAGTGGGTTAAGCGTCTGACTTCTGCTCAGGTCATGATCTCACAGTTCATGAATTCGAGTCCCCATGCCAGGCTTGGTGCTCATGGTTCAGAGGCTGGAGGCTGCCTTGGATTCTGTGTCTCATTCTTTATCTGCCCCTCCCCTGTTTGCACCCTGTCTCTTTCTCTCAAAAATAAATAAACATTTTTTTTAATTCTTAAAAGAAGAAAAAAGTAAGTGTTCTTTGAACTGAAATATTTGCTTAATGTAAAAACACAGAAAAGTCAAGAAAAGAAAAAAAAATTTCCCACAATCATAGCACCCTAAGTCAACCACCATTAACATTCTGAGGTAAAATAAAATTTTTGTCTGTTTTTCTAGGTATAATTTTTTGGTTTATTTCATTGGTATGATTGAGTTGCACATTTAATATTGAAATCTGTATTATTCTCTGAAAATGGTGATAGCGCATTTTTTTCCACACTATTGCAAACTCTTCATAAGATTTGGTCACCACTCTGTTGTTAGCCACAATTTAACTTACAAATAATTCAGTGAGAAGTGCCTCTGTGTGTGAGGCATTTTATATTGGAGTTTTTCCTTATAATACATGCCATGAAATAAAGTTATTGAATCAAAGCACATGAATATTTAAGAGTTTTCTTTTTTGAAAAAAACCAAGTCATCATAATTACCTGAAAAGTTCTATCAAGTAGGTCAGCTCACTCTCTAAGCATCTCTTTTCCCAGAATATTTAATTTTATACTACAAAACTAAAAAAGATTTTGCTAGGGGAAAAGGCTAAATCTAAGATGTCCTAGCCATGGAGCTGACATGCAGGCGAAGCTTCATAATGAGGATCTTTCCAGATTTCCAGATCTTACAGGTAGAGAGAGTCTATGACAGGAGCACCCCCACTGCCACCCTCTCTCTGTGGAGAAAAAAAATCAACCCTCCTAGGGTGCCCACACACTGGCTGGGGCTTGCCTGTGTAGATGACAGGGTAAGAAAGGAGGAGATGTCTCTTTGACAGAAAGAGAAAACAACTCTGAGTGAGCACTCATTATTAGAGGTCTCAGATTCTCCTGGAGAAATTGTGAGGATCACCAGTATCTGTGGATTCCTCAAGTACCCTTCAGGAGCAAATAAGCTGGGTTTGATCAGGCTAGTTCAACAATAATACACCAGGGGGAGGCAATAACACCAGTTAATTACAGTAGGGACAATCTTCAACTGGTTGGGAAGGAGGGTAATGGAGCCATACCCCAAGCTTCCAGCTCATCTCCAGAAACAGTTTTGAGGCCTGTTCTATAGGATTTCTCAGAATATCCTCAGTGAGAGTAGGCTCACCATGTCCACTGTAGCAACCCATCATTAATGCAGATGTTATTGCTTTATCTCTCTTCCCTGTCTCACTTTCCCTACTCCCTTACTTGTGCTTCCCAAATAAACTACAACCCAAGTCCTTGTAATGGAGCCTACTTAGGGCAGACTGAACTAAGAGAATAGAGAATTTTTATACTCATTTAGTAGATTAGAATACTGAATTTCAAAGAACCGCACTGACTTCCCCAAGGTCACTAGTAGCACATAGCAACATCAGAACTAGATACTGGCTCTTTAACTAGTGTTCTCTTCACTCTACAAGGTGGTTTATTTTCCAAATCAAGTGATAATTGTGTATTGGATATATATTAGGCACTACGTGGGGTACAGGGAGCTCCAGTCAGTAATACAGAGAATTATTTACTATAATGTAATGTCTTAAGAGTAGCAATCAGGGTGCCTGGGTGGCTCAGTCGGTTGGACATCTGACTCTTGATTTCAGCTCAAGTCATGATCTCGTAATTTGTGGGATCGAGCCCGCATTGCACTCCATGCTGACAGTGCAGAGCCTGCTTAGGATTCTCTCTCCCTCTCTCTCTGTCCCTCCTCTGCTCGTGCTCTCTCTCTCAAAAATAAATAAGCATTTTTAAAAAAGAGTAGCAATCATCTCGCTGAATTCCATTATTTATTATTAACATTTATTTAGGGCCTACTGCATGCCAGGTGCTTCACTAAACAACGAAAGCCTAATGATGAATGAAACCCAGCTCCTGGCATCGAGAAACTTACAACCTACCGGTGGGGGAGGGGTAGAAAAGCTAGACATAGCAGAGACACTTTCCAGTATAAAATGGTAACTGAGAAGAGAAGCACGGGATGACGAAGGAGTAGAGAGGAATGACACGCAGCTCACACTGGGGGGATGAGTATCAGAGGAAATGTTTCTGGGAGGAGATTGATTCATTCATACAACCAGTGCTCCTCTCATTTCTACAGTTTAGGCAGCATGCTAGCAGCTCGGGTTACACTGATGAACCATACGGTCGCTGTCCCCATCTCAGGCCGGAGCAAAGTCTGGGAAGGCTCCTGGAAGTTAGCCAAAAAGAGAGAGGAGTGGGAGAAAGCCTTCCAAATGGATGCAGCAGAACAGCCTGCACACAGCCAGGGGACCATTCTGAGGATAGATGTTTCTGCTATGCGTGTGGGAGGAGAAGAATAGCATGACTAGAGCATAAATGAGAGGAAAGGGGCCAAGAAGGAGGCTGCAGTGTTGGCCAGGAACCACATCAGGGACCTAGGCAGACAAGTCACTAGAGGAACAAAGAAACGAAGGGGATGGTTAGGAGGCCAACAGGGAAAGAAAGCTTCACAGAGGCAGTAGCATTCATGGGCCTTAAACAGAGGGATTTAGCCCCACATGAAAGGAGAGGCGAGTCTAGGAAGTGGCTTATTCTGCTGTGCAAATCGCATTCACTATGCATATAGAGTGACAGTCCAGTGAAATTTTTAGGTAACATATTCCTTCCGAGTGATTCGAAGGTGCCACATATATTTGTGCAGAGCCCAACTTACACTACTGAAAACAGGGGCCTCAGATGATTTGCTGGGAAGGACTGACCTCACAAGGGATCTCCCTCATCCTTTTATCCAAGTATCTGAAAGGCATCCGATTAGATATTAATTCCTTTGGATTGAATCCGTTGTTCTTCAATGAGCCTTTTTAAATGCAAATATGCTGACTGGAGGGGAAGCATGACACCTGACATCGCAACACTGTCTGTGTCAGACACAAGCCTTGAGCCAAGTTTATTTCCTAATGTTCTACTCTATCCTTCCACAGTTGAGGCATCTGTCCAACTGTTCCTACCCTCCCGCACAGGCTTAGGTATGTCACCAGTTCCTGGAATGCCTCTTGGGTCTCATGCAGGAGGGACTTGGGCAGATGCCCTCAGCATCCAGCCACTCTTACAGCCTCTGAGGATTCTTTTTTTCCTGAATAACCATTTTTGGATAAGTGGGCTTCAAATTGCTGTGAGTACCTGTCTTCAAATAACCCCTTGCTGAGCTCAGCAATCTGCTAATTAGTCCTGGGCCACTGTTGCTATGACTTTGCTCTCCCTCTGTGCAGAAATCCAGAGATGATGTCGCTGCGGGTCTTACCCAATGGGAGGTATCATCCTCTAACAGCTACAGCTGGACAAGGACCTACTCCCTAGAATGAGTCCCAGCCACTCCCCACATACCAGGGTTGGCCTGATCAAATCTCCAGATAGAAAGGCAGATTTATTCCCTCATTTAATACGCAAGGCTTTACTGAGCACCTACTATGTGCACAGGTTCAAAGGGTTCAGGTAAGTGAATGAATAATCGCCACACAGTGTGACGTGGGAGAGATTGGCATTGAGCAGAAGAAAGGTGAGGAAAGGAAAAAGCTGAAGCTTAGAGCCCCTTTGAGCATTAGTTTTCTTTTTTTTTTTTTAATTTTTTTTTTTTAATGCTTTATTTCTAGGAGAGAGAGAGACAGCGCGAGCAGGGAGGGTCAGAGAGAGAGGGAGTCACAGACTGAAACAGGCTCCAGGCTCTGAGCTGGCAGTCAGCACAGAGCCCGACGCGGGGCTCGAAGCCACGAACCGCGAGATCATGACCCAAGCGAAAGTCGGACGCTTAACCGACTAAGCCACCCAGGCGCCCCTGAGCATTAGTTTTCTTAGCTGAAAAGTGGAGATGATAATTTCTTTGCAGGGTTGTTGGGAGGAGTTGAGATAATGTTACACAAAGCATGCAGCAGACATAAATGTTCCATACACAATGTTGTTGTTCCACTTAGGATGATATTGCTGCAGGGCCTATATGGACTACAGAAACTTCATTTGGGAGGCCTGAAATGTTTGATATTTAGCATATTCATATCTTCCATGGGGTGCAAGTATTTTAATAGAGAAACTCTTCCCAACCAATATTGCCACAAAGGTATGTGAGATCCTCATTCCTGTAGGTGACTGGAAGAGGTAGGGGCTGGCATTGGGGGATAAGCCTTACTCCCAACCCTTATTTGGCTTTTATTAATGAGGGAGCTAAGGCACAAGCAGGTCCACTAAGGTGCCCCAGAATATACAGCTACTAAGAGCTATGGCATATGTTCAAACTCAGGTTTTCCAGCTACAAGTCCACTGCTTTCTCACTCTCCCTTGCCACCTTCCTCATTCAAGGCAGGTCCATGTGTTAACCTAGGAGTGGGGTGAAGTGAATATTACCGTGCAGTGAGCTTCTTTCCCAAAGATGACAAAGGTCCTTTAATTGGCCAAAGGGCACTAATGACTGCTTCAGTAAATGCTCCAAGAATCTTCATGAGTCTGCATGCAGATGGACAGGAGCAGACCTGTAACTGCCTAATGAGGTAATATACTTCAACAAAGGTGGGAAAGGGGAAGTTGATACTGGAGACTAATGAACTAAGTAGATTATTAAAGACAACTGGAGGAATCAGAATCTCGATGATTCCTGTCCAGATTTTAATTATTTCTAATATCTTAATTTCAAAAGTAATGTGTTCCCCTCTACTCCTGGACAATTTTGATCAAGGCAATTAGTCAAATGACTATTTGGCTGATCACTGTTAGTCTATTCACACCCACGCACCCACGCACACAAAATCCAAAGAGAATGTAGCATGGGGCTGGGGCCAGGAGTTTGAAGTCCAATTTCTGATTCTCCCTTGTGCCAATCCTCTAACCTTGGGAAAAACCTATGCTCCCTCTGAACATCTATTAAATATCTACTGCTCCATATATAAATTGAGGGTGAATATACAAAAAAATCATATAATTTCATATAGAAGACTATTCCTAATAAAGCTAAGTATAATAGATGTCACTCAAAGCAGTTTATGTGGGAAGTTAAGATGGCCCTCAAAAGACAACATTATAGAAAGGTACAGTGTTTGTAGATTTTTCAATATTCTGAATTATTTGATGACAAGAAGTTAAAACTAGAAGGGAAGAATTTGGGGGCACCTGGGTGGCTCAGTCAGTTAAGCATCCAAGTCTTGATCTTGGCTCAGGTCATGATCTCACAGTCATACGAGTGAGCCCTGTGTTGGGATTTGTGTTGACAGCATGGAGCCTGATTGAAATTCTCTCTCTCTCTCTCTCTCTCTCTGCTCCTCCCTGCTTGCACTGTCTCTCTCCCAAAAATAAATAAATAACATTAGAAAAAAGAAGGCAAGAATTTGGAAGTTAGAACTTTGGCCATCTCATGATTCAAAGCCTTTTTCTATTACTCCTTAGGGCATATTGTATACAATATGTCATTTCTAGGCATCTCTACCCAAACATATGGCTACCAGGTATCCTATGCACATAGACTTCCCAGTTGTTCAACCCTGACTTCAGTCCCATTAGGATTCTGTGTGTTACAAATTGATAGTCTCAGAAGGTATACAGGCCAGCTGCCCTCAGGTGTCATCCTGTTACACCATGTGTGGCCCTGACCATTGGGTTCAGTTTAGTAAGTCCGCTTCTTGCACACACTGATATTCACTCACAGAATCATTCCTTGAATCTTTCCTGGACCCTACTGTGCATCAGGCACTCCCAGGACCCTACTATGCATTCAGGATTCTCCCATACAAGAGGCAGAGGTTAGGTGAAAAGACGGCCCAGGCATTATTCCTGCCCAAGGAGCCCTTCACCTAGGAGAGGCGACAGGCAAATAAAGTCTCCTTGACCAAACTTTAGTCAGGCTTCTTGGAGCCCTCTTCTCTACTAGGCCTTGACTTTAGGCCCCATCCTTGACATGCTTAAACAAGTTTTACTTTTTTAATTCTATTTATTTATTTTGAGAGAGAGAGAGAAAGGGAGACAGACTAGAAAGAGAATCCTAAGCAAGCTCCACTCAGCACAGAACCCAACATGAAGCCTGGTGCAGGGCTTGATCTCACAACAGAGAGATCACAACCTAAGTCAATATCAAGAATTGGACACTTAACCCACTGAGTCACCCAGGTGCCCCTGAAACAAGTTTTACCAAAGAAGCCTGCTAAGTCACTTTAGCAAGAATCCTCCCCGCTTGATATTCAATCAAGTTACTCATCTTCTACCTTTGAAATCTAAGTCCTTGGCCTGCGTTTAGCAAGATTCCTGTTAAGCCAATTTCACAAGAATCTCCCTACCCCTGATGTCTAATCAAGTCTCTCTTAGTAATTTTCCATCCACTGACCCATTCATGCTGTTCATTGCTATAAATCTCCAGCTGTCTTTGCTATATTCGGAGTTGAGCCCAATCCTGTAATGAGATCTCTTCCCCCACTGCAGTAGCTCAAATAAAATCTGCCTTGCCAATTTTAATGAGGGTCTGGTGAATAATTTCTCCTTAACACAGGCAGACACAGCTAACCACAGTACAAGGAATAACAACACTTGTTTCCATTCCTTGGGCTCCTAGTAAAAATAATGATACCCATCACTAACATTTATTGAGTGTTTACTTGGGGCCTGGCACTGTGCTGAGAAATTTATATACCTTATTAGCTATGCTAAAGGTACAGCACTCCCTAGCAGCTCTTACCAATGCCTGAGCACAACGGGATACTAGGCTTCTGCCCATTGCAAAAATCCCCTATGGGCAATCTGGGTGTCAGAGATCCCTGTCAGCCTCACCAACACTTGCTCAGAGCTGAGCCACAGTCTAGGGTTCTTTCTGGCCAACCCTGCTTCCTTCTCCTGTTCCTTTCACAGATGTCAGATCTGCTCCACAGTCTGCAGGCTCTCCCTGAGGACTCCTGCTCCCTTTCCCATTTATCTTTCACAGGCGTTACTCCCAAAAGGTATGTTACATTTCAACTCTGTACTATCATTCCCTCCCTGGTGGATCTGAAATGATAATGATTGTATACATTATCTCATGTAATCCACACAACAACCTTGTAAAGGTTGCACTATTACAACCACTTTATAGATAAGGAAATTGAGACACACATGATAAACAATCCATGCATGAATGACAAAGCAAGGACTCAAACCTAGGTATGACTTTCTAATAAAAGCATTAGCATGTAACCACTTCTATAACAAGTATGAGATAGAGGAGGTGAGCAAATGCTCTAATGAGACCCTGTAATTGCCAGTTAAGAAAGGTAGTGAACTTGCAGAGAGATCAAGGTGTTACCAAGCAAGAATAATTTCTGCTCTGTGTGCAGATTCAAGAAAAGAAAATGGCCCGAGAGAGCTGGGAGATGCAAAAAGGAATTCTGATGCTACCACAGTGATGGATTCCAATCAAAGAAGAAGAGCATGTGAAGAAACTAATATGATTTTCCTGGATACCCTCTAATAAGCTCTGAATTTTAAAGGACATGTCAAAACCATTCATTCATTCATTCAGTAAGTGTTTATCATGTTACTACCATGAAATAGGCACTTGAGTATGGCAGTGAAAAAGACAGATGCGGTCCCTGCCATAAAAACTTCAAGGTTTATGAGACAGAAGAGAAAAACCTTAGGAGGAATTGAGCATAAGTCCAGCCTCCACCATCCTCTGACTGCGGAGCTTTGGGCTGGATGTTTCGCCCTTTTGATGAATCTAAGCACCCTCGAACCTGTAAGAACTAACTCAGAAACAGGAGGTTCAAACTGTGCTGAAGCTTACGAAAATACTAAAGTCAATGCAGAGTGTGTTATTAGCAATTTTCAGACTATGAAGGTGAACAAGGAATGTACAGGCCCAGTACCTTAGAAGTGAATAATAAATGTTTATGCAGTGAAAGACTGGCAATTAGGACCAGGGACTCTGGAGTTAGACTATCTGGGTTTAGTCCCGCCTACAGCCACTTACTAGTTGTGTGATCTCAGGCAAGTTACTTGACCTCTGTGTCCTCATTTTATAAAATGCTGGCAATAGGAGGGAGGGCAAGATGGCGGAGAAGTAAGGAGCTCCGTACTTTCACTTGCGCCCATACATCACACAGAAAAGATCTGAAGCCACTGAAAACCTTACAAAACCTGAGAGACTGGGAGACAAAGGACACAGAATCCACTGAGAGAGCCTTCTGATGTGAGTGTGAACCGGGGAAGGTAAAATCGGGCCGGGATCGGAGGCTCCAGGGTGGGAGGTGATCCCCCTCTACCCTCTATGGGGAGTGAGAGGGGAAAAGGAGAGAGTCCGAGACAGAAAAACCTCCGCTCGGTGCATAGAAAGACCGTACTTGCCAAATACCTGCACACCAGGTCCCCTCGCGACAACTGGTCCTGGGGGAGGCTGAGCACACAAACTGCTTCTTTGTGCCGCTCCTGGAGGTTGGATTTCAGAGCGGCAGTGCGCCTGCTGCCATTGTAGCTCCAGGGAGGCTGGGACCCCTGAAAGAGCCGCGCGGACACGGGGCGTCCACGCTCCTGGCTGGCTGGAATTCGAGAGGGAAGGCAAAGAGCTAAAAACTGGGAAATTTGCCTGTGAGTTCGTGTTTCGGGTGACGAGCCATAGAGGGACCCGGTTTTCCTCACTCCAGCGGGCTCGGGCTACACGCACCCGGCAGGCAAGCCCCCGCGCATGCGCGCCAGCCAGACCCAGAGAAGGAAGCAGCGATTCTGACTCCGCCCCCAGAGCTCGGCAGGGGGCCTGGAATAGCCCGAGGGGATTGCCTGGGAAGCTGTGTCTAAGGCAATTTTAGCGGGGCGCGCGGACTGGGATTTGGAGATTGGAACTGGCCTGGGTTGAAGAGTGCAACCAACTTCGGCTGCGTCCCCAGAACGGGGAGTTGACACGCAAAAAAAAAAAAAAAGCGAGCTGCAGCGCGGGGTTCAAGAAGGGACTGAAGCACCGTCACTCTCCTCCCCACAATCGCCAAGGCAGAACCCCCGCCTGAGGCATCGGATCACGCCATGCCCATCCCTGCCTGAGAGGTGCCCTCCTCCCTTTTTTTTTTTCTTTTTCCCTTTTTTTCTTTTCCTTTTTTTTCTCTTTTTTTTCTTCTTTCTTTTTTTTTTCCCTTTCTTTTCTCTTTTTTTCTTCTTCTTTCTCTTTTCTCGCTTTTTTCCCCAAAACACTGACCTGATTAACTCTGGTCGCCAGCTTGCTTAAACAATCACAACAAGTCCATTCTGTAAATGTAAATTCTACACCTACCGACTTTTTCAGCTATTTCTCTCAGGAGTAATTAGACTATATAGTTTCTCTGGATAATTCCAGCATCCTTCTCTCACCTATCCAACCATATTCTACCCTTTACCTCTTTGAAAAAGCTTCTTATCCCTCTGCCTGTTCATTCTATTTCCAATTCTGCCTCATCTCGCCCTGCCTTCTCTCTTTTTCTCTATGCTCTTCAACCAGCACTGCATACACACGGCTATTTAACTGTAGCTGGGAAATCCAGGTATATGCTTTAAACCGTTCTTTGTCCATCGGTTTTCTTCTTTTTTCCTTTTCTTTTCCTCTTTTTGACCCTTTTATGTATTTTATGCTCCCTATTATTCACCCTCCCTCCTCCATCTTTTCTCTTAACTTTTTCGTTTTCCCTCTCGCTTTGCATGTTAGTTGAATTAGCCTGTGTGTTTGTGTGCTTCTGCTCCCTGTGTGTTTGTCTGTCTGTTTTCTTTTCCAGGGCTACCTCAAGAAACAAGCTAGAGTACACAAGGTGAAGAGTCCCAAATATCACTACGAATAGGAAAATAAAATAACCAAGGTCCCAAAAGAGAGACCGAGGGATACCATTCAAAAAACAATCTCTGAAAGGATAGGGCCTGGAAAGTAAAAGAGTCTTCTTGGATATAGCAGCGCTCATAGAAACAGAGAGCATAATAGGTCTTTAAAACCAACAAGAGGGGGCGCCTGGGTGGCTTAGTCGGTTAAGCGTCCGACTTTCGCTTGGGTCATGATCTCGCAGTTCGTGGGTTCGAGCCCCGCGTCGGGCTCTGTGCTGACTCCCAGCTCAGAGCCTCGAGCCTGTTTCAGTCTGTGACTCCCTCTCTCTGACCCTCCCCTGCTCACGCTGTCTCTCTCTCTCTCTCCTAGAAATAAAAAAAAAATTAAAAAAATTTAAAACCAACAAGAGCCGGAAAGCTAACTAAAATGACGAAACGAAAGAGCTCTCCTCCAAAGAAACTCCAAGAAGAAATGACAGCTAATGAACTGCTCAAAACAGATATCAGCAGCATAACTGAACAAGATTTTAGAATAATAATGGTAAAATTAATAGCTGGGCTTGAAAAAAACATAGAGGACATCAAAGAAACTATGGCTACAGACAGAATGGAAAATAAAAATAGGCATGAAGAATTAAAAATGTGATAAATGAGATACATAATAAATTAGAGGCCTCCAATGCATGGATTGAAGAGGCAGAAAGGAGAATAAGTGATTTAGAAGACACCATTATAGAAAAACAAGAAGCTGACAAAAAAAGAGACACACTGATCCAGGAACACGAAAGAAGAATTCGAGAGCTCAGCGATACGGTCAAATGCAACAATATCCGTATCATAGGAATCCCAGATGAGGAAGAGAGAGGGAAAGGTGCTGAAGGAGTCCTGGAACAAATTATAGCAGAGAACTTCCCGACCTGGGGAAGGAAGTAAATGTGGAAATACAAGAGGCTCAGAGGACTCCCCTCAGACGTAACTTGAATCGATCTTCTGCACGACATATCATCGTAAAAATGACAAAAAACAAGGACAAAGAGAACATTTTGAAAGCAGCTAGGGAGAAAAGGGCCCTCACATACAAAGGGAAACCTATCAGAGTGGTGACAGACCTATCTACTGAAACGTGGCAGGCCAGAAAGGAATGACAGGAGATCTTCAATGTGATGAACAGTAAAAATATGCAGCCAAGAATCCTCTATCCAGCAAGCCTGTCATTCAAAATAGAAGGAGAGATAAAAACCTTTCCAAATAAACAGAAATTGAAAGAATTTGCCACCACTAAGCCAGCCCTAAAAGAAATCCTGAGGGGGATGCTGTGAAGAAAAGGTTGCAAGGAACAAAGATTCCAGAGACACCACCACAAACATGAACCCTACAAAAGATACAAAGAGGGGCACCTGGGTGGCTTAGTCGGTTGAGCGTCTGACTTTCACTTAGGTCATGATCTCGCAGTTTGTGGCTTCGAGCCCCGCATCGGGCTCTGTGCTGACTGCCAGCTCAGAGCTTGGAGCCTATTTCAGAGTCTGTGTCTCCCTCTCTCTCTGACCCTCCCTTGCTCATGCTGTCTCTCTCTCTCCTAGAAATAAAAAAAATATATATTAAAAAAAAAAGATACAAAGACTCTAAACCCACATATTTCAATAATAACACTGAATGTAAATGGGCTGAATGCTCCAATCAAAAGACATAGGGTAGCAGAATGGATTAAAAAACAAAATCCATCTATATGCTGTCTACAAGAAACTCGTTTTAGACGGGAAGATACCTTCAGATTAAAAGTAAGGGGATGGAGAAATATAGATCATGCTACAGGAAATCAAAAGAAAGCCGGAGTAGCGATACTTATATCAGACAAACTGGACTGTAAATTAAAGACAATCACAAGAGATGAAGAAGGGCACTATATAATAATTACAGGGTCCATCCATCAGGGAGAACTAACAATCATAAATGTCTACGCACCGAATATTGGAGCACCTAAATATCTAAAACAATTAATCACAAACAGAAACAAGCTTCTAGATAAGAATGTGCTAATAGCAGGGAACTTTAATACTCCACTTACAGCAATGGATAGGTCAACCAGACAGAAAATCACTAAAGAAATAATGGACTTGAAAGACACATTGGACCAGATGGACCTGATGGATATATTTAGAACTTTACATTCTGAGGCCAGGAAATTTACTTTCTTCTCAAGTGCGCATGGCACATTCTCCAAGATAGATCACATACTGGGACAGAAAGCAGCCCTCAATAAATATAAAAGAATAGAGATCATACCGTGCACACTGTCAGATCACAATGCTTTGAAACTTGAAATCAATTACAGGAAGAAGTCTGGAAAACTTCCAAAAACATGGAGGTTAAAGAACACCTTTCTAAAGAATGAATGGGCCAATCAGGCAATTAGAGATGAAATTAAAAAATATATGGAAACAAATGAAAATGAAAACACAACAATTCAGAATCTATGGGATGTGGCAAAGGCAGTCCTAAGAGGAAAGTACATTGCTCTCCAGGTCTATTTCAAGAGATTAGAAAAAGCGCAAGTCCAAAATCTAACAGCTCACCTAAAGGAACTAGAGGCAGAGCAACAAGAACGCCCTAAACCCAGTAGAAGAAGAGAAATAGTAAAAATTAGAGCAAAAATAAACAACATAGAGACCAAAGAAACAATTGAACAGATCAATGAAACCAACAGTAGGTTTTTTGAAAAAGTAAACAAAATCGACAAACCTCTAGCCAGACTTATCCAAAAGAAAAGAGAGAGCACCCAAATAGACAAAATTATGAATGAAAATGGACTTATTACAACCAACCCCTCAGAAATACAAGCCATTATCAGGGAATACTATGAAAAATTATATGCCAACAGATTGGACAACTTAGAAGAAATGGACAAATTCCTAAACACACACACTACCAAAATTCACATGGGAAGAAATAGAAAACCTGAACAGAGCCATAACGAGTGAAGAAATTGAATCAGTGATCAAAAATCTCCCAACAAATAAGAGCCCTGGACCTGATGGCTTCCCTGGGGAATTCTACCAGACATTTAAAACAGAATTAATCCCAATTCTTCTCAAGCTATTCTAAAAAATAGAAATCGAAGGAAAACTCCCGGATTCATTTTATGAAGCCAGCATCACTCTGATTCCCAAGCCAGACAGAGATCCAGCAAAAAAAGAGAACTACAGGCCAATATCCTTGATGAATACGGATGCAAAAATCCTCAACAAGATCCTTGCAAATCGAATCCAGCAGCATATCAAAAGGATCATCCAGCAAGATCAAGTGGGATTCATTCCTGGGTTACAGGGCTGGTTCAACATTCGCAAATCAATCAATGTGATACATCATATCAATAAAAGAAAAGATAAAAACCATATGATCCTGTCAAGAGATGCAGAAAAAGCATTTGACAAAATACAGCATCCCTTCTTAATAAAGACTCTCGAGAAAGTTGGGATAGAAGGAACCTACTTAAACATCATCAAAGCCATCTATGAGAAGCCCTTAGCTAACATCATCCTCAACGGGGAAAAACTGAGAGCTTTCCCCCTGAGATCAGGAACACGACAGGGATGTCCACTCTCACCACTGCTGTTTAACATAGTGCTGGAAGTCCTAGCATCAGCCATCAGACACCAAAAGGAAATCAAAGGCATCAGAATTGGCAAAGAGGAAGTCAAACTTTCACTCTTCGCAGATGACATGATACTCTACATAGAAAACCCGACAGACTCCACCAGAAGCCTACTAGAACTGATCCAAGAATTCAGCCAAGTTGCAGGGTACAAAATCAACGTACAGAAATCGGTTGCATTTTTATACACCAACAATGAAGCAACAGAAAGAGAAATCAAGAAACTGATCCCATTCACAATTGCACAAAAAACCATAAAATACCTCGGAATAAACCTAACCGAGGATACAAGAGATCTGTATGATGAAAACTATAGAAAACTTATGAAGGAAATTGAAGAAGACACAAAGAAATGGAAAAACATTCCATGCTCATGGATAGGAAGAATAAATATAGTTAAGATGTCATTACTACCTAAGGTACTCTACACATTCAATGCAATTCCAATAAAAATTGCACCAGCATACTTGTCAAAATCAGAACAAACTATCCAAAAATTTGTATGGATAAAGGACGTGAACGTGAGACAGGAAACTATCAACACCCTAGAGGAGAAAGCAGGAAACAACCTCCTTGACCTCCACCGCAGCAGCTTCTTCCTTGACACATCCCCAAAAGCAAGGGAATCAAGAGCAAAAATAAACTGTTGGGACCTCATCAAGATTAAAAGCTTCTGCACAGCTAAGGAAACAACCCAGAAAATTAATAGGCAACCAACGGAATGGGAAAAGATAGTTGCAAATGACATATCAGATAAAGGGTTGATATCCAGAATCTACAAGGAACTCACCAAACTACACGCCCGATAAACAAACAACCCAGTGAAGAAATGGGCAGAAGATATGAACAGACACTTCTCCAAAGAGGACATCCAGATGGCCAACAGACACATGAAACGATGCTCAGCATCGCTCCTCATCAGGGAAATACAAATCAAAACCACACTGAGATACCACCTCACGCCAGTCAGAGTGGCTAAAATGAGCCAATCAGAGAACTCTAGATGCTGGCGAGGATGTGGAGAAACGGGCACCCTCCTACACTGTTGGTGGGAATGTAAACTGGTACAGCCCTCTGGAAAACAGTGTGGAGGTTCCTAAGGAAACTAACAATAGAACTCCCCTATGACCCAGCAATAGCACTGCTAGGAATTTACCCAAGGGATACAGAAATGTTGATGCATAGGAGCACATGTACCCCAATGTTCATAGCAGCACTCTCCACAATAGCTAAAACCTGGAAAGAGCCTAAGCGTCCATCAACAGATGAATGGATCAAGAAGATGTGGTTTATCTATACCATGGAATACTACATGGCAATGAGAAACCATGAAATCTGGCCATGTGTAGCAACATGGATGGACCTTGAGGGTGTTATGCTGAGCGAAATAAGTCAGGCAGAGAAGGACAAATATCATATGTGTGCACGTATAGGAGGATTAGGAGGAACTTAACAGAGGACCAAGGGGGAGAAGAAGGGCGGAAATGGTGGGGGAAAGGGAGAGAGGCAAACCATGAGAGACTCTTGAATGCTGACAAAAACTGAGGACTGATGGATGTGGGGGGGAGGGGGGATGGGCATGGAGGAGGACACTTGTGGGGATGAGCACTGGGTGTTTTGTGGAAACTAATTTGACAATAAACTATTTGTAAAAAAAAAAAAATGCTGGCAATAGCACTATTAACTCTATAGCATTACTATATAGCATTAATAAGGATTAAAGGAGTTCACAAATACACTGCACTTAGAACAGCACCTGGCATAAAGTAAGCACAATGTTAAA
Source organism: Proteles cristata cristata (assembly GCA_017311185.1). Taxonomy (NCBI): domain Eukaryota; kingdom Metazoa; phylum Chordata; class Mammalia; order Carnivora; family Hyaenidae; genus Proteles; species Proteles cristata. The sequence goes on from JAESUZ010003875.1 coordinate 1,359,796, forward strand.
TACTTGCCTTTTTTTCAACCCCTGGGATCTATCCTAGTTAACACTCAAGATCCTAAGATGGCTACTTCCAAATCCTGACTCTAGCTTGATTTACTCTCTACTATGAATCTGCCCAACTGTCTCTCTAAATTTGGTGGACCCATCCATAGTTAATCAAAAAGAACCCAGTAAGACAGAGTTTTGGACTTAAATCCTAGAGCATCTAGTCAGGACTCCAGAAGAAAGAAGATATCACACTTGATTAGGATAAGATTGTTCACAAAGTTGCGGGCAGGGCACAGGGAAGCCACAGGGGATACTGTGGCACTCTGGCACTAGCAAGAGGTGGGGCTCCCTGACATCTCTAGGTCTGAAGGAGCAAAGGAAGGGAGTAGTTAATAGAACCCAGAGAGTATAACAGGGATAAAGACCTGTGGTTGAGGGATGCAGACATCCTGAAGTGGTCTAAAGAGAGAAACCCGAAGGAACAAATCCCTTGACTTCAGTTCTTCCCTTCCCAGCCTCCTTCCAGTGTCTTGTCTTCCCCATCAGCAGAATTCATTGAGAAACCAGATGATAAGAGATCTATTTACTCTCAGTGTCAGTCTGCCTCCTGGGGCACAGAACAGGATGAAGAATGGTAGAGACTAGATCTGAAACGCTAACAGAAGTTACCCAGCATAAATTTTAGCCTCAGAGCATATTTCTTTTTCTTTGCTTCATGCTCCGTCCTTGAGTTTTCATTGTTCCTGGACTCTTGGCTTTATCTCCCAGTCTCAGCCTTAATCCCACTCCATGAACCTAATTACAGACTGAGCCCGCTGGTTGTGTTCTTGGTAATATCTCTGGGATGTGGTGTCTGTTCTAACTCCTCCCTTTAAACTTGGCCTCATGCCCATTCAGCATGTCCCAGTAAGCACTCAAAGCAAGCCATAAGCTGTCTATTCTGTTCTGGTTATCTGCCTGATTCCAAAATCCTCGTTCTATGCTTTGGCCTTGACATCTTTCTTTTGATGTGTTCCTCCTTTTTAGTTGGACAAGCATTTGGCTTTAGATATTGGCTTCCCATAAGGTTCCTGAGGCTCTGCTGAATCCCTCATCTTTTGTAGCCCCACTTTGCTTCAGGTGGAAGCTCCACAGTACCTTGAATCTCCCAACTGCTGGACAGTCCACAACTCTGAGCCTCAAGATCCCAAAACATAATATTTGCACTTAATTCTGAGTTGTTTTTACTATCACAGCAAGACCCACCATCTCTCTGATCTTGTTGCATCTTCAAAATGATCAGAGGAGGTGTAAGTAATTTTGGCTCTATTTTTAGTAAGCTGACTCTGAGTAAAGTTAAGTAACCTACCAAATGATGCATAGCTGGTAACTACTAGGCACTAGGCTATCTTCTCTATATAGACTATCTCACCACACTCTAAGCTCCATGACAACAGGAGTTTTATCCTTGTTTGGTTCACTACATTTTCTCCAGTGCTGAAGGGAGTAATTGTCATAGTAGAAGCTCAATAAATGTTTATTGAATGAATACTGAATGAATGATTCCATTGGATCCTCATTACAACCCCATAAGGGATGTATTATTGTTTTCTTCATTTTCTAGGTGAGGAAACTTAGGAGGCTGAGAGACATTAAATAACTTCTCCTAAATTACATACATCTAGTTAAGTAAGACTCTAACCCAACTGTGAGTCCAAGTCCATGCTCTAAAGAGTGCTGTTCTCAGTGTGATCAGGGCTGGACTATAAATGGTTTGTTTCTGTTTTTGATGAGCTAAGTACAGAAATTGAGAGTGAGCTTTTAGAAAATCTTATAGCAATTTGACATTGCTGTGATTTCCCAATACGAGACCAATATCTTGTCTCAGTGTATAGGATACTAGGATGCTGTTGAATTTACAGAGACAAGTTACTGGGGTGCAAAGCACATGGTTGTAGTAAGACCATGTATCAATTCACAGTTGATTAGAAATAAAAGATGAGTGGAGGCCTTTCCCACAGATAGTTGAGAGGCTCTGCTCCAATTTACTCCATGTGTGCCAAATTCCAACACATGATGCTCCTTTCAGACTCAGCTCCATTGCTAAACACAGGGCAATGTTTTGTTTTGTTTTGTTTGTTTGCTTGTTTGGTTGGTTATCCTCTTCACTCAACAAACATTCACTGACCCATTTCTTTATTTTAATGTTTATCCATTTATTTGAGAGAGAGAGAGAGAGAGAGAGAGAGCAAGTGGGGGAAGGGCAGAGAGAGAGAGGGAGACAGAGAATCTAAAGCAAGCTCCACACTGTCAGCAGAGAGTCCAACATGGGGTTCAAGCCCATGAACAATGAGATCATGACCTGAGGTGAAGCCAGATGCTTAACCAACTAAACTACCCAGGTGCCCATCACTGAGCAATTTCTAGGTGCCAGTCCCTGGGTTGAGTGCTGGGGTATTTAATGGATAAAACAGCCTTGCCAAATTTAGTTGGCTCATGGAGTTTATACATACTTCATGCAGCTGTGTGTTCATGGTCGTCCCTTGGGTAACAAAGAAATGATTTAAGGAAAATTCCTGTCAATGGAGAGTGAACTGATGAAGTCACGTGGGCTGTCTGTGGTGCCCTGGAAAAGTATAATCCATTTTGTAGTCACAATGACAGGAGTTTAGCCCTGAGATGGAAACTCAGAAGACACAGGGCATAAACTGATTTACACAGGAGAACTGATCTTTTATTCTGTTAGATCATGGCGACATCATTGTGAACCAGTTTATGCTATTTACACCCATAATAATAAAATTATGACCCTCTATTGAATGTTTTAAAAGTGTATCTAAGACAACGGTTCCACGGATGCCAAGATGGTCAATCATTGCAAAAGAAAAGAAATGATCAATTCAATGAAAACAACTGATTAAAGCACTAAATCCTCCCCCAAAGAACCCAACTTCAGAATCAAATAGACTGTGTAAGTCCTCCCCAAAGAGCCTATGTTCAGAATCAAGCAGACCATGTAAGTTCTGGGTCCACTGCATACTGGCCTGTGGCCACGTGCAAGTGACTTAACTTCTCTGAGAGGCAGAATCCTTATCTATAAAATAAAGGTAATAATTCTTACTCTCTAGTGTTGTTGTAGGAATTTGTCCTACAAACTCAATACAGAACTGTGCAACAATACTCAGTAAATGGCTGTGGTGATTATTTTTATTTGTTTGCTGTCATTGTTGCTATTAGTCATATTAGGCACAAAGCTTGGCAGAAAAGTCTGAAGGTGAACACTTACCTCTGTCAAGTGCAGCAGGCTGTCTAAGTGTGAATCTTGGCTGTGCTGCTTACTTACTGGCACATAACAGGTGCTATGCAAATGTTTATTAAAAATAACCTAAACTAAAATGGTAAGTTTCATCCGGAGAAGAAACCAGAGGCTAAGCTAAGAGCTCACTGATTCAACACCCGTTTTCTGAGGGCTACCATGAGCCAAGATGCCGGGCACTGGGAACGCAAAGTGAATAGGCTATTAGAGTACCTGCACTGTGGTGCTCAAATTGAGGGAAGAAGGCAACCAAGACAACAAGAAATTGATAGAGGGACGGACGGAGAAAGGGTGTGAGGCAGAGAAAGAGCAGTATAAGGAGGAAGGCTGGGGACTGGAGAGGGATGTCAACCTAAAAGAGTATTCTTATGCTCAGTCGTTAGGCAAACAAGAAGGAAATGACCTTCTGAAAGCCAGATACCTGAACAGAGAGTAGCACTTCACCACTGAAGCATTCAGCACACTTGTAGCTGTCCCTTTGCTTGTCTGTCCCCCCATGCTGAGGTCAGAATCATCTGCTTTGCTCTCCACTGTCTTCTGAGCACCTCACACTGGCATTTAGTTTGTTCTTAATAAATGTTTGTTAAATGAATAAATATTCCAGATCTATCTGCAAGAGGTTTCCTATCCTGAGTTGTAGGATAATAATAGCTGGTACAAATAAACATTATTTTGTTCCAAGCACTGCTCTAATACTCTCTGAGTATTATCTTATTTAATCATTACAATGTCCTATAACCAGTTATTTGTCAAGAAAATGTTGTTGCAACTCTTATGCGCTCAGCACTGAGTTAGATGCTGGGAAGGAACAAGTACTGAGCTTACACAGGGCTCTTCATTCCATCTTTTACACTGTGCCCCCTTCACTTCCATTCTCTCCCTGTTTAACTCTAAGTCATCCTTAGAAAACACAACCAGGTAATTCTGCCAAGAGGCCACCCCATGATCTCATGGGAATTGGGGTATTTGCTTCTATCTCCTCTGTGCCTCGCTAACATCCTCTACACCCATATGGCAGGCAGGAGTTCTAGAAATGGCCCTAAAGATTCCCACAACCTAAGCCTTGGAATCTGTGAATGTGAAGAGATATCACTCCCATGACTGTGTTATGTTATAAGGCATAGCTGAGCTTTAAAAAGGAAGAGTAACCACGTGGGCCAGACCTAATCACAAGGGTACTTAAAAGTACGTTACATTCTTAGGTTGGTGGTAGAAGGAAAGAGAGAAGAGGAAGTCAGAAAAGCCAAAATCATGAGAAGGATTCCACCCTCCACTGATAGTTTGAAGATGGAAAGGACCATATGAGAAAGAATGCATTTAACCTCTACAACAGGGAGCAGCCTCTGGCATGACAGCCAACAAGGAAACAACAACCTTAGACCTACAACCTCAAAGAACTGGGTTCCGCCAGAGATTTGAATGAGTTTGGAAGTGGATTCTTCTCCTGAACTTACAGATAAAAGCCCAGCCCAGCCAACACCCCGACCCTGACCTTGTGAGATCCTGATTAGAGGACCGATCTGAACCCATCTGGATTCTGACCTACAGAACTATGAACGAATAAATAGGTGCTATGTTTAGCTGTTAAATTTGTGGTGATTTGTTATACAACAATAGAAAATAAATACATCCCTCTATCTTAACATCTGCTGTGTAAACACATGTTTATTTGTCTGTATCCCTCTCCAGACAGTGAGTTCCTCAAAGGCAGGGACTGTGCCTGTGTCTCTTTACCTTCTTCAATGTGTGGCAGAGACTAGTTTCCCTATAAATATGTACCTTTGACTTAAATAAATTCAAGCAAGGTTAGGGATCTGAGCTGAGCACAGATTAAAAAAATGAGAGAACAGTTCAGGAGATACTGTGATCTAGTGTGGCTCAAACCACAGTTGCCATGAGAGGCCTGAGGTGAGTGCAGGTTGGAACATACAGGGAAGACTTCAGCTTGTTCCCTTTCAACTAAACGCCTGCTCACTTCACACTGCACACTAGCCACACTTTATTCGTACTAATGCTAACTGAATCTGAGCCAGTGGAGGAGATGGATACTCCTGTAAGCTCCAGAAGGACTTTTGAGGCATTACTTTTATGTCTCTGCTGGGACTGCATCCTGGGTAAACAACTCACAGACATTTAGCCTCCAGTGACTTTGATGAGACCTAGGACGACCTCAAGTCTTTCCACAGGCCTGGTCTAAGGAGCTGTCCAAGGAATGAGCCACCCTCAGCAATTGTGACCCAGACCCAAAGTCATGTTCCTGCCTCCCTGAGGATCCAAGGAGAATTCAGTCAGATAGAATCAAATGTGAGACTTCTTTGGACTAACCCCTGTATTTTATAGATGAGGAAACTGAGAGGCAGAGAGGGGAAATAAGTAGCCTATGCCTAAAGAGCAAATTAGTATGAGAGTGGGGTAGCCCAGGGTCTCTGGTTCCCTAATCCACCTGTCACTGCCTTCCAGCATCCATTTGATTAATGGCCTCAGGCTCTTATTCCTCTCCAGGGAGTTTAGATCTTTACTCACCTCAAAATGTAAGACCAGAAAGGCAGAAAGAATGAATTTTTTTAGCTAATCCAAGCATGCATTGTAAATCTTTGTCCTCTGCCTGACATGCTGAATGTAACCCTCTCTGCAGCTAACAGACATTTGGCATCTTTCCATAGTGATGGTATTGGTTCTGGAAGGACAATTCTCTCACAGCCAGAAAGCAGATCACTGAAAAAATAAATTTGCAAGAAAGGAAGGTTTTTGGAATCCAGGAAAAGTGTGCTGAGCATTCATGTGGGCCAGAAATATTTGTGGGGGAATTGGGAAGAGCACATTCCTAAGATTAGTACATGATTGGTACTTTTGAACTGCAGAGGTGACAGGGAAAGAGGTACACACTTTGTTTAGGTGTCAGCCAGGGCCTTTTCATTTAATACAGACCAATACATTTTACTTCCTTTCTCACACACTTGCAAAGGCTGCACTCTGCCTACAGAATAAAATCCAAAAGCTATATTTTGGCATTCATGGCTACTGATATTTTAGTCTCAAATTATTTTCCTGGTTCATATTTCATTTTCACACTCTTGTATTCAGATGTTTTTGTTGCATATAACAGAAACCAAACTTGAACTAACATAAAAACGGGGGGACTTTGTAATAAAACTTTTGTATGATTCATAGAATCCATGGACAGAAATGTGACAGGGACAATTTGAACTGGGGACTTGAATATTCTTAGGATGCCTCTCCTCCTGCCCCCTCCACATAATTCCTTTATTTCTTTTCTCTAGCTGCAGGATGACTTCTCTTTACATCACAAGGAGAAAAAGTATGGCTGACAACTGCTCCCAAATATTGTATCTTACATCTTCAGTCACTGGTTAAGTTATTGACTTCTCTGCATAGGTTTCAGTTCTAAAATTCCAAGAGATCAAAACTAATTGGCCCCATTTGGGTCTTATATCTCAAGTCAATAAACTGAGAACAGTGTTAGAGGCTCTTTGTACAAGCATGGAATCTTCCATGGTCGCTCTTTCTAGAAAGAACGTGTTCATATGATATCCCACAGATGTCCACTATCTTTCTCCCTACCTGTTCTAGCCAACTCTTATATTTCCTTCATTCTCCTCTCATCTCCTGAGCTCTAGGTGATCATAGACTCCTGGTGTTCTTCAGGATTCGCTTGGAAACCAGGCAATGATGCCCATAATAAAGATGAAGCTAGAGGAGGCAGATTAACATGGCTAGGAAAATTGTTCATCTTACTTTTCATGGGTAAATAATAGCAGTCATTTATTCATTCATTCAACAAACATTTGCTGAGCTCACACTCTTTGCCAAGAACAATGCTAGGTATGATATGGAGAGAGTAATCCATACTCTCCTGCCTGGAAGGACCTTACATTTTAATGAAGAAAATAGAGCAAAAACAGAGAATTCTAAAATATGATGCAATGCGTCCAGAGAGAGGTACATTCAGGGTGCATTGGCGACACAGAAAGGACACCTTGGAAAGGTCTTGTAGGGGTGGTGCCACTTAAGTTGAAGGCCTCGTAGGCTCTGCTGAAAGCAGCAGTCGTGAGAAGGCAAAAGGTACACCAACTACTGTTGCTAATCCCAGGCCAACCAGGGGGCTCGGCTTCTATGTGTCAGGCATGGTTCTGTGTTTTACATTAATTTTCTCATTTAATCTTCATAAAAATCTTGTGAGGCAGCTACTATCATTACCATTACAGAGATGGAGAAACTGAGTTTCGGAAAAGTGGGGTAACTTGCCCAAGTTCTTGATGTGGCTTAAGTGGAAGTGCTGTGGTTTATACCTAAATCTGTTTCAACAAAATCACAGTCTCAAAGCACTTCAGAGATTATCAGAAGCCCTACATATTTCCTAAGCATAAGATTGTTGCATGGGGGAGGGAAGGGGAAGATAACAGCTTTTCTAGAATCCTTACACTCCCTTGATTCAAAGTCTGGCCAAATTGAGCACAGATGTTTCAGATTGCTATTTGGACCTGTCCCAGTCCTGAGTCCTCTACCTCAAATCCATCTTTACCTTTCATCTGCTCACTGCTGTATCTCAGAGGAACTGAGATCTGAGACTGTGTTTCCCAGATTTGTACATCAGCTGATTTCAAATGAGGTCAGCCAATGGGAGTCAAGAGATTAGAGGGTGAAGGAAGGAAAAAGCCAGCTTTTTCTCCCCCTCTCTCCCTCCCTCCTCAAAGCAGTATCTCTGGCAATGGTTGCATCCTCCCCTACCTCATAGTTCTAGCTGTCACCTGGCAGGTTTCCTATGGTCCTAGCTCCCCCCGGGCAACACTAGCTCTAGAAATACCACTTCCTCCCACTCGTTTAGAAGCTGTAGTGGCTTCCTGGTGTTGCTAATCTCTGAGTTGCCTCACAGCCCCTCTTGCCTTCTCACATCCTCCATTACCTATGGAGCTAACTTCCTCTGTTAAATGTCCTCCTATTTCCACAAAAAGGCTTCCATCCCTAAAAGAGGCTATAATACCACCCTGTCTCAAATAACCTTTCCCATCTTCCACATCCCCATCAACCAGTGTATCAGTGGAATAAATTCAACAAATTCTTTGTCATTATGCTTCTAATATGTGCCATGCACTCTGCCAGGTGACCAGGATTTTAAGATAAGTTAAGACTCAGTCACTGTTCTCAGGAAGCTGACCATTCAAGTTCTCTTGGAAGTTAGTGTAGCAAGACGTTTACATTTCCAATTGTTCTTAATGTATCTAGTAGTGTAAACATGCATCCACCATGATCTCCATTTTACCCTGTCTGCCAGGAAGCTCAGAGCTAATCTTAATTCTCAATCATTGTAACTACATTGGCCTATGTGGTTAATGATTTTTGCCTCTGCCTTCTTCCACAGATGCTGTCTAATTCTATTTTAATGTCTTCATATATATATAATTGTTGGCAGGCCCCCTCAAATACCTTCTATATGTTGCCTGAATACACATTATAAATAATACATAATCTTGTTTGTAGGAATACCTAGGATTAGGTATATAATAGATGATCAATAAAAAATTGATTGAACTATTGCCAAAATCAGATGGCAAACCAGACCATGATCTCATGCATTTGCTAATCTATTCATAACAGTTTCTTGTGCCAAAATCTTCAGGCCTTGGCACTGAGTTTTTTCTCATCATATTTAATAACAAAAAAAAGTTCTTGTTTCCTGTTTCCTGGTGCCAATTAAGCCATCTCTTTAGCTTCTTGAGAAGACTAATTGTCTCACTTTTTATGTCCAACATAGTACTCAGCAATTGGACCCCCATCAGGCTATCCATAGTTGAGTGAATATAATTTGAACTACCCTCATCATGCTTGGAAAAGCATCCACTCTCTGTCCTCTTAATATTCAATCTGGAAAAAAAAATCAATCCAAAGGGTTTTATTTTTTCTTACTGTGCTTTTCTGTTCCAAGACACCTGCCTCTTGGTTTATCACATCTAAATGTTAAAATTAAGCATCTCAAGGTCCCTTGAGGAAAAGGGGCATGGTAAACTGCTAGGTGTACAGCATATGTGTACTGGGCGTTCCTACAGAATTCAGCTGTTTCAACCCAAGTCTCAGGAGAATATATCCTCCTATAATATGTTCTCTGTCCAAAGAGAAACTAGAGAAGCAACTGTAATAGTAAGAATGTAAGGCAGGCATAGACGACACCTGGCACATATGGCATTATTCCAGCATGCTGTAGCCACCACAAACATCAGTAACCAACTCTTCCATCTTTCCTGTTGAGCCCTAATCGGCCTCAGAATCTTTCTCAACCCAACACCCCAGACAGCCACTCCCAGTGGGTCAAATTTGGCACATAAGAGGCACTTCTATGTTGTCCTCTCCCTGCTTGTAGTTCCCAGGCAAAAGCCTTTGGTTGGGCACCTGGGTCCTGGGGCACCTGAGATGATAAACATCAGGCCTACAGGAGTAGTCAAGGATACAGGAGAGCAGAATACAGGCACTGAACTTCAACCAAGTCTCTTGTTGGAGGAAGCCTGTCCACCCCAGTTCACAAAGGGGCTGTGTGCTCTAGCTAATAATTTTCATTGTAATCATAGTCTATGTTCTCATTTTATCCTTCTCTTAGACTCCAGACATGTCCATGTAGTACCTGATAACCTTGGGTGAATCTCTTTACCTCTCTAAGCCAGAGCGTCCCTACCTCTAAGAACATACTACTTCCATAGGCTTCGTGAGACTGAATTAAACAACATAATCCTGGCAAAGCAATACAGTATAGGAGGAGCAGCACCAGCTTTGGAGTTGGAAGTATATTAAGTATATTAATACATAGGATACTTATAAAATATACTCTGGTCTTCCAATTTCTATCTGTAAGACTTTAGGAAAGTTCTTAATCTCTCAGAGCTTCATTTTTTTTGACACCAGACACCTGGCAAGCATCTACCAAATTTTAGCTCCCCTTTGTTCAATTCCTTTCTGAAGCAATCTCATTTTCTCTTTACCTCTTAGAGTTAAAGAGTGAGGTAAAGCTCTATTGATCCAAGAGGAAGTAAAGAACTGGTATCAGAGAGGAGGTGGGATCACCAAGGAGGCTGCCCACATCTGGCCCTTAGAGGTGTCCCCATTGTCAGCAGGTTTCAGGTATGGGCTCTGCCATACTCGTTCCCCACCCCTCCCTCTGGCCGGCGGCAGGCCTCTCTGGCTAGGGAATCTGCTCCTTCTTCAGTCTCCAGGAGACAATGTATTCAGCTTCATAATTACGTGCTTCTCCCCAATCACATAGCATTATACACCACATCACTGCGCTGCCGAAAAAAGCCCCAAATGCTAATTAGTCCTCAAATTATCATTGATTTGATTTGATGTTGAATAAGCTTTGCCGTTTATATTTAGGCAAGAACTTCAGATTCAAGATGCTCTCTCTCAGATAGGGTTTTAAATAACTCAGTGGGGCCTGTCTTGCTTGTTCAGTGTGTTTATGTCAAGAAATCAGACTGGCTGCTCTCCCTGGCTGCAGATGAATGCCAGGTTGATTGAGTGCAAGGGAGGAATTATCCTCTCGGCCAGTGCTCAAAGCCCAAAGCTCCCGGGAGCCCCTGAATGCAGAAATCCCCATCTTGCAGGAGGAAGAGAGGAGGAAAAAGAGGAGAGGAAGTATCTCATATCATAAATGCGTGAAGACGAAGGAAGTGTGTTTCTGACTCACATTCAGGGATGCTCCTTAGTACCGATGGGGAGGCAGGTTCTCTCCCAGGCACTGTCGCCTTCAGTTCTGACAACAACCCACCACATGGGCATTCTCAGTTGTGGAAACTGAGGCTCAGAGACATGAGGAGACTTCACCCATCAAAAAGCAAGTAAGTGAGGGAAGGTGAAGGTCCTCTGGTCAAGGATGATTTTGTCCCTTCTTTCCTCATAGTCTCTTGGGTCCCCACAGCCCACTTCTGAACCCCTCAGCACTCCTCCCCCAACCCACTCTGCCAGCTCTTCTTTAAATGAGAATATTATGAAAATCACTCAACAGCTTTGTTTTAGAAAATACCAAATTAGGTTTGTGTGCTTTAAAATGTTCCCTGTGTGAACCATGCTTTAACGTGATCATATCACTTTAAAAAGGGGGGGGGGGGAGGAGGAGAATAATCTTAAAACCTAAGTGTTAAATGACAACTTAGAAACACAAAAATTTGTCTTTGCTAACTAGTGTCTATTCTTGTCATTTGATAAAAAAAATTATTCATAACTCCTGTGGATAATCTTTTTGAAACATGGCTTTAAAAACAAGTGCTTAGGGCACAATTTCACTGAAGTCTGTATTTATTTTATTAATCCCCACACTGAACTTTGTTTAATAAATCAATGTGTACTTTACTGAATTTCACACCCTTCCTATGATACTAAATAGTATATGAAGGAAAAAAAGAGAGGGAGGGAAAGAGGAAGTGAAGAGATGAGGAGAGAGGGCGGAGAGAAGATTAGAAGGCAGACCACATCATAGTCCTCAGGCTGTAATGTTACAGGAGAACTATCCGAACCAGCCCAATCCCACCCCTTTGCCTTCCCTACACATCCAGTGACAGGCACTGGGGGCCAGTGGTTAAGGACATAGGCACTACAACAGCATTCTAGAGGTTTTAACCTAACTCGACAGCTTCCTAGCTCAACGATCTTGGGCAAATTTCTTGATTTCTTTGTGCATCTTCCCCCATTTATAAAACAGAGATGATAGGGGCGCCTGGGTGGCTTAGTCGGTTAAGCGTCCGACTTTCGCTTAGGTCATGATCTCGCGGTTCGTGGGTTCGAGCCCCGCGTCGGGCTCTGTGCTGACTGCCAGCTCAGAGCCTGGAGCCTGTTTCAGTCTGTGACTCCCTCTCTCTGACCCTCCCCTGTTCACACTGTCTCTCTCTCTCTCTCTCCTAGAAATTAAAAAAAAATAAATAAATAAATAAATAAATAAAAATAAAAATAAAAAAAAATAAAACAGAGATGATAGCAGTGACTCCTTCATAGAATGGGGTGAAGCTGAAATGCACACTACAGTAGCACAATTGTTAGCTCTCATAGATGCCAAGATGTGCCATTCAGACCCCCTTTGAGGAAAGCCTTGCTTCCCAGCCTCCAGCTCTCAGCTCCTTTAGGGTCTGCTTACAGAGAGCCACCGCACCTAAGGTCACACCCTTCCTGGGGTTGCCCTATCTACAACTGAATGAGGTGGGAGTATAAAGTCTTGGCCATTTGGGTCCAATGTAACACATGTCTGACAGGCAATGTTCGCTCCTGAGTGCTCACCATCATGACCAAAGCTTTGTGAGGCCTGCATTGCAGTCTGACTTCTCTCTTTGGCCAGCCCCACTTCTTATCCCTTCCATTCACACGTGGATCCCAAACAAACATCTTGCACCTGACCATCCACCTCAAAGGTCTGCTTCCAGAGACCTCAGCCTGCAACAGTTATTATTGCTGTTACCAAACCCTATCAAACCCTTTTCGTAAATAACCCTCACACACATCCTGCTTCTCCAGGCCTGTGGCCATGTCCCTAGTTCAGGTCCTCACTCTTTACATCTGCAAGTATAGCCTCCTTGCTGACCTCATCACCCTCCAGTGCAACCTGGACATCTGTATCTCAGCAGTGGTTCTTGTATACAAATCTGCTTAGCTCTCTGCTTCTCTCCACTGACTCAGTACAGAATCATGTCCTCATCCTTAATGGGCAGGGCATCGAAGGCCTTTTGCCCTGGCAGCCACCCCCCTTCTGCTCCTTCCCTTCTGTCCCCAGACTGCTCAAAATTCCTTGAGTACTTCATGGATGGACTTCCCTATTTTATACTCATTTCCTTGCCTTCCTTATACCCAGACCAATTCTTGCTCACCTTTCTAATCCTAACTGAAAGATCACTTCTTCTGACAAGTCTCCCTAGATGCAACAGGCAGATATAATTACTCTCCATTTGTGTAAGCTCTTGCTTTTGGATTTCATAAGTAATGTTATGTGCATTTGGTTGGTTAGTCTATAAGTTTTCTTATTAGTTGGTGACGAACTTCAGGGTTTACATTAATTTTTTTATATATTATCTTTGCCTATTCTTCTCACTAAACAAGTACCATAGGTTAAATGTAGACAATTTAGAAAATGCAGATAAGTAGAAGAATAAAATGAGTTACCCATAAATCTCAACACCACCATTTACATTTTTCTGTGTATTCTTGCAGCATTTTTCTATGCATACATATAAATTTTGATACATATATTAAAAGATTAAACTATATATATGTGCTAGGTTTTTTAAGCTGATTTTTAAACTTAATATTCCAACAGATTTTATTATTTAAATAGTCCTTTTACAACCTCATTTTTAGGGCTGCTACTTTTCCACTTTATGGATGTACCATAATTTATTTAATCTTGCCTGTGTTTTATTCATCTTTTTATTACAACACATAACACAGGATCTGAAATATAATATGTACTCAGTAAATGTTTATTGATTGTATCTCTTCATATTTAGAGAGGGGGGAAAAGTAAAAACTGTTCCTCAAAAGGGTACCCTATACTGATGCTGACCTTATTTCTTGCCATCTCCTGACTGTCAGATCTCCTGATGCTTTTTATATTCATGTCTGACCTTTGTTGGCTCCTATTTACTACCTAATTCATGGTGGCTAACTTCTGCAGGCACCATTCTTCAGTAAATGCCTTTATACTGAAGTCATCAATGACCTTCTTGTAACTAAGTCCAATAGTGTTTGGTCTCCATCTTGCCAATTTTCTCAGAAGTGTGTGTTACTACTATAGACTATGTCCTCTTTCTCAAACCTCTCCTCTTTACATCATCTATGACCCCACTTCCTCCTCATTTTCCTCTGGCTTCTCTGCCAGCACCCCCTTCCCCAGTCCATCCCTGAAATATTTATGTTCCCCTTCAGTCCTCTCTTCTCCAAGGACAGCTTTTAAAATGCCATTATATCCTAAAGAATGATCTGTTTTCAGGAAGCAAAAATACAACTTAAATTATCTTTTCCAAAAAGGAGGGAGGAGGAATAAATTATTCACAGAATCCAAGAAAGGAATGAGTAATCAAATACACAGAACAGAAATATGGCTGGACATCAAGAACAATTGGATGTGGGACTTTAAAAACTAACCATAATGGCATGTGCCAAAGTCTTTTCTCACTCTTTCAGTGTGTCAGCTTCATTTCCCCTTTGATGCTATCTTCCTTCATAAAAGAGGAAATGTGGAGGCCGAAATCTTCCTATGCTCACAGCACCAAGTTTTGTCACCTGTGGAGAGGGGAATTAATGCGTTTTCCAAATCCCAATTCTAAAAATATAAAGCAAGAGCTCCTATTGGTCAGGCTTAAGCCAGGATGACTACCAATGAACCAATCAAAAGTGGTCGGAGGAGGAGCCACGTGAGAAGCCAGGGTTACTCGCCAATGACATAATTTAGTGGGGGAAATGGGAAGAACAGTTCTCAGAAAGAAAAAAATTATTTCCAGGAAAGTGAGAGGGGTGTTGCTAAATAAATAAAATTATAGTTGCCCATTTCAGCCTTGATAAGGGATGTTAACTCAAGAGTTATACACAAAGTGTAAGAGAAAATATGCAAAAGAATATGAATAGACCAGGACATCTCCAAGATGTGTGTGTGTGTGTGTGTGTGTGTGTGTGTGTGTGTGAGAGAGAGAGAGAGAGAGAGAGAGAGAGAGAGAGAGAGAGATTGAGATATGATATGAGAGGGTTATAACTAAATCTGTTCATCTAAGAGTCAATGTCTCTTTAATTCCTCTTATTCTAATACTTTGTTTGCCAAGGTTAATTTGGCTTCCCAGGATTCAACAGAAAAAGAACTTCTGGGCAGTGTACTAAAGTTTTGGCTACTAAAAATGTATAGCTTCAACTGTAAACAAATAATTTAACAACTGGTTTTCACCACAATCTTTTGTGAAGTTCACCTCAGTTTCCCCAGTGTCTACCACACAGTAAGATCTCAAAGTCTTCGCTGAGTGAATGCATAAAAGAAAACATGAATAAAACCCTTCTGAAGCCCCATTCACTGCACTTGGAAATGATAATATTCTCAATCCAAATTTGCCAATGTGAAGACATACCCTAAACCAAGGTGCCACCTCAAGGAAATCTAGAGGGAGCTTTTGGTTTTTTTACCCCATGAACCATTTTTTAAAAAATATCTTCTCTTTCTGTGATCATCAGGAATTGTTTTCCTGAACTATTCTCTGCTTCTCTGTAATGGGATTATATATTCCCACCTATCGCCATGTGATCTGCCTGCACAAACTGAGGGAGGAATATGCATCCCTGCCTCACTGACTGTGAGCTTGGCCATGTGGCATATTTTGACCAATAGGCTATCAGGAGTATGTGACACCTGCCGTATCCAATCAGGAGTTTTAAATGTACTTGCACAATCTGGTTTGGTCTCTCTCACTCTTTCCTCTACCATGAAAACAGAAGGTCCCCAAAAATGGCCTTCATTGTGGGTTGCAGGATGAGAAAACATATAAGTTGAACATATGAGTTGAACTCTGCTGACCTATAGCCCTAATGAAACATGAATAAGAAATAAATATTTGT
Organism: Proteles cristata cristata; assembly: GCA_017311185.1. Taxonomy (NCBI): domain Eukaryota; kingdom Metazoa; phylum Chordata; class Mammalia; order Carnivora; family Hyaenidae; genus Proteles; species Proteles cristata. The sequence continues at coordinate 1,375,658 of JAESUZ010003875.1, forward strand.
TTTTATGAGCCTCTGAGATATTGGGGTTGTTTATTATTATAGCAAAATCTGACTAATATACTCTCCAAATAAACTATATATTGTCATACTTAAACAATTTCCCATATTTTCTTTCATCAATTGCTCTGTATAACCACTAGCCAGCCTGGAATAGGTAGGTGATAATGTACTAGAGTGGAAAGTTCACAGGCAGTGAAGCCCATCAGACTGATATCTAATGTGGCACAGACCCTTCCTCTCTGCAAAACTGTTAACTTGTGAAAATGAGGATGACATCATTATGAGAATAAAAGGAAATTATGTATGTGGGATACTAACACACTATAGTTTATTTGTGAATGACTGCTCAGTGACAGAAGAGAGGAAGGAAGTAATACAGGAACCAATGAATAAATGTAATATTCCATCCATTCAGTCTCTAAATATTTATTGAAAACTAATTATGCACTAGCCCTTCTAGGAATACAGTGGTGAATAAAATGGGGGGAAAATCCCTACCCTCATAAAAATCAAATGCTCATGGGAGAGACACGGAACAGGAAGAAAGAAGAAGAAGAAGAAGAAGAAGAAGAAGAAGAAGAAGAAGAAGAAGAAGAAGAAGAAGAAAGAAGAAGAAGAAAAGAAGAAGAAGAAGAAGAAGAAGAAGAAGAAGAAGAAGAAGAAGAAGAAGAAGAAGAAGAAAAAGAAAATATATAATGTAAAGTAAGAATAAATGCTTGAATGGCTCAGTTAGTTAAGTGACAGAATCATGATTCGGCTCAGGTCATGATTTCTCAGTTCATGAATTCAGCCCCACCTCAGGCTCTGTGCCTGCTCGAGATTCTCTCTCTTCCCTCTCTCTCCACCCCTCCCGTTCTCTTGTTCCCTTTCTCTCTTGAAATGAATAAACATTAAAAAAAAAAGAAAAGAAAAGAGAGTAGGTATGATAATTCAAACTAAGTCATAGGATGATAAAGAAAGTCCTCTCTGAGAAGGAAAATTGGAGCAAAGCCTAGACTGATATGATACATGCTGTGCCAAAACCAGAGGGAAGAACATCCTAGGTAGAGAGACCCATAAGGTCAAAGGCCCTGAGAGAAATGTACCTTAGATGGCCAGAGAAAGTCAAAGAGATTCATGTGGCTAGAAGGCAGCAAGACAGCAGAAGTGAGGGTGGGCTGGCCTGGAGCCAGATTCTGTAGCATCTTCTAGAACTTCAGCTTTAATGTAGGTGCAAAAAGATGTCCTGGAGAGATGTGAGCACAGCAGCAGCAGCTTTGACTTAAATGAGGAAGTCCTGCTCTGTGGAAAGCAGACTGGAAGAAGGCAGGTAGGGTCACTGTGCTGCATGCCTCCAGCAGTGTGCTCACAACTGGAATGTGTCTGTGAATGGTGGCTGTGGCTGTGTGCTGTGCAGGACGCATGAGGTTGTAGACATTGGCCTGGAGGCAAGGGTACAAGGGGGTGGGGGTGGGCGCTTTGGTCAGGAACCTAGTGCAATGGGCCAAGGCAAAGCTCAGTGTTTGGGGTTAGCATGGTGGTGAAGGGGCTCAGTGAGAAGCAGTTGGATTGGGATTATATTCTGATGGTACAACTAATGATATCTGCTGATGTGTTGAATACAGGATGTGAAAGAAAAGCAAAGGCCAATTACTCCAATTTTGGCCTAAGTAATTGAATGAAGGATGGTGCCATTTACTGAAATATGATATAGTGGGGAGGAAAGCCAGTTTATGGAGGGGGGGAGGAGAATATGTCGACAGGTCTGTTTTAGCCACTCTACCTTTGAGATGCCTCACACTTAAATGAACACGAAAAACAGGAAAATGAAGATGAATCTGAAGGTCAGAGCAAAGGGTGGAACTAAAGAAATAAATTAGTAGCCACATGCATATAGACATATTTAAAAGCATGGAATCAAATAATCCCCTTCTCCCTGGAATGTGGATAGAGAAGAGATCTAAGGCTCTGCCCATTTGTCTTTGTGTTACCCATAGTGACTAGCTCAGGATCAGGCATTTAGTGGGTGCTCAATAAATGACTGCTAAATCGATGTAAAAGCTTTGGATTGGGGGAAGAATAAGATGAAGACACAAACATCCATGACATACAAATGGCCCGGGCATTTTGGAGTCTAGGTTCTAAGATGCATGTTGTTAATCATTGTTACCATGTTCTGGTCTACTCTTTGAAGGTTATTCGAGTCCTGATCCCAAAAGAAAGAATTCTATGCCCACTGGCATTCACCTTGGACATCCTCTCTGAGTACCCTGATCTCCCGATCTGTGAGGTTGGGAGTTTTTCATTAGTGGAGATATTATTTACAATAATTACAGTACCTTCAATTTATTGAGCACTTACTATATCTCAAGATCTTTATAAATATATTAGAATTCAGTGAGATGGGTATTATTATCCCCATTTTGCAATGAAGAAGCCAAATCCATACCACTAGTATGTGTCAGAAAGAAGATTGGCGCTTAATTAGTTGACTTCAAATTTTGGACTCCTTCCATACTTTCTAGCTTCAAGAATTCAGTCCTTTACCAAAAATGAGCTCAATTGGATAAAATATGAACTTTTTATATTTAGGGTATTAACAATAACATCTCCTATTAGTTAAGTGCTTCCTATGGGCCAGGGAAATATACTAAGCAATTTCGATGCATTATCTCATCTACTCCTCATAACAACAGGGTGAGGCAGATACTATAAAATCACCATTTTACAGATAGGGGCCATTAAAACTTAGTGACTTTAAGTGACTTCTCCAAAGTCATGAAACTAATAGAATAGCAAATCCAGGATTCAAGCCCAAATTTGACTCTAACATCTTAGCACTTACCAAAGGCACTGGCTAAAATTTGCAAATCAATAATGCTTCAAACAATAAATAAAAGCTAAATGAGGAAAACAGTTTGGATTAGAGCAGCTGTTCAGAGAATAAAAGCAACTTATACAGTGGATTTCTTTTAGATATCTTGAACAAGAATAATGAAGTGTATTTTGTATTTTGAATGAGAATAACGAATTTTCATAGGTATTTTTCTCTCTTCTCAGCAACCCAAGAGGAAGTGCTAAAGCACTCTTTAATGTTATGTGGAATAAATCATAGCATGATACATTGGGGAAGAACTTGCCTTTAAAAACCAACTTCACATCTTAGCTCTGTCACTTACTGGCTCTGTAACCTTGGAAAAACTACTTGTCTTCCCTTGACCTTGTTCCTTCACTTGTAAAATGAAAATAATCACGGTTTGGGAGAGGATCAAGTAATGGGATGAATAGGAAGTACCTAATAAGGAATAAGGTACTTATAGGAAAATTTAAGAAAAGTACCTTGTTTTACAAAGCAAAGCATTATTTTAAAAATGTGTAATTATTATTAGTGTACATATAAATGGACACAGAGCCCCCAGATATAAATGAACAAAGAGAAAAGTCACCCAGCCAGACAATAGTTTCCTTTCATTGCAGGTACATAATAGGAGTTCAGCAAACACTTAAGTTCAATGCGTAAAGATTCAGTCATGCAAGATAAAAATGTTCCAGAGACCTTTATACAACATGTGCATATAGCAGACAATACTGTCATGTACACTTAAAAATTGTTAAGAGGATAAAATTTTTATGTGTTCTTAACCACAATTTAAAAAAAGAAAAAAACAGTGACTAAAATTTGAAGACAATTCTCCATTTCAAAAGTTGATTTCTAAAAGCCCAAGTCACTCTTGAACATCTGGGGAACACCTTCAGAATGCCACACAAAAGCAAGCCTTTATTTCAGAAATAAACTTTGATGTTTGAAAATGAAAGACAAAAAGCTATTTCCTTGGGGCACAGAGGACTTCTTTCAGAGGTAGCAACCTGAGAGCTACTCCAATTTCTTCCTCTCCTCTCCAAGGACCCCTCCCCCTTCTCATCCGGCCTAGCCCTCCGTGCACCCTACCTTCCCCCAAGCTTTTCTACCTTTCAGCTGCTTCCTCCTCCCTGACCCCGCTTAAGCCCTACATCCCCTCATCTGTCTTCATCTCTCTCCTCTCTCTGGAAGCTAATCTTTATGTGGAATGAAGGCAAACATTTTCTTTTATATTTGTACCATTACTGAACTTTTGAAGGCTGTGGTATGCCAGTTATTTAAGAAATTTCAATCACGTTCTTTTAATTAAAAAGTCAAGAGACCTGGAAATTTTATATTCATTCATTGAACAAATATTTTCTAGGCCACAGCTTGGTCTGGGAATATATTTGTGAACAAGACAGACTCAGTCTTCACCATCATAGGATCCATGATTTTGTGGGGAAGACAGATTGGAAATCAAGCAATCAAAATACGGTGTGAGCAAATACTTGCCTAAGACTATTCATAGCAGCACTATTCAGAATAGCCAAAAGGTGGAACCTCCCAGATGTTCACTGACAGATCAGTAAGTAAATAAAATGTGGTAAATACATATAATAGAACATTATTCAGCCTTAAAAGGGAATGATCTGAAACATGATATACCATGGATGAACATTAATTTAATGTTACCTTTTATAATATATGGTGTGAAAAGTGCTGTGGTGCTCCAAGCACAAGATGAAACTTGTTTAGGATAAGTTTTCACAGAAGGGATGCCCTGCAATGTGGGATTTCCATTCTATCCATTCCACAAATATCCGTCAAGGCTTCTCTACCTAACAGGATCTGTTCTAGGTGCTGTGGGTATATCTATGATGACAATACGCAAATTCCCTGTCCTCGGGGGCTCACATATGACAGGGGGGGCATAGGAGAGGCAAAAAAATATATAATAAAAATATTTTATGTTAGAAGGTGATAAGTGATGTGGAAAAGTGTAGTAGAGCAAGGGAGCTCCAGAGAATGCTGGCATATGATGAAATTAACCAGACAAAAGAAAAAACATTCAAAGGTCCAGGAGAAAGAGAGTCTGACATTTTTACTAAAACTTGAAAATTTCTTTCTACTTGTATAGGGCAACACGTGATTTTCCCCCCATCCTGAGCCAGCTTAATCTTCCTCTTTCATTTCTGCCTCAGTTAATGTTACCCATTGAGCTAAAACTTTAGTGCTATCTCTAGCGTGTTCCTGTTCTGTAAGACTTTAAATAATTTTGTAAACAGAAATATTTTAGTGGCTTTTCCATGAAGATTTTGTAGTGCTTTTCAGGTTAATAACATCCCATTTAAAAATTAATAGTTAAATATTTAAACACAGGATTTTCTATGATATTCTGCAATCTTAAGAATAATTTTTTTTTATGTCCTAGGCCAATAATTTTTCCACTGAATACTTTTCTAGTTTGATAATTCGAGTTAAGAATAGGATTTGCTTGTAGAAATTCGAACCACAGCTAATTTTTCAAGAATATTTCTGCTTCATAAAATAAACCAAACTGGGGCGCCTGGGTGGCTTAGTCGGTTAAGCGTCCGACTTTCCCTTGGGTCATGATCTCGCGGTTCGTGGGTTCGAGCCCCGCGTCGGGCTCTGTGCTGACTGCCAGCTCGGAGCCTGGAGCCTGTTTCAGTCTGTGACTCCCTCTCCCTCTGACCTTCCCTGCTCACGCTGTCTCTCTCTCTCTCTCCTAGAAATAAATAAAAACATTAAAAAAATAAATAAGTAAATAAAATAAACCAAACTGATTTGATTAATTCTGCAGTAAATGCTCCAAAAGTAAGAAGAGAACTGCTCAGGAAAAGGAAAATACCTCTGACCAAGTCATTCCAGTGCTTTTCTATCAAGGCTGTTTCTTTTATGCATTTGTCAGAGAATCTTAACAGAGTTTCTGTCTGTCTGCTTCAGCTGTCTTTGCTGTGTCCACTACCCACCAGCAAAAGGCTTCCAATTGTTTTTTATTAGGTACTAGAGATATCTATCCCCCAACTTTTCTAGGCCAATAAAGAAGATCAGGGGTGATGGTAAGGAGGGGAAGACATGTCATCCTAAAGAGCCAGGCCTCTAGAAACAAAAAGACTTGAGTTCAGGAGTCCCTGGTTTTCTACCTGTATGGGATTTTGCCCCTTGTTACCCCTTTTCCCCTACTCCACCCCCAGTGAAAGGCTGCAAATGGTGAGGTCATTAAAACTACAACATACTCTCAGAGTTCCAGACTTATGAGAGGCAGCAGCTGGATTAGGGTGGAACCGTGCCCTGTAATCATCATTTAGAAAAGATACAAGAGCCTAAACGGAAAGTAGTGTGAGGCTTCTCAGATTCCCAAGTCACAAAACCGCACGACAAGCAGTGATATGCTATGCCCGTGACTACTCCAGATGGAAACACAGACATAAAATTCTAGGGCAGAAATGGACTAAGATTTGACATTGGAAGTTGTGTTGGAATCCCTATTTGTCCTCACTTATTAATGTTGGCCTCAAATGATTTTATTTCAAAGCTTAGTTTCTATCTGAGATACATAATACCTAGTTCCCAGAACTGTCTTCCACAGGTGGAAAGATTGGGCACATAGTAGGTACTGGAAAAGGACAAATCTCAACAGATGTTTGTTGAAATTTCCATCTTGTTCCAGATTGCAGATCTAAAAGGTTGTGCACTTGAAGGCTATATTGATAAAACAGCTGGGTGACTACCACTATCTTCTTCTCGGTATCTGTCCAGATGTTCTGGGCCTCATGCAGACCCAGCTAATGTCAGAGCATTACCCACAGAAGTATCATTTATTGGATAAAAACAATGTGTGGTAACTTGAAGCATAGAAATTAAGAATTAATGGAAAGGAAGAAAATATGTCATATGACACAGAGTCAAGCTTAATTTTTACGCGTTCTTCCTCATAAATGATGATAAGGCCTGGGGCACCGGATGGCTCAGTCAAGTAAGCAACTGACTTTTGATTTCAGCTCAGGTCATAATCTCATGGTTTGTGAGTTTGAGCCCTGAATCTGGCTCTATGCTGACATTGGGTTCTGCTTGGGATTCTTTCACTCTCTCCCTCTCTCTGCCTCTCTCTCTCAAAATAAACAAACTTAAAAAATAAAATAAGATAAAATAAAATAATAAAAAGAATGCCCATCCTTCTTAAGCCTACCTTAAAAAGAAGATACCTTGAAGATTACATAGCCTGAACCATAATTGGAGAATGGAAAAACTATGCCCCAACAAAGTTACATGACTGTCCCAAACTGACATCTACTTTAGGAGCTGAGCTTGGACTGAAACAAGTAATCTTAATTCCCAGCCTTATGCGCTTCTACTTTTATCCCCATCCTCTTTTAGCAGGAAGCAATTAAAGAGAATTTTTTTTTTTAACCAAAGAGAACCTTGGAATGTATCTAAACCATAAAAATTGCCACCATTTATTAAATAGTATCCTTTATGAAGTAGGGACTGTCTGCATTTTACAGATGAGTAGAACCTAAAGCTCAGATGGGAGTTGAGATTAGAATCCAGGTAGTCTGACCCATGCCCTTATCTACTTCTCAACCTGATTTGAGTAAGTTCTAGTGCCTACTAATCAAGGAGGTGAAATGATATGTTGTTAGAATTAGGGTCAGACAAACCTGATATGAGAATCCTTGCTTTGCTACACACTGCTGTTCACCATCGAAAGGGTTTTTGTTTGTTGGTTACTTTCGTTGGTTGATTTGCTTGCTTGCTTCTCGTTTGTGTTTGTTTTGTGAGGGAGCTGGAGGGATCCCAAATTTTAATGTAATTAACACTTCCTCTAGGCTGTATGACAATGTTCTGTTAGGAAGGTCTATTTCCCTCCTTGTAACTATAAACTCACTAAGAACAGAGCAGGGTCTACATCTTTCAGCTCCACCATTTTATGTCCAGCATCTAGGAGAGTATTTGGCACATGGTAGGCACTCACAAAATAAACATTTTATTGAGAGAAGGGAGCCTTGGTAAGTCATTTTCTCTGCTTTGGCCTTATTATTATTTATAAAATGGATCTTGATCTGCAAGAGCACTTCCTAGCTCTGAGATTCTCTGAATATTTTATTTTCAGATGGCCAGAGAGATTCTGGGAAGGTCCAAGATGTGAGCTCCGTCCTTTGGAATGTCTGTATATATGATCTACTTGAAGACAGCAATGCCTGAACTTCTAGCAAATAGGGCCAAGGAAATTATGTATCTGTAAGCAGGAAAGGCTACAACTCAGCCAGAGTCTGAGGAACTTTGGAGATAGCTGATTTTAGAGGGACCTAAAAGATTTAAAAGTATCTCAGTGAACAAGTGGGCTTGGATTTACGACCTCAGGCTGCATGGATTTACTATCAGTAGGCAATGCCTATGGGCTCCAGTGATCAGCAGCATCCTAATGAGAATGTGGATGAATCAATGACTTGGGTCTGAGCCAGATTAGCATAATACAGCAACATAACAGACATTCATTCAGTATTCATTATTTATCCTCTCTTCTGAACTTCACACCCCAAAACTTAACTGCTCACTGGACATTTCCACATGAATGCCACACTAACATTTCAAACTCAATATATCAAAGCTGACTTCGATAATTTTTAGCTCTCAATTTCATTATTTCTCCAGTATACTGTATATCAAAGCTCTGAGCCCAAACAAAACTCCTGGAGGCATCCTAGACCTCACTCAGTCTCCTTCCACTAAAACCTACTGATTCCATCTCTTTATTCTCTCCCAATTCCTCCCCCTCTTTCTTTAATTCCCCACCACATATACCCTCATAACTCTCTCTCATATTCTAATTTCTTACTCAAATTGTTGCAACTCCCTCTTAACTATCTCTCATATTCTAATATTGGCTGTCAAATATGGTCTCCACACTACACCCATAGTATTCTTTTTAAGATTAAAATTTGATTGTATCTTTCCCTGCATAAAGCCTGTCCATGCTTCCCTCACTTATAGGCTTGTGTCCAAAACTCCTTTCTTTCAATCCATGAGTCGGCCTCTGTACATGCCTCTAGATTCATCCATTAATAGTCTCCTTTTTGCGTCATGTATTCCAGCTCTGACTCTGGCCCTTTTCCAGAGATCTGTCATAACTGAATGCCAGGTGGTTGTCCATGGTGCTGGATCATGTAGCATCGACTGCTGGAGTTTTCTCTACTACTGGGATACTGGACACTACTGTCCAAATGCTCGTAGAATTCTAAGTTGTTCTTTGCCTTTATTTTGTTTTGATAAATACTTTTGGAATTTGCTACACAACAAAAATATATAGACTTTTTCATGCTTACATATTTGGCATAGGCAGTTCTATTTTGCATTTCCATTTTTATTGTTTCAAAAATAAAAAGAGGAAAGACATTAGGTATCTATGTACCAATATATTTTAGTTGCAACCCACAAACATTTATTGATTATTGATTATCTATCAAGATACTGGTAGCACTAGGCCAGGCATTAGGCAAAGGAAGGGAAAAATATTCTGTATCTTCTAAAAGTTCATAGTTAAGGGAAGATGCAGATAGGCAAGTGAGTAATTAGAATGTAATGTACTTTGGGCCGCCTGGGTGGCTCAGCCGGTTAAGTGTCCAACTTCAGCTCAGGTTATGATCTCACAACTCATGAGTTCAAACCCTACGTAGGGCTCTGTGCTGACAGCTCAGAGCCTGGAACCTGCTTTAGATTCTGTTATTCTCTTTGTGCCTTTCCCCCACTCAAACTCTGTCTCTCTCTCAAAATTAAACAAACATTTAAAAAAGAGAATGTAGTCCATTTCTAGGGAGAAATACACTGGGGACAAGATGAAATGGAGGAGATACAGTCAAGGCTCTTGACTTCAACTTCAACTAGGTAACCTGTTCTATTGCCCTTCAAAGAAGAGTTATTATGTAAGGCTTAAGAGCTGAAGTGTTCAAATCAGATGGCCTCGGTCTGAATCCAACTCCACCCCTTACTGTCTGCGGGACTGGAGCAAATTACTTAACCACCCTGTACTTTAGGCCCCATGTCTTTAATATTTAGATAATAATAATATTTATCTCAGAGAGTTGTTGGAAGAACTAAAGCTGTTGTATTTAAAGCACTTAGACTAGTTCCCAGCACAATATAATTTATTCAATAAATGTTCACATTGGCTTTTATGTCACTTTAAAATTTTATAACTACTGATTTGTGTGTGTGAGAGAGAGACAAAGAGAAACGGAGAGGGAAAGACAGAGAAACACTAAGAGTTGCACTAGAAAAGTGAAGTGATGCATGTTTCTACAACAATTCAGTGTGGAGCTGAACTTAGAACCTAGGCTTTCTGATTCTTTTTCCAGGGTTCATTCCCTGAAATCACTCCATATTATCTCTGCTACCACCATCCCTGTTGATCATGAGTAAGGTCCCTGAATACCCTTGTCTTTCATCATCTTCTCCATAAAATGAAATTGAGTTAGCAAGAATCCTGGAATTTTTTCCTTTCTTAAGACTATTGAGAGAGTCAAGTAAATCTTACTAGGGTGAGTTTGGGTGAGGAGAAAACTGTCTGTTCCCTCACCTAGCAGATCATTCCCCTGGATCTTGAAAGAGCTGGTTGTAATTCAAATGTTCCTTAGTCCAAAGGGACTTCCTTGGAACGGGAAGGTCTTCCTTGACTACACAAACAAAAGCATCACCCACAGACACTCTCTACCTCACTATTTTGTTTTATTTTATTTTACTTCCTTTATTGCAATTGCCACTATCTGAAACTTTTATTTATTTTCTTACTTATATTCTGTCTGCTCTACTATAATATTTGTAAAAACAGAAAACTTGTAGGTCTTGACTTCTTCTCTGCTCCTAGTGCTTAGAACCTGAGACATAGTACATTCTCAGTATATATTTATTGAGTAGATGGATATATAGATAGTTGGAAGTGAGGGAGAAAGGAAGGATAAAGTGGAAAGAGGGAGGGCAGATGGATAAAAGTACATACATGTCATAGATAGGTGGATGGGTAGGTGGATGGATAGATGGGATGGGTAGTTGAAAGCATGGATGGATACAAAGATGGGGAGAGAAATGGATAATAAAATGGAGAATGAGAGAGAACTTTGTGCTTTGTAGGACTTGTGCTGGTCCCTGAGATTTACACTTGGAAATAAAGCAGGATTGTTTTCAGAAGTCATTCAAGTCACACAAAATCTAGAGGAGTAAAGCAGGCCACATTAGGAATCACAGGTCTGAAGCATGTGAATACAGATAGCCTGATTTAGAGTGATGAAGAACAAGATGCCCGTTTATAGCTGCAAGGGAGACTATAGTAAAAATTCCAACAGAGATAAAAGGGTCAGGTTTTGCTGACAAAAAGCTAGGAGAAGAAAGGAGAGAAAGAATACATGCTGTGCTGTGTGAAGAGCACTGAGCAAGAAGTCAGACAGCCCTAGCAGCTATGTGGCCTTACACACTGCCCTCAACCTCCATGAGCCTGTTTACTCCATTTCCCATATTGTTTTTTATATGGGAAGAGAAGGGCAGAAATTATGTGTTTCCCAGGGTAATTGTGTAGATGTACTAAGATAATGAATAGGATACACTTTGTGAACTGTCAAGTGCTGTGGACGCAAGCACTCTGTCCATTATCAAGGGCAGAAGAATGGAAACATTGCTCTTTAACCTCTGTCCTTCCTTTCAGGATTTCAGGATGAATCTCTCATCTTTGTAGCAGGTCTCCAGTGCTTGTCACTGTACTTGACATGTAGCGGGCTCTCAAAAATGTTTGCTTAATAATAAAATGTCATAAAAACAGGAGGAGGGCCCTTTTCATGAAGGAGGCTCTGGAGTGAGACCAACCTGAGTCTGAATCCTACTGTGCCACTTCCTTGCAGTGTGACTTTAGGCAAGTAAGATAACTTCTACGAACTCCAGATTTCTCGACTGCCAAAACAATGTTGCTCAGCTCACAAGACTGGAATGAGGATTAGACTGACTGATTTTATAGAAGGAAGATTCTGAGCACATAGTAGGTGACTTAAAGAAACGGCCTCTTGAGATAAAGATTAAGGAAAATCAGTGTGTGCATCAGAAATAAAAGGGTTGAGAGATGAAACTGGAGTCTCAGTGGGAGGAGGGGTTTAGGAGGTGGGATTCTTTACAATCCCTTCATCTCCAGCTGCTCCAGGAACATAATTGCTGTAAGTCAGTCTTCTGTCTGTCGGGAGTGTGGGGTGAGTTTTGGATGAGAAGAGAGCTCGTACTGACAACTGAGAATAAGGAGCCATGTGGCAGAATAGAGAACACAGACCTGAGCTGTGTCTGCCTCTACTCTCTGCCTCAGTCTTCTCTTCTGTAAAATGGGGGTGTGAGACTAGACCATCTAACAAGTCCCCTCTGGATATAAAACCCCATGTCTCAAAAGGAAAATGATGACAGGCTGAGGCAAGTGGACTGAAGAGAAAGAAGTTGTTATTCTCTTGGGAGATGAAACCGTGTTGGTTAAAGTTGTATTATGAGGTTAGTTAATATCACTGAGCCTGTGTTCTTATCTGTAACAGGGAATATTAATGCCCATCTTGCAGGAGGGTTGCCAGGGTAGAATCAGATGATATGCATAGAGTATTGGGCACAAGGTAGGCACCTACTAAATAGTCAAAATATTTTAATTCCCTATCACCCTCTCACTACTCTTCCCTAGTCAAGTGAGTTCTCTCAACCCTTCTCTTATGCTATCGCCATGACTGGATTCTCATGGCCTCCTGGCCTGACATTCAGTAGATGCATTTGCTCCTCAATGAAGTGAAAAGGGGGGAAGCCCTTTGCAGCCCCTTCAGCCCACCTTCTACTAGTCTGTCAGAATTTTCCTCAAAAGCCTGATTTTGTCCGTCCTTTGCTCAAAAGACGTACATGGCTCTCCATCACCCTGAAACAAGGACCACATCACTAACTCTACCTCAGTAACTCTGTCACCACTACCTGGAACAGCCCATTTCTCAGCTGAACCAAACTCAACCTCAGGGGCTCCTGGTTTTCGCACCACCGCCGTGCCACTGATAACATCCTGTAAAGGAAAAGAATCATCTCTGCTTCTGGATACTGAGAGGCACACAGGGAAATTTCATCCCTCTGCAGTGCGGTCCACGTCAGAATTAGCTGCACCAAAGTGAGGGAATTTCTGCATTATTTGTTTTCTTCATGAAAACGGTACTCCGTCAGTAATGAATTCAGCAGGGGCTCCTCCATCCCCGGGTCTCGGGGGTTCCCCTAACAGAACAATGCTTAATTTCCTCCATTTCTCCTCCTCTAATGGGGGCTGTCAAGTACCCTCCTCCCGGCATCCTGGTAAAGGATGCATAAATTCAACTGGAAGCTTTGCATGACTGTCACCTTTATGTTCTAATCAGCAGCCCCTTCCCCCACCTCCTCTTCACCCTTGGGACCAGAGATGCTCCAACCCTCCTCCCAGGTTCTCCCCATTCCCTGTCCTTCCCACCTCCCAGGAGGCTGCAGCCCCTCATTATCCAAGGAGGCTCCTGCTCATAGGATCATTTCATCTATCAGTTCTGAGCTTCACCTCTGACCTCAGCTTTCCTTGGGGTCACAATCTGCCCTTCACCCCTCCCCCTTCCAGGTCAATTCCACAGATTTTTGCTGCTGCCGAGAGCAGCTTCTGTTGAGCTGACAGCGGTGGGGACACAGGAGAGATTGCCTGTCTCAGCTCCTGGTGAGACACTGAGGAGAAATGGGACTTTCAACAACTGCACTTCAGTGACGAGAAAGCTCCCATCACTCAGACCCTCCTCCCAGCCCTTTGCACTTACCAGGTGAAACGGAAAACATTTTGATTAGGCCTAACTGGATGATAAATATGGGAGCCCGGCCCATACAGACGCTAAATCCATTTCCTGCTGCAGATGAATGGGCAGGCGGCCTGCGGCCTGATCAAAATTTTCTTGTCTAGAAGCGGAAATGAAGGCTCCTGAGCCATCACCCACTGAACTTGCAATGGCTGTTTATTCAGCTTTTATTAGAGGATCCTGTCCTCTGCATAGGGCCCCCCCCACCCACCCACCCTCCATTGCAGTTTCAACGTCTTGGTGTTTGTTAATTCATTATCGTAGAATCAGAGCTGAGGAAAGGACTTTGAAGGTCATTTATCAGTAGAATCAATACACTTTTGTTTTAAAGCAATGGAATCCCTTTTTTTTCTTCAAATAATACCTTACATAGCAACTCAATACAGGAAATAGATGAAAATGAACTTCTCTGAACAAATAACCTTCTTCAGAAACTTGTGGCTCCAAGAGAGAGCCCTGTGAAATGCAAGGATTCATTCTAATCATCAAGCACACAAAGGCATCCATGCTACCATTTCCAGGCATGCAATCCCGAGCTTGATTAGCTCTAACAATGAGAAGCTCATTAGTTTACAAAAAATATATATCATTCCCTTCCTAGAATCTCTCACTAATGAGTTATGTGACATAGGCAATGATTTTACCTTGCCACACCTCAGCCTTTTCGTGCAGAATTGAGAGAAAATAATAGTGACTGCCTGCCAGAAGGAAGAGATGAAATATCACGTGAAAATTTATATCACAGGAATTAAGTGTGCTCATGGTTAGGCAATAATCTTCAGATGAAAAGGACCAAACTTGGGAGTCAGAATGCAATTCACACTTGAGTCTGCCCCTATTAACACACTTGGGGCAACTTGCCTAACGTGTCTGTGCCTCCGTTTCATTGTCTGCTTTCTCATATGATTCACTGGGTTGTTTCAAAGAGTAGATATGAGATAGAAAAGCACTTTAAGAAATAAATTTTTAAAAATAAAAAAAAATTAAAAAACAAAAAATAAAGCTTAATTAAACAACTTTTAAAAATTAAAAGAAAAGAAAAGAAAAGAAAGGCACTTTATAGGGGCACCTGGGTGGCTTAGTCAGTTAAGCATCCAACTTCAGTTCAGGTCATGATATCATGGTTTGTGAGTTTAAGCCCCTCATCGGGCACTGTGCTGATAGCTCAGAACCTGGAGCCTGCTTCAGATTCTGTGCCTCCTTCTCTCTGCCCCTCCCCTACTTGTGCCCTGTCTCTCAAAAATTAATAAATGTTAAAAAAATAAATAAATAAGAAAGGCCCTTTATAAACCATAGGGGATGATGATAATCACTAGGAGAAGAGTACACATACGAAGCCAGCCCCAGCCGCCATGATCTTGGTGAAGGATTGCAAGTTACCACATGCAGGCCAAAAAATATCTGGGCCAGTTCCTCCAGTAAGGATAATCCTCTGAGGTTTAATCAGGTGTCCTGGAGCACAGTAATTGCATCACAAGGGGGAGGAGAACCACAGTAAATGCACAATGCCAGGGGCATTATATGCAGGAAATTCTTTAACTCCTGTTTGCTCACAGATCCAGTCCACCCTCTATCACAAGGAGGCTAACCCCTGCCAACTGCACATCCAAGGTTATCTTGCCAAAAGGCAAGGTCTGTGGGCCGCCTGGATAGCTTAGTCAGTTAAGCCTCAGACTCTTGATCTCTCAACTCAGGTCTTGATCTCAGATCCTGAGGGAAGAGGGAGCCTATCAAAAACAAAACAAAACAAAACAAAACAAAACAAAACAAAACAAAACAAAACAAAACAAAACAAAACAAAGGCAAGGTCTTGCCAATTGGAGGCAATGGAGGGAGATCAGAAGGAGGGAGGAAAAGAGGAATCAGAGCATTTCTCACCTCCCAGCCCTTTGCTTTGGGCAGAGTATCCAACAGTAGCTGCCATTTCCACCAGGCTCAGCTCCCAATAGTGAGCCCCCCAAACCGAGACCCAAACTCCTGCAGGCAGCTGCCCCAGTCATTCCAGTCACTCCAGGTCCTGACCGATCACCCCTAGGAATAGACATCCAGACAGCCCTGGATCCCAGTGGGCTCCGACTCCAGAGCTCTGGTTATACTGCCTCCAGTCTAGTGGTTTCCTACCCTTTCAAATGTTGGGCTTGCCTCACCTTCTCCAGGTTCCTGTGTTGGTCTTGTTAGCCCATTCCATTTATTGAACCGCCCGACATGAGTTCTGTTGTCTACAAAACTCTGATAAGCACACCCCTAACAACTCTGTGAGCTTATTATATTTTCCTATTTCCCTTTGAATGAACTGAGTCTGAGAGAAGTCAAATTAGTTAAATAATGTACTCAAGATTATAAAACTGAGTGGTTGAACTGAATCCAAACTCAGTCTTAGATTCCCAATGATGTCTGGTCCTACAAACCACAAGATTAGTTCAATCACATGAGGCTAGAAGTCCCCAAATGCTGGCGAAATCCACGTCTATGGTTATTTTTAAAAATTTGTGGATGCTCTATTGTTTGAGGCTTTAATTTGCTTTTAAAAAACAGTGATATATAGAGTAAAAGAAAATTAAAGATGATGTAGGCTCTTGTTTGGGTTTGCCCCTAACTTAGCTATGGGATCTCGGGTAACACCTTGTCTTCCTGGGGTCCCAGTTTCCTCAATTTAAATAAAAATGAGGTCTTTGGACTCAATAATCCAACACTTGATTCTGTCATCCTACTGGTGTGATTTTTCTAGTGATTTTTGTTTCACTCTACAATGAGACTTTACACATATTGGAATGCTCTTTTGGCACATGAAAGCCTAAATTAAATAAATGAAGTATTTGGCATGTCACTTCTGAAAGGTTTTCTGACCCCGAATTATAATGAACAAAGGAAGACTTGGCAGGATACTTGAGAAATTCAGATTTAGATTATCAAGATGTCATTACGGAGACTAGAGTGTAGGGTAGCTGTAGCTCATCTAGGGAAGTTTCATGGAAAAAGTGAGTTCTGAACAGGGTTATGAGTGAGAGGGGTATCTGGCTCCCACCCCACAGCTTTCCTCACTTCAAGAGAGCAGCTATATTCCACTTGCAGTCCCAGCCCCATGTGAGTCCTTGGAAACTTACACCGTCTCTACTGAGGAGAAATTTGTGAGCCCAGGAGCTTAATGGCACATGATATTAGGATGCTGATCATGATAGGACCTTGGTCTTGTTTGACTATGTGAACTCCTTAGTTGCTCTTTAGCCTAAGTCCCTTCTCTTCCCCTCGTACCCAGACTGGTTTCTTTAGTGCCCAAATTACTTTTCCGGTTCCTGTACCCAAATCATATTCCCATATCCTAGGATGCAGGTCAATGGGTCTGAGTCAGGGCTCACTCCAGAAAGTGTTGTCGGTAGCAATTGTTGGTAGTAGCTTTCTAAGCCCTACTCAAAGTGACATTTTCTAGTTCAACATCTAGACATGACTGCTTCAAAGGAATAGATATATATTTAAAGAAATAGACGAAAGCCCTTAGGTGTAAGCAGGGTTATTACACAAGCCCACATGTAATCATGGCCCCTACTTTCATAGAGTCAAATACAAAAAACAGCCTAGAAAGTTCAAAGGGCAGTTATAGGTTAAAATGCACTTGGCCCCTCACTTTCATCTGCAACATCTCTGAGGACAGGGTCTACACTAGATAGTAAGGACCCCACTAGAGGTAAGAAAATTTTAGATTGACCAGAATACTTGTAACATGGAGCGTTGTCCCAGGTAGGAAGGTCAATTTGGATCTTCTTGGGAAGGGGTGGGGAGCTGTTGAGTCCCCTAAAGGGACTACTTGAGTCTTACTTGATGAACTCTCTTCTTAAAAGGATGAGTCTAGGTAACCACAGGGCTGCTCCTGAAGGTGGGAAAAATGGATGAGGAAACCAATAGGGTAGGCATTCAAGTTAAGGGCCAGAAGGGAAGTGCTGAATTGCTCTGGACAAAGGAGGAGCTACTGACTAGTCCTGTCCCTGGCTCTTCTCCATTCCTCCACTTTGCAGCACCAGCCTCTCCTTTAAATCCATCCATGTGAAGGGATGCCACATTGTTGGCCTGCCCAGGGACCCACTTTTCCTAGACGTGTCTATCTGGCCCAGCTCACAGGGTTATTGTAACAGCACTTCAGTTGCCTCACACAGGAAGCACTGATTTCCTCTCCAGAAACCCCGCTTTTCCTTGTCTGCCCAGATACCCCCCTCACCCCCGCCACCTCCTCTAAATTCAACTGTGCTGGGACCACAGCATGGGGAAATGGCAATCCAAATGTACGTGCTGAGGTCTTTCTGGAAGTGCTGTGCCTGAAATTAAGTCTGCAATCCAATCTTCCTATTAGCAATATCAAGAAATGTTGATTGAAGATTGAAAAATGCCAGTGACAATGAGAAAGAATGACATCTGGCCATGTGTAGCAACATGGATGGAACTTGAGGGTGTTATGCTGAGCGAAACAAGTCAGGCAGAGAAGGACAAATACCATACGTTTGCACATATAGAAGGATTAGGAGGAACTTGACGAAGGACCATGGGGGAGAAGAAGGGGGGAAATGGTGGGGGAGAGGGAGGGAGGCAAACCATGAGAGACTCTTGAATGCCGAGAACAAACTGAGGGCAGATGGCGGGGGAGGGGAAGGGGGGTGGTGGGCATGGAGGAGGGCACGTGGGGATGAGCACTGGGTGTTATATGGAAACCAACTTGACAATAAACTATTTAAAAAAAAAAAAGAAAGAAAAGAAAAATGCCAGTGAGGAAATAGACATAGTCACTAAGTGACATGCTCAGACTCTGAGTAAAGAGACCTCAGGAATGTCTCTAACACCTGTAGAGAAAGGAACTACCTATTAGGGATGAATAAACTTAGACTCAAGAGTTTAAAGACTTATTCGAGGGCAATAGCGATTGGACGCCAGTTCTAATTTTCCACACTCTGCTCTTCCTCCCTCATCTCAACAGAGTAATAGGAGACTAGCAGGAAAGAATGAGTCTAGCCAAGTCCAAAACATTGCACAACTCTGGGGTGGGGGGGTGGGTGACGTTCACATTGTAGTCTGCATAAGCACCAGCACCTGGAGTTAGGCAATGCTGCAAACCTGGATCTGTACCAGGAAACCCTGAGCCATCTTTTTCCAGATGTTTCGTTCTCTGCTTATGCCCATTTCATGAATTCCATGTTTTGAAATATTTAATGTATCAAATAAACTTCATTTTAAGGTACAAATAAATGATATTCCCATTGTTTTAATGATTCAAGTACAATAAAATACTTATTGAGGTGATCACCAGGAGATAAACAAGGTTGCCATTCTGAGTGGATTTCATTCCAGCCAACCCCACAGATTTGATATTTGAATTAGCACCTGAAACCTTAAAACAGGTATACATTTCATTTCCATTAGGCCTTCCGATACAGTCAAATAAGTAGAGATCTCTGCTGCTACCTTGACATTTAGTGCCTTTTCAGATTACAGATGATTCTGCTCTAGGGACCTCAGGCTTCACTATACCTAAATAGCAAGACCTCACAACTGTTTATCGGGTCTGAAATTAGTGGAGGAGGAAGAAAAGAAAAACAGAAGACAAAGCGTTTGTAGAAAATACTACAAAACACATCTATCAAAAGATTTGCCATTATTTGTTAACATGGCGGAATAGAATGGCCAGTAAGAAAACACCAACGATTGTACTTTCTTGTTAGTGAAAAAGAAGAAGTAAAGGGAGTTGTAATTGCAATGCATTTTATCTACGATGGGCCAGGAACTGTAAAAGGATAATCACCTCAAGTTTTTCCCACCTATCTAGTAAGCGATTAAAAACAAAAACAAACAGGATCTGAATTCATGATTTCCTGGCTTGAAGTCTTTTTATATTTTTCCTTCATTATGCCACTTTATCTCCTTAGGAGAAAAACAATCCAACAGATAATTACCAAGCTCTAGCTTTGTATCAGGCATTCATTTTGACTCACTCAGTAAATATTTATTGAGCCTCTAGTATGTGACAGGCACTGTTCTCTAGTATCCATGGTCTAATGGGAGAGACGAGCAAGCAGCTCACGAGGAGAATGACAGCAATGTAGTGGGGACACACTAATGGACGGGTGCAGACAAGAAAGCTTCTTTGTTTTTTCTTTTCTCAGTCTGGCTATCTCAGTGCTTCCAGGTGTATCAGAAAAGACGGTCAAGAAATCAGATCTATTAATGTTCAGCCAAAGGATAACACTTGAGACACACTACACAGGCAAAGGTCCATCTCCTTGTAACATATGATAAAACACGGAGCCTGTAAACTTGCCCCATCAAGGGAATGAGTGTAATTGGTGCACTTTCCCTCGTAGCATTTAAGGTGTTGTCTCTATAAATACAGTGCATTTTGCTTTAATAAAAAATGAATTTTCCAGAACAGTGACAGTATTGACCTTACATATTATCCAAATAGAAATTGTAATGAAACAAGTCGAACAGTGAGTAGTTATAATAGATATGCAAATATTGGTCTTTTCTTAAAGGTCTTTCAGCCTACTCACACGTGTCTCTTATGTGTCTGAGGGTGAATTCAGTCTGCATTTATAATCTAGGAGGACATAGAGGAGGAGGAAGAAAAAGGGAGGAGGGGATGTTTGTCAAACCATCTTGGAGGGTAGAATACAGGAAGAATGTGCTTGAGCCTACAGCTTCAAAAACGCATTTCGAGATAACTGCTGTGTGCTCAGTACATTCCTAGGTGCTACCTTATTTGATAACCACCTATGACATAGATATGGTTGTTCCTATTTTATGGGTGAGAAGACCAAAGCTAAGAAAAGTGTGTGACCTGCCAAAAGTCATACAACTAGCAAATAGCATCATTGAAATCTGAACCCTAATTTTTCCATCATAAATTAGTTGATTTTTCAGCTAAAACTCACCTGGCCTACCTATAACAATCAAATTGAATCTGGAAATTCACTTCCTGATTAACTCAATAGATAGCTATTGAGTCTCCTCTGTTCTAGGTCCTGTCGTAGGTGCTATAAAACTGCAAAATAACCGAGACGTGGCTTCTGATCTAAAGCACTCACAAATTGCTGGGGAGATGTCTTAACAGACTCCAAAGAGACTTAAAAATGGAACTGAGGGAAGTAAATGCGAAGATCAGCCCTCCTTTCTACCAAGAGCCTTTTGCCAAATTCACCAGCCAGTCCCCATCTGAAAGTGAAACTGTTGTGTCTCAGAATGTTTTCACAATGGCAAATGTGAATGAAAAGGCTCTGTGTTCGATCCTGGATTATTTCTAGAAGTGTACACTTTGTGGTCTGTCAGTGGAAATTTTTTTTAAGTTTATTTATTTATTTATTTATTTATTTAGAGAGAGAGAGAGAGCAGGGAAGAGGCAGAGAGAGAGGAAGAGAGAGAATCCCAAGCAAGCTCTGCACTGTCAGGGTAGAGCCTATTGTGAGGCTTGATCCCCTGAACCGTGGGATCACTCCTTGAGCCAAAATCAAGAGTCAGAAGCTAAACTGACTGAGCTATCCAGGTGCCCCAGTCAGTGGACATTTTTAACTGGTTTACTGACCAGATTGAAGTTGATAGGATGCAATCATGGAAGAGTTTATGTTTATCCAACCACTCTTTCTTCTCAGGCTCTGGTGAGTCTATCCTTTAATAACATCTCTGACAGACCTCTGAGCTTCCTGGTCACTCTCATGAATTAAAATGCCCAGTTACCTCGTCCCAGTTGATGCTTACTCAGTCCTCTCACTGTTGTCCTAAGCAGGATTGTATGAGGGCTGGTGGGTGAAGAGAAAGCTGGTAAGCTCCTTGGATACTTCCTTTCCTGTCATACCCTTCCTCCTCTGGAATGGTGGGGTGCACACAGAAATGCTACAATGTAAGCATCTCTTGTCAAGCACTGCTTTTCTCTATTCTTGAATAACTCTGGCTGCCATTAATATCTCCTATGTTGTAGAAAACAAAGCAATGCTCCTATCATAGGCAAATGCAAAATCTTAACAGCACCTGCTTAGACAGGGAAGGGTCAGATCAGCCATTCCACTGTAACAATGAACAGCAATGAGATACTAATTTCCTCTTCTTGAAAGCATCCCAGTCTCTGTAATTCCCTTGGTAATCCCCTCACTTGCCTAGAGGGAACAAACATTGGAGAAAGAAAAAGCCACAGGACTCCTTCTAAGCCACTAAGTCCTGACCATAGTCATAGTCCTCTCCTCCTCAGTCTTCACTTTATGCAAGTTTTATACAAATAGATGGAGGTGGGGAAGAACTGGAATAATGGTTGAGGTGTCCAGAGTCCTCCAAGTAGTGTCTGTCCTCATTCATTCGGAACTTGGTTTCCCTTTGGTCTCAAGTTTGAGTTCTAGTTGCCAATCCTAGATACCCTCTAAAGTCCTATTCGATAATCTATATGTAAAATAATAGTACTGTCCCATATATTGCCTAAAATCAGTAGGCATCTTGCCTGTGTGGACACCACAACACTATGGCTGGTGTAAGATAGGCAAGGTCTGCTCGAAAGGAGCTTACTTCCATTCTAAGGGAGAAAGACAAAAATATATGCATGCATACATAACAACCAACAATACAAAAATCAGGGACAAGGACTATGTAGATTATCATAGAAAGTTACTGAATTAAATTTAGGTTACATGATCAGGAAAGAAGGTTCTTCAGGTGACATTTAGGCTGTGGTTTGAGAAATAAGGTAAGAGCCTATAAGTTAAGATTAAGAAAGAACATTCAAGACAGTGAGAACAGCTTGTGCAGAGGCCCTGAAATGAAAGCCTGCGCACTTGTGGGGATGTGCACTGGGTGTTATATGGAAACCAACTTGACAATAAACTATAAAAGAAAAGAAAAAAAAGAAAGAAAAGAAAGGCTGTGTGGGTAGAGCATATTAAAAAGGGGGGCAAATGATACAAGTTTGGGTTAAGAGGGTAGGTAGGCCATAGATATCATGGGGCTTTTCCACTAAATTAAAGATTTTTTTTTTATTATATTCTAAATGAAATGAGAAGCCATTGGAAGATTTTAAGCAGAGAAGAAGCAGAATGCTTGTTTTAAAAAGATTTCTCCAGGGTTGCCTGGCTGGCTCAGTTGGTTGAGCATCTGACTTTGGCTCAGATCATGATCTTATAGTTCGTGAGTTAGTGAGTTCATGAGCTCAAGCCCTGCATCTGGCTCTCTACTGTCAGCATGGAGCCTGCTTCGGATCCTGTGTCCCACCCCCCCACCTCTGCACCTCCCCCTCCTGAGCACATGCGCTCGCTCTCGCTCTCTCTCTCTCTCTCAAAAATAAACAAACATTAAAAACAAAGACTTCTCCAGCTTTTTGGCAAATGGATTCTATGGGGTAAAGTGGAAGGAAATAGTAATTCAAACCAAAAAGGAGGAGTGTCATGAGCTATGTGTATAGCAGTGAGAATAGAGAAAAGTGGGTGAATTGAGTACATGTTTACAAGAAAAATGCACAGGTATAGCTGGTACATTTAATGCTGGGGGTGAGGGAAAGAAAGAAAGGAAGAAAGGAAAGGAAAAAGGAAAGAAAGGAAGAAAGGAAGAAAGGAAGAAAAGAAAGAAAGAAAGAAAGAAAGAAAGAAAGAAAGAAAGAAAGAAAGAAAGAAAGAAAGAAATAAAGAGAAAGAAAGAAAGAAAGAAAGAAAGAAAGAAAGAAAGAAAAGAAAGAAAGAAAGAAAGAGAAAGAAAGAAAAAGAAAGAAAGAAAGAAAGAGAAGGAAAGAAAGAAAGAAAGAAAGAAAGAAAGAAAGAAAGTAAGAAAGAAAGAAAGAAGGAAGGAAGGAAGGAAAGAAAGGAAGGAAGAAAGAATAACAAGTATATTTTTGGGTGGTAGTGCCATGTCTGGGGAAGAGTAAAAAATATAGAAGTAATTTAGAGGTTCAAAAGTTGCCTTTTAGTCATATAAAGTTTGAGATGACTTACTTATTTGACTTTGAGTAAGAGTAACAAAGTCCAGTGGGCAGTGGGCATCTAGATACATGAATCTAAAGTTTCCGAGAATGCTAGGATTAAAGAAGCACACTTAGGAGTCATCGACAAATACATATGACTAGGTAAGACTGGGTGTGTTGAGTGGTATTCAAATCTTGTTAAAATACAGATTCTGATTTAATAGGTCTGGGGTAGGGCCTGCTTGTTTGCAGATCTAATAAGCCCCTAGGGATGAAGGTGCTGCTGGTCTGGAAAGTTCATTTTGAGTAACAAGAGTCTAGAAAGAACAGGTAGATAGGAAAGGTGGCCCAGGACTGGGACCTCTGAAACCCAACATAGATAGCAGGTAAGGAAGGAGCCAGGAAAAGAGACATCCCTCCTCCCTTCCCTCAATTCTTTCCAGTCTCCCTCCTTTCCTTTTACCTATAAACTTTTATGAGACCAATTAGGTGTCAGGGAGTGTGCTGAACAGTTTCTTATGTTCCTCTATTGACTGAAAGTTGCCAAACCTTAATTCAGTCTTTTATTCTGCAGGTAAATTTCCCACTCCCCGCTGCTAAGACCTTTCAGCTAAACTCAAAGGCTCTGTTTAACTGTTTCCAGAAATATCCAGATTAGAATTTAAGAATATAAACACCTGTTTGAAAGGATCCCCTCAGGAGCCTTAACTACCTCTGTGCAGATGAGGCAGGGGGAGCAAGAAAATGTGGGAATAGGAAGATTTGGCTAAACCTAACGTTGGGGATGAAAACAGCTGAAAATTCAGAAGTTCAGCCATCAGCCAAATGCAGCCGAGTGTGGAGTACCTCCTTCTAATTTCAGGGAAAAGGAGAAAGATTGTTTCCTTCAAAGCCAGGCCTATGCTCCATCAGAACCAATCCTGACTGTGTTTGATAAGGTGAAAAAAAAAGAAAGAAAGGAACACAAGAAAAAAAAAAGCACGACCAACATCTAGTTAAGAGAAAACAACTCAGATTGAACATAACTCATCCAAAAGCAAACAAGTCAATTAAACCAACTATGTCTCTGAAGCAACCCAGTCCCCCTCTAGCCCAGCTTCTAAATTGCATCTTGCTTATTTCTCAACTCAAAGAGAGAAAGGAAACAGAAGGTGGGGACACAGCCTGGATTTATGCATGAAGAAAACAGTGATAAAAGACAGGGCTTTGAAAAGCAATCAGAGCTGCCAGCCTCCCAACTGAGAACTGTTTAAAATAGCACCATCAAACAAGAGCAGCATATATAGGAGTCAAATCCTAAGATCCCCTTTGGACATGGTTTCTAGAATTCCAGAATAATATGGCTCTGTCTTCTTGACTTTCTCTTTCTCTCTTTTTTTTTCCGCCCTTCTCTCTCTGTCTCTTTTTCTCTTGGCTTTTTCTGTCTCTCTCTTTGTCCCATTCTCCCTTCCTCTTTCTTGGTCTCTCTCTCTGTCTCTCTTGCTTTTCCTCTTTCTCTGTCACACACACACACACACACACATACACACACACACACACACACACACACACACACACACAGACACGACACTGAAATCTAGGATGGCTCTGAAGAAAGGAAAGTGAAATTGAGGTCTATGATTTAGCAAACTGCTGGGTGGAGTGAGGAGAAGACGGGTTGTTTCATTATCCCATTACTCTATTGCCTCTACTTTTTTTTTTTTTAATGTTTTTTTATTTATTTCTAGGAGAGAGAGAGAGACAGCGTGAGCAGAGGAGGGTCAGAGAGAGAGGGAGTCACAGACTGAAACAGGCTCCAGGCTCTGAGCTGGCAGTCAGCACAGAGCCCGACTCGGGGCTCGAACCCATGAACCGCGAGATCATGACCTAAGCGAAAGTCGGACGCTTAACCGACTAAGCCATCCAGGCGCCCCTATTCCCTCTACTTTTAATAACATGAATGTCTAGCCCATGTGGAAGACTTTCCAGAGTGAAAAGCAACTTCACACTATGATCCTATGTAAGCCTTGGTAGCGTACCTGTGAAAGAAGTCAGAAATACTACCTCTCCTATTTTCATACATGAAGAAACTAAGAGACTCAGAAATATAAGGAGATTTGTCCAAAATTACTTTGCAAGTCAATGAAAAAGGACATAAGCCAAGAGCTTTGACTTTCAAGTTCAGGGTTCTTCCCACTATACCATACTAATTTTAAACTTTCAGTTGGAGAGGTGGAGAGAGAGCTTTGTCCTCGGGATACACTCAAGGTGTGCACCCACCTCCCTGAAGTATGCTGACCTCTCAGCTGGGGGATATTTACTCATTCTAGACCATGAAGGGCAAGAAGTCAAGTCAATAAATCCATTATTAAGTGTTTATATGTCAGAATTGTGCTAGCTGCCAGAGGAGATACAAAGGAACTTAAAATAAGTACGGGAATGCGTTGGTAGTCCACACATGCTTGTGCTCACAGGTATGAGAAAGGAATTCTGTTAAAAACTAAGAGAGGGAGAGTGATGATAATCATCATGGCAGTATTATATTTCAACTAGTATAGTGTAATTCAACTATATCACTTCTTATGTTCATGGACCAAAGCTGCCACTGAAAAGATGATGATAATGATGATGTGATGATGATGATGATGATGATGGTGATGATGGTGATGCTGGTGGTGATGATAATGGAAATGACTGTTAATCATGGTGCTGGAAGAGCAAAGATTTGCGAGTCAAACTGACCTAAGTTCAAATCCCAACTTCAACACATACTAGCTGAGAGATTTTGGCAAGAAGACTCACCCATCTTTGAGTTTCATTTACACCTCTCTCAAACGGAGGTGATATTAACCACCTTGCTTCCCTTTACATCATGTCAACCAAGTTGACTACCTCTCTGTGCCAGGCATGGTGCTAAATGTTGAGTACACAGAGATGAGTAAGACTCCCCTCCCGCCATGGGAAAGGTCATGTGCTGGTGGGGAAAACAGAGCTGTATGTTAATATGTAATGTAAACTACTTATGAAAATGGTGGGTATATACAACATGCTCTGGGATCAGAGAGGAAGATGTGATTAGTTCTTCCTGGATTTGAGGAAAGACTTCAAGGAGGAGGTACTTCAGATGAACCATGTAGAATTTTTACAGCTGGAGAAGAAAGGCTGTGAATATAAAGGCAGAGGACCTTGAAATAATGTCTTACTGTGGGAACGGCAAGTATCTTATTGTGATTAGGACTAAAAAAAGATGTTTGTGAATCTGATGGCCATAAAGCCATAAAGCACCATCTCTGCAAACTCAGGGGCATATTACTTTTATGTGGATCTCAGCATGAAGAACTGGGGCTACATCTTGGCTTGCAGCCTCTTCATCTTTACCTTGCTTTCCACTACAGTTTCTGGAAAAAACACAGCCTCCCTTCCACAGCCATATAGCTGGACTTCTTCAAGCAAAGAAGGCAGGGAACACAGAATTTGTGAAAGGATGTAGATGAGTCACTCAGAGACACACTGCAAGAAGGTGGGCCGCTCAAATTGCCAACAGGAGCAATCCAGCGCCTTGTGGAAAGTCAGAAACTGTACTGAGAGGACTTTACGCATAGGAGTAATCACATTAGGCACTCTAATGATTTATTTTCTAATTATAAAAATGATGCATATTCTTTATAGGATAATTAAAATATCCTATATTTACAGCAAAATAAAAGGAATACTTAAATATAATCACTTAAGTAAATAACGTTGATATTTTTACTTTTTTCCCCAAATTGGAATTGGTCTAAATAAATTGCTTTGTTGTCAGACTTATTTTCATTAAAACCTTTTTGTGACTATTTTCCTGTGTCATGAAATTCTTCTGTAACATGAGTTTTTTAAACTTTGAAATATTTCAGGCATAAAACAATGATTTAGAACACATGCTAAATGCCCCTGTACCTACCGCCCAACCTAAAAAGTGAAATGCTACAGACACTGTGGAAGTCCTAGTGTCCATCATGGTTGCTATGGTGACTGATCTCCAAGGAGGCAGGCCATGGCCTCTCTGAAAGACCACAGCCTCAGCTCCCCCTGCATGTTTCTTCAGTAACAAAGGGCTCTCTCTCAAGCTAGCACATGTATATGATTAGAAGGAAATAACTCCATGGCTCACCTTGGCAAGCCAGGTCTGCAGGATGGCTCAAGTAGGTGCTTTCTGTTCTCCTACAGATCAGACAACCAAGGAAAAACACTCATTGTGTCCACAAAACACTTCACTGTGGTACAATGACCCACAGGCTTGTTTGCATCCCTACTGGACTGTTTTTCCAGGGCAAGGACCTTTTCTTTCTTGTTTATCCTAGCACCTATCACAGTGTCTAGTAAGTGCTTATGAAAAGAGAGTGGCAGGTACTTTCTGGCTCTGTGGTGTGATGATGTAGAAGTTAAGAATGTGAGTTCTAAAATCAGACTTTCTGGGTTTCCTTCTCAGCTCTACCATTTACTTGTTATTTAACTTTCTAAGCCCCAGTTGTTTCATTAGTAAAATTAAGAGAATCTTAGTTCCTACCTGCTCCTCAGCGGATCTCAACCTTTGAGACCCAACTGTCTCACTCTCATAGCCACTGTGGCCTAAAATCCCACCATTAAAAAATCCATCTTTTGAGGTGCCTGGGTGGCCTAGTCAGTTAAGTGTCTGACTCTTGACTCTGGCTCAGGTCATGATCTCACAGCTCATGTGTTCAAGCCCCACATCGGGCTCCTTGTTAATCATATTCCTTTGTAATGTTAAGTCAACACATACATATGTGTTCCCTTACCCAGGAACCTGCCGTGCTCCATGGATACAAAGTGAGACTTGATTTTTAAATTCCTCTGACTCCTGACCACAGGTGCTTGGTCCCAGAGGTGGTACCTGAACCGGGCTGGGCTAAGGACTCCCTTCTCTGGGATTTTTGAAATATAAATTCAGAATGTCAAGGTTGGTCCCTCCTAGTGGCAGATGCTATAAGATGTG
The DNA here is from genome assembly GCA_017311185.1 of Proteles cristata cristata. Lineage (NCBI taxonomy): Eukaryota > Metazoa > Chordata > Mammalia > Carnivora > Hyaenidae > Proteles > Proteles cristata. The sequence goes on from JAESUZ010003875.1 coordinate 1,404,232, forward strand.
AAACTTAAGAAGTTTCCCATTGTGACTCTCATCCTCTAGGGGAAAAAACTGACTTATAATGAAAACAGATTAATTTAATGCATAAAAATGTAGAGAAATGAGCAGTGGGTCTTCATAGATTTTCTGCTCATGTTCCAGAGTTCCTAAGACCCTACTGTATCTTTGCCCTTCTTGAATGTTGGTAGTTAGACCATTCCTTGGGCTCCTTGGAGCAATAAATTCCTCTCTTCCCCTAAATTCAAATTTGCTTTCTATCATTTGTAGCTTGGTGAGGGTCAGGGAGAGAAGAACAACAACAATGAGGAGGAGAAGGAAGAGGAAGAGAGGTGAAGGAGAAGATGAGATGATTTCAGTTTTTTGATTCAAAAGATTTCTAGAAAGGGCAATGAATTCCATGAGTGACCTCTAAGAATAAATTACATTCAGAGAATTTCAAATGTGGGAAGGACCTTAAATCTAATCTAATCTAGTCCAGCCTCCTCATTTACCAGTGGGGAACCTGCAGGGCAGGGAGGAGATAGAGCTTGCCCTGATCACTCTATGGCAAAAAGTCTGAATCACAGTGTCTGAGTCAGCAAAGACTATCATAACAAATACTATAGACAGAAGTTTATTTTCCCACAGCTCTGGAGGTAGGAAGTCCAAAATCAAGATCCACTGGGGCTTAATTTCATGTGAAGGCTTTCTTCATGGCTTATCAATGTCTACCTCCTTGCTGTGTACTCATGGCAGAGAGAGACAGTTAAATCAACTGGTATCTATCTCTTCCTATAAAAGCACTAATCCCAACAGACTATGGCCCCACCTTTATGATTTCATCTAACCCTAATTAACTATCAAAGGCCTTATCTCCAAATACCATAACACTGGGGGTTAGGGATTCAACATATGAATTTTGAGTGGACACAAAATCTGGCCCATAACATAAAGCTTTAGAATGTATGGGTCTGGAAATGTCTTTAAAGATCTAGTCTAACCTCCTTATTCACTAGTGGGGAAATTTAGGTCCAAGCAATACAGAGATTTTCTAAGGGTCTATCATAGCCTATCATGAATGCATAGGTTATTAAGCTAGTGCCTTAGAGAATAACTCAGCAGGCTAAGAAAAGGGGCAACAAGGAGCATGTTAAGTTACAGAGAAAGTGCTGGTGTGGCCTGGTAATGGGGTCAGAGTAATGATAAAAAAAAAGTAGATTACTGAATTCAGCCAATTCTGGAAATCTTGGTTTTGTTAGGAGGAAGTTGTTCATCACAGGTTAGTACACAGGCTAGAGGATGTTGGAAGTCTTACTCTTTGTTGTTTCATTCTTCTGCAGTCAACCACCAGACAGCAATTATTTGTTCGCTCCACGGCCCTGAGTATTTGGATATGCAAATCAACTGTGTCCATGCATAATTAAGACAGGCACAGTGGAAAGTTTCATTTTCCAGAAGAAAGCTTGCCAGACGGCTGGAATGAAAGGTCAGCAAAGACCGCCACCTCACTTTCTTGTCTCAGACTGTGTGTGAATTAAGGGTAATGGCATCCAGCCTTCTCCCGCCCTTTTCTCTTCTGCTGCTGCACTGGGAAGGCTCAGGGTTAGACCTTGTCTCTTTCCTAGACCTGGAAAGACCCTGGGGCTTTCCATAGATATATGCTGGGACAGAATATTTTCTGCCTCCAATAAGAGCAGAAGTTGGTAGCTCTATATTCCTAGAGGCAGAAGTGTGCCCTCTTTTGAGAGTCAATAGGCTCACTCTAAGACCTTAGAAGAAGGAGTCATTTCTGAATGACCAACACATGGGACATGTTTTCAGAATCAGAGTGCACAAGTTGTTAAACTAGTGCCTCCACCTTCAAAAACACCTTTGATACAGTACTCTGGATGCTGGCACTGGGACTCAAACCTCTGAGGAGAGGAGCATGGCCCTTCTGGGCTTGGTACATCAGAGAAGGGATGAAGAAGAGGCTCTAAGAGAATGAAAAGGGGTTGAAAGCTGAAACCAACTGCTATGGGAACCAATTATTGCTTCCAGGGTAATAAGCTGTCACTGGGCTGGCAGCAACAGGAATAGCAAGCAAACTGGGAGCAGGAAGTCCTTCCTCTTTCAACTTTCCAGTGTGGTGGAAACTAACAGGAAGCCAGCTAACAACAGAGACATGTACTTTCGTAGTCCCAGTCCCATTATGCAAAACAGAACAAAAAAAATAATAGGTCCAGAGCAAAGAGACCATAATAGTTTAATAACTAGCACAGTCTACCCCTTTGGCTACTCGGCATCCAGACCCACCTCCCTCCACATAACTGAATTGACTTCTCAACTTCAGTCACAGATACTCCTTCACATTCTGTAAAGTAAACACTACATTGTAATGTTAATCATCAACATCAATCCTTATATAAAACAAGGAAGAAGGAGAGAGAGAAAAAAAGACAACAGTGTGTGAATATAAATATGTGTGGGTGTGTTTATGACTGTGTGTGTATTTATAACAAACAGGAGAGAAAATCTTCATATCATCCATTTTTTTTTAGCTGGGCAAAGACCAAAGTTGGTATTTATATATATCAGCTCCACTGATAACTACTACATATGACACCATCTACAGCTGCTGGTTTGATAGAATGTTGGAATGTCTCTTAAAAGATGACACCATCTACAGCTGCTGGTTTGATAGAATGTTGGAATGGTTCTTAAAGGCACAGCTAAGACAGCTTCCAGTGTAAGAGTGCTGTCCTCCTAGATGCAGTTTCTACTTTGAGTCACTGACCATTATCTGGTGCTGCATGACCCTTAGGTAGAATACATGGATCCAATAATAAAAGTATAGAAGGAATGGCTTTTGTCACCATCACTTCCATTGACACACTTGGGGAACTTGTGCAAAATGTTTGCTCTCTTCATATTTTGAGGTCTTCATGCCAGTAGATAAGCAAGTTTTAAAAAAGAGTTATTATGCTGGCAGTAATGACTGACTATGGTTATCATGAGGAGCAAGGGTTACTGCTACCTATCAGGGTCATGGAAGAGTATGTCTGGAACTCCCAAGATTAACTGAGACATCTCTTAGTGCTTCTATGACCAGTGATAACAATAAATTAGCAATTGCAGCAACATTAGCCTGAGAAAAGTGGTAACCAAGAGTTCTGACACCTCAGGGATGAGAAGCTGAGTTATCCCACTGGTGAAGCAATGTAGAGAAGCAGAAGTGTTGGCCAAGGGTAAGTCTAATTTAAATGCATAGAGAAGAGGGAGATGATTACCAATATGACATTAATAAGCTATGATGGCAGAGACTCTCTATATCCCTCAAATTTTCTCTCATAGAATTTTTGTTCGCTTGTTTGTTGATTCATTTGTTTGCTTTTAAAATTACAATAGGCCACACTCTTGAAGAATCAGCAAGGTGCAGTTGGGCAGAAGTGGACCCAGGAAGTCCAAGAAGTGAACTATATGGCATATAGTCCTATTGCCCCAGCCTTACTCTTTCCAGTGAGGTCAGCCCACCATCCAAATGCCAGCAACTGAAACTCTGTTTCATGATTCTCTTTGGCCACTGAAAATTCAACTGTACATATGTGGACAGGTAGAAATACCAGGAAGTTAGCAGCCCCCCAAAGCATCCCTCAAGCATGAGCTAACAGAAATTAGTGCATAAATACCATAGCTCCCTTGCATCTTGGGTGAAATAACTCTGAGGTGAGGATTGAACACTGGATCCTAGAATTATCCAATGGGACAATGCTCCATTTTCCACACAAAATAAATATATTTGATAAAGCATACTTTACTGGCTCCATTTTCCACACAAAATAAATATATTTGATAAAGCATACTCTTACTTTCTTTCCTTCCCTGTTTCACATCTGCTCTCCTCTACCACTGTGTCCTATATTATTTCCCAAATAAAGTATTAGCATCCACATTTGGCCTCAGAGTTTACTTCTGAGGAAACCAAAACAAAGACAATACTAAGTCTGATTGATTTTAGGATACAGATTTCTAAATCTTGCTGATAGTACTATATTCCCCCCAATCCTTCCCAACACCCACATTGGACTCCTAGTAGCCTGGGTGGCTTAGTCAGTTAAGTGTCCGACTTTTGCTTGGGTCATTATCTCGTGGTTCGTGGGTTCAAGCCCCACGTCGGGCTCTGTGCTGACTGCCAGCTCAGAGCCTGGAGCCTGTTTCAGAGTCTGTGATTCCCTCTCTCTCTCTGAACCTCCCCTGCTCATACTGTCTCTCTCTCTCTCCTAGAAATAAATAAAAACATTAAAAAAAAACCCAGTGAGCCAAAGTAGATATTTAATATATTGAGGGGACTGTATGAGTCATCATACCAGAATTACACCATTTTCTGGCTTGCATACCTTTGATGATGTCCTTTCTCTTTGAATGTTCTCTGCAATACCACTTTCTTCATCAAAAAAAAGAAAAGAAAAGAAAAGAATACCTACTAAATGGTGTTGCTGGGTGTGTTACCCAAGTCTCATAAATGCATTCTGTGGTACAGTGCCTTACACATGACTCTTAACAACATCTTTGTCATTAGTATTAACCAGTGCTACCTTTTAAAGTGCCAATTCATTTTCTACACTCAGCTCAACTATCTGTCGTTTCAAACCTTCCCTAGCCCCGTATTCACATTCAACTCCAGTCAAAATTAACCTTCCTCTGTTTTCATAGCAACTGGTTTACATACTTCCTTAATATCTTATCTTAGAGGCATCCCTGCATAGGCATGCCTCCCCACTAGACTCCAGCTGACAAGGTTTTATTCATCTCCCCAAAAGCACTTAGTATGTATTGGTTGACCATGTTGAGATCACATTTTTTCCCCTTTTTTCTCCTGTCAATCCCTCACCTTCACCACACTGCAAAGACCTCCTGAGGACATTATGTTCCATCCAAAGCCAAGATTCTTCCTCTCAGGACAGGAGGATTGTATTAAACTTGCAGTAATACTGTGGGGGTGGGGGGTTGTCACCTGGCTGGCTCAGTCAGTAGGGCATGTGACTCTTGATCTCTTGGTCATGAGTTCGAGCCCCATGTTGGGTATGCAGCAATTACTAAAAAAAATTAATGAAATTAATAAAAACATGTGGTAAAAATAATTATTTCTATCTGACAGCACTTTACAATTCATAAGATGTTTTCACTTCCACTATCCATTTGATCATTGTTTTTTTGATCAAGTATTGTTCCTATGTGTCTGGGAAGCAAAGAAGGAAAACAGTCACCCTTGCTATGAGTGTTGTTCTGAGATGATAGTCATACCCTTCCACTGCTCAGTCTTAAACCAATGGAGAAAAAGTCAAGGGAGTCAAATGGGGATCAAAGTACCAACACTACTACTTACACAGCTGTGTGGTATTTACTGCTTGAGCCAAACGTTAAAGTCAGGGTTTCTGGGGCACCTGGGTGGCTCAGTTGGTTAAGTGTCCAACTTTGGCCCAGGTCATGATCTCATGGTTAGTGGGTGTGAGCCCTGCGTCGGGCTCTGTGCTGACAGCTCAGACAGAGCCCAGAGCCTACTGCAGATTCTGTGTCTCCCTCTCTCTCTGACCCTCCCCCACTCATGCTCTATTTCTGTCTCAAATATAAATAAACATAAAACAATTTTTTTTAATATCAGGGTTCCTCCTAGACCAGCTCCTGCCCCTTCCACCAGGTTTAGCCTTTGAGATCTAGCTGAGGAAACAGTCTATAAAACAGATACTTACTCAGTCAACTATGTGGGAAATAGCACCTGCCTTATACCCAAAAATACAGTTTATAACACATTAATTATGTCCAGTCTAGAAGGATTTTTTCCATATCAATGAACCAAAAAGAAAGGAGTAAAGGAAGGAAATTCTGCTTCCATAGGGTGGGATGAATAAGGGGTAAAGAGCTGGGATAGAAGTGTTAACTCAGGTATTCTTTACTCTTAAGAAATGGAGTGGAGGTCCCTTAGTGAAATATGAGCCCTAAGAAAAAAGTTCTCCCAATGCACACCCTCAGGGATCTCTCATTTTAATGGGGATTATGTATCCTGTGTGCAAGGGGAAAACATGTGAATAGTTTGATAAACTTTAGATTCGGGGTTAATGAAAATGATAAGTTGGAGAAAACATGCTAATTTGCTTTGGAAATGATCAGGAAAATGTATTAGAGTCCATAAAATGCTCAGTGTCATTTTTTACTGAGCACTTAAGATATACAGGCACTGAAGGGCATTAAGTCTTCACAACTACCTTGTAAAGTTGGTAGGATTATTACTGTTATTCACCAGGTGAATGGTAAGCACAGAGAGTAAGTGACTTATCCAAAGTCTTAGTGGGCCCCAGGATACTGAATTCACTCTGGGCCTTATCACTTACTACTTCTGTGACTGAGCAATTCAGTTAACCTCTTTGAAACTCAGTTTCCTCTTTTGTAAAAGGAGAAATATGATGTCAAATCTGCAAGACTTCCGATAATCCATACCCTAGCTACTTTAAAAGGTTTCCATGAAGGGAGATTAAAAGGAATAATGCACAGGAAAGTGTTTTTGGAAAATTAAAAACCTACATCAAGGTTAGGGATTTGGAGGGTTGTTACCACACAAACTAGTGCAAATTGGTAGCAAATACTGCAAGCTCTTGCCCCTATCTCCTCACCTTTCTTTATCGTATCAACAAAACTCTGATTCTGTCTCAGGGCATCATGTACCTAGTTAGAACTATTCACATCCCAGACGCTGTTATAGCCATAGGCAGCCATGTGACCACTTCCAGCCAATTAAGTGTAAGTAAAAGTCTATGGATTGGAGTTTCCATAAAATTTACTGTGTCTCTGATAGAAAAGGACAGACTCCAGTGTCATGTAATTTTTATCCTTTACACTTCTTCGTGTCTGGTGTGCAGACTTGACACTTAGAGCCGAGACATCCATCTTGCAACCAGAAAGACAAAAGTCACAGATGGTTGACCCTTGAACAACATGTGTTTGAACTGCAGGGCTCCCTTATATGCAAATTTTTGACAGGACAGGACTATAAATGTATTTTCTCTTCCTTATGATTTTCTTACTTTCTTCCCTGAGGCTTAATTTATAATACGGTATATAGTACATAAAACATGCAAAACATGTTTGATCTGCTTTGTTATTGGTAAAATATGTTAATTAACTGTTTATTAATGGTAAGGCTTCTGGTCAACAGTAAGCTATCAGGAGTTAAGTTTTGGGGGAATCAAAAGTTATACATGGATTTTTAACTGAATGGGGCCTGGGGCACCTAATTCCCATGTTGTTCAGGGTCAACTGTATTTAGAATGTTAGAGCAGAAAGCTGGAAGGAGACTGGGTCCTTGAGTGTTTGCTCCAGGAGATACACTAGTTCTAGATCATCTATCTGACTCTTCTTCCCAGAAAAAAATATCTCTATTTGTTTATGCTTCTGTGGTCACGTTTCTATTAATGCAGCCAAGTACAATCTTAGTTGACAAGTGTTAATTATAGCAACAAGAGAAGTGTTAAAATGCATTCTCAGGCTCTTTACTATAACTTTTTCTTCAGTTATTAAGGAATGTGATGCAGTATGACACAGTAGGAAGAGCTAGATTTTTTTTAATTTTCTTTAATGTTTACTTATTTTGAAGAGAGAGGGGTGAAGCAGGGAAGGAGCAAAGAGAGAGGGAGACACAAAATCCGAAACAGGCTCCAGGCTCCGAGCTGTCAGCACAGAGCCCAATGCCGGGCTCGAACCCACGAACCACATGATCATGACCTGAGCCAAAATCGGAGGTTTAAGTGACTGAGCCACCTAGGCACCCAAGCCAGATATTTTTGAACTGACTTTTACCTGGAGAAGCCCAAGGGTAGATTCTGCAACTGCTATTAACTGGCTGTGTAATCCTAAACAGGATCGTAACTCTAAAATGACAACAGTAATCTCCATTTCACAATGAGTTGTACATGAGAAGGGCCTGGTGCATAGTAAGTAATCAACAAATGTTTTTGGTACTTTCAATGGGTGCAGAAGAGACCCTAACAGCATGTCAAGGTTCAGAACTGGACTAGAAGTCATGAGTCAATGAAAACATGGGCTTTCTGGCTGTTTTTTCAACTCCTGTATTGATGCAGTACTATAGGACAGTAAGAAGTGCCTAGTAAGCCAACAAAGCAGAACTTTAACATCTTAATTAGCACCAAAACCATTTTTAGACGCAGCATGGCATAGGATTAAGAGTTCTGGCTTTGGAGCCAGTCATGTGGGGTTGGTGTCCTGGTTCTACCTTTTTCTTTACATAACCTGGGATGGATTACATCATCACTCTGAGGTTCAATTTCTTCCTTGTCTGTCTGGTGCATTTGCCTCATAGAAGAGGCTCAAATGAGATAACACATGTGAACCTGCACAGGCTTATTATTACTGTTATTTGTATTCTCCAGTCTGGTATAATGGTAAGCCCAGCACTGGCAAGGGAGGGAGAGGAAAGCAGGAGAGAGAAGAATGGGCTATAGGTATAAATTGAATTCCAAAGACACAAAGTGACTGGTTGGTAGAGAACCACAGAGGAGGTTGTTCACATCAATGCCACCCTTGATGCAGACTGGACCACTAAGCTTGTGAGGTGGTAGCTCCCTGCCAGGCAACAGCACTTGAGAAGATGGGGAACAGGTGCTACAAGAGGGGTTCAAAGTCCTTCATAGCTCCCTGACTCTTCTCCATGGCAGCCATTCCCCTGAGGACCCAGCAAGGCTGAAAATACACTCTGCCTCCAACACAGCTCAATATATTTTGGGCTGATGAGAGACTGGGGGAGGAGAGACCCAATCTGAGTGCTGCCTGTTAGTAATAAAAACCTCCAAAATGCATACAGCTCCTTGAGCAGTCCAGCCGTGGAGGGAATGTGTCCAGGCAGAGACATGCCCTCCCCTGCCAATGGCTGCCCTTCTCTGTGAAACTTCAGCTACTCTTCTGCTAGCCAGGGCCTCTCAGGAGACTTATTATCAGGGTCAAGTCCATCCTGTTCTTAAGGCCCTGCACTGGTTACACTGGGTTAAAGCACAGAAGCTATACAAGGGAGTGGACAGGGAGCAGGGAAGCCAAAAGCTACTCCATGTAGCAGTGGCTGCTGCTGTGGCCCTGTGCCTGCCCAGTTGGGCGTAACCAGCATTGACAGGGGAGTGAAGGAAAGAGCACAATCTGGGTACCAGAGGGACATAAAATCAAGTCTTATAACCTACTGTCTCTGAGCCTCTGAGCAAGTTAATGTAACCTCACTGATTCTCAGTTTCCTTGAGCTTTTTGTGAAATAATTCTTAAAAAGCAATAATAGCTAAAATTTGTAATACTTATAGCTAATACTCACTGAGTAGTGAACATGTACCAGATCCTATTCTAAACATTTTATGCATAGGATCTCAACTCAACAACCCTGAAGTAGAGGTCCCCATTTTACAGACGAGGAAACTAAGGCACAGAGAGGTGGGCTAAGTTACCAGGGTCACACAGATAGTAACAATGCATGAGGAATGAAAAGTGTCTGCACAGAGTGAGATTCTCTCAGTGGTAGCTATCCCAAAGAAGGGTGCCTAAGTTAATAGAGTAGCTCATACTACTTTTCTCCAAATGCCATCTGATATATCCATCACCTTACAATAAACCTGGGAGGTAAGCAGAATCAGCACCATTATACAGGTGAGTATATCAGTCAGGGAAACAGAATCCACTCGAGTATTTCAAAACAGAGAGGATCTCCTACAGGGACCTCATTACACAGGTGATAGAAGAGCTGAAGTAGTAACCCAGAGAGTTCTACCATTTCCAATCTTTTGGCTAGAGCAAGAACTGTGGAGGTAGTTGCTGGCTAGCCAGAAGCTGGGACCCTTAAGGAAGAGTCTGTTTAGAGTTAGAGCCATAGAGAGGAGTCCGTGGGACTACAGGTGGAAGATACACCAGCTTCCTCACCCCGTCTAGTCTTCTACTAGTGCCATACATGGGCCAGGCCCATGTGGAACTCAACCTGAGAGCTTGGGGAATGTAGTCTCCTGAAATATGTAGTGGAGCAGAGCAGAGGAGGGAGGAGACCAAATAGGCAAATGAGAGCCACAGAAAGGAAAATATGTGACTTACCCAAGGCCACAGAGCTGTTGAGGAAAAGATCCAGGAGTAGAATTCAAGCCTCCTACTACTGACATTCCTCCCAACTTCTTCCCAACCCCTTAACTTGTCCAACAAAATATTCTTTGAACTCTTTATTCTACTTATACACTATTTTCTAGAGGTTTTCCCATCTTTTCAAGGCTCATCCTTTACCCTAACCCTAATCCCTTTCTGCAGTTGACCTGGTTCCCACATTTTCATAGGGCTTCAAGACAATGTGACCTAAATTCCTTTGACATCTATCCCTTTACTCCTTTTCTGCACCCACTGTTAGTGCCTTCTCTCAGTCTGAATCATTCACCCCATATCAGTCAGGGTTTAATCAGGGAAGATGAAATTCTAAGAGTGTTGTGGAATAAAAGATTTACTGTAGGAAAAATACATTCTATAACTGTGAGAGAATCTAGGAAGTAAGGTCCCAACAGGGGGGAAGCTGAATGATCAAATAAAAGTTACTATCTAGCCTTCCTGAATATGGAAACGGGTGATCAAGTTGGAGCTCATGAAGGAATATGTGCAGCCAGGCACACACAGCTACTGGGGACAGTCTGAAAAAAAAAAAAAAAAAAACTGATGGAAAAGTCTTTGGAAGACTGTTTGGAAGATGCCACTGTAACTGGTTGTGAGTCTGGGAATGATATTGGAGAGCAGGGCAAGCAAGCAGAGTTGACAGTAGTAAAGACAGGCTGAAATTTTCTGAATTTCTATCCAACTCCCACCTGGAAATTGTGAAGACAAGCTGGTGTCCCCCTCCACCTCTGCATGTACCTACCCATCTAACCACAGCGAATTTCAGAGAGTGTTAGCCACTGCTCCACTTGCATCGTCCAAATTACGTGCAAATTTCTCTCCTAGCCAACTCTAACAGAACTGTAAAGGGCAACATTGTTCTGGCTCAGCTGGTCGACACACTATAAAGCCACCTGATTCCCCTACTCCAGGCTAATCCTGTGATCTGGATGCCATACCGTCCTCAAGGGACACACACTCTCCATTAACCCCTCACTTTTTTGGTCCTTTCAAGTACTCACTCTCCATTGCTCTGTTGTTGTTGTTGTTGTTGTTTTATCTGTCCAGGAACATGCTCAGTGTTTCCCATACTGTAAAAAGAAAATTTCCCTCCACACTTGCCATCTCCTCTCCTCATTTCTATCAAAACTAATGCAGGGGTGGGGGGTGAAGTACATGCTTGATCCTCCTGAAACTGGACCACCTGCTTACTTCTCAACCTGCCCATCCTTAACTCCCCCAGTCATTAGACTTCCTGCCCTGTCTTCACCAAAAGCATGGCTCAGCAGGTAATGATGACGCCCTGGGCTTGGCCAAACCAAAGTTTCTTTCCTTAGGGCTCACCCTCTCTATAGCATTTGACATTGTTAGTGATTCCTTCTGTTTTGGGTCTCCATTCTTCCCTGGCTTCTATGATTCTGTTCTTTCCCAGCTTTCCTCCTCCTCCCAGGTTATACAATCTCATACTTCTTCATAAATCTTTCTTCTTTTGCTCATTCCTTAGATGTTAGGATTGGCCAGGGTTCCAGCTGGGGCCATCTCCCCACACACACTCTCACTCAGTCACAGCCCAACTGGCCCCAAGACTTCAAATGACATCTATGTGCTAATTACTTCAAAAGATTCTAGTCCCAACTGCTTTCCTGAGCTCTAAACAGTTACTTCCAGCTACCAGGTGCTGATACCATGAGATGATGTCTAAAGAGGGCTATTTGAGTGAGCAAAGATGGAATGAATAAAAATCAAATAATAAATACCAAGGCTTTTCAAGTCGTAGGCATTATACTAAGCATTTTGTATTTACTCTCTTTGAATCTTCAAAACTCTTAAGAAGCAGATACCTGTTAGCTCCATTTTACAGATGAGAAACCTAAGGCTCAGAAGGATAATCAGTAAACTTCAGGTCTGGCCATAATGAAGTAAATGGTACCGGACATGTGTTGAAAAAGCGAACCACAGAGTGGAAGAAAGTTATTCGGAAAACATATTTATCATAAGGTCTTGTACTGAAAATATGGAAAGAATACTTGCAACTCAATAGTAAGAATAAACACAACCTAATAAAAATAGGCAAAATATTTGAACAGATAATTCACCAAGGAGAAGATTCTCAATGCCATTAGTCAAGAGTGAAGTGCAATTTAAAACCAGAGTGAGATAGCACTGTACCCAAGCATGATGAAAAATAAAAAGACTGATAATACCAAGCATTGGCAGAGATATGGAACAATTGTAGCTCTGGTGCATTACTAGTCCCAATACAAGGTGGTCCAGCACTTTAGGAAACTATTTGGCAGTTTCTTAGAAAATTAAGTATGCTCTTAACCATATGATCTAATAATCTTAGCCCTGAGCATTTTCTCAAGAGAAATGGGAGCATAAGAAAACAAATCTTGTTTTGTTCTATGAACTGTACATGAATGTTCATAGCAGAACAAGAGTCTTTACTCACAAGAGGCAAAAAGTGGAAACAATCCAAATGTCCATCGTCTGATGAACGGTTAAACAAATTGTAGTATATCCATACAAATGGGGACAGAATGGTCTCTTAATTAAGTGGTTTTGGAATGCATGGATAACTACTTTAATGTGATAAGGAGGAAAGAATTGCTGATAGATGTAACACCACTGATGAATCACAAAAGCATTATATAAAGTGAAAGCAACTGGATACAAATAATTCTAATTCTAAGAGCTTATAGAAAGGGCAAAACTATAGCACCTAAAATCAGATCAATGGGTGCCTAAGGCTGACGCTGATAGAGAATTGACTGCAAGTGAATATGGGGTTACTTTGTGGGGGAATGAACATATCTTGTACCGTGATCGCGGTGGCAGTCACACTCGTACACGTTATGTGTCAAAACAAAACATTAATCTTATTACATAAAAATTACACATCAAAAAGCTGATTAAAAGAAAGCATGGGACGTCCAAAGAAGAGATAGGTACAGAATATAAAGGAAGCAAAAGATGGAGCACACCTTAGAACGCAGGGCTTCAGGGAAAGCCTCTGACAGTATAGAATCTTGAAGAATAAGTAGGCATGAACCAGGCAGCAAGCAGTTCCTTGTGGCTGGTTCTGCAAAAGTGAGAGCCTCTGTTTGCCTCTGTTGGCCAAGACTAGGAATGAGCCCCAATATGAGACTGCATTTAGGAGAATGGGGAAGATTAGGTGGGTTCCATTCTTAAGACTGGAATGGAGAATGGGGTTCAATAAGGCATAAGAGTGTATAGATACAAAGACAAAGATAATGTTTGAAGAGCTTTGAGAGGTTACAGAACTCTAATCTCTGCCAAGCTCCCCCACAGCAACATACTGCTTAGGGCAAACACTCCCTTTCTCTGGGAAGTTTGGTCATCTGTAAAGTGGGAGGTGGAGGAGTAAAGGGCAGACTGGATGATCTCTAAGGTCTCTTCTTTAACTTTCCAGCTTAAGTCCAGACCACTGCTATATGGGCACTCTTCTGCTGGTTTTGTTATGTACAAGAGACTGGTGTTCTGAATTCCTGCCCTGTAATTCACTGCCTTTTCCCTTCATCCTCCTAATGTCTGAGGGTCACATGCAGGGAGGAGGGAAATGAGGAAAGGAAGACAGAGCTGTGCAGGAAGTACAAGATCTGGAATCCTGCCCAGAGCTCATATTCTGGGAAGGCAGAGGAAGAAAAAAGAAGCCAGCCAGGCATTTCAGGTGTAGAAGCAGTCAGGTCCATCCATTTGACAAACACTTATGGGGCACCGACTGTGTATGATACCATATATCCTTATCAAGCACCTCCTGTGAGCTTGGTGCTAGGATTCAGCAGTGAGAAAGACAGATGTGGTCGTTGTGGGAGTTTAAATGCAGGAGGCACTGATCAGATTTGTTATTCAAACAGAAAATGGGCTGCCTTGCTCAGAATGGATTTCAGGTATTAGTATCCCTCCTTTACACATAAGGAAATTTGGGCTTAGTAGGATGAAGATTCGGCTCCAGCTAGATACTGATTATTAGCCAACCTCACATAGTAGCCACCTATGCTGGCTACAATCTATGCCTTAGTCTATTACAGAGATTATTTCTATTCATGATATTCAGGAAGTAGTACCTAGGGGGAAAAGGGCCAGGGAGGGAGGGAGAGGCAGTGATGGAAATTGAGGCGCCCCAGGGGTCAGGATGTGCTGGGCTCACACTTCAGGTCCTCCACTGTGATGCACTCTATTGGAGCCTGGTTGAGGGGCCAGCCATTCCCAGGGGCTCTGGTCAGAGGCAACAGCTGCCTGCCACTGCCCAAACAAAGACATCTAGTTGCATCTTGTTCCTATCGATTACCCACCAAAGTGTCTCTCATTGTTAGGCATTCCCCAGGGGCAAGCAGGAGAAAAGGAGCCCTTTCTCCTTTTTTTGCTTTTAATGACTTCCAATCCTACCCAGTGATCTCTGCCCTCTTCCTAGAGGCAGGAGGGGGTGGGGGTGGGGAGGGAGAAGAACAGGAGAGAAAGAAAACATGGAGGTAGTGAGGAGGGTAATAAGCACTGATACAAAGCTGAGAGATTGAGAGAGACAAAGGGAGAGAAGCAAAGGCAGAGAAAAAGAGATACAGAGACAAAGAGAGAGACAGAGAAAAACCAGCACGCAGAGACCAATAGAGAGAAGCCACAGAGAAGACTCAGGGACTGAGGGAGAGACAGAGGAAGCCAAATAGAGACAAAAAAGAGCTGAGACAGGGACAGACAGAGGCAGATCCAGGGAGGAAGTGGACAGAGGAAGGAGAGACAGAGAAAGATAAAGAAGTGGACAGTAGGGACAGAGGCTGAAAAAAAAAAAAAATAAAAGCAGCAAGGAAATACAGAAAACTGAGGAAGAGAGAAGTAGGCAAAGAGAAGGAAGAGGGGTCAGAGGAGGGGATGAGAGAGAGAGCACTCAAGGTCCAGGGGTGGAGAGGGGTCAGTGAAGCACATGTGGGGA
Source organism: Proteles cristata cristata (assembly GCA_017311185.1). Taxonomy (NCBI): domain Eukaryota; kingdom Metazoa; phylum Chordata; class Mammalia; order Carnivora; family Hyaenidae; genus Proteles; species Proteles cristata. The sequence continues at coordinate 1,419,302 of JAESUZ010003875.1, forward strand.
GCCCAGACACAGCCCAGGCACAAGATTCCTCTCCAGCCCAGGCACAAAATGTATGCAGATTTTGGTGGATTGGTTGTTTAGCCTTTTCACCTGTGAACCCTTGTTAACTCCTAGCAAGAGGAAATCAAAGCTCCTGGGAAGCATGCAGCCACACAGCCACACCCTTCCCTGCACTGTGGGGCGCAGCACTGGGACCCACGCAGACCTTGGACTTGGGAGACAGAAAAGGTCTGCGAGCATCGCATGCTCCAGGACTCAGGCCTGAGTCCTCTTACCTCTTAGCTCCACTCGGATTTCCCAGGGATGTTTCTCTCTCCCTCAGCTCCTGGACTCCCCAGTAATGGTGATGCCCAAACCTCCATACCTGGCAGAGCCCTCTGAGCACACACCTGTGCTCCCACACTCACGTCCCCTCGGATGCCCTGCTCCCTCCCACACAGCCCTCCCCGCCCCGCCCCCCCCCCTTGCCTGCAACAGCAACACAGACACAGCTCAATACCGTCCTGCCTCCTTCTCCAGCCTGCTCTTTCTCCCAGGGACTCGGGCTCCAGCCCATCATCCCAGATGGAAACCTCTAGGCCATATCACTCCATATCGGATCCTGCACTTTGTCAGGCAGTAGTTAGTGGTTATAGAAGCCATTCCATTCTGTCCATTCTGCTTCTAGCCACCCAACACCGGCATTCACCCGCAGCACTCGCTAGCCGAGCCCTGCCTCCAGGCACACAGAGGCTTCTCCATCCTCCACAGCCACCAGGATGGCAGAACAGCAAGGCAACTCTGTTCCCAACTTCCCTGCTTCAAAGCATGTGGGAGCTCTACACACACACAGGACGGGGATCAAGAGTCCTTTGTGACCTGGACTTTTCTACGTCTCTCCTCTTCACTCCTGCCACACCCCACCCCTCCCAAAGGCACATCTGTGCACACCAGGCTCTTCTCAGCCTCCCTGCTATTGTGCTTGCTCCTCCCTCCTCCTGGAAAATCTTTCCTCCTCCCAGCCCCCTACGTGCTCTAATTCTTAAGAGTCCACATATGCCAAGCATTTTATATATGTATAAAATTTCTACTCTTCCCGAGATAGCTATTGTCACTCTCCTGTAGAGAAGGCAGCGAGGTTCCATGATCTAAGTCACGTAGCTTTAAGAGAGGCAGAGCCCAGGTTTAACCCCAGGGCCCTCGGCCCACGTGTCCGTACTCACGGTGCCACATCATCAGCACTTAGTAAAAAACGAACAGCCCATGCTCAGGGAGCAAGCATCGTGTCTTAGGCACCTGCTAAGCATCATGTGCATTACCTTGTTGAATCCTCCCAATCACCCTGTGAATCAGGTGCTATTTTGCAGGGATAATTACTCTTCCCATTTTTCCAATCAAGAAACCAAGGCACAGGGAAGATGAGTAACTTGTACAATTACCATGCAGGAAGCTGGGATAGAAAGCACAGGCAGGCTGGCTCCTGAGCCGACTTCCTGACCTGCTGTCCAGAGGTGAATGGAGAGCGGCCTTCTAGTTCTGTGTCTGCCACTGTTTGTTCAACTTTGCCACGTCGCCCGGTATCTCAGAGCCTCAACTCCCTCATATGAGCAATGGAGGCAATACCAGATGGCCACAACTCCAAGAGCAGGCTAAAGACCAAGCAGGAAAAGAAAGGTAGTGACCTGCTTTCTCAAACCTAAAGAATAAAGGAAGACGGCCACATATTGGTCCACAACTAAGTGCCAGGCACCAGATTGTGTTTTCATATATCAAATTCAACACAGTGTGTGATATTGGCATTATTAGTCCCACCTTACAGGTAAGAGAAGTAAGGTCGGCATGGGAGATAGACACACATCTGAATATTCAAAGAGTATTTAACTTGCATTCATAAAGTGCATTTACAGTATACAAAATAACGCATTTTGTTTCTTTTTGATCCTTGACACCCTTGTGAAGCAGGCAGAACAGAGATTCAGTCTGTTTTGCAGATAAGCACTTTCCTAATTCAGGTCCAGAGATCCCATGACCTGCTCAAGGTTACACAGCCAGTGACAGAACCAAGGCCTTCCACCTCTTTGGCCAATTTGGCCATTTGAGAGTCAGGATGGGCTAAGATCTCTGTGCTTTCAGTACCAAAGATGAGAAAAGGGCAACTGTCTCTATTCTTCAATGGGGGAAACCAAGTCTTTTATTGAGTCAAGTAACTTGTCTAAGAACCCAGCCCTTGTACCCAGACTCCAGAGCCCAAGCTCTAACCATTTCTATCCCATCCAGCTCAACTTCAGGTCAAAGAGGTAGGTAAGATCAATGAAATGCCAAATCCCAGATTTTGTCCATGAGTGAGACACTCTGCTAGGGCCAGGCTTATACAAATGAGCTAGACATAGGATTACTTAAGACTCTTTGGTTGTAAGTAACAAAAACCAACTCAAGCTGGCTTAAGCAAAAATGAGTAATCTATTATAAGAATAATGCATCTCTTGTTAACCCTAAAGACAAGAGTGTGGCCAGCCTTTTGAAAGGTTGAACCAAGGAAACAGAGGTCTGTCAGCAGCCCAGATGGGGTTTGCCTTTCCCTGGACCCTGCTTTTCTCTCTACAGAGCAGTTCCCATGCTTCTCAGGACATATGGTGGGTAGAAGGTGGCCACTTAGGTGTTCCTGAGCTTCCATCTCCTCTGCCAAGAGCCCAGTCTAGACAGAGCCAGAAACTCTGACACTGTGTATAAGTTCCAGATCATCTGAGTGGCCCAGCTTGGCTCAGCACCTATCCCTGGTCCAAGTAATAGTGGCCATTAGAATGGGGACACATTACCCAAACACAACAGTGTGTGGGGAGCAGCCCTCAGAGTAAGGGAGGGAAATCATAAGGTCATGGGATGGATGGACGCTCTAAAGCTGTTTACTTCTGGTGGGATTCTGGCCCCTAAAAAACCAGAGTTAGCGGGCAAGATAGGCAGATACACTCAACCACTGTCTAGCCTTGTAAGGGCCGGGAGGGAGGTGTGTGTACACTGCTGAGATAGCTCAAGTGGCCAGCAACCAACTTTGTCAAAGAAGACGAAGGAAAGCAACCATTCTAACCACTGTTAGCAGAATTAGCAGAACCTCAGAGGTAGTTTCAAATGATACACATTGTGTGTGTACATATACACACATATGTATAATAAAGGCTTTAAAGAAAACTTTATTATAATTATAATTTTAGATAATGAGGAGTATTATTCAGATATATTTTGGGGGATTATAGTAATGTTTTGGTATATAAGGTTAATGTATAAAATTCAAAATGAAGACAGACCAGGTAGGTTTTTAAGTCTGTAACCATGATAAAATAAGATTGCAAGGACTGGCGAGGCAGTGTGGTCTAAGGGAAAGAGCATTCTCATCCGAATCAGACCGGTGTGCATTTGAAGCCCAGCTCTGAAATCTACTAGCAGTGTTTTGCTGGGGAAGCTGTATACCCTCTCTACTCCTCATTCCTCATCACAAACTGGGGCTAAGAATACCGTTCTTAGAGGCCTTGAGAATACCAAGAGGCATGACTGATGTGAATCAGAGCATGTCACTCCTCTGCTCAGAAGCAGAGTGGCCGGAGTCCCTCCTAAGTCCTGGAAGGACCAGCATGATCCTCCCTCCACCCATCCTGTGCCATTCAGTATCTGCCCCCATTGTCGGCTACGCCTCATTCCTTCTTTGACTCGCCTCCAGTGATACTCCCTTTCTGTCTCTCAAACACTCCAGTCAGGCTTCCACATCAGAGGCTGACACCTCTATTTCCTCTACCTAGAAGCCCTTCCCCTTAACATCTTGAAGACTGACCTCTCACCTTCTCCACTGCTTTGCTCAGATGTCATCTTCTGTGACCACTGTATTTAAAACTGCAACCCCCCACCCCGGCATGTCCTATCCCCCTCTCGCTTTTTCTCTATGATATGGATGCCCTTTAATTGGGCATGTAATTTTCTTATTTATTTTACGTATTGTCGGTCTTTCCCCACCAGAATGTGGTCTTCCTGAAAACGTGGAATTTTTATCTGTTCAGTTCACTAACTATAGTAGCTCAGCGTCTGAAACAGTACCTGGCACATAGTAGGCAACTCAAGGGATGTATTCAGTGAGTGAATGAATACATGAAAGCACCTAAAACAAAATACAGCACATAGTAGGTGCTCAACATCACTTCTTTCTTTCCTTCCACGTCTTCTGAAATGATTGCTTTTTCCTCACGTCTTCATTAGATATTCAATGTAAATGATGTTTTCTTTAAACCCATAGCATACTCTGTATTCAGGCTACTGATATGTCAGGAGTTTTTCTCTCCTCTATTTCTCTCCTTGCTTTTTTTTTGACATGTTGCATGGACATAGAAGGTGCTCCATAAATATCTGCCGGATTGACTTAAATACCCGAGTCCCAGGAAAGGACATAAAATAAATGTTCTGCCCACAGCTGGCAACACTTGTAATGATCAATTCTTGATGGAGTCTTGATTACACTGAGGAATCTGTATACTAAGAAAGAATGAAGATGAGCATATACTCTGGCACCAAGCAGGAGAAAGGCTCTGTATTCATATGGTCCTGGAGTGGACATCTGTTATTTTGGTCTGTCAGCTCCCTTAGAAGAGCTACCACTCTCCACTGCAGTCGTATCATTCCAGCAATGCTGCCAATGTGGGGCCAACCCTACCCCCTGCCCTCTACTGAGGCGCCCTGACCAGCCAACGACACTGTCCCTTTCCTCAGCGAGTGATGCTGTGGTGCCCTCTTTCCACCTAAGAAAATGATGAACTGGCAGGGTGAATTTTAGTAATTATATGAAAGGATTTGTATCAGTGGCCACAGATTGGCACCTTTTCTGCAGCGCAGTCTGTCCACAATGGGAGAAGAGACATTCAGCGAGAGAGAGAAAAGACGAGAGGGAGAGAATGTGAACAAAAGCAAAACCTGCTGTATCCCAAAACTTAAAACACCTGCTGACACACAGTAAGCACTCAGTAAATATGTGTTGAAGGAACTGTTGGAGGGGAGAAGGAAGAAGAATGGGAGAGAGAGCCAGTGACTTCACTCGTGTCCAGTTCCAAACACTTACTCGGATTTTTTCTGCATTTATTTATGGAGCTGGCACCACACGCTACACGCTCTGCTAGCAGCTGATACTAGAATAGTGAACATACTAACATGCGTCCTGCCCTAAAGGAGCTTATATGCTGCTGGAGAAGGCAAAGACCAAACAAAACAATAAGGTAAATCACAGTCCTCCACAGACAATGCCTTGGGAGACCATGAGATCACCACGTCCTGGGCCTCGTGGGAACAAGCTTCTCCGCTCACAATAACTGCCTATCTGTGCAACCGGTCTCCAGTTGTCAGAGGGTATCCCCAGTGGTGATGTCTATTTCACGTGACCCCACACTTTGGCTACACTGAGACGTTCCATCTCTAGCACGACTTGGGAACTATGACCCAAGACACGGACTGGGATGCACTGCAGCTGAGTTGTGTTAAAGTCAAACTTTTAGAACGAACTTGAAGAATTCCTGCTGCTGAGGTCCAAAGACTGGCCCTGGCCCTTGGCCATTCTGAGGCTTGGCCGGTCGGTTCTTTTGGATTCTGCTAACTTCCCCTGGGCCCCTAGTATATTTCCAATTTTGCTTAAGCTAACCAAAGTTGAGATCTATTTTTGCAACCGAAAGAAACTCCAGTAAAACAAAACCTTTCCTCCAACTCTCAGGAGAATTGAGAGAAACAGAAAGAAAAGAAACTAAGTAAACTATTATAGCACTTTGGGATTTTCATAGGACTTTCCCCTGCACACTTCCTCTTAACATCCCACCATTCAGGAAGAGGGCATCATCATTTATTCTCACCTACAGATGCAGAATTCTACCCCCAGTAACGTTAACTATTGTTTTAGGGTTTTGAGATTAGAGAGGCTTCATTTTAAACTCAAGTGTTGTCACTGGATCTGTGATTTGAGCAAGTTGTTTAACCTCTGTGAGTCTCAGTTTCCTCAAGGGTGAAATAGAGCGGCAGTTACAGCATTTCCAGAGTTGTGCGGATGAAATCAGATCTTGGATGAGAAGCTCTGAGCATTGACTTGGCCTTCAGTAGCTGCCTAAGTGTTCAGAATCCACTGCCACTACTCTTGTACACCCCATATATGTTTGTAAATGTGCATTCCTAGACGCACGCGCACACACACACACACACACACACACACACGGCCTGTACAGGCATAAGTGAGTAAACAGTGTTTTGAACTGTGGTTTTCTGACTCCAGAAGCTCCACACTTTTAACTACCCCCATGTGGCAGAGAGGATGGTGGAGAAACCCAACTCTACATTATCAAAAAACTTGGACTTATTTCATCTGGAAAGGATTCTAAAGAACATCTCAAAGGAATCATGGGGAACAGAGACCAGACATGCTCTGTGAATTCTCAGAAGCGGAACTATGCCAACAGGTGGTACCAGATTTCTGCTTAGCATGAAGAACTTTCTTGGGGCCAACACTTGCAGCCTTGCAGAGAGGTGTTGAGACCTCATCACTGGCACTAAGAAAGCTGGCTGAGGGACCTACTTGGAAGGCATGTCAATAGAATGCATGTATGAAACAATTCCTCCAGGCCCTGAGATTCTAAGAGCCTCTTTGGGTATGACTATGTGACTGAGATCGCCTGGTAAGACACCATATCTCAGGGGGCAGATCTCACAAGCAGTAGGTTCCCGTGGACAGACCAGAGCGTTACTGGACTGTTGTAAGATGAAGTAGAGACTGGGCCATTTATTGTATTTGACATGAGTCCTGGATTCCTCACGTCTCATCTCTCTAGTAACTGAGACCAATCATATGCTCATTACATAGTCCCCCAAAGTAGCTGGGCCCCAGCATGACCAATATCCCTTGACAGCCCCCAAGGGCCTCCTAGAAGAGTGCCTGACCCCAGGGCAGCCTGTCAGGAAGAGCCAGCCTCCCTTTGAATAAGAGTCATGGCTTTGAGTGGGAAACAGTGTATTGAGAAAGCTGCAAGCCCACTCTCGGGACCCTAAGAATCTAGATTCAAATCGAACTTTGTCTATGACTCAAGCCAAGTCATTAAACCTGTCCGCTGTTAAGTTCCTCATCTGTGACACTCCGAGTGGCTGGGAGGGTGAGGTGAGAAGAAACACCCTTCAGCACGATGCCTGGAGGACAGTGGATGCCCAGGGAAGAGCTGTCCATCCATCCTCCATCCCTAGCTAACCTCTCTCCTCATCCTTTCCTTCTTCCTTTTCCCTTTTCCCCCAGTTCCCACTGGGCTGGCAGTCCCAGCTGGGCTAGCAGACTCCCTCTCCATACCGATCATCCTAACTCCCCAGGGTCAGTGCCTTACCATCTAAAAAGGCCCATTCATACACCTTATTGCATTTCATCCCATAGGATCATCTGACACTACTGCTCCTTGAACTTACGCGCTGCCTTCTGGGTAACACCCACCACCATCTACTCCACAACAGGCCAGGCTCTTCAATCATCTAAGGCCTTTGCACTTGCTGTTCCCTCTGCCTGGGATCAACCTCCTCCAACCCTAGTCTTCTTGTAGCTGGCTCCTTCTCACCACAGGGGCTCACTCGCATGAGTGGGCCACTCTGAGTGACTCACAGTCAGTCACTGTGTAGGTTCCTCCAAAGTACTCTTTGTCACATCATTCCCATTTTAACTCTCTCAGAGCACTGATCGTAACCTATAAATCTATTCTCTGTCTACTTTTAAATTGTTCATTATAAAAGGCTGCCCTTTCAGTGCATAAACTCCATGAAAGAAGGGCCTTCATCTCTCTTGTTCATTGTTGTACCCCCGAGCCTACCAGGGTGAGTGCACTCAGATCACGATGGGGGAATGGGTGCAGCAATGAATGAATGAATTACTGTCATTGTTGTCCCACTTTATGGATGAGGAAACTGAGGCTCAGAGGAGACTTGCCCCATTTCTCACAGGACTGTGTGTCTGTCTCTCTTCTAACAACCTGGTGCACCCCTTGGTTTCTTCTAGGAGGCTGGTGACTGAACCTGACCTTGGGGAAGAATAGGCCAGACCTCAACAGAGCATTCCTGGCCCAGAACCTCAGGAACATAGTATTATTAGTGCTACCGAGTACCAGGCACTGTGCTATTCATCTCAGAAAAGGAAACTGAGGCACCGACAGGTCAGAGTGCCTATGTAAAGTCCTGGTAGAGCAGGTCTGCAAACCCAAGGCTATCAAGCCGCAGGTCAGTGAACCACTGTGTGGAGCCCCTTCTTCTCTCCAAGGCTGCCCCTCTCCTTTGTCCTCTCTCAGCTCTGGCTCCTGTGACCTACAGGCTACAACACACCAGAGAAGACATGGGCTTGCCTTTGAGTTTAAATGGAGCCAGAAATCTGAGACTCTGAAAGCAAAAGAGAACAACCGCTTTTGAGAGGCGCCCACCTGTAATTGGCACGGCCCGGTCGCATCTCCCTCAATTTGTAACGAGGTAGAAATCCTGTTGAAGTCCTTGGAAGGCCGTCCCTGCTTAACGAGGACACGATCCAGCCCTGGGCAGTTCCGGCCGCTTTCAAAGCCGCAGCCCAGAGCCAGTTTTAATGATCATGGAAGGAACTTCTGAGAGAGTTGTAAGGGGAGGGTGGGATAATTGCACTAGAAATGTATGCCACTGACAACAATGGCCGGCTGGCCCCAGGCTCTTTGGGAGATGTGGCCTTCGAGGTCATCTCCTCTGGCACCTGCTCTGATTCTCTCTGACTCTCTGCTCCAAGATAATTATGAAAGATAGTATAATCCCCTCTACCACCATCTCATAAATCTCTACCTCCAACCCCAATGAAGCGTTAAAAAAAAAAAAAGATTCTTAGTGGCCAAGTTTAATGAAAATACAGTGGGTTCGGGTGTGGGAAGGCTGACCATGCTCCTCACCAGCTGTGTGATCTATAACAAGTTACTTAGCCTCTCTGGACCCACTTTCTCAGCTGGAGGAAAAAAATTATCAAATCAGATACCTATCTGATGGTCCATCTAGAATGTCCGTGACAGTGCCTGGCACAGGGTAGGTATGCTAGTAGCGGAGAAGAAAGATGTGGCATCTTGACCTAGTGGTATTGTATATTTCTGGTCTCCAGAAATTCATTCACACCTGCATGACAAAATTATTAATATGTAAATGTTCTTCCTCCATCTTCTCCCACCTCCCCTGCACCCCCTACCTGGTAAACATGATGTTGCCTTTGTACATCCAATTTCTCCCTGGCCCCATCCTCCAGGGAGACGTCTGTCTTTGTCAGATTTTCATGCTGCAGATCTGAGAGAATGGCTAGAGCTCAAAACACCACCTCCTCCCCGTTGCCATTACTCACCCCACCCCACCCACCTCTTTTCTGACTACTAGAAACACGATAGGGATTTGGTCTGCTCTGTTCACAGCCAGATACTGACACCTATTATAACCCCATCACATACTTAGGAGTTAGCATCAAGAGATATTTGTTAAATAAATGAAAGAAAGTGGTTCTCTACCAGCTGTGGTTTTGCCCCACAAGTATTCCCCCAAGGGATACTGGCGATGTCTGAAAACATTTCTGGATGTCACATCTGGGAGGCAGTGCTGCTGGCATCTAGCGGGTAGAGGCCAGGGATGCTGCTAAACACAGAACGGTACTGAGGACAGCAGAGGGTTGCCCAGCCCCGGGTGTCCACAGTGCTGAGCCTGAGAAGCCTGATCTACTCCAAGACCAGCCAGCAATGCCTTCAACATCCTCCCGTGACCATCCTGGGGCAAGGCACTGTTGTTTCCCACTAGTTACCCTGCAGCACCCTCCATCATATCTCCCTGTTTCTACTCTTGTTCCTGGAAATCTATTCTCCATAAAGCAGCCCAAGAAATGGTTTACAAATCAAGTCCATTTCCTACTAAAGACCTTGCAAAAAACAAAAACAAAAACCTTTGGCTTCTCACTGCCCCGTGAAGAAAATCCAAACTCCTTACTGTGTTTTACAAAACCCTACATGATCTGGCCTCCACCTACTTCTCAGCCCTCAGTTCCTACTACTCACCTCCTCACTCACTCCTTCCATGCACCCTGATATTCTCTTTCTCTAACTGGTGGTTCTCAAAGTGTGGTCTTCGGTCCAGCAGCAGCAGCAGCAGCAGTATCCCCTGAAAGTGGTTAGAAATGAAAATTCTCCAGTCCTCACCCCACTGCCACCACCTGAACAGGAATTCCAGGGATAGGGCCAGCAGTCTGTGGGTCACCAAGCCCTCCATGCAATTCTGATGCGTTTTCAATTTCAGACCCAATGACCTAACAGGCTCACTGCTACCTCAGGGCCTTTGCTTCCATTCTTCTCTTTGTCTAGAATATCCTTCCCCCATCTCTTCATGGGATTAAATCCTTGTCATGCAGGTGTCAATTCAATTGATCATTTCTAACCCAAGCCTTCCCTTAACACTCTACCTAGAGTTGGCCTCTGACCCAAGTTAATATCACATTACTTCATTATGGGCATTATTTTATTAAATTGTAACTGTCACTTATTTCTAGTTACTTTCTCCTTTACTGAAAGTAAGCTCCCTTGAAGAACAGGAACTTTGTCTCATTCATTGCTCCATCTCTAGTGCTCAGAGCAGTGCTTGTCAAAATATTTATTTAAGGAATGAATAAGTAAGTGGAACATCTAGTTAATAGTGAGCAGAAGAGAAACTAAAAAAGAAACAAAGGAAACTATCAATTTACATGATAATGAGAAGTGGGGGAGGGCAGAGAAATATAAAATACTCAAACTGGGGCATTTAAGAAATTTTGGCTTTGGAACGATAAAAGGAGTGGGAATTAGAAGGAAAAGAGGGAGTTCTGAGAAGTGTCACTACAGGTGCTGTATGACACACACAGAGACTCAGTTGCCGGGAGCCTCCAACATGTGCCTCGTGGAGTGGTGACACGGAGGTGACACGGAGCCCTGGAACTGAAGAGTTTACTCGTGAACCTTGTGCATTCTTCTAACACAGTAAAGGCCTTCTAAAAGCCGAGTCCCAGGGGGGGCACTGAAAAGAATTAGACACGAACCCTGTCTTCAAGAAGCTTAAAGTGTGATGTGGGGGCGAAGATGTGCACAGAGGGCCTAGGGGAGAAAGACGGGCCATGCTAAGAGAGGAAGCACCTTCTGGTGCTTTACATAAGGTGCCTCATGTGATGCCCACAAAAGGTAAGTATCCCCATTCTACAGATGATCATAAAAATAGTAACATTGGTCGAGCATCAGGTATCTTTTAAGCTAAATGCTTTCTAGGAATTTCCATGGACTTCTCACTGACTCCTAGGAGGTGTTTACATCACAGTCTCCTTTGCACCAATGAGAAAATTAAGCCTCAGGGAGCCGAAGTGATTTGTACAAGGTGATAGAACACCTCTGCTCAAAAGAAAAATCTAGGGATCCCTGTTCCCACTGGATATTCTCCAGAGACTATTTTCAGCTTTATACAAGGAAGAAATTGCCAACCAGCATGGCTGTCTGACTGTACAGTGGGTTAGCTCATGAGATAGTGAGTTCTCTTGTGGTACATATCCAGACAGAAACTAGACATTAATTTGCCTGGGATAATATAGTGAGTGCTGTAAATAGAGGGATATTAAACCAATGACTTCTAAGTTTCTGGATGTAAGATCTCATGATTCTATTCCTAGATGCACGGCTTTGGGACAGCCCTTCTCCAGAGATTGCATTTTCTTTTCATGGGATTATATGACCGTTACAGTTCCTTCCAGACCTTGCATTCAAAGGTTCTCAGTTTGTTTGTTTGTTTATTTGAGAGAGAGAGAGAGCGAGCACAAGTGGGGAAAAGGGGCAGAGGAAGACAGAGAATCTTAAATAGGCTCCACACTCAGCAAGAAGCCTGACACAGGGCTCCGATCCCACAACCCTGGGATCATGACCTGAGGTGAAATCAAGAGTTCAACGCTCGGGGCGCCTGGGTGGCTCAGTCAGTTGGGTGTCCGACTTCGGCTCAGGTCATGATCTCACGGTTTGTGGGTTCGAGCCCCGCATCGGGCTCTGTACCGACAGGTAGTTCAGAGCCTGAAGCCTGTTTTGGATTCTGTGTCTCCCTCTCTCTCTGACCCTCCCCTTCTCATGCTGTCTCTCTCTCTCTCTCTCAGAAATAAAGAAAACATTAAAAATTAAAAAAAAAAAAGTTCAACGCTTAACCAAATGAGCCACCTAGGCTCCCCTAAAGGTTATCCCTTTTAAAGGACAGACATGGAAGTCAAGTTCACTGAGCTCTGGCTAGGTTTTTGGCAACCCTCAGTGAGAGTCCTGTCCAGCCAAGGGAACTAGGAGATTTGAAACTTTACTTCCTCCCCAATTTTGCCTCCAGCTGCCCACAGGTGAGTCTGTATTGTGGAATATTCCAGGCAGCAAAATACAGGTCTAATGACAACGTCTTTTGGAACCATTCCCACAGCTGACTTGGGAACCTGTACTTCCCCACATACCAACTCCATCCCCACACAACCCCCCAAAAAATTCACTTTATTAGAATTCCAGTTATGCTCCAGTGATCTCAAATCCCCAGAATTCCTTTATTCCAGGGCAAGAGTAATTGGATTTTTCTCCTTCTAAGCCTCAGCTGCCCCTCCACTTCATCAGCATGCTGGGCTCTGGGCCCACCCGGCCCTGGGAAGGAATTGAAAAGATGCCATGCCGCTTTATGAAATCATATATACGATCTTTAAGGATGCTTTCTGCAGTGGAGGGGGAGTTTTTATTTTTCGATAAATCACTTCCAGTCTTCAGATAACAATTTTACAGTCTGTTAAGGTCCTGAGGTAGAATTTATGATTCTGGGGAATCGCTCCCTCTTTCTAATATGGCCCTTTCTTCTGTCTACCCCACCCCACTCTCTTCTTAGAGGATCCAGGAAAGGAGGATGGGAGGAGAGGAAGCTGAGCCAATTACCACCACCACCTGTGCATGCAGCTTCCCTGCACAGGCTGCGCTCTGTGTCTTAGAAGCACTTTAGCATCACTCATGTTATTTCATCTTCTTGAAGAGGTTGAATACAGTCTGAACAGATACTCCTGGTCCCATTTTCTAGATGAAGACACTGAGGTTCCCAATGGAGGCAAGATTCAACCTCACTTTTTCTGATTCCAAGTCTAAGACCCTTTCCAGCACCACCTGATGGCCTCCTAATTAACATGTGGCCTCATTTCTATTCCTGAGTTCAGAAGGGGACCCAGGTTGGAAGGGATGAGCTTCCCAAATGATAGGCTAAGAATCAAAAAGTAATTGTCTTGTGATAATGGAGGAGAACTGTCCTCCTTCCCAATCCCACAGCCAGCTGTGGATTGGGGGGTACACCTATTGACCAAACATTTGCAATCTTCTGTAATTCACCTTACAAGCTACTGTCAGAGTTATTTTCCTCCAAGGATGAGTGTGATTTGGTCACCTGATTGCACAAATGCCTTCAGTTTCTTTTTTGCCTAAAAGGAAAAATTACAGAGTTGCAAGGAAACTTGAGGACCATCTAATCCACACTCTAAACTATGCAATAATGTATTCTACCAACCATACTGACATCCCCCAGGGCTCTGCTTGAGTAACTCCAGGGATGGGATTCTCATCACCCTTTCCATCCCTTTTCATTTACTTGCCTTCTTTTATATAAACAACAGATATTTACTGGACAAGCATGCATTAATCCTGGGAATACATCCTGAATATCACCTAATCAAACAGCAGTTAAGAGAAAAGTTCTGAAGGAAGATTCCCTGGGTTCAAATTCCAGCCCCATCACTTTGTTGCTATATAACATGGGCAATAACTTAACCTCTCTTTGGCTCAATTTCCCTGTATGTAAAATAAAGATAAGAATACTATCAACCTGGCACATTGTAAGCACTGAATACATGGGAGCTAGCAACATAGATAAGGAAACAGGCATCTACAATGAAGTATGTGTACAGACAGCTGTGAGAACATCTAATCCATTGGGGGTGGTGGCCGGGGAAGGCTTCCTGAAGGCAATGACCTCTGAGTGAGACATTATAGCTAAGCAAGAATTGTCCAATCAAAGAAGAAAACAATTTCAGGAAGAGGAAATGGAACTGCAGACACTGTCCTGGAATGAATAAAAAGCATAGAGCATTCAAAGAATTATAAGACCTCGGTATATCTGGAACAGAGGGAGCAAGGCAGGGTGTGAGCTAACCATTTCCTTTTTGGAGAGCTTGATCATGGGAAAATCCTCTCTATATCTGGATTCCTGTTACAGCACTTAAAGTTTCTGCAGTTTGACCCCAACTTATTTTGCAAATTTATCTCTCAGTTTTGTACATATCTATCAACAAGAACTATGCCTTTCCACATCTAGGCCTTTGCTTCTGCTCTTTCCTCTCCCATGAATGTTTCCTATAGTGGGCATTCGGGATTCGGATTTTCTCAGGCCTCCTTCACATCCTCTGTTGCTTACAGAATCCCTCTTTCTTTTTTAAAAAAAACTGTTAACATTTATTCATTTTTTGAGAGACAGAGACAGTGTAAGTGGGGGAAAGACAGAGACAGAGAGAGGGAGAGGGAGACACAGAATCCAAACCAGGCTCCAGGCTCTAAGTGGTCAGCACAGAACCTGACGTGAGGCTCAAACTCACCAACCGTGAGATCATGACCTGAGCCCAAGTCAGATGCTTAACTGACTGAGCCACCCAGGTGCCCCCAAAATCCCTCTTTCTTATGGGGTATCCATTCCATATGATTCAGGTGGCTTACCTTGATCTAACACCACCTCTGGGCTATGTCCCACAGAATGGCCCACTCTCTGGCCATAGTGATGACTTCAGAGATGGACAACAACCCAAGCCAAACTATCCAAGAGTCCTCCCTTGAATTTTCCACTAGAGCTGCTATCCCCTGGGTGTTGCTCAACTGAGAGGACATGAGTTTGGGCCATCTTACCTTCCCCTTCAAAAGGAATAGTCCTGATGAATAACGCCAAGGAGGGAGAAGCAGAGCCATGAGACGGCAATAGAGAAAGAGGCAAGATAATATCATCTGAGTCCCCGGATGGAGACCTGCCTAGAACCAGCAGTTGCTGGACTTCCAAATTATGTGAACCAATAAATTCTCTTTTTCTTAAACTCCTTGAATTAGATTTTTGCCACTTCAAACCAAAAAGGTTCGGATTCACTTTCTGGCTCCTTTGTACCCTGTCATAGTTTAGCTCAGTTACCAAGTTTTCCATGATTATCTCATTCAGAAGCAATGCCCATCCTCCCCTCCACCCCACCATGTTCTTTTTAGTCATAGACACCTAGCTTTTCAGTAGCCAACTGGCCTGAAATTTATCACATCCTACCCTCCCTGTTAGAAATGGTACATATATCCGATTTAGCATCTGTAGACAAGCAGCCTTGTATCCCTGTGGTGAGTAGTATAGTATCCAGTACAGGGCAGATGTTCAGCAAATGTTTATGGAGAAAGGGAAGAGAAATATGAATGAGGAGCAATGGACATGGTGATTCAAACTCCAGGTCTAATATTTCCTACATGGGTGTCCTTGGAAAAGCCATTTATCTCCTCCAGACTCAGTTTCTATACCCCTTTATTTCATATATAGAAATAATATTTTTAAAGTCATTTCAGTATGGGCTAAAAGAATGCATGTTACATATTCATAATTACATCCAAAACATGGAAGCAACCAAGATGTCCTTCAGTAAGTGAATAAACTGTGGTCCATCCAGATAATGGAATATTATTTAGTACTAAAAATAAATGAATTATCAAGTCATGAAAAGACATAGAGGAAATTTAAATGCCTATTACTAAGTGAAAACAATCTGAAAAGTTACAGACTGGATGATTTTAACCATATGACATTCTGAAAAAGGCAAAACTATGGAGACCATAAAATGATCAGTGATTCTGAACAAAGGGTGTGGGGAGTGGAAAGATGAATGGGTATAACACAGAGGATTTTCGGGGCAGTGAAAATTCTCTGCATGGTATTATAATGATGGATATATGTCATTAGCCATTTGTCCAAACCCATAAATGTATAACACCAAGAGTGAACCCTAAGATAAATTATGGACTTGGGGTAATTATGATGTGTCAGTGTAGGTTCATCTTTGGTAAAAAACATACCATTCTGGTGAGTAATGTTGACAGTTGGAGAAGCTATGCATGTACAGAGCTAGGGACATTATGGGAAATCTCTTTACCTTTCTCTCAATTTTGTTGTAAACTTTAAGTATTTCTAAAAAAACACAGTCTCAAAAATAATAAAATGGTAAATGCTATTCAAAGGTTTAAAAAATAAAAGAATGCATGTTGTATGCTTTGTAAAATGTAGAGACATATTTAAGTAAGTTAAAACTTCAGTCAAAGAGTAAGGTTTCCAGGATTCTGAGTTCAAGACATCTCTGAGACTAATGATTTATGTGACAAGTTGATTATCTTTTCTGTTTACTCATTTATAAAATGAGGTCAGAAGATTGGTGAGTTTTAGGAACATTTTACGATTCTATGAGCTATCATTTCCTGCTAGCTCAGCACTTGGCATATTAAAATCTCTCTCCGCCATATCAGGGCACATGGTTGGCTCAGTCAGTTAAGCATTGAGTCTTGATTTTGGCTCAGGGTATGATCTTGTAGTTTGTGAGTTTGAACACTATACTGGGCTCTGTGCTGAGACCACGGAGCCTGCTTGGGATTCTCTCTCTCTCCCCTCTTTCTGCCCTCACCATCACTCAAAAATAGATAAACTTTTAAAAACTCTCCCCCATGTGAAGAGAGACAAGATATTACTCCAGGACTCTGAGAATGAGCAGACTCCTCTTTTGTCATTAATTCCCATCAATATAATATTTTATTGAGGGCTTAAATTTGACAAGAATCATGAGAGGTCATTACCATCCATTACTTCATTTATTCTTAAAAATAACTCTGTGATGGGGCGCCTGGGTGGCTCAGTCGGTTTAGCGTCCAGACTTCGGCTCAGGTCATGATCTCGCGGTTCGTGGGTTCAAGCCCCGCGTCGGGCTCTGTGCTGACTGCCAGCCCAGAGCCTGGAGCCTGTTTCAGAGTCTGTGTCTCCCTCTCTCTCTGACCCTCCCCTGCTCACGCTGTCTCTCTCTCTCTCTCTCCTAGAAATAAATAAAACATTAAAAAAAAAAATAACTCTGTGATACAGAATCTATTGTCTCTTTTCTAAAAACAGAGAAACTGAGGCATAGAACCATTAGGTAACTTGTAACTTGCCTGAGCCCCGAAGCTAATGCTGTCATTCAAACCTGGGCAGCCTGCTTCCAAAGCCCATATTCTTAACCATTACGCTGCCCTGCCTCCCTATGATTGCCACTGTATCACTTGACAAAGACTGAGAAAGAGAATTCTGTAGCTGCTCTAGGTGGCCCCTGCAGTCCTGGCTATGCTGACAGTCCGGGGTGCCGGGTGGGGGCGGGGGGGTGGGCTACACTGAGCGGGAATGCCATGCTGCTAATGGAAGAAAATGTAATTATAGAGCATAATTACAGTGTATCACATTCTGTAATTACACTGACAGTATTTAATATAGAACATATTCTGGAGCTAAATGGAATGGAAACACCCCGCCCCCCCACAACAGAACAGTCAGAGCTGCGGAGAACCTGTCTCTTGACATTATGGAATCGTAAAGCCTCCACATCATGGTTCTCATCTTCGTGGAAAATACATTGTCCACCCGTGGTCCATGCCTTAACCTGGTGCTCTCCTGCCTTCATCCCCGCATCCTGCAGGCCTTACCTCTCAGAGCTGCCCCATCTACTCCAACTCCACTGCTTCTTTCCTCCTTCAGATGCTGTCATCCCTCCCCTACTCTATTCCTGTAACTCTCACGCATCTCTTTTGGCTTCCAAGATGCCCTATGGGTCATCCTCCACACTATAGCTGAGGGAATCACTCCAGAATGCAAATCTTACCGTGTCATTTCCTTGCTTTAAACTTCTCAGTGGCTGCTCATTGCTGAGTGCAAGCACCTCTGCTCAGCACACTGAACCTTGGCAATCTGGCCCCTGCTCCTTATCCTGACCTCCTCTCCTGACATTGCCCTTGCTCCAGCCATTTTGAGCTATCCGTGCAGATTCTGGAATCTCTCATTTCTCTCCATGTTGGTGCATGTTATCCTCTGCCCGAAATGCTTTCCTTTCACATTTTCCCTAACTCATACTCATCCTTCAGGAATAGCTCACAAGCTATCATCCCCTAAAAGACCTCCCTGACCCCCAAACTGGGTTGCTTACCACTGATAAGTGCTTCTTCAGCATCTAGCAGAAAACTCACCCCACTGTGTCAGTGTCTATTATCTATTGTCTTCTCAGTCTCCCTATCAAAAACTAGGAGCACTTAAGGAAAGGACAGTGTTTTATTTTTGTTTTGTTTTGATTTCTATATCCCCAATGCCAAGGATGATGCCTGGCATACAGTAATGTTCCATGTTTCTTAAATAAATGGATGAATGGATAGATGGATGGGTGATTGAGAGATATATTTAAAGAATTGTCTGCAAGCAGCAAGATCTTATTTCAAGAACTAGCTATAATTCCATAAAATTATAAAGTCATAAATTGAAAAGCCTTTTAGACCTTCCTTTCCTTTTAAAAATGAGGGGGAAAAAAGAGCACCAAAAAACTGAAA
Source organism: Proteles cristata cristata (assembly GCA_017311185.1). Taxonomy (NCBI): domain Eukaryota; kingdom Metazoa; phylum Chordata; class Mammalia; order Carnivora; family Hyaenidae; genus Proteles; species Proteles cristata. The sequence goes on from JAESUZ010003875.1 coordinate 1,437,976, forward strand.
AAACTTGCCCAAGCTCACACAGCAAGTATATGAAAGTCTAGGAAAGAAAAGGGGTCTTTCAATTCCAAGTGTAGCTCCACAATATGGTAAGATATTTACCAATTTATAACTAAAGGGCTAGGCTACAGGGAAAGGGTATCAGAAAATTCTTACATGTTAATATCAGAAATCATGCGAGTACAGATTTTGTGTCTAGGTTGTGTGGGTGTTAACATTTGGCATCACAATCTTTATGATTTTCCTCATGTAGGTCCTCATAAATGAGAAGAAGTCTATTTTCCACTTAGGTGTGGGCTCCACAGGTCTTTCTCACAGTCACTGGGATACATGCACATGCTAGAGAAAAGACAAAAATGAGTGACACTGCTACAGAAATCATATCTCCTCTTCATCTGAAAAGAAGAATGTGTCCAGAACTTTGTTTATTTAGAATACCAAATCCCTACTTGCACTTGTGAATACTTCCAGAGACCAGAAATCCCAGAACTAAATTCACACAACTGTGGGCTCTCTTCCTTGCTACCTGTTCATTAATATATTCAACCAACAGTTATTAATGGAGGAGCAACTACATGCCAGGCACCAGGATTCCAGCAGGGAATGAAATGAACCCCTGTCCTCATGAAGTCTCCATTATAGAGGCCATGTTGCTCAATGATAAAGCACCTACCACTGTAGCCAGATAGCCTGAGTTCAAGTCTCAACTCTGCCACCAACTGTCTGTTAGACTTGGGCAAGTCACTTGGCTTCTTAGTCTATTAAATGGGGACATAATCAATTAAACTCATGCTCGTAGTGTTATTGTGAGGACCAAATGAAGCAATATGAGCTAAGTGCTTAGAACCGTGGGTGGCATGTGCCGTGTTTCAATAAACAATAGCTTCGGGTCACCTGGGTGGCTCAGTCAGTTGAGCATCAGACTTTTTGACTCAGGTCATGATCTCACGGCTCGCTCGTGAGTTCCAGCCCCACATTGGGCACCCTGCTGTCAGCACAGAGCCTGCTTCAGATCTTCTGTCCCTGCCTCTCTCTGTGTCCCACCCCCTGCTTGCTCTCTCTCAAAAATAAAGAAAACATTTTGTAAAAAGTTAAAAAAATAAACAACAGCTTCTATTTCCTATTTGCATGCCATCAGAGAGAAATAGAATGATAAAGCTGCCAGGGGTCAGAGAGGAGGCAGTCCCACACTTATCTCACAGATAGGGAAACGGCATCTCAGAGAAGACAAGCGGTGTGTCCCAGGTCACACAGCATATTGGTGTCAACCTCAGCTGTACTCTATTTTTTAGGTAAACAGTGGCTGGATATCACCAATTTTATTTTGTTTATTTTTTTAATATAATTTATTGTCAAATTGGCTAACATACAGTGTATGAAGTGTATGCTTAGTTTTTGGGGTAGATTCCCATGGTTCCCCCGTGGTTCATCACTAGCTGTACTCCATTTTAAGGCCATCTGTATGTGAATGACCCAAGTGACCCCGGCCTGGCACTGCTAGCCTGGTAGACCTGGGTTCAAGCCCTGAGCCCAGCTCTTCTTGGCTCTATTACCCTAGACAGTTTATTTAATCTCTTTGAATCTCCATTTTCCCATCTGGAGGATGGGTGTGATATGCTACTGATGATGATGATAGTACCAATTCTTCCCTCACAGTTGGGGGGCTTTAATAATATATTGGATGTAACAAGGGTGTACTACCTGTAAAAAACTATGTTGTCCAATACTATACCTAACTATAGGTGGCTATGAGCACTGAAATGTGGCTAATGTGGCTGAGGAACTACATCTTTAATTTTAGTTAAATTCAATTTAAATTTGAAAGCCTAATACTCAAGTCAGTTATTGGAAAACTTCCAGTGCTCACAATGTGGTTGTGTGAATCTACTTTTTTCAGCTATTTTATGAAGTCTTAATACAGATCAAGTGTTTCTGATGAAAAATTAGCATCCAAATTGAAATGTAAAAGTATAAAATACAGGCAGGATTTCAAAGACTTAGTGTAAAAAAAGAACATAAAGTTTTTCAATTTTTATCCTAGTGACACGTTCAAAAGATAATCTTTTGGTTATACTGGATTAAATAAAATTTATTTTTAAAATAAATCTCATCTGTTTCTTCGTACTTTCTTAATGTGACTACTAGAAAAGTCTGAGTGTCCTGTTGGGTCACATGATATTTCTATTGGACAACACTGAGAAAGGGCCACACACACAGGCAGGTCATTCTCCTCCCTTTCCTTGACTTTTCTGACTGTTCTTAAACTGGTTGGGAAAATGGACCATTTAGGATTCTTTGGTCACAATGAGTAGAAATCAACCCTGGTTATAGTAATCAAATAAAGAAGGATAAGAGAATATTCAGTCTCTACGGAAACGCTTAAGCAGCAAGTCTAGGAAAGGGCTCAGGACAGACCTTGGGAGGAGGATGCAAGGTGGTCCCCACCTTCTGAAGGCAGGTCTCTACTTATTTCCAATTACCATACTACAGGGAAAGGGAATCCAGTTACCCAAGTTCATTCACTTGCCAGCCCCTTGGCTGGAGGTGAATGGCAGATGGAAGAGCACTTTGACTGACAGACCCACTAAGCTGGTACTTAGTGCAGACAGAAGGGTCAGTCTTCCAGAAGAGATCAGGGTGCTGCAGTGAGAGGAAAGAAAATGAAATCTGGGCAGGCCAGGAACATAGATGTCACTGAGCACAGAGGCCTGCGTGCAGGTAAACACTTAAGAGGTAAAAGGGAGAGCCTCTGCTCTGAGTTACTCTGCTAACCAGTAACTGGGTTACTGGTGCCTTGGATGAGTTACTCTGACTCTTGAGGCCTCCATTTCCTCAACTAGAAAATGTGGGAAGAGTGCACATGCTAGATTCCGCCCCACTGTGAAACTGTCACAATTGCTTCAACTCTTGCTTGTCTTGGGGCTGGACCTCATGTGGAGAAATAGCTGGGCTCTGTACCCTGATGGAAGGGGACGACTCCATTCCTGCTGCAGCCCACCTTTTCATCTCACCCTCAGCCTACACAGAGCCATTCTCTCTTGTGTGTCTGAGACCCTCTGCCACTTCCTTGCTTTCTTACCCTCACTTTGCTTTGCTGCAAAATAAAATCTCAAGAGCTGATGGGCATGGAGGAGGGCACTTGTGGGGATGAGCAGTGGGTGTTATGTGGAAACTAATTTGACAATAAACTATTTGTAAAAAAAAAAAAAAGAAAGAAAAAAAATCAAGAGAAAGCCCTTTAGTCTAATTGATCAGGAATTGCTAATTTAGCAAAACTAAAGTCTCGGGAAAAGAATTTAATTCTTTGCATAAACTCTCCTATTAAAAACCAGCAAAAGATGGCTTAGAGCTTTATACAAACCCATTATACCAGTCCCGATTATGCTCCTTGGTCAGCAGCTTCCTCCTCTGCTTGCAAAAGTGCTGCTTCAGTACAGAGACCAGTGGCAAGAAGGACCCAGGAGAACTGGGTTTGAGTCTCAGTTATGGATGCATGCATGCCTGCATTTATCCAGCACAATGTAGGGAAGCAGAGGTGATTAAGACCTAATCTTTGTCACCCAGGAGCTCATAATCTACTAGAGTCTACTAGAAATGGATAAGTGAGCAAATGATCGTTACACAGCAATACAACAGAGGCAAGAGAGAAGTATTACAGGAGCTACAGGAGGAACCAACTAATTCAACCTGGAAAAGTTCTTTGAGGAATGAGATCATTCCAGGCAGAGGAATCAGCAAACGCAAAGTCATGATGGGCATTACCTATTTGGAGAGTAGAAAAAAAAGTTTGGCTAAAGTGTAAGTTGCAGAAGAGGGTGGTAAGTGATGAGCTCCGAGTTAAGTCATTTGGTCTTTCTGTGACTCTGTCTTACCATTTGTCCCCAACTTTACTACCTCTAGAGGTGGTTGGAAAAATGAAATGTAATTCTTTGTGAACATCCTTTGAAAATTGCAGTGAATTGTGGATACAGGGGTTATGGTGAGTTCTTAGAGTGCCCTGGTGGCCCCATATAAAGAAGACGAGCACGTCAGCCATGCAGAGAGCTTCCTTTGGAAGAACAGCAGGCAGTGTGCTTTCTTCTTTACTAGCTCTGCTTTTCTATGCTTATGCAAATCCAGGAGCCCCTGGATTTCAGCATCTCCTCCCTTTTTTCCATGAGATAATTGGGTTTGGAGTAGATCTATCTGGGGTCAAATTCTGATCTCCTATTTATCTGGTATGAAACTACAAGACTTAGTCACTTTTAGCTTCTATTTCTCCAACTACAAAATAGGATGAATATTGTCTATCTCACAAAATTCATATGGATTAGATGAAGTATTTCATGACAAAGACCTTGGGAAATTTATAAAATATTACAAGAAATATGCAAATATTTCTAAGGTCCTCTTCATCACCATCATTATTTCCCTCTTCTTTGATAAGACTCTGTCATGAATAAACCACAGTTTCATTTCACTGTGAAACATACTATACTAGAAGTCAGAAAACCTGGATGACATTCCTGGTTCTGCTCTTTTCCTTTCACATTCCCTCCCTGGTCTGTTCTCTGCTCCTTTCTGTACATCTGGAATTACATTTTCCAAGCTCCTTTGACTGCTGGCTTCCTAGTAGGGGTAAGCCATCAAGATGCTCACAGAGAAGACAGGAAGGTGGGAAAGAGGGAAAACTCAGGGTATTTCTTCTTCTCTCACTCTGCCTCAAGTGCTATACCTTGCAGATGCTGTGTATCCACCATATCTCCACATTTCATTAGGTTCCAGGAGTTCTAAAGGTTCCTATAGTCTTAACATTCTAGCTCCTTCCATATGGGCCTGGCTTCTGACCTCTGATAACTCCACCTCCCCTTGTTGGCCCTCCAACCCTAAATAGTAGCTACCTGTTTTTAATAATCTCTAGGTTGCCTGTCTATTCCATTTGGCTTCTGGGTTCTTTCCCATGTGACTGTTCCTTCTATTGAAAGACATTCCTAGAGTGATTTTATGATCTGGACCCCAGCTGAGGCCCTGGGTAAACTATTTCAGCAGTAAAATGAAGCCAGTGGATGATCTCTAAGACATCTTCCACTTTTGACATTCAAGTAATATTTTACCAAAGAATTTCACAGTTGGACACATCTCAGTCTCCCGAAAGGTTCTTCTCTCCATCCACAGCCATATCTCTGGCTTCACCAATTTGCTCCAAGTCAGAATTAGCATCCAACCTTACCAGCAATATTAAAAGCTTAGTTACATAACAGCAATGCGCTCCCAAACCAGCCCCAAACCAGGAGTAAAATATTTAACTGTATTATTCCCTTTGTTCTGTGCTGACCCATCTGATCTGTCTCTCATCCCTCTAGAAGCAAATGGTAAGTACCTTGGATAAGTGTGTTTGTAGAGAAATGACCTAGCCTAGAGTAGGGACTCACAGAAAGTACTTGCTAAAAGTTTGATGAATAAGAACTTGCTACATCAGGGGCGCCTGGGTGGCTTAGTCGGTTGAGCGTCCGACTTTCGCTTAGGTCATGATCTCGCGGTTCGTGGGTTCGAGCCCCGCATCGGGCTCTGTGCTGACTGCCAGCTCAGAGCCTGGAGCCTGTTTCAGTCTGTGACTCCCTCTCTCTCTGACCCTCCCCTGCTCACGCTGTCTCTCTCTCTCTCCTAGAAATAAATAAAACATTAAAAAAAAAATTAAAAAAAAAAAAAAAGAACTTGCTACATCATGGTCTGCTTGGCCCTAAATTTTTATAGTGACCTAAACTGAATTCATTTATGAACTATTGTCAGACAAACAGAGTTCAAATCCTGGCTATGCTGCTTATTTTTGTATGCTCTTGGGCAACTTTAGCTGATGTCTTTGAGATTTTGCCTACTGTGGCTTCCAGCTTCACAGTCCACTTGTATTGAATTTACTCTAATCCGTGAAAGAAAACCAGAAACCTCTTTCTTTGAAAGCTACAGATTAGAATGCCAAGATGTTAACTGTCATTTCTGGACTACACAATCCCCTGGCTACATCTAACATATCAGGTCAAGCCAATCATTCAGATTCCAAAGACAGACATTTCTCCCCACAATCTGCAGGCAAAGCAATAATGCTCTAATTATGTGTCTATTATCATCGTCATCATAATGTATCCACACGGATGGTGGCAGCCAGGCCGGGTTAATATATTCATTAGGAACAGGCATGAGCTACATGACATTAATACCACTAATAATACCTAATTGAGCTTAATTACAATGTGATGTCTAATATATTGTGATGAATTTATTCTCAAAGTATTTACATATTTGTAGTTAAGTAATTAGCATTCTGCCCATAAATAACTCCTCAAAAGTCCACTCCAGCTCCGGAGGGAAAGGAACCTGAATATACCCACCTGCTTGGCATGGTCTTGCAAAAAAAAAAAACCCTTAATTTGTGTGGCAACATATATGTCACACCCTCCTTAAACACAAAGTAAATGGGTCCCACCGGGAAGGCATTTGGGAGAAGATGGCAGCAAGACAGAGATTTGCTCCTCTCTACTTCAAGAGTCTGACTGAGGTTAAGAGCTTTCATGCTGGGGGCTTTTCTGTGCTTGTCAGACCACACAGAGAGCTCTGTGATCTGTCCAAGATGACAGACTTGAAGAGGGACAGTCACAAACTGGGGGAGGGAGATCTAGTGGAGAGAGGGCTCAGAGAGGTACAGCTGAAAGTACTCAGCATGTTTAACTTGCAGGGAAGAGTCACTGAGATATGGGAGATATCTTCTCAGATTTTAAGAGCTGTCATGGGGCAGCAGGAACAGACTCAAGCGGACAATAGCGTAGACTTTGAAGTTAAGGACACGTGTTTGAATCCCAGCTTGGCCACCTATTATCCACATGACCTTGGGTCAAATACACAATATGTCTAGGCTTCTGTTTCCTCTTTGGGTTGTGTTAATTACATCTTCAAAAAAGGAGATGATGCCTGAGATCTGGAATCCCAGAATCCTCAGCCTACCTGTCTCATCGAACAAAGGTTCAATAGCCCAGCCATCAGAAGCAGTCAAAGCACTGCATACCTGTTCTCACCACTTAAAATCTGGCAACCTGGAGCAAGTTATTGGGTTTCTGGAGTTCTCGGATTTCTCACCAATAAAATGAGGATCAATATCACACATGCTGTGCTAGCACATAGGATTGTCAAGAGAATTGAATGAATAAAATAATTCCTGAAAGTGCTTAGAATACTCAGCACATAGTAAGCACTCATTTAACGTTAGCTAGTATTATTATTACTAGGGCCACCTATTTTGTTTAAGATGCAGCTTCAGAGGAAAAAATCCTCTGTCGCTAAGTGAGGCAGAAATGGAATTTATGACAGTGATCAAATGTCCAAGAGGGTAATTGAGTGCTAAGGCAAGCTCAAAGTTGAATTTGAGGAATGAACTCTCCAAACCATGCCCACAGGCCCCAAGAGAGCTGATACCTCTTCTACCATCCGGAAGCCACCAGCTTCAAACCCACTCCCAGGGTTATGGTCAGGAAGCCACTGTGATACTGCCATCATGAGGAGACTATCTCTACCACAGCCAGCTGCAGGGCCATGTGGCACCTATTACAACCTGTACTATCTGCATCACTGTCAGACACCCTGCATCTTAAGACCTATGAAGCTGGCCGGTGGACAGTGAAGCTGCTGCTACTGCTGCTTCAGAAAAAAGAAAAAAAAAAAAGTCCCTGCAACCATGGTTTCCAGAAGGAGCAGAAGCAAGGCTTCCCTGATCTTGTACAAGCCAATCCTGATTTGGCTTGCCTAAATCTTGTACAAGCCAATGCTGATTTGCTGAACCCCAAAGACATCTAGAGCCTTACAGCAAGGGAGTCTGGGAAAGGAGTCTTGAAGGAGTCCTTTCGAAATGCTGCAGTATGGGAAAGTACACTAGAAGGAGGGTAGAATGGATGTTGGGCTTTTTGTTTGTTTGCTCTACTATATTCTCTATGTTATAGCTTTTCATCTCCATGACTGTTTATTTTATAACTGGAAGGTGATACTTCTTAATACCCTTCTTCTATTTCACCCATTCCCTAACTACCTCCCCTCTGGATATTGAGTTCTAATTCACCTTATCCATCATGCCACCTCTGTCTTGCACTAAGGTAAATAGACAACCTTCAAGGAGAACCTACTGTCCACTACTAACCAGGGCTTCAGTCCCAGTGCCCTCTCTGTTTGTCCATATAAAATAGCCTGAAAAACCTCTTCTGCTTTTTCATTTTAAAAACCACACAGGAGTTTAGCAGATAACTTTCTTGAACCTTTTCCTTGACCACATCCCAACCTTAGACCTCAAGGTCTTACCATTTCCACAGTGGGAAGAACCTTACCAAGTTCAAGTTCAACCCCAAAAGAGAGCACTTCTCCCTAAACCATAGAGTTGACCACCTAAGCATGTCAGTTCCTCTTTCTATGATCTGTTTGTGCACCAAGAGGGGGGAGAACAAAGAGATCTTCCAACTGGAGGCTGACTTAAGCCCATGGTATGGCCCCAGCCCTGTGCTGGTTATTCTCCATTGGTCATTCACACTTACACAAATCCACAATCTGCCATTCTTCTGCCAGGAGGCTGTCCTACAAAGACAGCATCCCGGAGCTTCCTACCCTTAAGCTTCAAGTTAAGTTTGGTCAGTGAAAGGTACTGACAGTGTGGTAGAGCCCCTCCCTAAGGAATGTGGTAAAAACCACAAGACAAGGGAAGGCAGCCTGGTTAGGTGCACATGTCCGTCAACCTTCCTCATGACTCCATAACATATACCACCCATTCAGACTCTGTGTTACCGTATATGGAAGACAAAGGAGCAAAAATTGTACAAAGGTAATCCCCCACTGGGCTCAGGGCTCAGCCTTTTGGGTTTTAGCCTGCTAAGCCGGTGCCAGTACAAATAAAGCTGCTTCCTGGAAAGAAAAGCCTCGATGTCCTGACTTCCTGTGTGTGACTGGCCGCTACATTACCTGGGGGCTCATCTGGAATGTGGAGACAGTGTTTCACCTCCCTTGTCGCACGGGTACGAACCTCAGGGCATCTGGAGTAGCAACCTTCCCTGGTGTCCATGGACTGCTTGATCTGTAGAAGACTAGGCCCTCCTGGCATGCCAGGGCAGGGGCCCTGGATGCACGAAGGAACCCAGTGAGGCCCAGCAACCAGCTCAGGGAGTGCCACCCATCAGACTGGTAAGAACCCGGGTTCGTTTTGGTAGATCTGCCCCTAAGAGGCAGAAGGGGAGCCTGATCACCTCCCAGAGTTGCCCGAGTAGTTCCATAAGGAGCAAAACCACAACCCTAAGGTGCTGGGCACTGGCAGTGGGTTGGAGTCACTGTGTGATTGTGTCTGAGTGAGCCAGGCAGCGGAAAGGTTTTGACCTGACCAACGGGCCGAAGCGAGTGTTGAGTCCCAATCTGCAGTTCTGTGGTAACCTCATACAGCTTAGAGTGTGATCAGACTTCTGGGTCAGGGCTTGATACTGAACCCACCAATGCCAAGAGACACCTGAAAAATCTCCAAGGGGAGAGCAACTGGATATTGAAAAAGTGAGCGTGTGTCTTCTCCAGATTACCCCCGCCCTTCCCCCATTTTTCCTCTCTTGTGCATTAAAGTTGTCTGTTAGGGGGAGGAAATGAGTGGAAAGCAGAATAAACCAACTTCCCTAGAATGTATGTTGAGGAATTTCAAAAAGACATATTCAGGAGATTATAGTGTGAAATTTAACTCTTGGAAAGCTGCAAACATTCTATGAAACTAATTGGCCATCGTTCGGGGTAAGCTGGGCCTCTGAGGGCTCAGTTGATAAGGAACTAGTTAGCCAAATATTCAGAGTCATTGTGGGTGATCCAGGCCCCCCGGACCAATTTCCTTACATTGACTGTTGGCAAGAACTGGTCCTAATCTGGCCGCCTTGGCTAAAAGTCTGTATTGAAGAGAACTGTAACATTATGATGGTTCATGTCACGGCTTCCTCCAAATGCCAGCCAAAAACCAAAAAACCCGTACTGTCAGGAGAGCCTGAAGCCCCCGCCCCTCAACTGTTTGCCCCACTGTATGCCTTACTGCCACCTGCGCCTCCACCCATCCGGCTGCTGAAACCCCACCGGAGCCTGCCCCTAGTCCGAGGCCTTGCCACCTCTAGCACCACCGGCTTCTCCAGATGTGACTGGCTCACCTGGACAACTGGTCCTAACCCCATACAGCTCTCCTGGAAAGAGATTAGAAGATCAGACCAGTGGAGACAGTCCCTCCCTGCACGAACACCAGGAAGCCCTACAAATGACCCTGAGGGAAACTAGGGGACCCGTCTCTTATGGTTGGGAAGGCCGGATCCGAGAAGGCCAGTGTGTTTTTATGTACCAACCCTTTCCCACTATGGAACTCTTAAATTGGAAGCAACATACTCCCTCTTATATGGAAAAGCCCCAGGCTATGATTGAACTAATGCAGTCCATAATTCAAACCCATAAACCTACCTGGACAGACTTCTACCAATTCCTCCTGACCCTCTTTGACACAGAAGAGCATCACCAAATTACCCAGGCAGCCCTTAAAAGGTTAGAGAAGAATGTCCCAGCAGGGATTCTAGACACCTAGGCTTATGCTCAGGTTCACTGCCCTGGGGAGGACCTCAAATGGGACATAAATAACTCAAGTGTAGATGGAGGGATCACAAGGACTGAATGGTATCAAGGAGCCCTTCTAAATGGCATGAGGGAAGGGGGATAAAAGGCCATAAATATGAATAAAACATCAGAAGTGCTCCAGGGATGCAAGGAGAGCCCGAGCCAGTTCTATGAGAGACTATGTGAGGCATTTCGTCTCTACCCAGAGGTGCCCATTAGCCAGTTGATGGTCAATGTGGCTTTCATAGGTCAGGCCCAGGGGACATCCAGTGCAAGCTGCAAAAGCTAGAGGGTTTAACTGGCATGAAAGCCAGTCAGTTGCTGGAAGTAGCAACTAAAGTGTTTGTCAACCATGATGAGGCAGCATGAAGGGAAGAATGCAGGAAGATGCAGAAAAAGGAAGACCTGTTAGCTGCTGGCTACTTTTTGCCATTGGATTGGGAGAGGTCGCCCTAGCTGGCTGGAGTGTGGTGAGAGGTTTCTGTTAGCACTCACCTTCCTTTTATGGATAGGATGCTTCTTTGGTATCGGTTGCTTCTAATCTGGACCCCTTCTGTAGACCTAGATTCCTCATCATGTGACCCATGTATTTGCATAACCAAGTCAGGCCAGGAAGTCACTTGGATCTTCCTATACCATACCCAGTTTTCATACCAAGGAAAAGTCCTAGGGACCAGCAGACACAATAAGACCACGAGAGAGTCAGTACACTTGCTTTGAAGTCTGACCCTACCAAGAGGAGGGGACCTTGGTAAGTCAGACACAAATTATTATCCCAAAATGACCAGTGTCAATATTGTTTGACATATGTGTGGTTATAGGTATTGGCCCAGAGGCATCTGTCATACAAACAATGGGGGCATTTGTCGTTGAGGGTCCAAAGGCTCTTGATATACCATGTGGAGGTCTAGATTGAGAGCAGGAATCCTGACTCAATGACAAATCCATGTGTGAGGAAAATGGTTTACGTGCCTACACATCTGAGTTTTTATGCCCCAGCTGGAGTTATGTTTCATGGGTTATTTGGAAAAAAGAAGGCACAATGGCACTCCTTCAGAAGGGGGCTGCTACATCAGTTGTCAATCAAAGGCCTGTAACCCTGTTAATTGTACCATCATTAACCCAGGAGATTCCAAATGGCAATGGGTCACCAGAAATGGCATCCGGATCCATGGCTGAGGCAGAGGCCCAGGATCTGTGCTATATTTCAAGAGAATCACTACTACCTTCCAACCACATGCCATCAAGTCTTCCACTCCTTCTACAAAGAAAGAAGAAGTAGCCCCCCTCCCATTTCAGTCACAGCAAGAAACCTGCTCCTAGCCCTACCAGAGACTATAGCCCAAACTCTGACGATCTCTTCTTGCTATGTATGTGGGGGAACCAACATGGGAGATCAATAGCCATGGGAGCCTAGAGAATTAGATCCCCATGACTCTTATAATGGAACAGAATGCCCCAGTCCTACTACCAGGGTCAGGCTCCTCAAAACCTCAATTATTGGGAAAAACTGTCTTGCCCTGGGGGGGAAGAAAGTTCACCATCTCTGTTGGAAGCTTAACATGCCTGGGCCAAAGATTTTACAACTCAACCACCCAAGAAACCCCAGATCTCCTTGAGTCAGATATCCACCCTTGTCTAACTTCTGTCATCTCTCATTGTCCCAGGGTCCCAGATGCCTGGGACAATGTTAACACAGCCATTGAATGGAGGGCTATACTGGATGGATATGTGGAAGAACAGTCTATACAGTACTTTCCTCCGGCTGGTGAGGTCATTTGTGCTGGGAACTATTTATCCATCTTTCTTACTGCTCCCACTTGCCAGAGGGGAGCATTTGGGAGTCCAAGTGTATGGGGACAGGGAGACTCAAAGGAAACAACGTGCCCTACAAATTGGCAATTGGAAAGGTGATGAATGGCCTCTGGGCATATAATCCAATATGGCCCTGCCACCTGAGCAAAGGATGGGTCCTGGGGCTACTGCCCTTCATTTACATGTTAAACTGCATAATCAGATTGCAAGCAGTTGCAGAAATTATAACCAATAAAACTGCCAGGCCTCTTAACTTACTAGCCAAGCAGCAACAAAAATGTGCAGTGCTATGTATCAAAATTGCTTGGTCCTAGATTAATTGCTTGTTTCTGTCGGAGGTTTAACCTGAGCAACTGCTGCCTACAGATAGATGATGAAGGAAAAATCATAGACGAGATCACAGATCGAATGAGAAAAGTTGCTCATGTCCCAGTCCAGACCTAGAAAGGTTGGGACCCTGGGCAGTTATTTGAAGGATGTTTTTCACCTCTCAGGGGATTCAAAACTCTCATAAGTATTATCTTCTTGATTTGAGGAGCTTGCTTAATCCTATCTTGCCTAGCTCCCCTGGCTATAATCTCATTGAGGTAATGGTTGAAAAGAAAACCACTCATGTGATGATGTTATGAAAAGATAAACCTTTAAACCAAGATGATGCTCTTTGACCCAAAAGAGGGGGTTCAAGCATCAAAGGGCAGGATATGGTAGAGCCTCTCCCTAAGGAACGTGGTGAAAACTTCAAGACAGGGCAGGCAACCTGGCTATGCACGTGTGTGACCTTCCTCACGACTCTGTAACACAGACTGCCCAATCAGACTGTATGCTACCAGGTATGGGAGAGAAAGGAGGAAAATACTGTACAAAAGCACCCCCCTGCTGTGCACAAGGCTCAGCCTTTTGGGTCTTAACCCATTGAGCCCATTGCTGGCACGAATAAAGCTACTTCCTGGAAAGAAGAGTTTGGTGTCCTGTCTCTCTGTGTTTGGCTGGTACAGCAGAAGATCCAAAGAGGAAGTAGAGGAGGGGGTTTCCTCTTTCCTTTCTCCATATTTCAGTTGTGAAGTTCTGTCACTGTCTGTGTCCCTCTGTGGCTATAACTCCTGCCAGATGCCCCTACTTCCTGGGCTCTGGTAACATCTTCTTACCTTGTCACTTGAAGGCCTAAGGAAAGTAGTGACTTCTACTATTGCTACCTGAGTGCATCAACATTACTTGTGGGTTCATTTAACCCTGCCCACACTTCTATTCAACTCTATTATTAAATTCTCTTTGGTTTAAACACCATTTCCTGTAGGGTTCCTGACTAACACTGGCCTCAAGGAAGGACTATCCAAGACAGAGCAATTCCCCTTTTCTCAAGACTTATTTCATTTATATTCCCTTTGCTTGCCTCTCCCATTAAACTCCACACTCCCTCTTAAAGGAGCTCTGTTGTGTTCTTGGGCCATATCAGAGATGTTCCCTCTTAGCAGAGAAGGAGAGATCAGAGGGAAGATGCCTTAGTTTCACTTGGAACTTAAGAGTCTGCAGGCAACATGTGCTTAGAAGAATAAAGTAAGACAACATAGGTGGCATCTTCTACAGAGTGCCTGGTGGATGACAGTTTCCTTTCCCTTTCATTCTCTCTCCTGTCCCCCAATCCAGAAATCAATCACAGGCAGAATTGCATGTGATTAGACACAGAACTCTGTAACAAAGGACCTGAATCCAAATCCAAGCTCTACAGTCTGTGATGCTGGGCAGTAACAACTCTATGCCTCTACTTCCCATCTAAAAATGATGGTAACAATAGTAAGATCTATAAATTAAGATTTTTGTAGGGACCGGGGCGCCTGGGTGGCTTAGTTGGTTAAGCGTCCGACTTTCCGACTTTCGCTTAGGTCATGATCTCGCGGTTCGTGGGTTCGAGCCCCGCGTTGGGCTCTGTGCTGACTGCCAGCTCAGAGCCTGGAGCCTGTTTCAGTCTGTGACTCCCTCTCTCTCTGTCCCTCCCCTGCTCACGCTGTCTCTCTCTCCTAGAAATAAATAAAATAAAAAAAAAGATTTTTGTAGGGATTAAATGAGTAAATGTATACAAAGAATTTGGAATAGTGCTTGACGCAAAATAGGTGTTCAGTAAATTGTAGCTATTTTGATTTGAACACATTGCAGGATAAGACAGACATTTTAAAGTTTTTATCTATTTTGAGAGGGAAAAAAAGCACATGAGCAGAAGAAGGGCAGAGAAAGCAGGAGAAAGGTGATAGAGAGAATCCCAAAAAGGCTCTAGGCTGTCAGTGTGAGTCTGATGTAGGGCTCAATCTCACAAGCCAGGAGACCATGACCTGAACTGATATCAAGAATTGATATCAAGCACATGAGCGGGAGAAGGGCAGAGGGAGACAGGTGATAGAGAGAATCCAGGCTGTCAGTGTGAGTCTGACATAGGGCTCAATCTCACAAGCCAGGAGACCATGACCTGAGCTGATATCAAGAATTGATATCAAGAACTTGACTGACTGAGCTTCCCAGGTGTGCCACACAGAAGAAGCCACATCCTGGAGAAAGTAAGGGTATTTATCAAGTTTTGATGCTCTGGACATAATTCTGTCTTTAATAGAAAAGCAGGATATACACGGCCCAGGAATTAATTATAGAGCAATTACTAGAAGGGTTTTTTTTTAATCCAGAACTTTCGAAATATGCTAAAAGGATGAGTTGAGAAAACAATAAACCCCCAGCCTGAAAAGAGAATTGTAAGGTTTTTTTAGGTAATTAAAAAAAAAAAAAAAACAAGACTCCAAGGCAAACTGTTCCGCAGAAGGAGTTTTATTGTAGCCATCCTCGGGTGAGGTTCCGCGACTCCAGAGAGGGAAAGTCGTGCTGTGGTTGGGTGGTGAGAGTTTTTTAAAGCCTGTTAGTGGGGGTGGGGGAAGTCCAGATAATAGGGGTAGTCTCTTGACTGGAAAGTCCCGGGTTGGAAGGTTTAAATTTCTGTTTCCTGCTGATATCGTAACGGTCACCGATGTAGTGGTGGGAAGGTCAGCCATCTTAAGAAGTGGCAGGAAGGTCAGCCATCTTAAGAAGTCTGCCATTCTGTGGCGTCTCTGCCCTACCTCTCAGCTGGCCCAACAAGAATTACATACCTGTGTATATAAGGAGACACAGTGGATAAGAGTATCACTCTCCACACCCTCCTCAATAAGGAAATGGTAAAGGATGACGTGGACTTAAACCTCACACTACCACTCAGTAGCCACTGGTCCTCCACAAGTTACATAACTACCAGGAACTCTCAGTTCTCTCATCTTTAAAAAAAAGGACGGGGATCCTACAATATCCTCAGCACAAGTTGTTGAGATGATCAAGAAAGAAAACCATTGTATTTATTTAAATTCAAGTTAGTTAACATATAGTGCAGTATAGGTTTCAGGAATAGAATTCAGTGACTCTTCACTTGCATATAATACCCAGTGCTCATCCTAACAAGTTCCCTCCTTAATGCTCATCACCCATTAAACCCATCCCCCCAACTTGTAACAACCCCCAATTTGTTCTTTGTATTTAAGAGTCTCTCATGGTTTGCCTCCCTCCTGTTTTTATCTTATTTTTCCTTCCCTTCCCCTTTGTTTATCTGTCGTGTTTCTTAAATTCCACATATGAGTGAAACCATATGATATTAGTCTCTTCCTGACTGGTTTATTTCGCTAAGTATAATACACTCTAGTTTCATCCATGTTGTTGGACAGACCTAGATCACATTCCCAACCCTGGAGTGGGCGTGAAAGGCTCAGTTTCAAGCAAATCACATGGTTCCTGACAGTGAGGAATAGGGGTCAGCAAGCAAAGGCAACAGATGCTTTCTGTATATCCATATGTGAGTGTCACACCTATATAAATCCACATACATCTATTTATCCAACAAACACTTACTAAGCAAGTGTAGTGTGCTAAGTACCAAAATACAAATTTAACTAAAGAAAAAACTACTCTCAAGATGTTCACAGTTCACTGGAAGAGAAAAAAAAAAGGAAAGAAAGAAAACAATAAGATATCAACAGATTATCATTTCAATTCACATGCTATAGAAGAGAGGAGTCATCCAGATCTGCCTGAGTTGCCTGTTCTAATTCACTGTGATGTCTCACTTAGCTCAGAGGTTGGCCAACTTTTTCTGTGAAGGGCCAGATAAATAGCTTCAGCTTTGTGGGCTAAACTGTGTTACAACTACTCAAGTCTGCCCTTGTAGCCCCAAACCAGCCATAGATGATATGTAAACAATGGACTTGGCTATGCTGTAATAAAACCTTATTAATGAAAAACAAAAATAGAGAGCCATTGTAAAGTCTATGAAGGCTGCCTAACTCATTGTTCCCTTGCACCCTTCCTTGTAAATTGGCTTTGCCTGTAGACTCACTCCAAGTAGAGCCCTAAGATGTAAGATCTATTACCAGTTGAGCTGTTTGGTGCTTGGCTGTTGTCAACAATCTGCAGAAGATTGTTGAAGAAGATATTCCCTATCTCCATGATTTTGGGTTCTGGGTCTTCATTTCCTGTGTATGTTGCATTCTGCCTATATCATCAGTGTTCTCAGTCCCGATGGAAGAGGCCTATAATCCCTCTTTTGGGCAAAATCAATTCTATTTTTTAAGTTTATTTATTTATTTTTAGAGAGAGGGGAGAGGGAGAGGCAGAGAGAAGGAGAGAAAAAGAATCCCAAGCAGGCTTTGCACTGTCAGCACAGAGCTCGATGTGAGGCTTGAAGCCATGAACTGTGAGATCATGACCTGAGCCAAAACCAAGAGTCGGACACTTAACTGAGCTGGGTGTCCTGGGGGAAAACAGATTCTTCTAGATACTATACAGGACCTGTGCACAGCAGCGTAAGGACACACCCCTTGTGCATCATTGTTGAAGAAATCCTGGAAGCTTAACGAGCACTGCTGCTAAACCATCAGAGCCCAACATTGTGTAGGTTTCACCAGGCCCCACAGAATGAAGGAGGCTGAGCAGTCCGGAGTGAAATTACCACCCATTATTGGGATTCTTTGTGTTCTGTTGTGTCTATATCCTATCTAGCTATCTCCCTGCATAATGAGATCATCCAGAAAAATGGGGAAAAGCATGCTCTAAGGCAAACAGACAATCTTTACCGCTGGAGGTAGGTCCTCACTCACATGCCTTCTGTTTAATTAGCTAAGGAAAAACTTAGAGTCGTTTCTATTTTCTAGCTGACCCTGAATGATACCGAGAGGGAAAATGGAGAGAAAGAGGCCAGTTAGGAGCTCTGGCTTGTGTCTTGAGATGGAAGGATGGAGTTATTATATTCTCAGTGGGGGTGAAGGAAAGAGAATGAAAATAAAGTTGCATTGTAGAAATGGGATAGCAGGACGGAGTCTGCAGTCTAACATTAAACATGAGGAAGAAGGGGCATCCACTTCACAAGGGTGAGTCCTAAGCCTTGGGTTCGAGAAGCACTCCACAGATGATGATGTCTCTCAGCAAGTCAGAGGACAAGTGCTGACTACACTTTTGGGGGTGCTTTTAGTTGGCTGTCTAGTAGATAATGAAGTATCTGGCTCCATAATGAACACAGATCATTTTGTATGCCAGAACCTCTTCCTGACAGAAACAGCAGCCTCCCTATTTTCAGACATTGTTCTAAATAATCAATCTAAATAGAAACTGATATGTATGTCTGAGATTCTGCTTGCCTGACTGAGTTCAATCACGAAGAGCTAGGCCCCTGAACCAAGGCAAACCTAACTGGATTCTTCATCAGGCCTTTCTAACCAGGTCAAGACTAGCTCTTTCTTCCCTTTTTATAAAAAATTGGATGTGGTGCCTGGGTGGCTCAGTCAGTTAAGCACCTTACTTTGGCTCAGGTCATGATCATGCAGTTTGCGAGTTTGAGCCCTGGATCGGGCTCTGTGCTGATGCTCAGAGCCTGGAGTCTGCTTCAGATTCTGTGTCTCCCTCTCTGTCTTTCACCTGCACTCTCTCTCTCTCTCTCTCTCTCAAAAATAAATAAAAAAAAAAACACTTAAAAAAATCAAAAAAATTTGGGCCTAGAGATATGCACAGCCAGAAAACCATGGGGAAGCCAGCCTAAGAGAATAGTGCCAACCTGAAAGGCAAAGCATAACCATGTATAGTGATGACGTCCATGTTGTAGGTGGCTGTGAGGGCAAAATGAAGTAAGCCACGTGCAAAGTCTAGCACTGTGCATGGCACCTGGTAGTTATCCAACAAGCTTTTGTGACAGAGGGCACAAACTGTGAGCTTTGAATGGCAAAGAAAGGACTAAACGGTTTCAACCAGAGACGAGATGGCATTTGGATTGGGATTGAAAGACCGGTTGGATTCAGACTGGGAGGGCTGAATTTTAGAGACTCTGGCTCCAGAAGGGCCCTGGCATCACCGAGAGTGGGGAGTAAGAGCTTCCTGGAGAGAGCTGGGTATGCACAGCCCCCCTTAGAGAAGAACCCCTCCTCTTCTCCCCGGGAGGGGTTTGAAGAACAAGCCTGCCTGCCACACTCAGGCTGCAACCGTGACCTTGCTGGGCCCTGAGAGTGACAAGAACGAAGCCCGTAATTATTAACCTTGCCACTTGTTTCTGTAGTTTATTGTGACAAGACAATGCAATAAGGAGGGAGGTAATCAAAAAGCAATTTTGTAGCAGTAAGCTTAAAGTGACAAACCTTGCTTTTCCTAAATAAATCACCATTATTCCCATATGGCTCAAGAGTGACAACTTGGGTTTCCTTAGTAACCGAGTACTTAGCTAAACCCATGGCCCAGTGTGAGCGAGCACAAGCCGCATCTGGAGAGAACTAGTTGCCAAGTCTTTCCCAGAGGCCCCCCCCACCCCCATAGCTTCCAGGTGAGCGCGGTCACCATTAGCATTCTGGCTTTAACTTTCTCTGTGTGCACTATTCTCTGGGGATCCCTGAGGTCTGTGACACGCAGTAATTTGTCATTTTGCAGCATCATTAATTTGGTTTTTGAGAGCCATTTGCTTTGCCAGCGAGGAGGTTTGAGAACCCCAGCATTCATACCTCAGCGAGGCTTTTGAGGTTTACATGGTAATGTTCATGAGCTGAATTCTAAAAATGTACAGAAAAGTGGTTTCTCTGTGAATCGTGATTCTAAAACAGAAGGCCAAGAACAAATGCTGATGAGGGAAGCGAAGAAAAAGTAATAAAGACTAGAAAGCAATGGCTCTTGGGAAAAGTTTTGTGGCAAAAATAATATATTCCAGATTGACATTTGCAAATATCTGGTTTTATAAGCGTTTCTGAATATATCCTTTGTGAGGGTTAAATATTTACACTGTTTTTTAAAAGTTTGCTCCTTCTTTCCTCCCTTCCTTCCTTCCTTCCTTCTCCCCTTCCTACTGTTCTCCCTTCTCATACATTTACTGAGCACCTACCTGGTCTTAGCCATGGTCTCTGCACGCCGAGGCTACAGATTCCTAGCTCAAGGCCTCACAGCCTGGCATGGGAGACAGACATGCGGACAGATGAGTTACACCCCCAGGCTGGGAACTAAGAGGTGAGTGTGACCATCCAAGCCTGTAGGCTTTACGGAAAAGCCACGAGGGCTTATATTTGAGCAAAGCCCTGAATAACAAGTGGGGTGTGACATGTGGGACTATGCAACAGTGCCTCAAGGGAGGCATGAAGTTGAGCATGGCTTGGGGCGCCTGGGTAGCTCAGTCGGTTAGGCATCCGGGACTTCAGCTCAGGTCATTATCTAGCGGTTCCTGGGTTTGAGCCCTGCGTCGGGCTCTGTGCTGACAGCTAGCCTGTTTCGGATTCTGTGTCTCCCAATCTCTCTGACACCCCCCACCCCACCTTGGTCTCTCTCTCTCTCTCATAAATAAATAAAACATTAAAAATTTTTTTAAAAAGTTGAGCATGGCTGGAATGTTGAGTCCTTAAAGGCTCTCAAGGGGTGGGTTTGGAACAGCAGTAGCAGGGCCTGAGCTCCATACTCAGAACTTTGCCTTGCCCAGAATGCCCCCTCCAGGCTGCCCCCTCCTTTCCTTCTCCATCCCAGGCTCTTAGAATCTCAGGGCATCTACTCACCCCACCCTTTTTTGCAAGGCTGCCTCATCAGCATCCTACAGCCCTTGGATTAAAGAGAAGGGAAGGAAAAGAGCCTCCCATAAACACTCCATCTAAAGGTTCTCCTATTTTTCTTCATGGCCTTTAACCAAAACACAATGTAATGTAAATGTTTATTTTCTGGTTTACTTGTCTTCTTGCCTGGACTCTAAACTAAGTTCCTTGAAATCAGGGGGAAAAATTGTTTTGATTCATGACTGTAACCCCTGCACCTAAAAAAGTGCCTCCTTGCATATGGCTGATCCTCAAAAACTTCACTGAATGAATGAATGAGCTAAGACTCAATGTAGGGGCCATCCCAAGTCTGGAACAGGAGCAACCCTTTGCCACGTGTGTTTCCCAGTGCCCGTGCTCATCTCGTCATAGTAATTATTGATAACACAAAATTGAAAGCATTTACTTGTCTGCTCTCCTCCTCCCACTGCCCCCAACCGAGAGCTCCCTAAAGACAAGATCAGTCTCCCTGCCCAGCACCTAACACAAACATGTGTAGAACTGACAACTTTTTCCCCAATAGCAGGAGCATTTTCCTAGGGAGTAGGAGGAAGCTAGGAACCTCCTGTGAGCCCTAAGTTACAGACCGCCCCCAAACACCCTCCACCCCCACATGCCCTTTGTGCCAGGAGTAGGTCCTGCTCTGTGGCCCCAGTTCCCTGCCAGTGGATGGTTAAGGCCATCAGCAAAGCAGGGCTGGCCCCTCCTGCTGGCTGCCAGCTCTGCCTCAGCATCCTGTCCGCCTCCCAAGCTCTCCTCTTTGCGAGCTGCCTCATACCCCGAGGCGATTGCCTGTGCTCCTGCGTGTGGATAATGAGGTTGTAGGCTGTGTGAGGAAGCAGAGATTGAGCAGTCAGGAGAGGCCTCCCACATCTCCACCTTTTTTATTCTCACCCCGGAAGCCAACCAGACTGGAAGGCACAGAAGGTGCAGAATTGCACATGCGGCCGTGCTTCTCATGGGTGGTCTCAACCACTCCTCTTAAACAGCCCAGTGAGTACAAAGGAGGGAGGGTAAGATGGATCTGGAGTGTGGGGAAGGGGAAGCTTGAATAGGCTGCAATTTTAAATTGGGTGGGCAGGGTATATACTGAGAAGGTGACATTTCAGAAGAGATTTCAAGGAAGTGAGGGTGTCAACCCCATAAATACCTGGTGGAAACACATTCTAGGCAGAAGGGAGAGCCAATGCAAAAGTCCCAGGGTGGGAACTTTCTAGAGTTTTTAAAGAAGAGCAAGGAGGTCAGTGAGGTTGGAGGGAGGGAATATAGACAAGGGTAGTAGAAAGTGATGTCAGAGGACTTGGGGGGACAGATCATATTGGCCGCTAAAGGACTCTGGCTTTGACCTAATGAAATGCAGTCCATAGTGGAGTTTTGAGCAAAAGAGGGACATAATTTGATTTGCATTTCTGAAGGCTCTGTCTCGCTGCTGTGTTGACAATGGACTGCAAGGGGGCAAGAGAAGGCTATTGAACTAATCCAAGCAAGGAGAATAAGGAAGACAGCTTGAATGAGGGAACAGAAGTGAATATGGTGAGAAGGAGTAGCATTCTGGATATGGAGGGAAGAGCGAATAGGACATCCTGAGGTATTAGAAGCTGGATATGAGAGAAAGAGAAGTACCAGAATGACTCCATGATTTCAGAAGAGAACAAGAGGAAGGACAAAGGTGCTGTGCACTGAGAACCAATGTCTTTTCCCCACCTACACTCTCTATATCATGGTCCACGGTAACGTCAGTATCACATGACACCCGTTCCATGAGCTCTCCTACCTTCTTGAAGCTCTCATCTCCAGACTCTACGTAGGTAATAATAGATGGCCACAAGGACTCATAGGTAGCTTTGAGTTTGCCCCTGTTGAATGGCATCACTAGGAGACCCCTTGCTAGTTGACTTCAGATTGGGTTCATCCAGTGGGAGACTGGTGGACAAAAGGATGAGAAGTCAGAGTTTGTTTTTTCCTCGGCTCTCTCTATTTTCTTTCCCCACATCTGGCAGTGGCTGCACATTCCCCCTTCAAGATTTCAGTCCCCACTGAGCTCTGGTAGAACTTGTTTTTCTCCCAGTTCTAAACTTTCTGTCCCAGTCTCGATGACCGGACCATCCTTTTGCTGTGCACTAAGTGCCAATATTCCATCCTCACCAACAACCTCTTCTTTCCTCACTCAGTATGCTCTGACCTGGTTTTATCTCATCGTTATAGCTACCATTCATTTCTTACATGTTATTAAATACTGCAGCTTGGGGTGCCTGGGTGACTCAGTCGGTTGAGCGTCCAACTTTGGCTCAGGTCATGATCTCACAGTTCGTGGGTTCCAGCCCCGCAACGGGCTCTGTGCTGACGCCAGCTCAGAGCCTGGAGGCTGTTTCAGATTCTGTGTCTCCCTCTCTCTCTGCCCTTCCACTGCTCACGCTGTCTCTCTCTCTCTCAAAAATAAATAAAACATTAAATAAATAAATAAATAAATGCTGCAGCTAAAGCTCTTTCCCATCCCTTCCCAGTGGAGTGGTAACACATGTGTCCAGCTGCTTGCTGGCCACCTTCACTGGATGCCCACAAACACCTCCAAGACATCGTGTCCAAGAGTGAACCAGGTTTCTGCCCCCAGAAAACCGTAAGAGTGCATGAGGTTGCCCCCAAGGGCTTAGTTTCCTTTGTTCTGTCATCCCTTCCATCTGGAATCCTCTCTCGTCCCTAGTCCCTTATCCTCTGCTTTCATCTTGGCCCTTTTCCCCATCAGCCTGCTCCTAAAAGCAGAAGATAGTCTCCTTTTCTGACACCATTCCTGTGGTTTTGCTGCCTCTGGCCTTGTGTCCTGTCACTGGATAGAGAAGCTTTGTTATTTATGTCTCAGGCCTACCTCGGTTAATCTGTTCCATAATTTATAAGAGAGCTAACCTTAGCATGCCTGAGCTATTGAACAAATATCAGTAGGAATTTAGATTTGTCTCTGGAACACAGGATCTGCCAGCTGTGGCCCGGGCAGGGCCACCATGGGGGAGAAGACCAGATCACTGCATCAGCTTCTCAAACTAATGTGGTCTTCCACCCTTGTTAGAGGATATCCCCAATTCCAGCCAGTTAAACAGAGGTCCTGACACCCTGCCCAGTCTTTACCTGCCCAGTGGTGAAAAATTCACCAGTTGGAGAATCCAAATGGCAAGGATTTGAAGCCAGATCTTCACCATGGCTGTGTGATCTCAGCCAAGTCACTTTACTTCTCCGAGCATATAAAATGAGGCTAATAGTACCTGTCAAGCCTCCTTCATTGAGAAAATACCTGGATTATACTGAGTGCCAAGAATTTTATCAGCATTATCTCATGTAATCTTCATACCCAATCCTCAACTAGTTATACCTAGGGCACACCCCCTGAAGATTTGGGGAAGAGTAAATGGAGATAATATTATTCTTTATAAATGAAGATATTATTCTTCATCCCTTAGGATTCTGAATAGATGTGAGGAAATGGGAACCATTTCCTCCAACAGAGCAACCAGTTTCACCCAAGGCACCCTAATGGAACAACCAGAAATTCTAGCCACCATATTATTTTCTTAATGTCTATTTCTTTTGAGAGAGACAGGGAGAGAGCTTGAGTTGCGGAGGAGCGGCGGGGGTGGGGGAATCCCAAGCAGGCTCCATGAACCTGACTCGGGGCTTGATCTCACAAACCAGGAGATCATGACTTGGGCTGATATCAATAATCCGGTGCTTAACTGACTGAGCCACCCTGGTGCCCCTAGCCATCATATTCTTAATCCATCAGGTCTCTTAGCTCTTCAGTATCATTCACTGTGTCTGTTCCATGTCACAAAGATAATGCTGGCTCCTTCTTAATGGTTTCCCCTTTGCAAATGAATTATACCAGAGACAAAATTAGAATTAGACAAGTAGTTAAAACCAACCCCTTTCAAGTAAAAGTGCGGAAAGTCAAAGGAAAGAAAAAAAAAGGAAAGGAAACACTAGCAAGAGGAGAAAAAAAAAAACAATTAAGAATTTTGTATTCATCTGTTAAATAATCAAATGACACCATTATAATATGTGACTCTAAAATCCCTCGTTGGATTCAGAATATTCCAAGAAAGAGATGCAACGCCAGGGAAGCCGCAGTTCACTGTGTAGGTAAAGGGTCCCAGATGCCCCAGCATCCCAGTCAGAGAGAGCACAGGGAGCCTTTGAACAGCTCCCTCCCCTTCACCCCCACACTGTATGAGGCACCAACTCCTGTCAATCTACCACCACCTAAACTTTCTCTTCTGCTCCACCGCCCTTGCTACAAGTTCTCCGTCTCTGAGACCTCTACAATTGCCGGGCCTCCAGCCCATCCTCGACTCCTGGCTTATCCTTCTAGAACACAAGCGAGATCAACATTCTTCCCTCTTCAGAGGCTGTCCGAACCTGTCGGTCTTGCGAGAGGCCTGGGAACCTGCATTTTTAAATAAATGCCCTGCCCCCACTGGGCATTCTGATACGTACAGTCTAAAGAATACATTTTAAGAAAACCAGAAAGAGAGGAAGAAAGGTAGGCAGACAAGAAGACGAGGCATGAAGACTCAGTTCCCGTCCTTCAGAATGGCACTGGAGATCCGGCACCATCCGGCACCTACCAACACCTTCTTCCGGGTGCCATCTCTGACCACCCTGTAAAATAGGCGTCTCCTCTGCATGCCCTGTCTTCGGTCTCTGCTTTTCTCCGGAAAACATTTCACTGCCTGACACATTTATTACTAACATGCTTATTTTCTGTCTTTCCCTATCACAATAAAAGCTCTGGTATAAACTAGAACTTAAATGTATTTATTTCCTTTCATATCTCTTATTACCAGAAGAGGGGCTGGCACGCAGTGGGCAGTACCTGTAAATATTTGTGGGAAATGTACCGTCAAACACGTCGGAGACAGGGGGCCCCAGCTCCTCCCCCACATTTCCGTAGGGGAGTAGCGGCCCCTCCAGTCACGTGACTGGAGGGGGCGGTATCAGGGCGGAGCCCTGCTGTCCCGAGAGCTGGGCGAGCACATGACCCGGGCCTGGCCAATCACAGTGCCGGATCTCCAGTTACTCTGTGGTGCTCGTTCTAGGCGGGGCACGCGCGGCCAAAGGTGGTTTGGTGTGTTTTTCGGGTTTGCAGCAGCTGTGCGGACGGGACCCTGGAGCTGCTGGTGACTGCTTTCCCTCCACGTTTGCAATAACAGAGAAGGAGGCTCAGCAGAAACGTGCAGAGCTTAGAAGTGAGAAGAGCCTGGCTGTGCGGAGGCCGCACGTGCAAGCCCGGAGGCTCCAGCGCCGCAGGCGGTGTTTGTCCTTGCATTCTCCCGCCACACCTCACCCCCACCCCTGTTGTTGCGGTCAGCTACCTAGTTTGACTCGGTTTTCTCCCATTTGCAGTTGACCAAGTTTTGCCTAATGCATAGTAACTAAGTATATAACGTTAATTGATTACAATTTGTTTTGAAGTCTTAGGAAGAAAAACATAGGGTGCGTTGAGGGTCAGGCTGCCTTTCCCAGGAGTGGCATTTAGCTGTGGGCTACAGGATGAGAAGTTAGCCAGATTAAGTAGGGGAGAGAGCCGGGACCCTTCAGGCTACCAAAAGTAGCCCAGTGTAGTGGACACTGTTGG
Source organism: Proteles cristata cristata (assembly GCA_017311185.1). Taxonomy (NCBI): domain Eukaryota; kingdom Metazoa; phylum Chordata; class Mammalia; order Carnivora; family Hyaenidae; genus Proteles; species Proteles cristata. Next base: position 1,464,136 of record JAESUZ010003875.1, read on the forward strand.
GCTCCACGCCTGCCCTCATGCTCTGGGATCCCTTCTGTTCCTGTGTGTTTTGTTGTGAGCCACTTACCTTATACCTGTGACCTTCGGAAGCTGGAGACACCTCACCTGTACGGAGAGCCAGCACTGCCTGGGAGTTTATGCCCCCTCGGGTGCACAGCGCCGATAACTGATTGGTGTGGTCGAATCAAAGCTGGAAACCATCTGAGGTATAATTTACATGCCCAAGCTTCCTGTGGGATCAGGAACAGTCTAGAACTGCACCTGAAATCACACTCTTAACTTGGCTCCTTCTGCTTCCTTATGGGTTCCCCGGGAGACACTCAGAGAAGAAACCATCTACAGCTGGTTCTCTGGCTCAGCGCTGGTTTTAGGAAGAGCCTGACTAAGCCAGGCAGTGTGGCTAAAGCAAGGAAGGTAGGAGAGGGTGGCAGAAAGTGGCATTAAGAGGTGGTAAGGGACAAGTCATGGGACTTTAATGGGTCATGTATAGGGCCATGGTTTATACTCCAAGGGCCATGGGATACCACTGAGGGATTTTAAGCAGCAGAGGAATCCTTTCTCTCCCACTCAGTGCTATAGATCCAGACTTTTCAACGTTCCTCAGTCGTTTCAAACCGCATTTGTCAGTGTTGTCCCAGGGTGTTTCTTTCTGTGGAAAGCCCTCTCCTGCCTTCTCTACTCAGATAACTCTGATGTGTCCCATGAGACTCTCATTTCAAGTACTGACTCCTCCAGGAAGCCTTCCCTGACCCCCACCAGCCGCCATCCCTACCCAGCACTGAACTAGATGCTGCTTCTCTATGCTCCCCCAGCCTCCTCTTCCTACGTTTACCATTCAGCTCCCTTCAACAAACGAACAGTTATTGGGGGAACCTGCTCAAACACGTCACTGCACATGGGTAAGTAATCAAAAAAAGTTTAGTGACCTCCACTCTAGATTCTGAGCTTCCTGAGAACAAAAACTGTCCACCTTTTACTCCTTAAAGTCTTATTCAGCGCCTAGCAACTGCCTACTTGCTTACTGTGTGGTAAGCCACTGTCCCATCACATGCTATTTTATTTATGACAGTCCTATGAGGAGGTATGTGTTATCCCCGTTTTACAATAAGACAGCTGAGGGACAGAGAGACTAAATAATTTGCCCAAGATCACATAGTGAGTAAGTGACAGAGGATTCAGACTCAAGCAATACTGACTCCAGAACTTAGATTCTTAAACAATATGTTGAAGCCAACATATAGCGCAGGCACTCAAAAGAGGCGGGTATGATTACCAGTTATCACCATCATTATAAGATCCCTGCACTTCTAGCCTGATTTTGGTCTCCTCCCTCCCCCATAAGCACCCTTCCAGTCGTGCTGATCCATAGTTCATCTCCTGCCTGCTCTTTTTCATGCTCCTTAATAGTCCTTGAAAGCTCTGCACTCTACCGTTGCCTCACAATGGAACAATTACTGGGATTGGATGTTCACTTGTCTCTATGTGGTAACATGTGAGATCCTTGTCTCCCTGACAAGATTTTAAGAAGGACTAGATGCCTTGATGAAATTTTGGAGCCCCCAAGAGGCCCCATCAACCGCATTTACAAATCCTGTCTGCAGCAGGAATGGGAACAGAAGAGTATTTCCTGGGAAGATTTCCAAGATGCTTCCCGTTGAAATGTGAAGGCTGTGAGACGCATGCGCAGACTTACACCCTGGAGTTTACTCCGGACCCCACCTCCCCACCTTGCTCATTGCTTCCTCTGGTTGCAGGTTGCACATGTATGTGTTCAGCACTCACTTAAGCCTACTACATGCAGGGCACCAGGCTAGAGGCTGAGCTCACAGAAGTGCCTGAGGGAAGGTCCTGGCATTCACAGAGCTAGAAGCCTGCAGGGAAAGTCTAAGAAGCAAGCAGGCCATTTTATTTTATTTTATTTTATTTTATTTTATTTTATTTTATTTTATTTTATTTTATTTTATTTTATTATTTTTAAATGTTTACTTATTTTGAGAAGGGGGGGCAGGTAAGGGACAGAGAGAGAGAGAGAGAGAGAGAGAGAAAGGCTCCAAAGCAGGCTTGGTGCTGACAGTGGGGCTTGATCCCACGAACCATGGGATCATGACCTGAGCCGAAACCAAGAGTTGGATACTTAACCAACTGAGCCACCCAGGTGCCTCCACAAGTGGGCCATTTTAATGCACTAGAACAATTTCTGTGACTAAGGTAGTAGGAGCACAGGTGGAAGGATCCTTGACCTTGACCCAGATTGGGAATATCAAGGAAAACCTCTTGGTAGAGATTTAAAAAATGGAAGGAACTTCAAAGATGGATTTGCATTTGGGTCTTGACATTATTTCTTATTAAGCTTCATGACTTTGGGAAAATCACAACCTCCTGAGCTTGGATTATCATATTTTTATAATGGAAGTGATTGTGTGTACAGTATGGAATTAATGAGATAATTAATGAGGTATTGGTCAGCTACATAGCTAGTTTCTTTTATTGTCACTCTGGGTCAGGCACTGTTCTTTGCACTTTTAGCCTATTTAACCCTAACAACTACTCTTTGATATAGAAACTATCATTGACATCATTTTATAGATGAAAAAGCTGAAGCGCTATCTTAGTTTGGAGTAACAAACCAGATGCAGATCCTGAGACAAAGGTTTGAATGCAAACAGTTGATGAAGAGATGCATATGACACAGTACCAGTCAGGAAAAGAAAGACAGCAATAACATACCCATTATTAAGCCAACTACCATAGTGGGTAATCGTGCAAAACACATGCCTAGGAACTATCCTGACCAAGAGGTAAGGAAGCTGGGGCATTTATCCCCCCACATCTGTCAGTCACTGCCTCCAGGAGACTGGACCTGCAAAGCATATTGATGGGGTGGATTCTGGGGGCCCAAGGATAGCTGTCCAATAAAGATGCAGATGCTAGACAGGGAAAGTTGGGCTGGAAAGGGGATGTGAAGAGATAGGCCTCAAAAACTGACAATGTCTGCTAAAGGTTATGTAACTTGCCCAAGATCACACAGCTATTAAGTGACAAAACTGGGCTTTGACCCAGCCAATCTGGCTCCAGTGCCCATTCTATTAACTCTGCATTAAATTCCCTCATACACTGTGGGTCACACAAAGTATAGCTCATGTGTGGTTGTCATTGTCATGATTATCGTCCTTTGGTCGCAGCTTTAGAGATTAAACCCAAAGGCAAGTAGTCTGTTCATTCATTTTACCTTGTGTTCTGTTGAAAAGTTAGAGTTTAGGAATTAGGGCCCGTTAACTCAAGCCTAATTGTGCCCTGCCTAGCTAGACAGATCATTTCCTTCTCTGGCCCTGATTTCCTCCTTTATAAAAGGAGGTGTCAGATTGGATGATCTCTAAGTTTCCCTGTCTGACATTCTTCCATTCTCTTCTGTGGCGTTTCCACCAAAGTGCAGGGTGTCTTGCCCTCTTGGTAAGCCCAGGTCAGTGGGTGTCTCCAGCCTGACCATCTCCGCCCCTTCAGACAACAAGCTCCTGATTAACCAGGACTGACGGTAATTTATGTACTTACAAAATCCTCCTTGTTGGGAACAAGAGAAAATTAAATTGCTCACTGGAGTCGGTAACAGATGGTTGGCTCCATCTCCTTCTGACTGGGACCCCCCCAGAGAGAGTAATTGAGGGCATCCTGTCACACAAAAGGGACCAAGGGAGTGAGGGAGGCTGAAGGATGGTTGGGAGTCCTCTCTTTGTCACATAAGTCATTCTGATGTTGCCCCATTTCTCAGTGAAGGAGAAAATCAAATACATCCAGAAGGAACTAAAGCAGTTTGTAAATAGGGCATGCTGGGGCGCCGCTAGCTTTTTTATTCCACTTTATTTATTTTGATTCTCTGTACCCCCAAAGCCAAGTTGGAGGCTTCCCAGGCATCTGGCCCAGGAAACTCAACTTGGCCAGTCCCAAGGAAACCCCAGATGGATCTGGAGACTGACTGGGCCCTGCTCATTTGCTTTGATAAAAATGTTCTTTTGAACCAAGAGATGACACGAGATTCCTAGTGATTGCTCAAATGAAGAAGGGAGGAAGGAGAGGCTGTAATCTCGACCTCAGGCAATGGTTTATACCCAGCAACCCCCCTGGCAACATATATGCACACAATCCCACTAAACCTCTTGAAGCTTTTTTCTATCCCCCTCCTCCCCCCTCACCCACCCCTTCAGGCCCCCTAGCCAAATGCTCATCAGAATAGAAGGGTCCTCCCCTGATGCCAAATTCCAGAGGCTTTTTTTGAGAGGATGTCAAAGCAGTACAATTTGGGGACATAAAAGAACAATAGTGCCACACAGACCTGGGTTCTAATTCTGCCACTGACAAACTGTGTCCTCGGGCAGGTCACTTGGCCTCTCTGACCTCACCCTTTTGATCTTTAAAATGGGAATAAGGACATCTTGTTTTGAGGATTATAGGGATAGAGAGTGTAGGTAATGCAGCCAACAGAGGGCCTGCCACATTATAGATATAAATCTCTGTTCAAAGAATCACAGAAGGTCAAATTAATAAAACAAACAAGGGTGCCTGGGTGGCTCAGTTGGTTAAGTGTCCAACTCTTGGTTTTGGCTCAGGTTATGATCTCACAGTTCATGGTTTTGAGCCCCCACATCAGGGCTCTGCACTGACAGCATGGACACTGCTTAGGTTCTCTCCCTCTCTCTCTCTGCCCCTCCCCCACTTGCATTTCCTCTCTCTCTCTCTCAGAATAAATAAACTTTAAACAAACAAACGAAAAACAAAAAAAAACTTTTTTTTTATGTTTTTTTTTTTTTTTAATTTCTAGGAGAGAGAGAGAGACAGCATGAGCAGGGGAGGGTCAGAGAGAGAGGGAGTCACAGACTCTGAAACAAAAAGAAACTTTTGAAGTCACTCTCCTAGATTGACCATCCACTGGATTATGGAAACCCCGGACAAAATTTAAGAGCATACAGCGCCTCCCTCTTCGTGTCCCCTCCTTGTGACAGTGGTGGTGGGTGGCTCATCTTCCGTATCACCTGGCTGCCCCCAACACGAACATACATGCTTCTCCCTTATTCCATGGGGCCAGTAGATAATTTAAGGACTTTTCTAGTCCACAATCCGATTTGCAGTGGACAGTACCAAGCGTCCATGGTGTGAGATCCTTCCTGTAATAACTTTGCCCATATAGTTAACGTAACAAGAATGTAAAAGTTTTGACCATGGAAGAAAAATCACTTATAATTCCACTGCCCTAATACCACATCCTTATTCCATTCGTAAACAAGCTTTTCCATCATTGGCAAGGCTTTTCTTCACCTAAAATTCAGTAAATCCTGGATTGAATCCTAAAGTAGACAAAGAATTGTAGTGAAAAGCCTGGTGAGGTCTAAAAAAAAAAACAAACAACAGTTTGGAGTTTAGTTAACAGTAATGTACCAATAATTTTGGCTCACATACCATGGTAATGTGAGATGTTAACATTAGGGAAAGTTAGATGAAGGTATATGGGAACTCCCTGTACAATCTTTGCAACTTTTTGGCAAAGATATTCTAAAATTTTAAAAAGTTCATTTTTTTTTAAGAGGCAAGGTATAGCCTAGTGGATTTTGTGTGAAAAAACTTGTGTAGATAAATGAACAAACATTTGCTCTGCTTAAAAAAAAATTAGTAACCACCATTTTCATCGTTTACACAGAGTAATCATAGTTGTCATTTTCATTGCTAAATAACATTTCATCCTAAAATATCTCATTTTTGTTTTCTTCTGACTCTGCTATCACTTAGTCATTGTGAAACTTTATTTCACCTCTCCTGCCTCTATTTCCACATCTGTCTGCCTCTATTTCCACATCTGTGAAATCCGGATTATCATAATTTCCAGATGTTCTGGGAAGATTAAGTAAGATAATTCAATGCCAGGCAAATACTAACTGCTGACTTAGTGTTGTTATCATTCCTCTGTATTAGTTTTTCCTCCAACTCCAGCATGAAAGCCCCTTGGAACACTCAAAAACCTGTGAGATGACTTTGTTTCCTCATCTGTTACTCTTTTGTGACAGCATTACCATCTTTGATAATGTGCTGTCATACTCCAGTAGACTCCGAGTAAAGCAAGAGAAATAAAAATAGCCAGCCAGACACTTAACTATGTGCCAAACTGTTACAAGAGCTTTACAAGCATTACTCATTTAATCCTTTCCTCAACACTATGAGGTAGGGATTATCCCTTTTAAAGATAGGGAAACTAAGACACAGAGAGGTTAAGTAGCTCATCCAGTGTTACCCAGTCATTCATGGCAGCATTGGGCTTGGCCAAGTGCTCTGGCTTCAGATTTTGTGCTCTTAGCCCTGCGAGGTAGGGACAGCTGTGAGCTATTAGCACCCCCGCTGTCACAGCAGCTTCAGGGTGAGGGTGAGTGCACCAGCCAGCAAAGGGGACCCAGGAAGGGCCCTACCAGCCTCCACTGCAAGGAAGATGGAGAACTGCATACTGATCCTTACAGTTTCTGCCCTCAAGTGATGCATATCACATCCAGTCACATTCCATTGGTCAAAACAAGTCATTTGGTCATGCTTAACATCAAAGGTTCTAGGTCCAAAAGAAAGAAAATTACAAATACTGGTAAGTAGCATAAAGTCTGGTATTATTAATACAAAAGGGAAAGGGTGTTCTTAAATATCTAGAAGTACTTGGCTTATATTGAGATGGAATTTGATCTCATAGTTATTATATGATTATATAAAAATAAAAATTATTATATCAATAATTGAATAAGTGAACATACAATAGGAAAAAGACAGTCTTTTCAAGAAATGGTGTTGGGAACACTGGACAGCCACATGCAAAAGAATGAAACTGAACCACTTTCTTTCACCATACACGAAAATAAACTCAAAATGGATTAGAGACCTAAATGTGAGACCTGAAACCATAAAACACCTTGAAGAGAGCACAGGCAGTAATCTCTTGGACATCAGCCATAGCAACATTTTCCAGATATGTCTCCTGAAGCAAGGGAAATAAAAGCAAATATAAACTATTGGGTCCACATCAAAATAAAAAGTTTCTGCACAACAAAGGAAACAACAACACTAAAAAGCAACCTACTGAATAAGAGAACATTTTTGCAAATGATATATCTGATAGAGGATTAGCATCCAAACTACAGAAAGGACTATATAACTCAATACCCCAAAAGTAAATAAACCAATTAAAAATGGGCAGAAGAAATGAACAGACATTTCTCCAAAGAAGACATACAGATGGCCAAAAGACAGATGAAAAGATGCTCAACATCACTCATCATCAGGGAAATACAAATCAAAACTACAGTGAGGTACCACCTCACACCTGTCAGAATAGCTAAAATCAAAAACATAAGAAACAAGTGTTGGCAAGGATGTGGAGAAGAAGGAACCAACATACACCACTGGTGAAAATGCAAACTGGTACAGCAACTGTGAAAAACAGTATAGAGGTTCCTCAAAAAGTCAAAAACAGAACTATCCTATGATCCAAGAATTACATTACTTAGTATTTACCCAAAAAATACAAAAACACGAATTCTGTTTACAGCAGCATTATTTACAATATCCAAACTATGAAAGCAGTCCAAATGTCCACTGATAGATGAATGGAAAAAGAAGATGTGGTATATATATGCAATGGAAGACTACTGAGCCATCAAAAAGGATAAACTCATGCCACTTGTAACAACATAGATGGATCTAGAAAGTATAATGCTCAATGAAATAATTCAGTCAGAGAAAGACAAATACCATATGATCTCACTCATATGTGTAATTTCAGAAATAAAACTAACCAGCAAAGTGAAAAAGACAAACCAAGAAACAGACTCTTTATTATAGAGAACAAACTGACGGTTATCAGAGGTGAGGTGGGTGGAGGGATGAGGAAATAGGGGAATGGAGATTAACGAGTACACCAATCATGTTGAAAAATTAAAAAACAGATAAAATGAAAAGAAGTCTAGAAGCACTTGGTTTATATTGAGATGGAAATTGATACAATGATTATTATATGACTATATAAAAGCAATAATTGTATCAATAATTGCTGCTATAATTGTTAACAGTTCTAACAAGCCTCTTCCTGAAATATTTACTATTTCCATCACTTATTAATTGTGTGACTGTCTAACAAGACACCAACTCCATGTTGCCCAGGGACTGAGAGTTTCCAAAGATGGGACTTCATGTGGGGAAATCAAAAGAGTCCCAGACAAACCGGGACAGTTGGTCACCCTACCCTTGACAGGTCTCTTAACCTCTATAAGCCCATCTTTTACATTTGTAACATGGGAGATAACAATCAAGTCTACTTTTGGGGGGGGAGGGGGGGAATAAATGTACATGTAAAGATATAACACTCCTTGTGCGTGGTAAGTTCATTACATGCTGGTGATATTATTTATTACTGTTGTTGTTGCACTCCCAACAGCTGGTTGAGATAAACATATTATTTCTGCTTTATAAATGAGGACATTGAAACCCCAGCAGGGAAGGAGTCACCCAAGGTGCACAATTGCAAGCCTGTTCTTTGGGCTGCATAACCAGGCGCTGCCCTCAAGCCCACAACGCCCAGGGCTGTGCCAGCAGGAAGATGCTGCTGGGCTCAAGCCCCTCTTAGACCCAGGGGAAGTGCTTTCCTGCATCATCCTGATGGGCTCCCCCTCCACAGTTCACATCTCCCACAGTTACCTAGCACACGTGCTCCTGTTCTTGCATCTGTGGGAAAGGCGTCTTACTGCTGGATTCAGAAACCTGGGTGTGGGGCAAATGATGTTCTCAGAAAAACATCTCCCAGGGGAATAGGCACTTCCCTTCAGGTAGTGATGAATTACAGCTCCCCCGAAAGGAAAAGTCACCCCTGATGGTTAGGAAGTCCAGATGCCTGGCAAAGGCCTTCCATCGTAATCCATCCACTGCTATCCCTGTTAGGAAGCAGAAGAGCCACAGCCCCCTTTATCCAGATAGGGAGGGTCAGGCCCAGCGGGGTGAAGTGACTCCAGAAAACAGGTCTCTACCTTACCAGAGTTCTAGCACAGTCAGATCCTTGGAGGGCACTTCGGAAGGCACATTCTGCTAGGAGGACCAACCACCCTGATTTGCCTGAGACTGTCCCACATTTGGCAGTTAGTCACCAGTCACAGGACACCCCCAGTCCCAGGCAAACCAGGATGGTTGGTCCACAGCTTCCCTGAGTGCCCCAAACCACCTCCTTTATCTTGTTATGTAAATTTATATGCATCCTGCGCTTCTCTCTTGTAGTACTCATCACAGCTGTAATTAAACAATCAATTGGGAAATTTGTTATTTAATTTTGTCTCATCCACTGGACAATAGCTTCAGGCAGGCATCGATCAAACCTGCACCCCTTGCTCCTAGCCCATTACATTATGCAGAATGACCTCTCAATAGATCTTTCTCAAATAAATGAATGATTACATGAATATGTGAATTAATTAATGAAATACTTAATTGCTCAGTAAATATTATATAAGAATATTTAGTAACTGCCCTTGCTTAGACTGTCATTTCCCAAAATGTCTTCCTTCCAGGAGTTGTTAAAATTAGTTAGAAAAAATAATGGTTTCCTGGATAAAATAAGCACCAGACTTCTAGATTAAACAAAATCAGGTTTTCTTATTTTGGGGGGACCTTTATATTTACTGAGTGAAGTGCATATTATGTTTTCCAAATAGTTTAACCATGAACCCTTTTCACAAAGAGCATTTGGGGGACTTACGCTGTACAGAACATCTTTTTAGAAATGCTGGACTACATAAGCATGTAGACTTGCTGCCAAATCCGTTTCCAGTCTCCTCTGAGGCTGCAGTTATTATCTTTGTCATTGACGCCATTGTTGTTCCTTGCTAATGGGGAGGAGAAAGCTGAGGATAAGCCCCGCCTCTCTCACTGCAAGCTCTGACTCTTCAGACTCCCATTACTTCATCCTACAATGCAAACTAATGTTTCATAAAAAAAAATCACTATGCCATGCTGGCTTGTTTCCCCAAAATACTCACGAGGGATGACAAAGCTGTTCCAGCTTGTTTTTCCCGAAGCCTCCATATCCCCCTCCAATCACAAGCCCCACGATCACTACTGGATAATGGAAAGCGACTCTTTAGATATCTCTTTAGGACGGTGTTGGTGACAAAACTGCCTTTATTTCACTAGAGCTGAGTGTTCATTGCAAGGTAGCCAGATTCCTACATGGTTTAGCAACTTACCTGGTCATTATTCACAAGTAAGGACTGATCAGTCTCTTAGATCCTGCAGAAGAAAAATCAAAGAATGGGTTTGCTTAGCCATCATGAATGCTAAAAAAATAACAATAGCAAGAGAGAAGATGGGGAGATGGGGAGGAATAGTACTTGCTCCTGAGGGGGATGAAATATGGTGCATTTCAAAGTACATTTAGAGGGGCGCCTGGGTGGCTTAGTCGGTTGGGCGTCCGACTTTCACTTAGGTCATGATCTCGCGGTTCATGGGTTCGAGCCCTGCGTCGGGCTCTGTGATGACTGCCAGCTCAGGTCTGGAGCCTGTTTCAGTCTGTGACTCCCTCTCTCTCTGACCCTCCCCTGCTCATGCTATCTCTCTCTCTCCTAGAAATAAATAAAACATTAAAAAACAACAACAGCAAAGTACATTTAGAATGATTTTGGGGGCACCTGGGTGTCTCAGTCAGGTGAGCATCTGACTCTTGGTGTCTGGTTCAGGTCATGACCCTAGGGTCATGGGATCAAACCCCATATCAGGCTCTGTGCTGAGCATGGAGATTAAGAGTCTCCTGCTTAAGATTCTTTTTCCCTCTCTCTCTGCCCTTCCCCCACTCACTCTTATGCAAGCTCTCTCTCTCAAAATAAATAAAAATAAACAAAAAAATTAACTGTTTTGAAATACAGCAACCAATGACTGGGTACGTAGCTATTTGTTAAAATGAAAAATAAGGACAGTTGATCAATTTTTCAGTCTCATGAAAGGCATGAATGTAGACTTTCCTGCTATATGCCAGTTTTGCTCTATAAATGTTCATGTATTAATTTTATTCTTTTATTAAACAAATATTTATTGAGAACTGATTATAAGTTGGGCAGTATTCTAGTCACAGGAAATACAACGGTCAACAAAAGAAACACTGCCTCTGCCTTCACAGAGCCTATAGATTAGTGAAGGAGAGCACAAATAATCAGGTAAACAAACTGGGACAAGCACCATGGAGAAAAGGAAGGAAACATACATGGTACTAGTGACTAATGTATGACAGGATGACGTGAACTACTGCAGGCGATCAGGGAAGGCTTTCTTGAGGAGATGGCATCTGGGCTGAGACCTAAAGGGTGAGCAAAAAGTTTCTCATTTAAACCTTGCAAGATAGGAATTATAATACCACATATCAGGACAATTTTGGATGTGAGTAACAGCAAAAGGAAGTGGAAAGCAAAAGGAAATTTATCTTTAATAATATGTAGACTGCAGGAAGCACAATTTCTGGGTTGCTCAATGAAGTGTCTTATCAATGTCATCTAGAACTAGGCTTTTCTATCTTTATATCCTACCATCCTCCTCAGGATGTGGATTTGTCTTTTTGGTCTACACTGTGCAGCCTCTTGGAATGGCTGTCCCGACTCCAGGCATCATATGAGAGATAATGTTTTTGTTTCTTTCCCTGGGACTCCTTTTCCATTGAAGAAATCCTTTCCCAAATCCCCCATGAGACATCCTCCTCATGCCTCATTGGCCAGAACTTCATCCCATGCCCTTTCCGAAAACAACTGCTGGCAAGAGGAAAGGAAATACCCCAATCAGCTTCGACCAATATTAACCCACTGGAGGTTTGAACTCCCTCCCTAGAAGCTTGTGATGGTTTCCATCTAAACAAAAACAAGATTCCAATAGCAAGGGGGAAGACAGGAATTTTGAGCACAATCAATTTTACAATTAGAAAATTGATATCAAAGAGTTAAACAACTCGTTCCCACAATGTTTTATATTGGAGCACAGATAAATCTGATATTTAATTCGTGTTTTATTTTGTTTTTTCCTGAATCTCAAAGCATGCAATGAGGATTATGCCAGATCCAGAGCAGGGAGGGTAAGAGGTCTGATGCTGCGCCTAAGATGTGGGACTGGTCCTGGTATTGTGCCTGCAGGTGAACAAGCCCCAGTTATGGTCAGGGATGAGAGGCTGGGAACGGAAAGGTGCAACACATTTTAATGGGAGGAACTTGGGGACAGGAAACACAAACAGAAGAAATTACTATAACTAGGGTCTCATAAATGAGGGAAAGTCACAGCTATTTGAACTGAGGCACTAGCAGCCCAGCTAAGCGCCTGAGTAGAGCCCTGTGTAATTCCCCATCTCGGTGCTGGGCTGCACAACTGCATCAGCTGTGAGGGAAGGAGGGCGGGTGGAGGAAGGAGCAGGGCAGGTCATGAGAACAGTTCAAAGGTGAACCATCCATACTTAACAGAAAAGAGAAAGAAGGAGAGTCCATCAAAATGGATTCCTACCTGGAAAGGTAGGAAAAGAAGAGGAATAGTGTAGAAGGCCAAGCAACACTTTCATGGGAAAAGGGTAGTCAAACCAAGGTCTGCCACAAAGTGTGAGTGGAATACACTTAAATGTATCCATGCAGCCATGAATGGATAAATGACTGACTGAATTAATGACCAAATATAGAAAAAAGCCAGACAAGATGTAAGATCTATATATATCAGAGAAGGAATAGGGGGACTCTGAGTCCCCAAGAGCTGGGATCCAAGAGTAAAGAAGGAGATGGAAGGTCATTGAAGATGAATGGCAAATCTCAGGACTTGACTTCTCTTGAATATGAACACCAGTGGAAATCAGGTTACTCTCCCACTTCCATTCCCATTTTCTAGATAAAGATGCAGAGGCAGGCTCTGCTGCCTTCCTGCCCTTTACAGAGGACATGTGAGCCCCGTGACAGACTGGGCAGGCTTCTTGGAGTAAAGCCTACACTTTTTTCAAGTGTTAGAACATCAAGCAGATGGAACCCACCAGGATGAGTAAAATTTAGATAGAAGAGACCATCAAACACCAATTTTCTAAACTAAGGGGTTATCCTGGAGGAGTCCTTATGTTCCATCCTCAGATTGTCATGCACCTGTCCTGAAATCCTAGAATGTCAAGGTGAAAGACAAGAGATACCACCTCTTCAAACATACCCCCTTCATCTCACAATCTCAGGCTTTAGTTCATGCCTTTCAAAGTGAAATGTCTACAGACCTCAAATTCATGTGTCTCCAAAAGAGACAATTTCCTGAAGCAAGGCTGCCTTCCTATAGATCCCTTCACTTAAGGCAATTGGTTATTCCCATAATGCATCCCACTATATTTATACTTATTTGATAATCTGCTTTCTCTGTAGCCCAAGATTATTTTTAGACAGAAGCTATATCTTTTTCATGTCTGTATCTGCAGTGATTTGCATAGCACTTGAGTAAAATCAGTGCTCAAAGCAGGTGTATTGATGGAAATACATAAGATTTATAACCAAAGAAGTAATAATGAATGAAAGAATTAACAAATGAAGGATAAGTGAATGAGTAAATAGAGTGACTGAAGAAATTGTGAATAGGAAGTAAATGAGTGGTTTCTGGTTCCAGTCAAGATGGAGTGTGCACCCTCCATTCTGCCTCATTCCTCGTGAAAGCAACTGAAACACTAGAAAGGAAGCATGGGACAGGTCTCTGAGAACTCTCAAAAGTAAATGGTAGTAGGCAAATCTGCAAAGGAAATACACCTTCAAGTAACACCAAACTCGTGCTGAATTTCCTGTTGATTTCTCAAGTATTTCCCTGCGAGGACTAAAGGCAGTCTAAAATCTAGCACTGTGCAATGGATGAACAGAGAAGAAGCTCCTTCTAATTCAGGTTCAAAGAGTGGTTTCCCACTGCAGGAGGTAGAGCTTAATTCCTCTCCCTTGAAGGCTGGATTTAGTGACTCATTTCCAAAGAAGAGAGTATAGAAGGGGGGAAAAAAGCAACTTGTCGACAGTGGGAAATTTTGGCAGACAATACCATAACCAAGTGATCAAGGCTAACAAGGGCAATGGTAAGAGGTGGAAGTCCCATACTCCTGGTATAATATAATGAGAAGGACCTTCACCTGTTCAACCTGAGTCTATCATCAGAAAATATCAGGCAGGGCTGCCTGGGTGGCTCAGTTGAGTGTCTGACTTCGGCTCAGGTCATCATCTCACAGTTCATAGGTTTGAGCTCCACTTCAGGCTCTGTGCTGACAGCTTGGAACCTGAAGCCTGCTTCTGATTCTGTGTCTCCTGCTCTCTCCTGCTTTTTCTCTGTCTGTCTGTCTGTCTCTCTCTGTATATCTCTCTCTCAAAAATAAATAAACATTTTTAAAAAATTTAAAAGAAGGAAAACATGGGCAAAGTCAAATTGGAGACATTTAAAAAAATTATTAATTAATTAATTAATTAATTTATTTATTTTTTACAAATAATTTACTGTCAAGTTGGTTTCCATATAACACCCGGTGCTCATCCCCACAAGTGCCCTCCTCCATGCCCATCTCCCCCCTCCCCCCCACACCCATGAGTCCTCAGTTTGTTCTCGGCATTCAAGAGTCTCTCATGGTTTGCCTCTCTCCCTTTCCCCCACCATTTCCCCCCTTCTTCTCCCCCATGGTCCTCCATTAAGTTCCTCCCAATCCTCCTATATGTGCAAACATATGGTGTTTGTTCTTTTCTGCCTGACTTATTTCACTCAGCATAACACCCTCAAGGTCCATCCATGTTGCTACACATGCAGCACTCTCAACAATAGCTAAAACAAATTGGAGACATTTTACAAAGAACCTGACTAGTACTGATTGAGGTCAGGTAAAAATAAGGAAAGCCTGGGAAACCCTACACATCAAGAGAAGATCAAAAAGACACAATGACTCAGTGTAATATAGGATCTTGAGTTGGTTATCAGAACAGAAAAAAAGGCATTAGTGGAGAAAATGGTGGATCCAAATAAAGTCTGTAATTTGGTTAATAATATTTACTAGTGTTAATTTCTTAGTTTTGACAAACATACCATGGTACTGTGAGAAGTTAACATTAGGGGAAGCTAAGTAAAAGATATATGAGAAAATCTGGAATCTCTGAATGTCTAAAATTATTCCAAAATAAAAAGTATTTTTTAATAAAAAGATGAAAAAAGACACACCATACAAAAACTAATCATAAGAAAGCTAGAGGGATTAGCTTCATATCAAAGTAGAAACATAGATGAGAAATATTACCAGAAATATAATTATAATAAAAGGGACAATAAAAATCATAATCTCACATATCCAAAAATGACTTGTATTCAGAAGACTTCTTTATATATTCAGGATACAATTCCTTTTTGGATAAAGTTGCAAGTATTTTCTTCTGGACTTAATTTATCTTTTCTTTTTTGGTTTGTTTATTTTTTTAACTTTTTTTTTTTTTAATTTTAGAAAGAGTGTGAGCAGCAGAGGAGCAAAAGGAGAGAGAAAGAGAGAGAATCCCAAGCAGACTCCACACTCAGCACAGACCTCAATGAAAAGCTCTGCCCCACGACCCTGTGATCATGACTTGAGTTGAAGTCAAGAATCGGATGCTCCTGACTTAGGCTCAGGTCATGATCTCGCAGTCTGTGAATTCAAGCCCTGCATCGGGCTCTGTGATGACGGCTCAGAGCCTGAAGCCTGCTTCAGACTCTGTGTGTGTGTCTCTCACTCTGCCTCTCCCCCACTCATGCTCTCTCTCTCTCTCAAAAATAAATAAACATAAAAAAAATTTTTTTAAAGAATCATACGTTCAACTGACTGAGCCACCCACGTGTCACTATCTTTTGTTTTTTATTTTTCTTACTGTTGACATAAACATACAGACCACAGCAAATGGCTAAATTTTTCTTAAAAATAAACACAAAATCAAGTGTTGACAAGCAAATGGAGCAACTGGAATTTTCAGTGATTGTTGGTTGAAATGCTGAATGGTACAGCTGCTCAGCAAAGCAGTCTGCAGGTTCTTATAAAGTTAGATCTACAATTACCACATGAGTAAGGAGTTTCGCTCTCGGTATTTACAATGAAAAATTTAAAACATACAAAAGCTTGTACGTAAATGTTATAGCAACTCTATACACAATTACCAAAAATAGGAAACAATATGGAAAGGATAAGCAAACTGTAGTACATCCAAACACTGTGATACTAACAATCAGCAATCAAAAACACACAACATGGATGAATGTCAGAGGTGTAATGTAGCATCCGGGCACACAAAGGGTGTTGGGATACTGAACTTTTCTTTCCAGGAAGCAGCTTTATTTGTGCCGGCACGGGCTCAGCAGGCTAAGACCCCAAAAGGCTGAGCCCTAAATGCAGTTGGGGGTGGGTGACGGGGCACAGGGGAGGTTGCCTTTTGTACAATTTTTGTTCCTTTGTCTCCCATCTATGGTGACATACAGTCTGTAACATATATGGTCTACGTTACAGAGTCATAGGAAGATCGCGCATGCACACATAGCCAGGTTGCCTTCCCTTGTCTTCAGATTTTCACCACATTCCTTGGAGGGGAGGGGGCTTTCCCACAATCATGTTGGGTGAAAGAAGACAGTCACTAAAGGCTAAATGCTGTATGACTCCATTTATACAACATTCAGAAAAAGGCAACACTGCAGTGACTGAGAGCACTGGAGTTAGAAGTGGGAAGAAGACTTGATCATCAGGGACATGAGGGAGTTTCCAGGGGGAGAACTGCTCCATGTTCTGGTTATGAGAGTGGTTACATAAATCTGTACATACATGAAAACGACCAGAACTGTAAATCCAGAAAAAGAAATCGTTTGACTGTATGTAAATTTATATAATCATCATCATAATAAACATATTCATATATTTGCTCCCACTGTACCCTCTCTGAAGGGACTCTTTCCCTCTGCTCGACCTATCTAAATCTATACGCATTTCCCCCAATTACCTGGAATCCCAGCTCTCAAGATTCCTGTCCTTTGGCATCCTGAGGCATGCTACAGAGACCTTAGGGAGACCTTGGAGCCAGCCTCTCTATTCTGCTGGTGGGGGTCCATGCTCAACTCCCCCAAGTGGCCCTCCAGGGCTGAAGCCTGTCATTGTGGTTGCTACCTTCATGCCCTGTTTCCATCAAGACTCTTGACTGTATGGAAGAGAAACCCATTGGAGCCAGCCAGGGTCAAAGGCATTTACCCTAAGGCTTCTCAGGGGTCTTACAGAACCTGAGAGGAAATTAAGAAGATCCAGTCCTCAGGGAAATGGAGGGGTGGTCTCTTGCTTGCTGGGCCTTCAGGTCTCTGCTTTTCTCAGTGGGTCTGTCCCCTTCTCCAGACCCTTCCTGCTTTCCTCTGCTTGCATATCAGCTCGTATGTGCCCCTCAGTCCTCTAGCTGTGGCTCCACAAGACCTTGCTGCAGGGCCGACCACATACTGGCAGCAGTCTCTTTATGTTTCCAATTCCAAACTTTGGGGAAATAAATCAGTTGGCTTAGCCCAACATCTTGAGTTTGCCACATAATTCTGGGCTGGGGTTACATGCCCACCTCTGGCTCAGTAAGCAATGAGGTGACGGAGTAAATGGACTAGGAAGGGTTAAATGGACTATGAGCTCCTCCTTCCAGGGGCTGCAGCAAGGTCCGACACTTTGAAAAACGCCACTTGATTTCATTCACAGCATTGTGGAGCTACTGATATACAACACCTTCTCAGGAACAAAGCTGAAATCATGCATCCAGCTACAGCGACAAGTGCAGTTTAGAACGAGCCATGAAGCCTCAGTACCAAGATGCATTGTCCAGCTTCCTGACTGGTGACCAGAAATACCTTTAAGACTAGCCAGAGCCAGGGGCACCAGGGTGGCTCTGTTGGTTAAGCGACCGATTTCGGTTCAGGTCATGATCTCACGGTTTGTGGGTTTGAACCCCACGTCAGGCTCTGTGCTGACAGCTCAGAGCCTGGAGCCTGTTTCAGATTCTGTGTCTTCTTCTCTTTGTGACCCTCCCCTGCTCACACTGTCTCTCTCTCTCTCTCAGAAATAAATAAAAACATTAAAAAAAAATTTTTTTAAAAGACTAGCCAGAGCCAGACAAGGGTTCAGAGAGGGTGAGGCCAGGAGGCCTCCTGGTGCTAAACCAAGTCCGCAGGAGTTGCCCACCCAGACTCAAAGTTCACCTTGAGCAAAGGCAGCCACAGCAACACAGAGCAGCTTTGTTGACAGATGAAAGGGCAGGCCAGGGAAGGCATCTGTGACGGGCAAGCAGGTGCCAGGGCAGGAAAGGAGAGGGAACCAGAGTTTGAGGGGCACACCTCCCTGCTTCCAAAGGGTCAGCCTCCTCCTCCCCACTACCTCAGGACCCTCCCTCCTCACCCAAGTCTTAACTGACAGGCTACTGCCTTGTCACTGCTGGTACAGAGCTTTCTGTACCCCATTCTGCCTGCTCCCAGACACAACAATCCTCCAGACCCAGTTTGTGACAATAAAGTACCCTCCTCTTTTTGGAGGAAAGGTAATGTTTTGTCACATGCTCTTCCTACCTTCACATAGTCATTCATTCTGTAAAACTCAAATTCCTCTCCTTTCCTACCACCTCGCTATCACTACAAAGTAATATCCAAAAGTGATAGGCAAAAGAAGGAATGAATGCTAGCGTAATTAATTCTTCATGAGTTTGCTGGGGAAGCTCAGGCTGGTTAACTCAAGTGGTCTATTCCCTTCTAACTGTCCTCCCTCAAAAAAAAAAAAAAGCCACCGATATATCCCCGAATTTGATACCTGTCATCCAACAGAGAGTTGATTCAGAAACTGTGGTTAAACAATCAGGTGAAGATGTGTGTCTCCTTCTTCCCTGCTCCATGCTACAAGCATCCCTCCCAGAGTTGCGAGGTCAGTCAAAGTGGAGATATGTCCCCAAAGGGATGGCCCTTCTTCTTACATAAGAAACTCACAGCATGGATTCTGGAGTTAGTCTTGGGCAGGTCCTTGGTGCTGCCTCTACTCACTGCATGACTTTGGGAAGGTTAATTAACTTTTCTGTGCCTTGCATTTGTTGTCTGTAAAATGTGCTTACCTACCCACAGGCATCTGGGACGATGAAATGACATAGGTGTGGAAAATATTCCACACTGTGCCTAATACTTCTATTGTTCAATTTCCTTTCCTCATCCTAATACAGGGTGACACTGTAAAAGGGTCACATAGAGGAGAAAAACTGATTTCAAACAAAGGTTGGGATCTTCGGATCTTCAGTAATCAGATGAGGGAACTGAGCCCAGAGAGGTTAAAAAAAATTCATCCAAGGCCACACAGCTAGTAAATATCTCAGCTGGGATTAGCACCCCAGGTGGCTCCAGAGTCTATGCTCATAATCATAGCATCTACCTGATGAATGAATGCAGGGAGCGGGGAGATAATTTAATGGCCTAATAACAGAATCCAAAAGTGCTCTAATGACGGCCCAGAGCCGCGCAGACGTGGGTGTGAATGGAAGAGTCCGAAGACTATGAAAGAAGGAGGGAGGATGCGAGAAGGGGAGTCAGTGGGGATTTGTATTTCATAAGCCTGGGGCTGGTTTTTGGCATATGTACATTAGGGCCAGGCAGCCAGTTTTGGAGAAAGATGGTGATGTAAATGATCTTAAAAATACCCATTCAATCACCAAATACTAAGTTCTTGCTATATATGAGTGCCACCCCCCATTAGACTGTATGATTCAGAAGCACCTGATTATGTGTTAAATCCCAGATCTCACGACAATCAAACCAGTATCTCTGGGGATGAGGCTGTAGGCACTGGTATTTTTTTAAAGCACCCTGGGTGATTCTAATGTGCAGCCGGGGTTGAGACCCTGGGAATTCACCACCTCATGGAATCCTCACAGCATCCCTATGAGCTTCTATTATTATTGTCTCAGAGAGGCTAAGTAACAGCTGAGAAGGAGCAGAGCCAGGGTTCAAACTTGAGTTTATGTAACTTCAAAGTCCATACTTTTAGCCATATGCAAGCTTAGAGTGGAAAGAGGTTTTCGGGATTGCCACGTGCAATCCCCTCTCGTTTGGCAGAGTAGAAAATTGGGGTTCAGAGATGGAAAGTGAATTTCCAGAGGTCAGCCACACCCATCAAGTCAGAGTCCAGACCACCTGTATCTCTGGACCCTTGGCCCCCAAAATGCACTGCTCCCAGCCATGCCTCATTCTATTGTAGACTAGCATATTGATCTAGAGAAGAAGTAGCAAGGGAAAAAAAAAAAACAAAAAAAAACACAACAGTACTGGGTCATCATGTCAGACGGCTCTCTCTTGTTCCCAGGACTGGAAAGACAGATGCTGCATTCGAGCGAGGTAACCAGGAAGGGAGCCCCAGCAGGCCATTCTCACCCCACCACCTTTTCATGTCTGTGCAACAGCTCCTGCTCGGTGACAGCCAAACCCCTTATTAAGCGGCCTGTGCCATCTTGTCTCTTGCCCTTGCTGAACTTACACAGCTCATGTTGTAGGGATTAGGGGAAAAAAATCCCTCCACCCTGAGGCAGAATGGTAACAACATGGAAGCTGACTAGGAAGGCAGTTCATCGTGTTGGCTTGAAAAATAACGAAGGTGACATTTAGGGGGTTGCTCTGGCCTCCCTGTCACTGAGCCTCATCATTAATTTAACCATCTCTGTTACAGACAAACTTTCTAGTCAGCCTTGGAGGGATGAGGAGAGGGCTTCCTGTCCTCTGTGGCCCATTAGAGATGTAGGGGGCTTCTCTCTCTCAGTCCCCCCAGTCACCTGAAATCTGGTCTCTGTCCAATTCCTGGCTCCAATGACATTTCTGCAGGAGAGCATAATTGGCTGCTGCTGATGAGGGGAGAAAAGGCGAGAAGCGTACAGGCAGGAGGGGTCGGCTCAACATCGATGTTCTGCCCAGCTGGTAGACACCATTTACTGAATGCCCACAGTGGACTAGTTGCTTGTTTGTACACACATTCTTTAATTCTACAATCAACTACAGGTGCCTCTTTTGTGTCAGGCACTGTGATAAGGGCCGAATATGCTACAGTGAGCTCAGGAGGCCTAGCCCCAGCCTTCTTAGAGCTTACAGTGGTCCTGTACTGTCCAGTATGTCCAGTATGGTGGCCACTAGTCCAAGCAATATACGGAATATACTTATACCATAATGTTTATTTTATCTTTGATTTATTTATTTTGAGAGAAAGACAGAGAGACAGAAAGACAGAATGGGAGAGAAAGAGAAAGAATCTCAAGCAGGCTCCACGCTGTCAATGCAGAGCCCGACACGGGGCTCAGTCCCTCAACCGTGAGATCATGGCCCGAGCTGAAATCAAACGTCATACACTCAACTGACTGAGCCAATCAGGAGCTCCTTCCTTTATTTTAGAAAGGAGGGAACAGTGATCACCTGGCCAGTTGTGGAGCCAGACGTTGTCCTATTCTAAAACCTATAAGTAAGTGAAAGGAACCATAATCAAAGCTCCCTGTAGAAATGTAAAGTAATTTAAAAAATTGTTTTCATGTTTATTTATTTTTGACACAAAGAGATAGAGCATGAATGGGTGAGGGGCAGAGAGAGAGGGAGACACAGAATCCAAAGTAGGCTCCAGGCTTTGAGCTCTGAGGCTCAACCTCATGGACCACGAGATCATGTCCTGAGCTGAAGTAGGATGCTTAATAGACTGAGCCACCCAGGTGCCCCAGAAAGGCAAAGTAATTTAAAGTATATGGCTTGTGCTATGACCTATTAATGTTTAAATACTAATGTAGGCCAGTTTTTAAATTTCTCTGAGGCTTCATCACATGGAGATAATCATATGGTCACTTCATATTCTGGTAGGGATGAATGGCAGAATAATACAGGTGTGCACATCCTTAGAATGGGATGAATGCTCAATATTCAGTAGCCATTGTTGTTTTTGATTTGGAAGGAGAAAATGAGCTCTAAATAAGAAAGGTAACAATAGTGGTTTAGGATCAGAAACATGAAATAAACTCAGACATCATTTGTTTTAGAAAACTTAAGAAAGCAAATATTAAAATCAGTGAGGAACAAGGAAAGTGGGCCCAGGATTTTGAACATTTTGTTATTTACCTTTTTCTGCATAACAAATTACCCAAAAACTTAATGCCTTGAAATAACAAATATGATTATCTCCTTGTTTCTGAAGGCCATGAATCTGGAAGCAGTTTAGCTGGGTGGCTCTGGCTCAGGATCTTTTACAAGGCTGCTGTCAAGATATTGGCAGGGCTGTGTTAGCTGAAGGCTTGACTGGGGCAAAAGAATCAACTTGTAAGAGGGGTTAGTTACAAGACTGTTGGCTGAAGGCTTTGGTTTCTCTCTGGCTTTTGGTTGGTCATATTAGATATTCACCACTCGGTCCTCTACACAAGGCCCTCTGAGGGTTCTTAAGGCATGCAAGCTGATTTTCCCCATGGAAATTACCCAAAGGGGAGAGATAGAAAATGAGAGAGGATCACAGTTTTTTTTATAATCTAATCTCATAAATTCTTCTGCCATATTCTATCTCATTAAATCAAGTCACTGAATCCAGCCCATACTGGACCAAGAGATGAACTAAACTCCACATTTTAAAAAGAGAAATATCAATGAATTTGTGGACATATATTAAAACTACCACAAGTATGAACTGGATGGAGTGCCCAGAGCTCCCTTCAAGCAGAATGCATGGATGGATCAACCAGAGTTAAAGGTATAAAGTCTACACATATAAACACCACTTTACCATCCAGGCACTCAAATCAGATCTAGGCAGGGAGGTACCAAAATGCCTGACCTTATGAGATGAAGAAATTGGCACCAGTGAGAAATATGTACATATGTGGGGCAGGATAGAAAGGACACATCATCTGTGTTATAATAGAATATGAACATATTGTGCATAAAGCCTTTCTCCTAATTGGGGCATTGTGGTTTGGGGAGGGAAGCACAAGAAAGACCTACTCAGAAACACTTCCAAAATTGCATTGTTTAATTTCTGGCCAGAATACCTTCTCTGAATCCATCTCCTTTCTTTTACATAGCCTCAGGTTGAGTAGCAGAGAAGGGAAAGGAAGGAATTAATATTCATTGAACATTTACTAAGCCATTTTATTTATTTCTCACAATTGTCCTGTCAGGTGTCAAAGACAGATTAACATATGGTGCCCTCCCACTTGAGTATGTAGCTGTCCATAGTCCTGAATCTCCTTGTTCTCTAGCCAAGTGATCCCCAAAATGAGGTTGACCAACCCAGACAGCATGCAGAATGCTTCATGGAAGCTTTATGAAAAAAGATATTAGCCCTCTATTTATATATTCAAATTTAAAATAACTAAATATTAAGGTTTACTAATGTGTAATATACAGTTGGACACTGATGCTCTGATGCTCTATTTGTTATCTACTCTCCATGAGGGATCCTAAGGAACTGTAAGTGTTTTAAAATGTAGAAGCGCTACCTATGGAATCCTCATTCAATTTTTGGTTTTCAACATTTCATGATTTATTTCAGTTGGCATATGAACAGTTAAGTGAATTTATAGACTATATTATCTGAAATACTACAGTTGGGTGAAGATAATAAAAACATTTTACACCACACAGAAGTTCACTAGCCATCCCAGAGCTAAGTACTTTAAAAAGTTGTCTGAAATAAAGATGAGATCTATAATTGTTTTCCAAAAAGTCAAGAGTTTGCAATTTGCTGACATTTTCTGTGATGAAACCAATTGTTGGCAGTCTCTTAGCTAAGACAATTATTAAATTCAATCTCTGGTATAAATTGAACAGTGGACTAGATCTTTGAATAACTATCTCAGAAACCAAGATTTTCTAAAACATACTATTTTAGTGACAGCAAGCATTTTTATCCTAATAATAAATTTTAAATTATTGTTTATTTTTATCTCACACCTTAAAAAAAATCCCCATCTTAGAAATCTCAATTTGTGTATGCCTTATGCATAAAATACTAGTAGAGAAGAAGCCATATAATTTGTAAACAAAGAAATATGCATACACTGGTACTGGATGCTCAAAATTTCCAAGATCAATAGAGGCTCACAATCCAAAAGGATTTATCTGGAAACCAGTTGTTTCTCCTAATGGTGGTTGAGACTTGCACTGAGTCTCTTGAAACAATTCTAAAAGAAAAAGGCAAGATGAGTGGGAAAGGAGAGAGCAAGAATGGAGACACACCAGAGATGGAGGCTTTAGAAAGCCAGAGCTACTCAGGGATTGACAAGGAGAAAGCAAGATTGTTCTCAGGTTGTTTTCACATAAGCGCAATAACTAAGGACAAAACCACAACCAATTCTCATTAGCTAAATGGCTCAAAGAGTCAGAAGGTGTGCATCAAGGGAGACAGAAGCAGGCAAGCATCGAGATGAACAGCGGTGGTCCTGTGGGTGCCCTGACAGAATGCCCATGAAGAGAATGAAGCCTTTCTGCAGCTGAGTTATTCCAAAGAGCTCCTGGCTTTTCTCTGTTCTTATTTTCTATCTTGATAAGAAATGTGCTGATTTCCACCCTGTCTCAGGACAAATAGAACTCTGACATATAGTTCACAATTTACTTAACTGATTTCATATACTTCTGCTGGCTGTATCTTGGTTCTGACGATCACAAATACTTCTCCCTCAGAGGTGTTGTGGGGCATCCATGATCACTCGGCTGTGCCCTTGATGCCAGTTATGGGTGCTAACGTTTCCATCTCTCACTGCAGGAACGTGAACCAAGACTCAGACAGGTATGCTGCTTGCCCAAGGACACTTTTTAAGAGGGGTAAATGACAGAGCCAGGATATGAACCCAGGTCAATCTTAGGAAGTACTTCCACTAAATTATCTTCCCTATCTCAAGTGTCTCCAGCCTGGACCCCCTTGATCCTAACATATCTGCATCAGTAGCAATGTTTTAGAGGTTCAGCGTACCCCAAGCTATTTTCAAAACTTCTAAAGTCTCATGGTTATGGCTATAAGACAGGCTATTTCTTTTATTTTTAATTTTCTAAGTTTATTTATTTATTTTGAGAGAGACAGGGACAGTGTGAATGGGGAAGGTGCAGAGAGAGAGAGAGAGAGAGAGGGAGAGAGGTAATCCCAACCAGGCTGTGTGCAAGACAGTTTATTTCTTAATGAACACAGTGTTTGTAATGAATAAAATCTTTTAAGGGTGGAGTCAATATGAAATGGAGACATGTATGAAAATCATATATATGGTCGTTGGTGGTCAGAGCACGGTGAGTCATTGCTTTAGATTTTTACACAAATACTCTGTGCCAAGTCCCTTTAACTGCATAAAGCATCTGATGAAGCCAGACAGCTTACCAAGTATATGGCCTCAGGCTGTTTATATGACCTTATTGTGTTTGTTTCCTCATCTGTAAAATAGGGATGAAGACAGACCTACCTGTTAGTGTTACTGTAAGAAATTTTAAAAGTAAAAACATGCAAAGTACTTAGAACAGGGCCTGATGCATAGTAGGAAGTCAGTGACAGCTGTTGTTTTAGCCTCACTGTCCTCATCTATAAAATGGACTGATGTATATACTATCTTTCCCGTAGCCTATTGTGAGACCCAAGTGAAATAGTACAACGGTGCCTTACAAGCTACAGCAGGCTCCGAAGATGAGAGTGTGTGCTGCAATTTTTACTCTTATGACTCACACATGAAACAAATCTAAGAACAGCATATTCCAGCCGGGAAATTAAAAGCCCTGTTTCCTTTGGAGCCAGAGTGTGTCTCTGCATAGATCAATGTTGCTGAAGCACAGAGAGATTTAATTACCTCAAGCCTTACCGCCTTCCCCGCTGAGAGCGGAGAGTGCCTGGTGAGAGGAGTGGCTGAATGCAGAGGTGACAGGCCAGGGGGCACCCGGGGACTCCCAGGCCACAAGTTCCGGCTCTGTTCCTAGGGCCAGACAACCTGACAAAGACAGAGCTGGCCTCAAGGAGAAGGTGTGAACCTGTGTGTTCCATGCTGTGATGGACTCTCCTTGGGGAGTAGGAGGCTAAGTCTGCCTTCCTTGCCCTTCCATGCACTTGTGTTCCGCGTAAGTGCACATGGCACCATGTATTATTGGTATCTGCATACTGAGGTGTTTGTGCACCACAGACCCAAGTCTCAAATGCATACAGTCACGTGAGTCTGTGTGCACTTGTACTGTGTGCGTCTGGGCATGTCTACTGTATACAAAAACATGAGTGGGTTTGCACGTGGGGCCTTTGCCCCCAAAGGCACGCAGGCACAGCTCCGTCTTTGCTCTTGGCCCAGTAGACGTGGACCTGTGTGGCCAGGGGGATCCATGTAAGTCCCTGGCTTACATACAGATGAGTCTGTGCATGCCCTTGCCGTGTGCCTCAGGAGTCCCCAGGAATCTGAGACAGCGCAGGCTGTGGGGCTGCCCCTGGGACATCGGTGAGCTGGTTCTGGGAGATGCTGGGTGAATACCCCAAGGTAGGAAGAGGCAATTTTGGAAGGGAGAAGCTGAGCTCACAGCTAGGGGGTCAAGGAAGGGTGGATAGTATGTAGGAGGAGATGCAGCACCTGGGCTGTAGGGAGGAGAGAACAGGGAGGAACACAGTGAAGAAATAGGGAAGGAAGCAGATCTGGGTAAGGGATCCACAGCCACCAGCAGGCACAGACAGGAGAACTGGTTTTTGTTTTTCCAAACAGATATTTCCTTGAAGGTGTCACACCAGCTGCCTCATGTGTGTGTATAGAAGGCATCAGTTTTGAGTGCTGTCATACACACACGGGGTCTATATTTGCACAGGCTTTTCTAGAGTTTGACATATGATAGGACTACATCTCAAGCATGTTGGTTCTTACTCAGGCAACGTTTAGAAAGCACCTAATGTGTACATGATGTGTTTGGGAGAGACTAAAATGAAGCGGAATCATGTCCCCCTGTGCTTGAGGTTATTATATTCTAAATGGAGGAATGAAACATGCCATGTGGAGAAAAATATAAGGAACATAAAGAAAGTGGGTAGGAATTCTACTTTCTAGATTTGTATTCAAGTCTGAACTCTGCCTTTTACTAGCTGTGTGGTCTTGGGAAAGTTACTTAACCTCTCTGAGTTTTATTTCCCTCATCTATAAGGTGAGATAACACCACCATCACTAGATTGTTGTGAGAATGACAGGAAGTAATGTATATAAAGTCACCTAATGAACTATGAAGTATGAAGCAAATGTGGTAGATGTGGGCTTGGTCAGGCAGGCTCCCTGGAAGAGGAGGGAGCAGACTAGGGTGGAATGGGCAAGGCTTACCCTTGTCCAGGAGAGGACACACTACCTGGATGAAGAGCCCCACAGCGGACAAATGAGACTACAAAGACTTTCACGTGAACCTGGCTCTGCTAATTAGCAGCTGGATGGTTCTGCCAGTTCTTGACTTTGCTGAGCCTCAGTTTCTTTATCTGTAAAAAGGGGTAATAATGCCCAACTCTCCAAGTGGGGAAGATTGAAAATAAACACACGAAGCCTTTTCTAAGTTGGCTGCGGTACAGTAGTAGGAACTCAAATATGTCAGACCCTCCAACCTGGGCCCTCAGGCATCTCACTGCACACCTGACTCCCACACGCAATGGTGCCCAGACAAAGACAGACACCTTCCTGGCTCTGTTGACAAAATTAGTTATTTATGCTTTGCCGTCTGCTCTACCTGCCTTCTGTCTTCACAATCCCCAATTTTCTCATCTTCTGATTATTAAAAACATACTATACACATATTGCTCTCCTGCTGCTCTCATAGCCACTGGGGATTGAGAAACAAGGAGCTGAGTGTCTTCTTTCTTAGAACCCATGCTCCGGAAAGGGTCTGGGAGAGGGAGAGAGTGAAAAAGCACAAAAGTAAGTAATTGCAACCCAGGGCAGGAATAGCCACAACAGACCAAGGCCCAGCTGCTGGCATGTGACAACACGAATCCAAGATTTTCCACTGAACCCAATTCCAAATCATTTTAATATTTTTTCCGTAAGAGGCAATTTGCTGGGTATGGCTTAATGTGTATTAATTTTTCATGGAATACTTCAGGCATACAAAAAGCATAAGTACAATGCACAACCTTGTACCAACTGTCTAGCTTAAAATAAAAACCTGACTGCACTCTCCTTCCTTTCTACCCTCAGTGGTAACCTCTCTTCTGAATTTGGTGCTTATCATTCCCTGGTGTGTTTTTATACTTTCATTACATATGTATGCATGCACAAATGATGTATCACTTTTATTTTTTTTTTGCCCTCCAGGTATTTGTTTCCACAATTTAAAAAAAAAAAATTTTTTTAATGTTTTTATTTATTGGGAGAGAGAGAGAGACAGCGTGAGCAGGGGAGGGTCAGAGAGAGAGGGAGTCACAGACTGAAATAGGCTCCAGGCTCCGAGCTGGCAGTCAGCACAGGCCCGACGCGGGGCTCGAACCCACGAACGGCGAGATCATGACCTAAGCGAAAGTCGGACGCTTAACCGACTAAGCCACCCAGGCGCCCCTGTTTCCACACTTTTGCCTTTTTTTCAAATGAGGTTCTCCTCAGGGGCCATTTATTTTACACATTTTAAAACTTCATATAAGCATTATATACTGTATGTATCACTCTGCGCCTTTTTTGGTTTTGCTCAACATTGTTGCGAGATGCTTCCATGATGATACCATGTTGATTGATGTGTCACTATTCTATTGTATTCCATCCCATGACAATATCACCATATTAATCTGTTTTCTTGGCAGTAGACACTGGGCTGGGCAAATAGAATCACTAAGTCTGTCCCTTAGAGTTCTCCAAGAAGCAGACACCAAGATAGGGTAGATGTGTGAGAGAGTTATTGGAGAAGCTGGTGGATGATGAGGGGTGGGGCAGGCAGCAGTGGGCAGGGAGAATCTGTAGACCATGATGCAGGTCTGACATATATGCAAGGGGAGTGGGGAGGAAAGAGTATTGCATCAGAAGAGTTTCTTCTTTTTTTAATTTAAATTTTAGTTAACATAGAGTGCAATATTAGTTTCAGGAGTAGATTTCAGTGGTTCATCATTTACAACATCCAGTGCTCATCACAAGTGCCCTCCTTAATACCCATCACTCATCTAGCCCATTTCCCACCCATCTCTCTCTGTCAATCTGTACTTTGTTCTCTGTCATTAAGAGTCTCTTATGGTTTATTTCCCTCTCTTCTTTTACCCCCCATCCCATATGTTCATCTGTTTTGTTTATTAAATTCCACAGATGAATGAAATCATATGGTATTTTTCTTTTCTCTGATTGACTGATTTTGCTTAGCATAATACATTCTAGCTCTATCCACGTCATTGCAAATGGCAAGATTTCATTCTTTCTGATCGCCGAGTAATAGTCCAGTGTGCGTGTGTGTGTGTGTGTGTGTGTGTGTGTGTGTGTGTGTGTGTACCATATATTCTTTATCCATTTATCAGTTAATGGACATTTGGGCTCTCTCCATAGTTTCACTATTGTTAACAATGCTGCTATAAACATTGCGGTACATGTACCCTTCAAATCTGTATTTTTGTATCCTTTGGGTAAATACCTAATAGTACAATTGTTGGATTGTAGGGTAGTTCTATTATTAGTTTCCTGAGGAAACTCCAAAGTGTTCTCCAGAGTGGCTGTACCAGTTTTCATTCCCACCACCAATGCAAGAGTGTTCCCCTTTCTCTGCATCCTTGCCAATACCTGTTGTTTCTTGTATTATTAATTTTAGCCATTCTGACAGGTGTGAGGCGGGATCTCATTGCGGTTTTGATTTGTATTTCCCTGATGATGAGTCATGTTGAGCATGTTTTCATGTGCCTGTTAGCCATCTGGATGTCTTTTTTAGGAAAGTGTCTTTTCATGTCTTTTGCCCATTTCTTGACTGGGTTATTTGTTTTTTGGGTGTTGAGTTTGATAAGTTCTTTATAGATTTTGGATACTAACCCATATCAGATATGTTGTTTGAAACATCTTCTCTCATTCTTTAGGCTGCATTTTAGTTTTGTTGACCATTTCCTTCACTGTGCAGAAGATTTTTATCTTGATGAAGTCTTAATAGTTCATGTTTACTTTTGTTTCCCTTGCCTTCAGTGATATGTCTAGTAACAATTTGCTATGGCCAAGTCAAAAAAGTTACTGCCTATGTTCTCTTCTAAGATTTTAATAGTTTCCTGTCTTACATTTAGGTGCTTCATCCATTTTGAATTTATTTTTGTGTCTGGTGTAAGAAAGTGGTCCAGGTTCATTCTTCTGCCTGTTGCTGTGCAGTTTTCCCAACGCTATTTAAGAGACTTTTTTCCACTGGGTAGTCTTTCCTGTTTTGTCAAAGATTTGTTGACCGTAAAGTTGTGGGTCCATTTCTGGGTTTTCTATCCTGTTCCACTGATCTCTGTGTCTGTCTTTGTGACAATGCCATACGGTCTTGATAACTACAGCTTGAAATCTGGAATCATGATGCCTCCAGTTTTTTTCCTTTTCAGGATTGCTTTGGCTATGTGGGATCTTTTCTGGTCATGTACAAATTTTAGGATTATTTGATCCAGCTCTGTGAAAAATGCTAGTGGTATTTTGATAGGGATTGCATTAAATATGTATATTGCTCTGAGTAGTAAAGACCTTTTAACAATGTTTGTTCTTCCAATTCACAAGCATGAAACACTTTTCCATTTCTCTGTGTCCTCTTCAGTTTCATAAGTGTTCTGTAGTTTACAGAGTTAGATCTTTTACCTCTTTAGTTAGGTTTGTTCCTAGGTATCTTATTGGGTTTTTTTTTTTATGTTTTATTTATTTCTGAGAGAGAGAGAGACAGTGTGAGCAGGGAAGAGTCAGAGAGAGAGCGAGATACAGAATCTGAAACAGGCTCCAGGCTCTGAATTGGCTGTCAGCACAGAGCCTAATGCGGGGGCTTGAACCCACAAATCGTGAGATCATGACCTGAGCTGAAGTCGGACATTCAACTTACTGAAACACTCAGGCGCCCCCTAGGTATCTTATTGTTTTTGTTACAATTGCGAATGGGATCAATTCCATGATTTCTTTTTCTGCTGCTTCATTATTGGTGTATAGAAATGCAACAGATTTCTGCATGTTGATTTTATATCCTGTGACTTTAGTGAATTCATGTATTAGTTTTAGCAATTTTGGGGGGGAGTCTTTTGGGTTTTCTACATAGAATATTATGTCATGTGCAAATAGTGAAAGTAGAGTCAGAAGAGTTTCTGACTCTAGTATAGTTCTAAGAGTCTCAGCAATGTCAACAGGAAGTCCCTAAACAAAAATTGTCCATTAGAAGTACCTCATGTGAGGCAGGAATGGCCCAGCCCAACCCTGGTACTCTTGCTATGCTCAGCCACTGGCTGGGGGCAGTCTGAGTTAAGCATCACAGTGGGTCTTGAAATGTGGAAGGTTAGTCACCCATGTTCCCCACAGTGGGTTCACTTGAAGAAGGTGGTCTGAGTGATGCCACACCCTTCAAGACCACCATGCTGTGATCAGAATATGTAGTCAGGAGCAGAGAGGAGGTAGACTGTTACTGTGCCTGGCAGGCTTTCATTCATTTACTCATCCTCTACCTTTGAAAACAAAGAAAGATGTTTGAGAAGGCCATCATAGAAAGTGTCATTAAAGATAGTTCCTAAAGGAATCTTTCAAGCATTGCTGCTGGAGCCAGCCATCTCAGTAAGCCACTTCCATTCATTTCTTGGTGACTCCATGGAGCTCAACTGTGAGGAATCTACAGTCAAGATTCCAGGAATCTCTGTGTTATGGTTCTAGAGTGAACCAGACCTGCATTTCATTCTCCTCTCTGCCAACTGGTCATTTATACAAGTCATTTCACAGTGATAGATCTCACTTTTTTCATCTGAAAATGAGGATAACCAGACCCATCTCAAAGAATTTTTATGGGGATTAAAAGAGATAATATAAGCGTAGTGGTTGATACACATAGTTGTTTTATTTTTAATTTTTTAATGTTTTTTATTTATTTCTGAGAGAGAGACAGTGTGAACAGGTGAGGGTCAGAAAGAGAGGAAGACACAGAATCTGAAACAGGCTCCAGGCTCTGAGCTAGCTGTCAGCACAGAGCCTGACGTGCGGCTTGAACCCACAAACCATGAGATCATGACCTGAGCCGAAGTCGGATGCTTAACCAACTGAGCCACCCAGGTGCCCCCATAGTTGGTGTTTTAAAAACCATGAGTTTCTTCTTCTGTCCCACTAGGTTATTGTTAAGGATACAGAAATTCATTTTTGGATGCAATATTTTTTCTCCAACTGAGAAATGTTTAAAACTTAGATCCCTAATTCTGCAAACTCAAGCTATCTATGGCAATTGAGGTGAATCAAAATGATGTCCACTGCACCTTCTTATTCATACCCATCACTCTTTCTAAAGCAGTATTTGTGATTAATCTCACTCAGAGCTAAATCGGTCCCAAACGTTTCCAAGGCACTTGATAAAGAAGCTCTCTGATTTATAGCAAACACCATTATTGAGCGGTGGCAGAGAGAGGCCATTGGGGGATTTGTCTTGCTGGAAACTCTGTCCGTTGGAGCCATTTCTTCTATTTTCCTGGATAAGAGCTCAATTTATTTCAAAATAGATGAATGGGGTCCTTTTTTGCTCCCTTTAGTGGGGTAGGAAGGAGAGAAAAGTTCTATAATTTTTACAAATAAAGAATATTACTTAATATTTTAAATTTGGAAAGCTCTTTACAGCCTACACAGACATCTGGATTCAACAGAGTACTAAGGCACATAGTAGGTCCTCAGAAAATGTTTGTGGAAATGTACAGTCATCTCCTTTAATCCTCACAGTGGTGCTGTGAAGTACACTAAGTTCATTTTTCCCATTGGACAAAGGAGGAAAATGAGGTTCACAGGGAAGAAATGTCAGAGTTAGGACTCTGGTAGACCCAAACCTGAGCTTTACAAGTCACTACACTGTGGCCCTCAGTAGTCCAGGAGCGGAGCCATCATGCCCATTCCTTGAGCACAAATGCCTGAGACACTTTCCGAGATTGAGAACCTGGTCAGCCAAGGCCACAACTTCTTTTTCACCTGGTCTTTGGGTCCCTTTGATTCTATTCCAGAATACATTTATGGGACACTTGCCTCTTACTTGGCGTTCATCTTCCTTACTTTGTTTGCTCACAACCTGACTTTCCTCCCCAACAACCCTTATAGGTAGTCATCTTTGCTTGAACGTTTCCCGTCAAAGAGAGATTCCTACCCAATGAAGACTTCATCTGACTGGGCCAACATACTGCCCTGGAATGTAATTACCTGAACTTTAGACCTAGCTCCAGACAGGATAGTAACAGTGAAAAGCTTAGGCTTTGGCAGACCTGCCTTAAAGCACAGCTTTTCCACTTACTAGGATCTAACTCTGAAAATGTATTATTTAACTCGTAAAATGGAAAATATAGCCAGTAATATTTTATCAGCAGGAATTCTTTTGGGTGCAAGGAAGACAAAACCCAATTAATAGTAGCATAAACAATAAAGACATTTAATAATCTCACTTCATAAAGAGTTTCAAGGGGAGCAATGCCAGGGTTGGCTCAATGACAAGGTGATATTAGAGTCTTGGTTAGTATCTTCATGATTCTAAGGTTCATTAGAAAGCCACAGCAGCAACAAGCATCATATCTTAACACAGTACTTGCAAAGCAGAAATAGAAGACATGAGGAAAGAAAGAAAGAAAGAAAGAAAGAAAGAAAGAAAGAAAGAAAGAAAGAAAGAAAGAAAGAAAGAAAGAAAGAAGGAAGGGAAGGAAGGGAGGAAGGGAGGAAGGGAGGAAGGGAAGAAGGGAGGAAGGGAGGAAGGGAGGAAGGGAGGAAGGCAGGCAGGCTTTGTATCCAGCCTCTCTTTTCTCAGGGATAGAAATATTTGCCATCTCTGGAAAATTTTAACATGTTCCTTTATTCCTCATTGACCAGATCTGGTCACATGCCTAACTCCTAGATACTGTCTTGGGGGGGCTAACACTGGCTTGACTGATTTAAACAATCACGATTTATCCCCATGGGCAGGGCACACTGCCACATAAAGAGAACAAAGTTTTGCTGGAAAGGAAAAGGAAGAATGGCTGTTGGCTGAGCAGCAACAGTATGATAGTTGAGGGTAAACTGGAAGAAGATGTATGCCAAGTGTTTAGTAAAGTCTCTGACACATTTTAGTATATAAGTGTTAACTCTTAAAATTGGCTAGTATTGTTATAAACATTAATAAAAGTGGGGCACCTGGGTGGCTCAATCGGTTGGGCAGCCTACTTCGGCTCAGGTCATGATCTCACCATCTGTGGATTCGAGCCCCGCATCAGGCTCTGTGCTGACAGCTCAGAGCCTGGAGCCTGCTTCAGATTCTGTGTCTCCTTCTCTGTTCTACCCCTGCTCATGATCTGTCTCTAAAAATAAAAATTAAAAAAAAAAAGTATTCAACTTCTCTCTGACCATCTCCTCTGCCACCTAGACCTTGAGTTCACTGTAAGTTATTTACTGCCTTGATGATCATGCTCCCTGGCAGAAAGGATAGAGGGGTCAGAGATAGGGCTGCCTTGATGCACAACTCTCCCGGGTGTTATCTACATCATTCTGTGGGTGGATGGCACTCTTGGAGGTGGGCAGTTTATACCTTGTGTCACCATTAGCCTTAGTCCTAACAGAGGCAAAATAATTACTTCTGTGTCATCTGTCTTCACTATACCGTCTTCTCCCAGAAGTAGTCCCCTCCTGCCCTTCCTTGGTCTATCTGGTCCCAACATAAATGTTAGTTTTAGGGTTGTTGGCTTTTACTAGTTTTCATTTTTAGC
Organism: Proteles cristata cristata; assembly: GCA_017311185.1. NCBI lineage: Eukaryota > Metazoa > Chordata > Mammalia > Carnivora > Hyaenidae > Proteles > Proteles cristata. The sequence goes on from JAESUZ010003875.1 coordinate 1,498,991, forward strand.
TTTTTTTGGTTGTTTTCTTTTCATCATTATTACTTTTCTTAAGTCTCACTTAGAAACTTAGCCTGAATCAACATCTTACCAACATCTTGGGTAAAAAGAGGGAAAGAAAGTTCCCTGAAAGGGAGAAGTCAGTGACCTTAAAGGTCCTATCTGCCCTTCACATGGGGCCTAGAGTGAGGAGGACTGTCCAGTTCTGCTGGGACCATTGAAAGAGTTCAAGGAGAGAAATCTTGCCAGCAGAAGGCAAAGAAACCAGGGCAGGTAATGCCTGATTATTACCTAATGCTATCTTGAGAAAACATCAGTAGCAACAACAACAAACGACTTTGCCAAAAAACACTCTTCTTTTTGTCTCTTGACATTCTCTGCCTTACAAAAGAATTTCTTAATTTGAGGCCTGGCAAGCAATGACTCTCCTCTCAGATTTTGGCCCCAAACTTTCCTTGTATATCATCTTTGGAAGTAAGTGGACTATAAGCCTCAGAGTTGAGAGGGAAAGAGAAATAGCAAGTAGTGATCAGTTACCATGTGCCAGGCACCTACATGCATAAGCTCACTGCCTTCTCACGGGTGCTCTGGGAGGCAGATAGTATCAGATATTTGGTAGGAGTGAAATCAGTCCTGGGAAAGTGACATAATTTATCTAAGGTCTGTCTGATTTGAAAGACATTTCCTTACATCACACTGTATTTTCACACATTATATACTGACCAGCTGGCCAAAGAGCCAACATACTCACACCCAACTCCTCTAGGTGGCATGAACCTGGGGCCCAAAAGCTTGGAAGGGCTACGTAGCCCAAACTGTGATGTCTGCGTCAGGTCGCTGAGGCTCTCTGGGCTCTGATTTCTTCATTTATACATAAAGCAGGACAATGATATTCACCTCACAGAATTGTTGCAGGACAAATACCTCAAGTGCTGTGGGACCTGGTTTGTCAGAGGTCAGAAATCTAGTTACTGATCTTACTGTCAGTATCTTCATCTTGCTGAGCCCTAATGGCCACATCTCCAGAACAATCTGACCTGAGTGTCCTCTGCAGAGTAAGTCTGAATGCTGCTGAGCAGGTCTCCCCAAGACTGGCTTCACCTCTCAGCCTGTGTTTCCTTCCCGCTTCCACTCCTGACAGATTTCTGTGTTCTGGACCAGGCCATTGAGCAGGAACTCTGCAATCTGTTCAGGCTGTTAAATAAACTTCTGCTCCCAGACGAGCTGTCACACGTGTGTAAATACCACTTTATGCCTGGACTATGATTTCCAAGTCAAAACTCCCATTGCATGGGTGGCTATTAGGGTCACTCCAGATCCAAAGCCCATGAATCACAGATAATAGGTTCAAACCGAGAGGTTGCTTTGGGAATGGACTGTGTGGCCTGAAGGAGGGATGATTAGCTATTGTAACTTGGGCATGTTTTTATGGCCTCTCTGGGCATCTGAGGATCACTATCCATGTCACCATCATTAGAAGAGGTAGCGCTCTGAAGGGGCAATAAGCAACTCATGCCCAGTACTACCGTTTACGAGGCCCATTTATGTCTGAGCATTGACCTATGACTTCCTCCAAACAATCCCTAGATAAGGACTGTTAGAACTATTTGCAGCGTAATGTGGGGCCAGTTACTTCACCTCTCAGAACATCGGCATCTTCATCTGTTACGTGGGGTTGTTACGGGGATTCAGTAATAACAAGTTTGATAGTGCACTTCGTGGTTCGGTTTGCCTTCACAGCAGGCCCTGAGGCAGCGACTGAGGAGGGTCGGTGGGCACTGGGTCATTTATTTGGCAGTGATCTCAGGGAAGCACATGTGAAGAAGTGGATGAAGAGGGAGGGAAGGGAGGGAAGCCTTTAGGGGATGCATTAACAAGGGGGTTAAAACTCTGGGCAGTGGGGGCCCAGTCCCACAGGGGTCCCACTGACAAACTTTGGAGCATGCCCTATATTAATTACTAAATTCCAAATGGATGAGATGTTTACTCACTGATGCTGTCCCTTGGATGTGGCAGACCAGGAATGTCCTTCTCCGGTGCCCCTGCTTGTGGACGAGTGAAATCGTGTGGTTCACGTGGTATCAGGGAAGCCGCTCGGCAGAGAAGGGGGCAGTAGGGTGGGAACAGGACTGGAAATCTGCCACCCACCCCTGCAGGTGAGCTTGGTGGGCTGAGGGGCTGAGCAGACAGAGGTGTGGCCTCACAACTGGTCCTGACGTGGTTTTTGTTTGTTTGTTTTGAGGGAGAGAGAAAGTGCAAGTGAGGGACAGAGAGAGAGAGGAAAGAGAGAGAGAATTCTAAGCAGGCTCAGTGGGCACCATCAGCACAGAGCCCGATGCGGGGCTCAAACCCATGAACCGCGGACACACAGTCTTGATGCACATACCTACTCCATGCTGGCAACTCCTGAGCCCTGGGCATATATTTGGGCCTCACGCCACCCACCCCCATGAAGTCCCAACTGTTACTATGTCCATTTTCTTTCTTTTTTTTTTTTTGAATTTTTTTAGTTTTATTTATTTTTGAGAGAGATACAGACAGAACATGAGTCGGGGAGGAGGAGAGAGAGGGGGACACAGGATCCAAAGCAGGCTCCAGGCTCTGAGGTGCCAGCCCAGAGCTCGATGCGGGGCTCGAACCCACAAACCGTGAGATCATGACCTGAGCTGAAGCCAGACGCTTAACGAACTGAGCCACCCAGGCACCCCACTATGTTCATTTTCCAGAGGAAGAAAATTGAGCCTTTACAGAGTAAAGTAACCTACATAGAATGAGCTGGCATCAAATGCAGCTCTGACTGCAGAGCGTGAGCTCTTAAGGGAAAGTCTAACCAGAACGTTAGCCTGTTTGACAGAAACTGGGAGACTCGCTCTGTGAGCAGCTTGCCCAGACAGCACTGAAAGGCGACACTAGTCACTATTCTTTGTTTTTTCTTTTTAACTATTCAATTCTTATACTGATTTAAGAGGCACCTCTCAAGCAGTGCTTTGGATCAAGAGTAAGAAAAATGACTGCAAAGAAGCTCCGGCCCCCAGGCCGCTCCCAGGCCAAGGGCAAGCTCACCACATGATGTGGCAGGTTGTGATCCATCCCCACAACATCTGGTTGAGGATGTGCGGAAGCTCTGAGAGGCAGAGTGGCTTGTTCCGTCACGCAGCCCAGGAGGAAGGCAGGATCTGGAGACCTCAAACATTCAGTAGTTTCCTTCCCAAGCTACTTTCCTTGACAGAAGTTGGGTCTTTGTGATCAGCTCACGTCACAGCTAGTGACCCAAATGCCTCTGGGTAGCCATAGGGTCAAACAAGTCTATGATTTCAGATGGAGAGAACTGCTATGAAGACAAATAAAGCAGAGACTAGGGGTAGTGAGTGAAGGGCACAAAACAGGCAGGATTTTTCTGTACTTGCCATGGAGTGTTTGTGGGTAGAGCTGAGGTTTACAGGACCCTGGGTACTGGGAGGGGGTGACGTAGATATACCCCGGGGCATGGGTGAGGCATTCCCCTCACTACATTATAGACTTAACCCCCAAACTGCCTCAAGCATTCAAGTAACTTCTATCATTCACTTGTTTGTATTAATTCCTACATATTCATTCATTCATTCATTCATTCATTCATTCGTTCGTTCTTTCAGCCTTTGGACTTGAAGTCATTGAGCACTTACTAAGCGCTGATGTGTGTCTCTGAGGGCTGCTGGGTTCCTGTCAATGAATGCCTCTCCGTTAGCTGTTGGGCTCACTGCCAAGTACTGAGTTGGTGCTGAGGGGTGAGAACAGGGTCAGTGTCAGGGATTATGGAGAAAAGTTTTGGGCCCTAGAACAAAGGACCCCAAATAAGTATTTCCCACATTGCTCTGCCAGATGTCCTCATTTTCTGTACGTGAGACAAAGCACCTGTAAAAGCTTTGGAGTTTCACACACCTAGCTAAATTCCTGGGCTATCTGTGTGACCCTGGCCAAGTTACACAGCACTTTCCCCGTGTGTAAGTTGGAAGAATAACCTATGTCTTGAGGAGATGCTATGAGGATTAAAAGGAGAGAGAGGTTATGGTGTCTTGTCCTTAGTAGGGCTCACCAAACATGCATTCTCAGTCTCTCAGTTCATCATCTGAAGAATAGGCTGGCCAGGAAGAGGTTTGACCTTATTTCTCTAAATTTAAGCATCAGAGAGTAGAAACTGATGGAAACCAGGACACTCTCTAGACCAAGGCCATTACAGAATAGGATAACTGGGTTAAATACACACACACACACACACACACACACACACACACACACTCATAAATCAGACTAAAACAAAACATGTTACAAACAGGCTTCTCTTTGTCTCACACTTGAGTAAGAACAGATCATCTTCAGGGCTCCTGGGCGGTTCAGTTGTTCAAGAGTCTGACTTCAGCTCAGGTCATGATCTCACAGTTCGTGGGTTTGAGTCCCACAATGGGCTCTGTGCTGACAGCTCAGAGCCTGGAGCCTGCTTCCAATTCTGTGTCTCCCTCTCTTTCCCGACTCCCCCTCCCCCGCTTGCACTCTATCTCAGTCTCTCTCTCTCAAAAATAAATGAACATTACAAAATTTAAAAAAAAAAAAAAAGAAGAGATCATCTACAGTTCTGTGTTGTACTCGATCAGGCAAATGGCCATCCTTTTGGAAATGACTTCTCCTAACTAATAATCTTACAGCCCAGACTAAGACAATGCTAGAATATAAGAATCAGCAGGGGTATAGCTGTTTGGATGCTGTACAAAGCATATACATGTTAACTGCATTCAAAACCTATAATAATCCTGGGAAGTAATCAGGGCAGTTGTTACTGTCCCACGTTACTCCCCCCAAAATAAGACCAGCCATATTGCCCTCGATTCTCTCAAGGGTACCATAACATTAGAGGAATAGTTGTAGGAAAAAAATCAAATTCAACTTGTTTGTGTACAAAAACAATAATTACTTTAAAAAAGTCTTTAAATACAGAACAACAGAACCCTTAAGTAGACCATCCATCATCTCTAACCTATAAAAATATATTGGTCAAAATAAATATATGTTAATTTTACTTCCTTTTATATTCTGAAGAGAAAAAGACAGCAATCTGACTTCAGACCTGTGTTGTCCAGAATCAGGTCCAAGGACCCTTATGGTCCACAAAGGTGGTATTGGGAAGCTTCCAGGTATGCTTAGTATTTCAAGGAGCCTAACTAAAAATTTTAGATTTTCTCTCACATAATTCGACCACCCAGACTAATTAAAACCACACATTTTTCTTTTGGCTGGAATTCTGATAATATCAGAGATCCCATGATGATATCACAGAAATTCTGCAATGTGGAAGCCGGACCACACCGTGATTTATGCCCCATGCTCAACTAACTCAACTCCTAAACAGCCAGCACAGCAAGAAACCCTAGTCATGAGTCTGTACTCTGCTCCTTCAAGACAGGGAGACCTCTGTGCTGTAAAAGTCTATGCACACAGTCAGGTCATATAAAAGGGGTCCTTGATGATTGAAAGGCTGGAAGTCACTGGCCTGCCTCTGAAGGCTTTGGTTCTGGGACAGAAGTTAGGGGATGGTGTAAAGGGGTAGATACTGATAGGGTTCTTTCCAGTAATGAAGTGAGAGATAGTTCTCAAACAGATGAAGGAACTCTCTGGGCCTGAATAAAAACACAGCATAAGAGACACCTGGGTGGGTCAGTCAGTTAAGCATCTGGCACTTGATTTGGGCTCAAGTCATGATTTCATGGTTCATGAGTTTGGGCCCCACGTTAGGCTCTGCTGGTGGTGCAGATCTTGCTTGAGATTCTCTCTCTCCCTCTCTGTCCCTCCCCCAGCTCTCTCTCTCTCAAAATAAACAAACAGCAACAAAAAGAAAACCATATCATAAGATGATTAAGAATTTTATCTCTCATATATATAAATATACTTAAAGTAAATATTTTTACCATCTGTCACAGAGTATTAAAATGAATGTGTTTAAGAAAAAGGAGGGTTTCCAAGTGAGGGGTGAAGGAAACGAACACTCTTCATCACCACTTCCTTTATGAGATTTGCCACCTGGAGTGGCAGTAACTAGATAGAGAGCACAGACTTTGGAGTCAGAAGATGTGGGTTTGAATCTCAGTTCTGCCATTATGAGCAGAGTAAGTGCTGGGCACCCAGTTGCTTAATATCTTTGAGCTTTGGTTTCCAGATAAAAAATGTAGGTAATACCTCCCTCTGCAGAGAGCATGCTATTGCTGAAAGAGCACCAGATTTCAGCTCAAGAACCCTTTTCTTCTAGTTCTAGTTCAGATGTTATCTTCAAGTGCATCCTTGGGTAACTTGCCTCACTCCTCCAAGCTTTCATCTTCTTCCTTATAAGTACAAAACACCACTTGTCCTTCCCATCACATGGGCTAGTTGTGAGGATAGGAGCAATGGAAAATTCATAAATGATAAAGCAAATACACTAACGCAAATTTACTATCAACAGAAACACAAAGCTTTTGCAACGCTGTTTTTGCACAGATTAAATATCACTTCTGGACCAAATCTACAAAGAAGTGTCTTGTTTCTTTGCCTGCTGAAGGAGGAGAAATGTAATAGGTTTTTATTCCATTTACTGACTAGGCACTGTGGTTATATGCGAGCCACTGTTTGTAGGGTGCCGACTGTAACCATCCTCAGCTCCAGCCTGTCGGCATCATCCCATTCCCTGTGGCGGTTACTGTTTCTGGGTTGCTCTTCAGAGGTTGCAGTTGGCATTGAAGGCTTTGTTTCAATAGTTGCAAGGTGAGCCACCCTTCCGGGATGTGAATGAAGCATGGAACCTTGGTACCTGCTGGCAGCCATCTTGACATCAGCAGGGAAGAATGAAGCCAGAGCTGAGGAAAATTGCAGAGAAAACGCCACTGCTCTGATGGTATCACGATCCCCTGGACTAAATCATGTCCAAAGCTAGTGTACTTCTGGGCTTTTTTGTTAGGTGAGGCAATAAATTTTCCCGAGGTGTTTTTTTTCTTTCTGTTCTTGCAAGTAAAATAATCTTAAGAAATACACCATGTAACGCTGAACAAGTTTCATTAACCCTCTCAACCTCAGTTTCCTGATCGATAATGGTGGGTAAAATAATACCTATCACACACAGGGCTGCAATAGGGTTCAACAGTGCTTGAAGAATGCTTAGCATGGCTCTTGGTATAAAGTAAGCCTTCAATAAATTGTGGCTATTTTGTATTATGTTTGGAGTTCTACACATTATGCTAAATGCTTTCAGTATATCCTTAATTATCGTGTCAACCTACAAGGTAGAATTTCTTTTTTATATACATAAAAATTTTTAAGTGTTAATTTATTTTTGAGAGAGAGAGAGAGAGAGACAGAGAGAGAGAGAGAGAGAGAAAGGGTGAGGAGGGCAGGGGCAGAGAGGGAGGGAGACACAGAATACGAAGCAGGCTCCAGGCTCTACAGAGCCTGACAAGGGGCTTGAACCCATGAACCATGGAAACATGACCTAAGCCGAAGTCGGACACTTAACTGACTGTGCCACTCAGGCACCCTACAAGGTAAGACTTCTTATACCCATTTTACAAATTATGTTTTTTTTTTTTTTTTTTTTTTCTAGGAGAGAGAGAGAGACAGCGTGAGCAGGGGAGGGTCAGAGAGAGAGTCACAGACTGAAACAGGCTCCAGGCTCTGAGCTGGCAGTCAGCACAGAGCCCGACGGGGCTCGAACCCACGAACCGCGAGATCATGACCTAAGTGAAAGTCGGACGCTTAACCGACTAAGCCACCCAGGCGCCCCCCATTTTACAAATTAAAACAAAAATGAGGGCTAGAGACCTGAAGTGACTTGCCCAGGGCCCCATGGCTATAAAGAGCCAGAGATTTCATAACATTTAAGTGTTCCTCCTTTTTTATGTTTTATTATCCTTTGACCTGATGACATGAAGTGTACATTATCAGTAAAATACCAGCTGGCACCTATGTCAAAATATTAGGCACTAGAGACACTGCAATATATACACATACTCTCTTTTAGTTTTAGAGGACATTCTTACAACGATCTGGATTATAGGAGAGATTAGAATAAATTTGTGCCTTGTATTTATTTATTGACATCAAGCTCCTAACAACTGAGCAACTAGCCAATGACATCTAAGTCCTAGAAGCACAGGACAAGCCCTGGCAGTACGGTATGCAACTGAATGCAGAACTTAGAGCGGTCTTCTCCATATACAACTTAGAGCCTATGTATACCTATTACATCCAACTATTTAATTTCTCCTAAAACCCTGGGCTGAAATGGAACATTTCCATGTTGATCCCATGGGTTTAAAAAAACTGTCTTTTTTCACATGCACTGTAAAGGAGTTCTCTTCATATTTTCTCTGTTCTTTCTGACATGTCACCTTGTGTATGTTTCCCAGGAAGTCTGAGTCTGAATAGTACAATTAGATGTGATAATGGGATAGAAGGAAAAATAGACTAGGGTCTCCACTACACTATTTTCTCGGGAAATCTACAGGGAAATCTGACAGTGTGTCTTACTGTTTACCTCTAGGTGACATTCTCCCAACGTCTTTACACGTTGTAGAGTGCCTCAGACAGGACTGCAATGACTGGAACAGTTCATCAGAACCTCCTGCTTACAAGTGTTCTCTTGCGTGCGGAGCAAGAAAGTCCTTACCATCCAGCTGTTGTAAGCCCTGGAAGATGTGAGGAACCCCTGAAATTCTCCTCATAACTACGCACACATTTCGTCTAAGGAGTTGTGTCAGGACACATACCAAACACAAGTCACGGGCTTTCACAGGCAGGGGGTGGGGGACGGGGTGGGGGTGGGGGCTTCCCTGTCCTAACCTGCCTCCCCCCAGCCTTCATGTACTTGATGGACAGAGCTGAGGAGGAGTGCCTGCAAAGTCATCCTGCAGGTAGGTGATCCTGACTGCATAATTAGGAGATTTTCACCTGTACTGAAGCCATATATGAGGACACTAAGATGCAACTGAGGGTGGCATTTGCTCCGTGGTGGCTTAGCTTTAGGTGCCTGAGAGCTGTGGAGAGGGACAGATCTGCAGCCAGACAGATGTAGGTCTGTCCTTTCTAGGGGGGAGACCCTGGGTATACCACGTAACCTCTCCACGCCTGCTTCCCACTGTAAAATGAGCCTACTACAACCTCCTTCATGGCGGTTTGGAATAAATGGGCCCAGCTCATAGTAGACACTCAATAAAAGATCATTTATTTCCCCTCCAATTCTCTAAGAAACTATTTAATAGAATGTGTCTCCAGAAAAATGTCCCTACGAGGAAGAGAAGTTCAACAGGACTAGACTTCACCAGTTTGGGAGTACAAATAATGTTATATGCATAATAATACACTTTAAAAACCTATTTCCAGGTTTATAGAATACAGTAATTTCTGAGTGCCAGCAGGGCTGTACCTTGCGCCTCTTCTCCCACTTCCTCCAACCCTTCATTGATGTCTGCTGCCCAGGGAGGGGGACTTGCAGGGGGCACCCTTCTCCCGCCCCACCCCCAGGCACCACCCTTGGTTAGAACAGCGTGGGTGCCTTCTCTGAAAATCCCCGAGACTCCCAAATCGTAAAGTCGTGAAGGAGCCAAGATGACACAACTTTCTGTTAGGACTTCAGACCATCAGCAGCACACTGTGTCTGCAAGGAAATGACCCTCTCTCCCGTTCCTGCTTCTCGTGTTGCTACTTGGACCACAAACAGCACTCCTTCTGCCTCCTATGAAAACAGCCCCTTTCCCCCTCACAGTCCCTAAGAGAAGACCAGTGAACTCTCTGTCCCAAGGTCTCCCGTTCCACATAAACCTATCCAAGTGCAAATCAACTTTTGTAAACAGATGCTTCAGACTGATTGTCAGTTTCCCAGTTCACCATAACCACCCGGTCTTTGAGCCCCAGTTTAGGCTCAGGTGGAAGTGTCTCTAAAAGAATTACTCGCACCTTCTGACTTCTCATCCACTAGAGGTCTGCCTCCAAAACAAAAGTACGAGACCGAGTAAAATGTAATATAAATTTATTCTGTGACATTTTCTGCACTGAAGATATTTTAAAACATTAAAATACATCAATATTTCATGAAAATACCTTGTAGAAGAATTTAGATAATACCTGTAATAAACATGATTTGACCCTGAATATACATTTTTTTAATTTCAAACATCATTTTTTAAAAAGGAACATAAAAATAAGGATTGCTGCATTCTTCATATATCCCGTGTCTCATAAATTTTAATTCAACTGCCAGTTCTTTTCTCAACTATATATGTTAAGGGTATTTGCTTCTGATTTTGAATGGTAGGAGTATCCATTTTCTGTTTCTTAGCAGTGATATTTAGGTCTTCTTTTTCCGATTCTTCAAGAAAATGCTTCATGCTGAGTTTGAACAGTAATCGAGGATCTGGTCCAGAAAGTGGTGGGCAATTACAGATCTCTCTAATTTTAAGGGCCTATAAATAAAGAATACAATACAATATGTGGGTATATATATATTTATTAAAATTATTCCAGTAATTACTATTATGCTGTATGCAAAACAATGAAATATAAGAATACATTCTATATTTTTAGAATAAAAGGTATCTTAACTACAACATATGAAAGAGAATCATAGAGAAATTCAGGGTAAATAGTTACATCTTCATTATTTATTCACATAGCAATATATTTGAAAAAAAAAAACTATCTGTAATGACTGTATGATGTCCTACTGGGAATAAACAAGAGGTATCTTTATGATTTCAGTCACACTAGAGCTGACTGTGAGAACACCCACCAGATTTAAAAAGATCTGAAGAAAAAGAAAATGAGGATATAGAAGTATGAACATATTGAAAGAAGATACATATAACTAGGACAGTCTGAGGAAGCACTGATGCTAATAACTTATAAGATTCAGATCAAAATCATGACAACTTTTAATTCCAGGAAAAACAAAATGTTCTAGGAAACGTAAACATAGGATATGATATGGTTCAGCGGTGACTGGCGTTTTCAGTTTTAAAAGCACTGAATCTTGATCTAGCCCAAGTCACAAACAAACAACTGGAAGAGGGAGAGCTGGATACATGTGTGCGCAGGCACAGGGAGCCCTTCCTTCTCATCCTCTACGCGAGAAAGTAAATTGGTAATGCTTAAAGCTGCAAAGATAGGAAGTAGCAATATGACTATGTTATGGTAGATATGGTGGGAAATACCGAAAGAATGACTTAAGAGAGCTGGAAATGGTTACCCTTAAAACTAAGGGCAGGTAGGGGAACTGCAGTTTTAAATAACTAGACTCAGAAATTGACGTGATTCTTTACAGTGATTTCATAAAGGACTTTAAGACATAAAAACTAAAATAGTGAATTTTTAATGCAAAAACATTTTATATCCAATGAGGGTTAAAAGAAAGATTTTTAGGCCAGGGTGCTTTTTAGTTTCTTATTACTTCAACTTCTCTTTATTTTTTTAAATGTGTATTTACTTTTGAGAGAAAGAGAGAGCATGAGCACGGAAGGGGCAGAGACACAGGGAAACACAGAATCCAAAGCAGGCTCCATGCTCTGAGCTGTCAGCACAGAGCCTGACACGGGGCTCGAACCCATGAACCAGGAGATTATGACCTGAATTGGATTCGGATGCTTAACCAACTGTGCCACCCAGGCGTCCTACTTTTAACTTTTATAGTGATGGATGTTAAGGGATGTAAGTAAAGCTGGGAAGGAAACAATCAACGTTTGTGAGGATAGTAAAATTTTAGAAAAGATTAGCCCAGCAAGGTCTCACTGATAATGATGGGGAGAAGACCTGAAGGCTGAAGGGTATGAGGGAAGAGTTCATGTGGATGCCTAGAAGAGCATTCCAAGCAGCAGTGGCAGGGATGCAAAGACCAGAGGTGGGAGTGTACCTGGACTGTTCTGGAACAGTGAGGAAGCTAGTACAGCTGGAGCAGAGCAGGGCAGGGGCAGGAGCAGATTCTGTAGGCTCTCAAAGGCCATATGGTTTTAGGTTTTCCTGTGAGTGGGGCTGCCCCTGCTATTTGTGGGGTCCATGGCAAGAATGTAAATGGAGGCTCAGATACCATGTGTTTAAATAGCTAAAGGCAGTAAGTCAAGCTAATAAACTACTGTAGAAAATACATTCTATTCTCCTGCTTAGAGAAATACACATTCAAGTGACCTGGAAGGCCAGGTACAAAACTAGAACTCTTGAATTTTGGAGTGTGTAAGGTTGCAGGGAGTCTACCCACTTCCTGTCACAGCCTATGGTCCCCTCCCTTCTCCCATTCCTGGCTTCCCAGGCACTATGAGGGGCTTTGTGTGCATGTGTCCAAGGGAAGAGATCCACAGAGGCCTCAGAAGCAGGATCAAACGTGTTTGGGCAAGGACGTCCATTATCCCAAAGACTCAGAGTGCCACATGGTAGGGGCGCAGGTTCTTGAATGGGAATATTCCTTTAAGTTCTACAGGAGAGGAGGGCATGCGGCCAGAGGAAAACCAGAAAAAGGTCTTCTTATGGGTGACACCAGGGCAGGAGCCTGGATCGAGGAACACTTCTGGCTCTGAAGGAGGCCACGGGTTACCAAAAGAAATCAAACATTCTGGTTTGGGCGGTAGATCACCATTTTGCTGACGGTCTGACTTTCTGTTTACTTCAGTGCCATAGTTTTCAAATGTTTTCTTGATTTTTCACTTCCATTTAGTTTAATGATCTTTTTTTCTAATGCTCAGTAGATGATTGTGAGACACAAAGAAAATTGAGACGAGGCCCCTGTCACCACAGAATTTCACTTGAATGCTTATTCATAATTGCCAAAACTTGGAGCAGCCAAATGTCCTTCAGCAGGTGAATGGATACGTAATCTGTGTTACGTCCAGACAGTGGAATATCATTACGCACTAAGAAGAACTGATCTATCAAGCCATGAGAATACATGAAAGAATCTTAAATGGACATTAAGTGGAAAAAAATCTATCTAAAGAGGCTACATAGTGTATGATTCTGACTATATGCATAACATTTTGGAGAAGGCAAACAACGGAGATACTAAAAAGATCCATGGTTGTCAGGGCCAAGCAGGGACAGAGCGACAAACTGGCAGAATATCTGTAGAGCAATGAAACTACTCTATGTGATACTGTAATGGTGAATACCAGTCATTGTACATTTGTCAAAACCCACACACTGTACACTAAGGGGGAGTCCTAATATAAACTGCGGACTCTGGGTCATAAAGCTGGGTCAGTGTGGGTTCACCTTTTGTAATAAGTGTACCACTCTGGCACATGGCTCTGGTAGTGGGGGAGACTGAGCAAAGCAAGGGGTATATGAGAAATCTCTTCTGTACCCTACATGAAATTTTGCTGTGAACCAAAAACTGCTCTTAAAGACAGTCTAATTTTAAAAAAAATTGGGGAAGAGGCACAAAAGTAAGAAGCCTTAGGAAAAAAAAGGGGGATAGAATCCTCTTCTGTTGTTGTTTTTAATGCTTTTTACATTACATGTTTTTGTACTAATTTTTTTGTACCACATTGTTTCTTGAGTAAGTCTTTTACTGAATAAGCATACTTTTCAGTTGTCTGAGCTACATTTAATTGCTAGGCAAACTGTATATTCTTCATAAAGGTTTTCTATAAATATTTCTACATGTGTGAATTCTTTCCTCCAACTATCTATCAAGCAAAATCCTATTACAGACCATATATGTTTCTATCAAATTTCCATCTATTTTGCACAGTAAGATTTTATCATGTATGTTGGTAAAATATTTTTATTTTCTACTGTCCTTTCCACATTTATTTTATTACCTTTCAGGGTGTCAACATCTTTTATTTTTATAAATTCAAATCTATCTTATTAAATATAGCTTCATCTTTTTTATTTTAATTTTTATTTATTTCTAGGAGAGAGAGAGAGACAGCGTGAACAGGGGAGGGTCAGAGAGAGAGGGAGACACAGACTCTGAAACAGGCTCCAGGCTCTGAGCTGGCAGTCAGCACAGAGCCCGACGCGGGGCTGGAACCCACGAACCGCGAGATCATGACCTAAGCGAAAGTCGGACGCTTAACCGACTAAGCCACCCAGGCGCCCCTAGCTTCATGTCTTTAAAATCAGCAATTTTTTCCCACTATACAACTAGAATATGCCTTTCTGTTGCCTTTACTTTGTTTCTACACTTAACTTTATGCACTGTACATAACAGGTACTTAATAGATACACGCTGAATTTTAAACAAACACCTATAAAAACACAAGCTATGAATAAATCATTATGATAAATGTCACAGGGAAAACACTCTTTAAGAGTTGAGAGTCTAAGAGCAAGAATGTACTTTAATAACAAAAATATATACTTTTAAGAATCCCAAGGAAGATTTGGAGTTAAATATGGAATAAGCCAACCTAAAGATTCCTATGAGAGGTGAAAGAGACTAACATACACTGTTCACTTTCTATGTGCCTTGTCCTGTACCAGGTATTTTACTTATCCTAGCTAAATTGGTGTTATGATATGAACTACTTTTAAAATCTTGGGCTCAATGTAGAGTTTCTGTCACTAAAGTGTCTTAAAAAATTTTTTTTAAATGTTTTTATTTATTTCTGAGAGACAGAAAGAGACAGTGTGAGCAGGGGAGGGTCAGAGACAGAGGGAGACACAGAATCTGAAGCAGGCTCCTGGCTCTGAGCTGTCAGCACAGAGCCCAATTCGGGGCTCAAACCCACGAACCATGAGCTCATGACCTGAGCTGAAGTCGGACGCTTAACCGACTGAGCCACCCAGGCGCCCCTAAAGTGTCTTCAAAGAGAGAGAGGAAAGGAAAGAGGGAAAGAGGCAGGACCTTACCCACACAAACACTCAAGTAGGTACATAAAACAGTCAGGAGATATTAGATCACAGTTTTACAGATGAAGAACCTGAAGGTTAGATTAGGCAACTTCTGCAAAGTTAGGGGGTGATAGATCAGAATTAAAACCCAAAGCTCCCAAGACCATTGCTATTTTTATAGTACTTCCCTTAAGCATCCTTTTCCCACGAACAACTATTAGTTTGCTACATGCTAAATTTCCAGGAGGGAATGTAACTGCTCCTCAACTGTACTGCCTAATTCTTCTATTTTTAACCCAGTATTATTTAACTTATCTTTCCTAGTATGACCTAGCATGCAATCATTTAACAAATATTCATTAAGCATCTCAGAGACTGTCACAGGCACTAGGGATATAGCAGCGCATAAGGGCCTTACATTGTAGGGGAGGAGACAGACAACGAACAAGGAAACCAGATCACTTTCATTGCATACACGGAGAAACAAAACCATACATTTTGTTAGAGAGCAGCTGCGCTGAAGAAGGGCTGTTAGAGATTGGAGGAATCCAGGAGAGCCTCTGAGGGGAGATGATGTTTGTGTAAAGAGCCGAGGGAAGAAGATTTCAGGCAAGGAAATCAAGTAGAGGAGTTGTGAGGAGGAAACCGGCCTGGTGTGCAGTCATTGGAATCAAGGAAAACCAGAGAGAGAGAGGGACACATGAAACCACTGGAGAAGGAAGCAGTGGCCCAATAACCTGACTCAAAGACCGAGTGAGGAGTCTGGATATTCATTCTAAATTCAAGAGATGTCACTGAAAGGTTTTATGCAGAAAAATGACACTGAAAAGATCGTTCTGGCTGCTGTACTGAAAGCAGGCTGTTGGGGATTGGGGTGAAAAAGGAGGAGGATTAAACATGAGGTGGCTGCAGTGAATGGGGGGGGCGATGCTGGTGACTTTTTCGAGGGCAGTGGCAGCAGGGACGGTGAAGGGGAAGTCACGGGATTTTCTCCTGGGAGGACACAGAGAGGAAAAAGAGGAATGAAAAAGGAATCCTGAATTCCCTCCTGTGTTAACAGCATTGCTTTCATTATGCTACCCAGGTATCTGAGGATAATTTACTTGCTCTGAGAATATAATTATTATTACTTAGCACTGTATTGTTTGCTGGTTCATGACCCCAGTCCATAAATTCTTTTAAAGGTGGTTTTTTAAAATCAATTTGTCAAAACAAAATATTCATAAAATGAATCAGATAATTAACAAAGTCCCTTTATATATTTTGAAGGTAGAGCTAATTATTCATTGAATAACTGTTTTTCAAACTTTCAACAAATTCTTCAAAGTAAATCCCCATCAGGGCTAAGTGCTCTTTTCTTGGCTAATTTGTTACAACTCTGGGTTTCTAATACAGTTGTTTTTATTTATTTGATTTAATTATACCTTACCTCTTTCTTTGAGAATTAATTTGAGGAGGTACATTCTAGTTACAATTTCTACTTCTAGCTGTACCCACGCAGGCAGTTCTCTCTCTCACAAATACACTCATGCATGCACACACTTTAATTACTTCTGATCTTGACCTGAGCCATTAATTAACACCATCTACCTAAAAATAACATGCTCTCAAGTATTTTGGTTTTCCTGCATTTTAATTATTATAGCTCTTTTCCTGATCCTATTCATATTTTACTCTTTGCCTGACTCAGTAATTTCCATTTTGACAAAATTTCTAAAACAATTAACTATTATAACTTTGTTTATTTCTACTTAATTTTATTTTCCCTGTCTGAGGCATACTATATTTCTTGATTTCCTTTTTTTCTTTATTACTAATATAAACATTTAAATTGATAAATATTTTTTACATATAGATTTGACACCAATCCATGAAAAGTACAACTATATCCACCACAAATTTTTTATTTTAAGGCATGCTCTTATTGTTTATGGATTTCTTTCTTGTCCTATGCATACAACAATTTTAAATTTCATGTGATTTCCCATATTTTAATTTGTTATATTAATTTTAATGGACTTTGTTCTGATAATTTGAACCATAACATTTTTAATATTAAGCATACACATTTCTGCCCAAGTTAATGACCACTATTTTAATGAAAGACGTATGTACATTTGGGGAAAAAATACATATTTTCCATAACATTTAGTTTTTTATGTCAGCTGAATCTCATTTTTCATATTTTCAACTCAATTCCTTGTTAATTCCTTACTTGCCCTGTAGTTTTCTAAGAATAGTAGGCTGAAAGCTATAATCACAGTCATTTATAAACAAACTAAACTACATATTCTATCTAATTCTCTATCATCAGTAGATGCAGAAAGAGACCTGCTGCTGAGTACTTCATGGCATATTGTTTTCTGTGTTCCATGTATTAAGGGGTCTTCGATCTTAAAAGAAAGAAAAGCTGGTTTGGCTAGATAGCATACTAGAGTGTATTTCCTCCGCTGTTTTTTGTTTTCTCTTTTCTCCTAAACTCTTCCACTTCTCCAAAGTCTAAAAGGAAAGATCTAAAGTCATTCTGATTCATGTGTGTCTTTATATTTTCTCTTTATACCTGGCAGCTTGTAAAATCCTGTCTTTGTAATGAAGATTCAACACTCAATAAATTTAAGTATCTAGGCATTATCATTTCAGGGTTCCTCAGGCGTCATATTCTGGGATTCTTCTAAAAACCCACTCTGAGCAGTGTTATCTAAATCAAATGTGTGATACAGAAATCACAGTCAAAGAAACTAAGACATAAATGAAGATTCTGGTCTTTACCACTGTTATATGCAGCCTGACTTGTGTCTTTTCAGTATTCTTCCATTTTTCAGATTTTTTTTTAGATCTGAGTATTTTAGTTTGGTTGTGCTATGTTCCTTTATCTCCAGCATCAATGAGTCTTCGCGCTGGGGCATCAATTCTGCTCTTCGCAGCCTCCACTGAAAGTTTTACAGCTTGTCTGCTGTATTCACAAGTTTAGCAATTTTCTGGAATGGAGGTAGTATCTTACATTTGTTAAGCCATTTTTTCTTCTTCTGTCACTTTCAATGTAGTTACATCAGCTTTCTCATGCCAGCTTCAGGGGGCACCTAGCCTATCTTTTCCAATGCAGTAAAGCTTTTAAATTATACCTGAGACGTTTTTTTTGTTTGTTTGTTTGGTTTTTTTTTTTTTTTAGATTTTTCTACTCTTTGAGGCTTACCCTACTGGAAGAAAATGGGCATTTCAGAGGCTTTTTGTGATTGTTATTGTTAGATTTAGTTTAGATGAGGGTCTTTTGGGTGTTATTAGTTAAGGGCACTCAGACACTAAATGTCTTTTAAATACAATTACTTATGATCATCTTTCTTTTCAACTCATGTACTCAACATCAATCTGATTTTTTAAAAAAATCTCTCTTAACTACCTTTTAAATCTACTCTTGAATAGGAGAAAAATGTGGCTGCAATATCTTTTATTCCGTTAGATTTGATTTGGTTGGTCTGAGCTCCTTCTTCATTGTTCTATATAGATTCCTCCTGAAGACACACATACAGGTTAGCCTTTTAAGACAGAGGACAATGATAGTCCTCTCAATCAAGAAACTTCTCAGTTCACTGAAAAACTGGCTATTTACAGAGTGCTAAAGCATTACCCCACAATCACTTGCTGCCTTACGAGAGAAAACCATGTTGACAAAGGAAGGGTCAGGCCATCACCATTCAAATCCCTGATCAAATGTGGCATCACTAAATGTGGAGCAGCCAGATTAAGGGAATCCTGATGAGAAAATCATAGCTGCACCACCTATAAACTATTCTTGCCAAAATTTAACTTCTGTTTATAGGTATATAGAGAAACAAGTGTTAAAATAGAGAGAATAGGCCCCAAACAGAGTCACTTCTGATAAACCCCACATCAGCAAACCAAGACTTAACTGCTAACCTAACTGCAGTTTCAACCTCTTCCAGAAACAGAATCTTAAAGCAGTAAATATGGAATTTCCTGGTCAGCATTTAGTTTGGTAATCTGTCAGATAGTCCCCTTCTGAAAAGTTCCCAAAGAAAGATGAGGTAACCCTTCCTTCCCTGCGCCCTTCTGCCTAGAGAAATCCCTCATTTCGTTCAGCTCTTTGGAGCTCCTTTCCATTGCTAGATGGGATCCTGCCCAATTCATGAATCATTGAATAAAGCCAATTTAATTTTTAAATTTACTCAGTTGAATTTCATTTCTTAACACAAGTTAGGTTATACAATATCACAAAAAAAGCAATCAATAAATCTAGAATGTGGGGCTTGATTTATTGAACAAGTCAATGGCATGGTTAAAAACGAACAAATATGGGGAGCCTGGGTGGCTCAGTCAGTTAAGGCTCTAACTTCAGCTAAGGTCATGATTTCATGGTCTGTGAGTTTGAGCCCCATGTCAGGCTCTGTGCTGACAGCTCAGAGCCTGGAGCCTGCTTCAGATTCTGTGTTTCCCTCTCTCTTTGCCCCTCCCCTGCTCACACACACACTCTCTCTCAAGAATAAACATTAAAAAAAAAAAAGAGAGAGAGACAGAAATGAAATACAAAAGGATGACGGCTATGTGGCTACTTAAAAATAACAAAACAAATACTTCCGTGTATATATATAAGCCTGACAGGATGATTTGATTTAGTATCTTTTCTTGAAAGGCAAACAGATGACAATAGAAAATAAAAACAGAAAAAACTATGAAAGACTTGGAAATTGGCAAAACAGATCATCAGGATATCCCCTCAACTGCTTCCTTCAGTATCACCTCTGCCTTTCAGGGCCCTAGAGTTGTTTACAACTCTGTAAGTAGTAGAAAACTATTACCAATGCAAATACTTGTCCATAGAAGTGTAAGTGAACTCTCTGGTGGAATGCTACTGATTACTGACTCATAATAGATCAATTTTGCATCTATTTGTAAAGTCATTTCATCAATTTTGCATCTATTTGTAAAGTCATTTCAGCATTCCTGATTGTTCTTAAATTCTCCTGTAAATTCCCTATAACGTATTACTAGCTCTTTTAGTACTAATAAGTTAAAGAAAATCTCAGATTGTTCATCTTACATTTGCGTTAAGTCATGATTTTCCCTTAAAAATTTTTTTGCCCTTTATATCATTTTCTTTCATAAACTATAATGGAAATTGGAGCCTGGTTAGTTTTTTAAGGGGTCTAAAAATTAATTATAAATAACTACAAATTTTAATAAATACAAAAAATTAAATTTAAGGCCAACTTGGCACAGGTCAGTTTTCTTCTAGAATGATAAATAAGAAAAAGTTTTCAAATAAATCTTATAATCAACCACTCCTGACATGAGAATGATATATGAAGCAATGCTGTATTTATTCCCTGTAACAACTGAAGTATTTATGCAACTGCTGGTGCACATCGGGACTGTTCTGGGCTCTATATATCAGGGAACACTTACTCACTCATAAAAAATAAGTTAAAATAATTAGGTTTTTTTAAAAAAGAAAACAAAATAGGAGAAAAAAAATCTCTTGGCCAGAGAAGCTTTATAATTAGATAAAAAGCTTCCTTTGAAAGTAGAAACAAGTCATTACAAGAGAAAAAACAATCACCTCCATTTTTTTAAACATGTTTTCATACTTTTCTTTCCCCTAAAAGCAATTTTTTTCTAATAGCCCATTCAATTCGGCCTCAAGTAGATACACATCACATGTACCATAATATTTTTTTTAAGGTTTTAGACAATGTTACTATCAGGCTTCCTGGCTTTATATGATTCAGAGGCCAATTCAATTACAGCAGCTGCTATGATATTTGCCTTTCCCTCTGCACTCTCCATGTCAGACAAAATGAAATTCTGTAAGGTGAACAGTGTATGCTTGTGTACACTGGCCAACAACGACATTTCACTTCAGTGTTAAACACTCATATTTTCTAACTCATGAGATGTACAATATTAATGATTTGTGCATTCACTTTGTCCAATTATAAATGCATAAGAAAGATTTACAGGAGTTCAACTCCCAGCTTCCTGAAAGTTTAAAGGATTCAAGATAAAATGAGATTAAAATGAATACATTTATAGCCTGCTAGTATCAATAAAAACTGAAAGTAAATTTGAACATCAAGATTTAAAAAACAGTTTAAAAATAAGGCTGACACTGAAAGTTCTAAGAAACATTAAAAAATAAATCTTAATCAAAGTTATTATAATAATATAACCCTAAACAACAATAAGGCCAATTTAAATGTTTTTCCTATATATTCTATCATTCTCCATCTCTCTCCCCTAACCAAGAAAAGGATGGCAGAGAGTAAGATGGTGAGAGAAACAGAAAATAAAAAATTTAGTCTAAATGCTTCTGGTTATAAAATAAATCTTTCAAGTAAATTTCTACCCTGGGTTATCATACAACTTCCTTTATTCACATCTATTCATCCATATTTTATACCAATCTTTATAGAAAGAAAGTTAAATAATGTTATCTCTTTCAAGGACAACTTATGTTATACATAAATTTAAAATCCGAACAGTGTAAGTATAATTTTAAAACTGTCATACCATTAAACATCAACAGGTTGACATAACATCTGTTCTTGAATTTTTCACCCAAGTTGTTATGGTAACCAAAATATGTGGAATATTTGTTTCCTAAATTTAACTGATTATTTCAAGTAAATAAAATTATAGCATATCATCTTATTAACTACAAATATTATTAATACTATAACCCTATATTTATGCTTTTTAAATGCTAGTCGATTACACTTAATAGGCATTTATACATGCTCTATCTCAAAATACACATTTAAAAACAGCAAGGGTATTTTTTTTTCTAACTTGGGGGCATTTTCTTGATTTAAAAGAAAAACAAAACAAGGAACTAGTCTTATTTTCTGAACAGTGTACTATACTAAAGTCTTCAAAATTACACGATTTTAGTGCTTTGTAGGAGCTATAGATCACATTCTTTGCAAACATAAGTCAATCCTATCACTCTTCTAGCCCTCTGCTCAGAATTTTCCACTGGTGTCCCATCTGTGACCAAAGCCAAGGTCCTTACATCAACTACAAATCCCGCATTCTCCACTCTGCCTTGCTTACCCTCCTCCAGCCACACTGGTGTCCTCTAGGTCTCTCAAGTACACCAGGCTCACTCCTGCCTGAGGGCCTTGTACTTACTACTTCTTCTGCCTGGAAAGCTGTTCGCCTAGGAAGTCACATAGCTCTTTCTTTCATTTATTTCAATTCTTCATTCAAATACCATCTTTTCCATGAAACCTTCTCTGACTGACCCCATTTCAAAGAGCTATTCCAACACCTCTATTGCCTCTGCTCACACATCATCTGTCTGCTATGGACTGAGCTGTTGCCCCGGCCCCAAATTCTTATCTTAAACCCATAACCTCTAATGTTATGACAGTATTTAGAGATGGGCCTTTGGGAGGCAATTAGGTTTAGATGAGGTCATGAGGAGGGAGCCCTCATGAAGGCATTAACATGCCTTTCTAAGAAAAGAAAGAGACATCAACTCACTCACTCTCTCCCCCACATAAGGAAACAATGTTCTAGAAGGTAGCCATCTGCAAATCAGAAAGACCTTACCAGAAACTGAATTCACCAGAAAATTACTGAATTTCTGGCCTTCAGAATTATGAAAAAATTAATTGCTGTTGCTTAAGCCAGAACCTTGATCTTGGACGTCTAGCCTTCAGAACTGTGATGAATTCATTTCTGTTACTTAAGCCACCCAATCTCGGGTATTTTGTTGTCTGGTATTTTAGTCAGCCACCCAACCTGATTAAAACATTGTTCTTCCTGTACTTTCCTTATCAATAGTCATTACTGAATAATATGCACTATATCAGTGATTTATTCTATACATTACTAATTAATGCTATTTACTGTCTGTCTTCCTTTACCGGATAATAATCTTAACCAGGCAAGGATTTTTGTCTATTTTGTTCATAACACCTATGTTCTGACATAATATATAATCAATAAATATTTGTTGGATGCACAAAATACAGATTTTAAATATCTTAAATGTTGATATGCTATGGTAGAAAATAACACATTTCACTGATGATACTCCGAGAATTCAATAAGAAATAAAAATATACAGTCTTTAATAAGCTAAATTCTTTTAAAAAAATCAAAATTATCAAGATTTTTGTTCTCAGAGAACCAAAGGATCTTACTTTCCTGACTTTCCTGATCTTTTCTCCTCCTATAAATCTGATTTACCAGAACCTCAATCTTCATCCTACTAATTAAATATGGAAACTATCTTATACAGTAAACTCTGTCCAGTATCTCCATCTCTGCCTACTTCCTAGGTAAACTCATCCATTCTGCTTCAACTGTAATATTTTCAGGTAACTCTGAAATCCTCATCTCTTGCCTGGATTTCTTTGTGCTCTGGTGCCATATTCCCAACTATTTTTGAGATGTGTATCACTTCAGGCTTACTGTCAGGAATGTCAAAGACAAGAGCTTTAGGTACAATATAACACCTTACTTAAGAAAAACAACCACAGCAACAACAAAACAACAATAAAAAGTAGTCTTTATTAGTAGTAGTCTATAGACTCACAAAATTCTATATACTGCCTGAGGAATTGCTTTCTTTCATTATAGAAAACAGACTTATAATAGTAGGGAATTCCAATCTCTGAATTATGACTATGTATTCTAATTAACAATATACTCTTGTACTATCAGCTTCACTTCAACCACTAAATTATTCCCAATATTGTAGTAGAGTTTTATTACTTTCAAATTGAATTTAATCACTTGGGGGGCGGGGATGGTGAAATATAAGAAATTATATGAGGTTTTCAAATGATGTTTCTGAACAAGGATAGTTTATTTTTAGAAGGAAAAAAATCTCCCAGTGTTTTTCATCATTGGTTCCCAAGTAACATTTGTTTCTCCAATCACTTTTCCTCATACTCACTAATTAATACATTATTTTAAAGACTTTTCTAAAGCATATTTTTAACAGAATTTAGGACAGGTTTCAGATAAAAGTTGGCTAGAACTCATTATTCAGTTTAAGCAAACCATATACTTCTAGAATTTCACTAAGCAAATATGCAAAGAAAGGAAATTCTGAAAGGAAACCATGTACTTATTACAACTTTAGAGACAGGCTCAACTTCCCAGGCTGGTACAAGGTCCCAGTCGTAGGGATAACTAAGAAGACTCTCAGAGCCAGTTATCATCGGTCCTCATCAATTACTAATGAAACATATACGATCCCAGTTCTATGTTGCCCTTTTAAGATGAATGATTATTATACATTATATCAAGTAAATTTCACTGCTGTTTCTTTCTCAAAATTTTTTTTCTTCAAATTAGGAGTATAAACGAAGTATATTTAGAAAGGTCTGGCTATCCCCCAATGCTCATGGAAAGGTACAAAGTATGCCCAGATTATCAACAAATTCTCTCATCATTCCTTTCAAGATATATCCAAAATCTGACCACTTCTCTCCTGCCTCCATAATGTCTTATTAGGATTATTGCAAGAGCTTACTAAATAGTCTCCCTGATTCTACACTTGCCCCACTACAGTCCACTCTCCACATAGGAGCCCCAGTGATCACTATAAAACACAGGAGGCAGGTCAACTCTGCTGAAAACCCTCTAATAGCTTTTCCCCATTACTTGAAATAAAAGTCAAGTCCTTACAATGGTTTAGATGACCCTTCATGGTCTGGTCCCCCTAAGTTTCAAGAATTCTCCCACCTTCCCTTACTCGATTCAGCTCCAATGTCTTCCTTGCTATTCCATAAATACATCAAACATGAGATCCTGTGCACTTGCTGCTTCCTCAGCCTAAAAGATTCTCTCCAAATATGCTCAAGACTGGCTCCCTGGCTTCTTTCCAGGTTCTATTCAGTAAGGCTTTCCTTGACACATGAACACAGACTAGCAGATCTTCTCCACCGCCCAGCCCTCTCTACTACTTTTGACACGCTTTATATTTCCCTATTGTGCTTATCACCACTTGACCTACTACATGTTGGTTTATTATGTGCATTACCTAATTAAAATGTTAGTCCAAGAAAGCAAAGCCTGTTTTGTTTTGTCCCTGCTCAATCCCGGCAATAGAACACAGAAGAGTAGATGAGTATCAACAAATACTGATCATATAAATTAATAAATGAATCTTGTGATTGTTTCTTATCTCAAACTAGATGCAGGCTATTATTCCTTCAAATTGCAT
The DNA here is from genome assembly GCA_017311185.1 of Proteles cristata cristata. NCBI lineage: Eukaryota > Metazoa > Chordata > Mammalia > Carnivora > Hyaenidae > Proteles > Proteles cristata. Next base: position 1,523,994 of record JAESUZ010003875.1, read on the forward strand.
ACCACTACATTTCTACTTTTCTTATGAGAAGTCACATTCCTTGTCATATTAAGAATAAATTTGTACTTAGCATGAAAGTATCAAGAACAGTATCTTCCTTCTCTTTTTATCCCCTGTACCTACTAGCATCATTCCTTTCTTATAATATGTACTCAATATTTCTTAAGCTGAATTCGAAGTTATACTGAAAGATACTTTTATGATACACCAGGATCTGTTGTTATCCTTTAGTAAACAGCACAATACCAATTCTTAAAATCTAAGAATATTCTCCTTTTATAACCAACCAGCAAATTTAATGCAAGTGAAACAGAAGAGAGAAGTAGCCTGGCTTAGAGATGTCTGACATCATTTTGTACTGATGTCATACCTACAGAAAACATTTTGAATGATGTTAAGTCAAAAGATTTTCAGAAGATAGTAAAAACTACATGAGGGAAAGCTGATTCACTTTGATCCATTCAGGAATTCTACTCAAAGACAAAAAAAAAACAAACAAAAAAAAAACACTACACAGCACATACTTTACTCTATCCTTATAAACAAATAAATAACTAAAAAGAAATTAATACAGAGAGATTTTTTTTTTCTGAGAAAACAAATTCCAGTATCAATATCAAGATAACCAACTGACCTAAAAATTCTGTACAATTCGTAAACTGGTATTTTTAACAAGCTTTTTTAATAAAGCATACATCACCAAGAAGAGACTACATTATGATCAATATGGTGAAAAAATATGCCTTGAGTTTTAGACTTCAGCCAAATCAATTAAAATTAAAAGGTATGACACTAAAAATATTAAACCTCCACCATCAAGAATAGTCAGCTCTACACCAATCTATTCCCCAAGTCTTGTGGACAAATAGGGCAAATTTTATTTTTCAGTCAAATCCTTTGAAAACTGATAATCCATGATTAAAATAATCAAAATATTTAATAGTCTAGACTAGAGCTCTCTTTTTCTAAGCAAAAGAAGTAACAACATTAAGAATAAATGATACAGTAAAAATAATGTCTTGCCTTATGCAGGAGTAGCTCACCTGAGGTATGAGTCTATCCAGATACTCAGCTCGATTTCCATGAGAAGGGTGTGTAGATAACCATTCTGGCAACTTGGGATGACCTTGGAGGCTATCTGCAAATTCCATCTGCTGCCAAAACACTGAACTGGCTCTGACATCCACACAAGCCTAGAACCAAAATTAATAACAGAAAAAAAAAAAAAAAGAGCTTAGTTGGAACAATTTTTTAAAACTTATCTTTATGTCATTATGTTTTTATCACTATTTGTAAATGATATATCAGATAAAGAGCTAATATCCAAAATATAAAAATAACTCAACATCCAAAAAACAAATAATCCAATTAAAAAATGGGCAAAATACATGAACAGAGATTTCTCCACAGAAGACATCCAGATGGCCAAAAGACACATGAAAAGACACTTATCATCACTTATCATCAGGGAAATACAAATCAAAACTTCAACAATTTATCACTTCACACCTGTCAGAATGGCTAAAATCAAAACCACAAGAAATAACAGGTGTTGGTGAAGATGTGGAGGAAAAGGAACAACAGTGCATTGTTAGTAGTGGCTGCAAACTGGAGCCACAGTGAATAACAGTATAGAGATTCCTCAAAAAGTTAAAAATAGAACTACCTTATGATCCAGCAATTGCATTACTGGGTATTTACCCAAAACATACAAGAGCATGAATTCAAAGGGATATTTGCACCCCTGTGTTTATAAAAGCATTATTTACAACAGCCAAAATATGGAAGCAGCCCAAGTGTCCATCAAATGATGAATGGGTAAAGAAGTGGCACAAACATACACTGACATATTATTCAGTCATAAAAAAGAATGAAATCTTGCAATCTGCAATAACATGGATGGAGCTTAAGAACATAATGCTAAATGAAGTGAATGAGTCAGAGGAAGACAAATACCTTACGATTTTACTCATATGTGGAATTTAATAAACAAACAAGGGGCACCTGGGTGGCTCAGTCAGTTAGGTGTCCAACTCTTGATTTTGATTCAGGCCATGATCTCACAGTTTGTGGGTTCAAGCCCCATGTTAGGCTCAGTGCTGACAGCATCAAGCCTACTTAGGATTCTCTCTCTCCATCCCTCTTTCTCTGCCCGTCTCTCACTCATGCTCTCTCAAAATAAATAAATATTTTTTTAAAAACAAAAAAAAAAAAAAGAAAAAAAAGTGAGAGACAAAACAAGAAACAGATTCTTAATTATATAGGACAAACTCATACCAGAGGGGAGAAAGTGGAGGGATGGGTTAAATAGGTGATGGGGATTAAGGAATGCACCTGTGATGAGCACCAGGTGTTGTATCAAAGTGTTGAATCACTGTATTGTATACCTGAAACCATTATAACACTGTATGTTAACTAACTGGGATTAAAAACTTAAAAAAAAAAGTAGCTAGAAACAAAAAGGCATAGCAATGAAAAAAGTATTTTCTATCATCATTTTAATAAAAGTAGATATACTCATTGCTTTAGAAAAGCTCATACAACATAGTATTAGAGAAGCCCAAAAGAGAATGCCCTCCCCCTGTATAACATTCACAGTAAACTCACTCCCAAGATAACACATTATTTTCAGTATGACAGAGATTAAGAACATGTATTGAGGGCAAAAATCTTCCACACAAATTAGTATTTTGTTTTCATAAAAACAAGGTTTCAAAATCTAATCCATTAGGCCAAGATGGCAGAACAGCATGGAAGTTTTTTTTATGCCTCGTCCCTGAAATGCAACCAGATCAACACCAAGCCATTCTGCACACTTAGGAAACTGATCTGAGGCTTGACACAACAATCTGCACAACCTGCACCACAGAACTTGGCAGCTCCGCAGCACGGAGAGGTGAACTGGGGGAAGAGATGCTGTGGAGGGCAGGGGGCTGCTTTTGCTCGCGGAGAGAGGATGGAGACGGTAGGAAGAGTGGGGGAAAAGCACCACCCCCAAAAGCAGCTAGAGAGAACGTGGAAAAGTGTAACCTGATGCAGGGACTGAACAAAAAAGGGAGAAAGGAGAAAGCAGAGGGTTTAAATTCCCTTGAGACTCTATAAACGGGGAGTGCAGAGTCTGAAACTCCACAGCATGATACCTGGCAGTACTCTGGGGGGAAGGGGGAATCCCCATGAGCAGAGAGCGAGGTCTGAGGGGTCCTCGGGTCACACGAGGAATGGCAGTTCCCCTGCCGGGAGGACATGCGGTAGAGGTGGTGTGGCCACCCCGCAGGCCAAGGTCCCAGCGGACCGCGGAGAACAGCCACATTTGCTGGTGCTGGAACAAGGACGTTAAGAGGGAAGCCTGGTGCCTGATGTGTGTTGTGATTTTCCATAAACCCTGAAACGCTGCTGCTACCAGATCACGCGAACTTTTTCAAGCACCCAGCCGCAGTCTCTGGGCATCAGGAGCAGCATGGTCTTGTGAACGTTACTTGGGACAGGCCGGCACCCGGCCACTACTCAGGGAGACCCTCTCCCAGAAAACCGGAGCAGGTCAACGCCGCAGATTCTCAGAAGTGAGGGGATGGGAAACACAGCCCCATTTGAGATAAAACTCAGGAGGCAGGTGCAGCCCGGCAGTCTGATGGTGTGGTCACAGATAAGTATAGAAGCGGGGAGTGGATGCAAGCCAGAGACAAAGAGGGGTGCTTGACTGACGGCTGCAGAGAACCCAGATACTACATACTAGAGACTGGGTAGCTTGAGGACGCCATTTTCACCCCTCCCACGCATGTGCACACGTGTCTAGACACACCACGGTAATCCACCCCAATAAACTACGCAGCGCCATCTAGTGGAGAATGGAGCCATTACACTACACTCCGACTAGGCCAAAAGTGCTCCTGACAAACACCAGTCTCTCTGCCTGCTTAGTTTACAGACTACAAAATGCTTCATAGCCCGACTTCTACAGGAAACCGGATAGAATTTCAATTATACTTCATTCTGCTCGGCCTTTTTATTCAATTTTTTTTCTTTTCTTATTCTTGAATACAGAAAGAAAAAATTTATTTTTATTTTCCATTATTAAAAACATTTTTCTTTGACTTTTTCTACTATATAGTTTACTTTTTTTGTAAATTGTTTAAATTCTATTTTACTTTCATCATTTCATTTTAATCTATTGTACTGTATTTTATTCCCTTTTTCAAATTTTCAAATGTTTTCCTTTTTTCTCCCTCTTTGTTTTCCTTTCTTTTCCTTCTGTCTTTCTTATCTTTACCTTTTTTCTCTAATCTATTAAGCTTCTCTCAACAACCAGACCAAAACATATCTAGGATCTAGTATCCTTCATTTGATTTGTGTTGTTTTTAATTTTAAGGTTTTTTTCTACTTTATTAATTCCTTTTCTTCATCCAAAATGATGAAATGAATGAATTTGCCCCAAAAGAAAGAACAGGAAGAAATGACAGCCAGAGACTTAATCAACACAGATTAAGTGTTGCAAGCAAGATATCTGAACCAGAATTTAGAATTAAAATAATAAGAATACTAGCTAGGGTTGAAAACTGATTAGAATCCCTATCTATGGGGATAAAATATGCAAAAGCTAGTCAGAATGAAATAAAAAATGCTATAACTGTGCTGCAATTTCAAATGGATGCCATGGTGGCAAGGATGGATGAGGCAGAGCGGTGAATCTACAAAATAGAGGACAGATTTATGGAGAATAATGAAGCAGAAAAAAAGAGGGAGACTAAGGCAAAGAGCAAGAAATAAAAATCAGAGAACTCAGTGACTCATTATAAAGGAATAACATCAGAATCATAGGGGTCCCAGAAGATGAAGAGAGAGAAAAAGGGGTAGAAAATTTATGTGAGCAAATCATAGAGGAAAACTTTCCTAACCTGAGGAAAGACACAGACATCAAAATCCAGGAAGCACAGAGGACTCCTATAAGATTCAACAAAACCCCACCATCACCAAGGCATATCATAGTCAAATTCACAAAATACTCAGGCAAGGAAAGAACCACGAAAGCAGCAAAGGAAAAAAGTCCTTAACCTACAAGGGAGGACAAATCAGGTTCACAGGAGACCTATCCACAGAAACTTGGCAGGCCAGAAAGGAGTGCCAGGATATATTCAATGTGCTGAATCAGAACAATATGCAGGCAAGAATTCTTTATACAGCAAGGCTGTCATTCAAAATAGAAGGACAAAGGGGCACCTGAGTGGCTCAGTTGGTTAAGCGTCTGACTTCATTTCAGGTCATGATCTCACGGTTTGTGAGTTTGAGCCCCATGTCGGGCTCTGTGTTGACAGCTCAGAGCTTGGAGCCTCTTTGGATTCTGTGTCTCCCTCTCTCTCTGTCCCTTCCCTGCTCATGCTCTTTCTCTCTCTCAAAAAATAAATAAACATTAAAAAAATAGAAGGAGAGAGAAAAAGCTTCATAGACAAACAAAAATTAAAGGAGTATATGACCACTAAACCAGCCCTGCAAGAAATTTTAAGGGGCATTCTCTGAGGGGAAAATAGACAGGGAAAAAAACAAAAAACAAAATACAAAAAAACCCAAAAATTGAAAAGACCAAAAGCAACAAAGACTAGAAAGGACCAAAGAACACTACCAGGAACTTCAACTCTATAGGTGACATAATGGCAATAAATTCGTAACTTTAAGTACTCAAGCTAAACATCAATGGTCTAAACGCTCCAATCAAAAGACACAGGGTAACAGAATAGATGAGAAAACAAGATCCATCTATATGCTTTTTACAAGAGACCCATTTTAAACCTAAAGACACCTTCAGATTGAAAATAAGGGGATGGAGAACGATCTACCATGCTAATGGTCACCAAAAGAGAGCCAGAGTAGCCATTCTTATATTAGATGATCTAGATTTTAAAATAAAGACTGTAACAGCAGATCAAGAAGGGCATTATATCATAATTAAGGGGTCTACCCACCAAGAAGACCTAACAATTGTAAACATTTATGCTCCAAACATGGTGGACCCAAATGTATAAATCAATTAATCACAAACTTAAAGAAGCTCATTGATAGTTAATACCAAAATAGTAAGGGACTTCAACACACCATTTACAGCAATGGAAAGATCATCTAAACAGAAAATCAACATGGAAACCGTGGCTTTGAATGACAAACTGGACTGGATGGACTTAACAGATATATTCAGAACATTTCATCCTAAAGCAGCAGAATACACATTCTTCTTGAGTGCACCTGGGACACTCTCCAGAACAGATCACATACTGGACACAAATCAGCCTTCAACAAGCAGAAAAAGGTCGAGATCACACAGTGCATATTTTCAGGCCACAAACTATGATACACTAAATCAACCACAAGAAAAAATTTGGTAAGATAACAAATACTTGGGAGACTAAAGGACATCCTACTAAAGAATGAATGGGCTTGGGGCGCCTGGGTGGCTTAGTCGGTTAAGTGTCCGACTTTCCCTTAGGTCATGATCTCACAGTTCGTGGGTTCGAGCCCCGTGTCGGGCTCCGTGCTGACTACCAGCTCAGAGCCTGGAGCCTGTTTCGGAGTCTGTGACTCCCTTTCTCGCTGAATGGGCTAACCAAGAAATTGAAGAAGAAATTAAAAGTACATGGAAGCCAATGAAAATGATAACACCACAGCCCAAAACCTCTGAGACTCCGCAAAGGCAGTCATAAGAAGGAAGTATATAGCAATCCAGGCCTTCCTAAAGAAGGAAGAAAGGTTTCAGATACACAACCTAACCTTACACCTCTATGAACTGGAAAAAGAACAGCAAGTAAAACCCAAAAGCAGCAGACCACAGTGAATAATAAAAATTAGAGCAGAAAAGAATGCTATTGAAACCAAAACCAAACCAAACCAAAACAAAAAACCCAAAACCAAAACCAAAACCAAACCTCCAAAACAATAGAACAGATCAATGAAACCAGAGGCTGGTTCTTTCAAAGAATTAACAAAATTGATAATCCTCTAGCCAGTCTGATCAAAAAGAAAAAGGACCCAAGTAAATAAAATCAAGAATGAAAGACGAGAGATCACAATTAACACAGCAGAAATACAAACAATTATAAGAGAATATTATGAGCAATTATATATCAACAAAATGGGCAATCTGGAAGAAATGGACAAATTCCTAGAAACATATAAACTACCAAAACTAAAACAGGAAGAATAGAAAATCTGAACAGACCTCTCACCAGTAAAGAAATCAAATTAGTAATAAAAAATCTCCCAAAAAACAAGAGTCCAGGGCCAGATGGCTTTCCAGGGGAATTCTTCCAAACATTTAAAAAAGAGTTAACACCTACTCTCTTGAAGCTGTTCCAAAAAATAGAAATGGAAGGAAAACTTCCAAACTCTTACTATGAAGCCAGCATTACCTGGATTCCTAAACCAGACAAAGACCCCACTAAAAAGGGGAACTGTAGACCAATTTCCCTAATGAACACATGAAAAAACGGTCAACATCACTCATCATCATTGAAATACAAATCAAAACCACCATGAGATACCACCTCACACCAGTCAAATGGCTAACATTATCAAGTCAGGCAATAGCAGATGTTGGTGAAGATGCAGAGAAAGAGGATCTCTTCTACACTGCTGGTGGGAATGCACACTGGTGCGGCCACTCTGGAAAACAGTATGTAGGTTCCTCAAAAAATTAAAAATAAAATCTCCAAGGGATACAGGTGTGCTGTTTTGAAGGAGCACGTACACCCCCAATGTTTATAGCAGTGTTATTAACAATTGCCAAAGTATGGAAAGAGCCCAAATGTCCACTGACATATGAATGGATAAAGAAGATATGGTTTATATATACAATGGAGTATTACTCAGCAATCAAAAAGAATGAAATCTTGCCATTTGCAACTACCTGGATGGAACTGGAGGGTATTAAGCTAAGTGGAATTAGTTAGAGAAAGACAAATATCATAGGACTTCACTCATACGAGGAATTTAAGATACAAAACAGATGAACATAAGAGAAGGGAAGCAAAAATAATTTAAAAAAAAACAGGGAGGGAGACAAAACATAAAAGATTCTTTAAAAATAGAGAACAAACAGAGGGTTACTGGAGGAGTTTTGGGAGGGGGATGGGCTAAATGGGTAAGGGGCATTAAGGAATCTAATCCTGACATCCTTGTTGCACCATAAGCTAACTAACTTGGATGTAAATTAAACAATAAATAAATTCAAAACAAATAAATGAAATCTAATCCATCCCATTAAACTGTACTAAAGAAATTCTATTCCTAATCTATACCACTAGAATAGACTTCAAAAAAAACTTAAAGAAATGATGGTTAGTATCTTTTGAGAGTTATATTTTTAAGGTGCGTATCAACGTATCTACCTTTCCTCAGCTGGTGTGCTGAAGAACATATTTAAGTCATTAATCAATATACCTTACAGAAGTATACCATTAAAAAAAATAGGATATATAGGTCTTGCATACATGTGCGTATAATTCCATCAGACACTCATACATGTATATTTATCTACACATAGAACATTTCTAGAAGGCAATTTAAGAAACTATTAATAGTAGTAGCTATCCCAGGAATATAACTGTGGTATTTGATGGTAGAGAAGGAATAAATAAATTTACTTCTGAATTAAATATATATTTTTTTAAATATAATTACTTCTAAGTCCTGAATAAGGTAATTTAGTAAATATTATTATAAGCTTCTTAATTTATTGGCCTTTCTTATTTTTTCTATAAGAAGCAACTGGAACTGGGCAAAAAATAAACATTAAAAATTTAAGACTGAACAATATCTCATGGTACATATATATTATATATATGGTATATAATATACATACCATGTTTTGCTTATCCATTCAGTAGTAAAGGAACACTTAGATTGCACTCACATTTTAGCTACTGTGTGAATAAAGCTGCTGTGAGCATGCGTATACAAATATCTTTTTGAGAACTTGCTTCCAATCCTTTGAAAAATATATCCGAAGTGGAGCTGCCAGATCATATGGTAATTCTAATTCTAATTTTTTTGTGACAGTACCAGGCCATTTTCACAGTGGCTTACCATTTTACATTCCCAGCAATAATGCACAAGAGTGCCAATTTCTTCACACTTTACAAACATTTGTTACTATGTTATTTTGACAGTAGCCATCCTAATAAGATAGTATCTCACTGTAGTTTTGATTTGCATCATCTAATGATTAGTGATGTTGACCATCTTTTCATATGCTTATTGACATTCACATATATTTTTTGGAGCAATGTCTATTCACGTCCTTTGCCCTGTTTGGAATCAGGTTTTTTATGTTGTTGGGTTTTAAAAGTTCTCTGTATTCTGGATGTTAATTTCTTATCAGATATATGATTTGCAATTATTTTCTCCCATTCTGTGAGTTGTCTTTTTATTGCGGATGGTGTCTTTTGATGCAAAATTTAAAAAAATTTTCATGAAATCCATTTTGCCTACTTTTTTTTTTTTTTGTTACCTGTGCCTTTGGTGTCATATCCAAGACATCATATCCAATGTTGTGAAGCTTTGGTCCCATGTTTTTATCTAAGAGTCTTATTGTTTTAGGTCTAAACTTGGGTTCTTGATTCATTCTGAGTTAATTTTTGTATGTGGTGCAATGTAAGGGTCCAATTTCATTCTTTTTGTGTATATCCAGTTTTCCAGCACTGTTTGTTGAAAAGACTGTCCTTTACCCATTTTTCATCCTTGACAAAAAATTATTTAGTCATACCTGTGAGAGTTCATTTATAGGCTCTCTATTCTATTCTATTACATTTATCTATATGCCTTTCAGGCAAATAGCACACTGTTTTGACTACTGTCATTATGTAGCAAGTTTTGAAATCTGGAAGTGTGAGTTCTCCAGTTTATTCTTTTTCAAGACTGTTTCAGCTATTCAGGTCCCTTAAGACTGTGCATGAAGATTAAGTTGGGTTTTTCTATTTCTACACACACACAACAAAACAAACAAGCAAACAAACAAAATACGTCACTGGGATTTTGATAGGGATTGTACTGAATCTGTAGATCCCTGACATTTAAAAAATATTACGTTTTCCAGTCCATGAGCACAGGATGTCTTTCCATTTCTTTGTGTCTTTCTTAATTTGTTTCAGCAATGAATGTTTAATTTTCACTGTATAAGTCTTTTACCTCCTTAATTTCTTAATCTTTTATGCTTGCTGAGGCTTTCATAAATGGAATTGGTTTTATCATTTCCTTTTCAGATTGTTCATTGTTCATGTACAGAAAGGGATTTTCAATGGGGCGCCTGGGTGGCTCAGCTGGTTAAGTGTCCGACTTCAGCTCAGGTCACGATCTCATGGTTCGTGGGTTTGTGCCCGGCATCGGGCTCTGTGCTGACAGCCAGCTCAGAGCCTGGAGGCTGTTTTGGATTCCATGTCTCCCTCTCTCTCTGACCCTCTTCTGCTCACACTGTCTCTCTCTCAGAAATAAAACATTAAAAAATAAATTAAACAAAACTAAATGGATTTTCAAGTGTGACTATCCTGATACTTTGTTGAATTCAATTATTAGGTCAAAAATCTTTTTTTGGAGTCTTTAGGGTTTCCTACATATCTAAGATTCTATTATCTGCAAACAAAGATAAATTTTACTTCTTATTTTCTAATTTGGATACCTGTTAATTCTTTTTCTTGCTCTGGCTAGAAACTTCCAGTCTTATGTTGAACAGAAGTCTAAGTGGGCATCCTTGTCTTATCTCTGAACTTACAGAAAAAGATTTCAGTCTCTCACCATTAAGATGTTTGGTGTGGGTTATGTGTATGTATATATATATACACACACACACACACGTTTGGTGTGGGTTATGTGTATGTATATATATATATATATACACACACACATACACACACACACACACATATACAGCTTTTATTATGTTAATAGTTTTCTTCAATTCCTATTTTGTTGAGTATTTTTATAATGAAATGGTATTAAATACTCTCAAATTTTGTTTTCTGCATCAGTTGAAATGATCGGGGGTATTTCCCCCTTTTTGTTGATCAATTTTTACATACGGAACCATTCTTGTATTCCAGGAATAAATCCCCCTTGGTCATTGTGGATAATCTTTTCAAAACTTTTTTTTTAATGTTTTATTTATTTCTGAGACAGAGAAAGAGAGAGAGCGTGAGCAGGGGAGGGTCAGAGAGAGAGGGAGACACAGAATCTGAAACAGGCTCCAGGCTGAGCTATCTGTCAGCCCAGAGCCCAAAGCGGGGCTTGAACCCATGAACCATGAGATCATGATCTGAGCCGAAGTCAGACGCTTAACCGACTGAGCCACCCAGGCGCCTCCTCTGTGGATAATCTTTTCAAAATGCTAGTGAAATCTGTTTACTAGTATTTTATTGGGGATTTCTTTATCAATATTTTAAGGATACTGGTCTGTAATTTTCTTGAAGCATCTCTGTCTGGCTTTGTACAGGGTTATGTGCACCTCAAAGAATGAGTTGGGAGGTGTTCCCTCCTCTTCAATCTTTTGGGAAAATGTGAGAATGGAAATTAATTCATTTTTAAATGCTTGGTAGAATACATCAGTGATATCGTTAGATCCAGGGCTTTTCTTAAAAGATTTTTTTAACGATTCAATTTCATTACTAGTTATAGGTTGATTCAAATTTTCTATTTCTTCATGAATTAGTCTTTGTAAGGTTTTGTGTTTCTAGGACTTACTCATTTCACCTAAGTTATCCAACGTTTTGTCACGCAATTGTTCATAGTACTTTCTTAAAATCCTTTTATTTCTATAGAATCATTAGTAATCTCCACACTTTTATTTCTGATTTCAGTAATTTAAGTCTTCTTTACTTTTATCTTAGTCCAGCTAGCTAACATTTTGGCAATTTTGTTGATCAAATTTTCAAGACCACATTTTGGCTTTAATGATTCTCTTTGAATTGTTTTTCTATTCTCTATTTCATTTGTCTCTGCTCTAATATTTACTATTTTACTAGCTTTGGGTATAGTTCTTCTTTTTCTAATTCACTAACTTGTGAAGTTAGGTTGTTCATTTGAAATTTCTTATTTTTAATGTAAGCATTTATACCTATAAATTTCATACTCAGCACTGCTTTCAATGCATCCCATAATTTTTGGTATCATTCATTTCTAGTTTTTATTAAATTCCCTGTCATTTCTTCTTCAACCCATCAGTTATTTAGGGGCGCCTGGGTGGCTGACTTTGGCTCAGCTCATGATCTCGCCATTTGTGAGTTCAAGCCCCACACTGAGCTCTCTGCTGTATGCAGAGAGCCACTTCAGATCCTCTGTCCCCTTCTCTTTCTGCCCCTCCTCCACCTGCACGTGTGCTCTCTCTCTCAAAAATAAACATTTAAAAAAAACTGTACTGTTTAATTTTCACAAATTTGTGAATTTTCCAGTTTTACTTTGGTTACTTTGAACTTCATCCCACTATGGTCAGAGAAGATCTGCTATATGATATAAACAGTCCACAAGAATTTTTGGCCTTGCGCATGGTGTACCCTGAAAAATGCTCCATATGCTCCGTATGCCTTCTGCTGTTCTGGAATAAAGACTTCGGTATATTCTCTTAGATCTAGTTAGTTTACTGAGTTAAGCCCTTTATTTCTTTATCTTCTATCTGGTTGTTCTACCCATTATTCTGAGTAAGCTACTGAAGTCTCCAACTATTACTGTAGAACTATTACTTCCTTCATAATGTCAGTTTTTGCTTCATATAGTTTCATAGTATATAATTAGATACATAAATCTTTATTGTTATTATGTCTTCTCATTGTTTGAAACTTTTATTACTATTTAATGCTATTCTTTGTCTCCTGTAATCTTTCTTGATAAAGGTCTATTTTATCTATTAGGATAGCCATCCCTACTGTCTATTGGTTACTATTTGCATGGAATATCTTTTTCCATCCTTTCACTCTCTGTTTTTATCCATGGATCTCAAATTAGTCTATGGTAGACAGCATATATTTGGGTCATGTATTTTTATCCATTCTAGTAATCTCTGTCTTTCAAGTGGAGAGTTCACCCATTTATATTTAAAGTGATTAATGATAAACAGGGACTTACTTCTTTCAGTGCACTATTTGTTTTCTACATGTCCTATATCTCTTTTGTCCCTTATTTACTACATTACTTCCTTCTTTGTTTAGGTGATTTTTTATTACTGTAGTGAAATAAATTCCTTTCTCCTTTCCTTTTGTGCATATCCTACAGCTGTTTGCTTTGTAATTACCGTGGAATATCTAACAACCTAAGGTTATATCTTTAATTTGAATTTATACCAGTTTAACTTCAGTAACATAAAAAACTGCTCTCACAGATCTGTCCCTCCTCTCTTCAATCCTTGATGTGACAAAATTATGTCTTAATGCACTGTATAACCAAAAAATAAATAATTCTTTTAAATGCATTAGTCTCCCAAGTTATATAGAAAACAAGATTTGGAGTTACAAACTAATGTTACAGTAATACTAACTTTTAAGCTAATAATTGTATTTTGTTTTTTAAAGGTATTTTCACTAAAAGTCTACCGCTAAAAATATTTCTTAAATTGTGTAGAAGACAAAAGTATAGTTACAAACCACTATTATAATACTATTAGCTTTTAAAATCGTCCATGTATTTTACCTTTGTTAAGATCTTTATTTTCTCCGTAAGCTTTGGGTTACTGTCTAGTATCCATTCATTTCACCTGTGGGGCTCCCTTGACTACTTCCTATGGAGCAGTTCCGGCAGTCATTAACTCCCTCAACTTTTGTTTAGCTGAAAATGTCTTAATTTTTCCTTCACTCTTGAAAAACTGTTTTGGGGGCGCCTGGGTGGCTCAGTCGGTTGAGTGTCCAACTTCGGCTCAGGTCATGATCTCACAATTTGTGGGTTCGAGCCCCGTGTCGGGCTGTGTACTGACAGCTAGCTAAGAGCTTAGAGCCTGTTTTGGATTCTGTATTTCACTCTCTTTCTGACCTTCCCCTGTTCATGCTGTCTTTCAGAAATAAATAAAACATTTAAAACATTTAAAAAAAAAAAAAAGAAAAACTTTTGTTGGACATAGGATTCTTGGTGACAGTTTTATTCTTTTATAGTCCTTGGATATACTACTGTACACTGTCTTCTGTAGCACAAAGGTTCTGGTAAGAAATCTGCTGATAATCTTACTGAGGATCCTTTGAATGTGAGGATTCACTTCTCTCTTGGTACTTTCAAGATTTGCTGTGTCTTTGGCTTTTTATTTTTTATTTTTTTAAATTATTTTATTTTTTTAAATGTTTTTTATTTCTGAGAGAGAGAGAGCAAGCACTAGAGAGGGTCAGAGAGAGAGGGAGACACAAATCTGAAGCAGGCTCGAGGCTCTGAGCTAGCTGTCAGCACAGAGCCTGATGTGGGGCTCGAATCCACAAACCATGAGATCATGACCTGAGCCAAAGTCAGATGCTTAACCAACCGAGCCACCCAGGTACCCCTATGTCTTTGGCTTTTTAAAGTCTGCTTATCACATATCTCAGTGCGGGCCTCACTGTTCCATCCTACTTTAAGTTCATTGAGCTCCTATGGATGCTTATATTCATGTCTTTTATCAAATTTGGGAAGTTTTCAGCCATTATTTCTTAAAATATTCTCTTTTTCCCTTTCTCCCTCTTTTCCTTCTGGGACTCCCACATTGCATATGTTGGTCCTCTGATGGTGTCTCATAGTTCCCTTAAATCAATCTTTTTCTTTCTGTTCCTCAGTCTTGGTAATTTCCACTATCCTATTTTCAAGTTCACTGATGCTTTCTTCTGCTTGTCAAATCTTCTTTTGACTCGGTCTAGTAAGTTTTACATTTTCGTTGTATTTTTCAGCTCCAAAGTTTCTTGTTAGTATGTTTTTAGCAGGGTAGGGAGTTTCTATCTCTATACTGATTTCCATTTTGTTCTTAATCACTTTCTTGACTTTCTCCACATCTTCCTTTTAGTTCTTTAAGCATCTTTAAGACAACTGTTTTAAAGTTGTTGTCTAGTATGTCTGTCATTAGATATTCTTAAGGGACAGTTTCTGGTTTAAATTTCTCCCATGAAAAGGCTATGCCTTCCAGTTTCTTACACACCTTGTCCTTTTTGGTGAACACTGGACATCTGAATCTAATAATGTGGTAACTCTGAATATCAGATTCTACCTTGTCTACAGAGTTTACTGTTTTTGTTACTTTTTTTTTTTTTAAACTGCTGCTGTCTCTATGCCTAGAGTTAGCCTGATGGGTAAATATAATGTCTCCTTGGGTGTTTTCTAAGTATGTGCAGGCATTTTCTAATTTTCCCCAAAAATGCAGTTGCTTTTGAAAGTCCTAGTCTTTGATGTCTGGCTCCTCTCACCACAGAGTGAAAAAAATGAAGTAGGGAGTTGGGGGACTGGGAATAGTACTGAACATTAAGTCCCCTGGAAGTCACCTTGGCCAGAGAGGGAGGGCTTGCAATAAGGGGAATAGTGCAAAACAACGGCTGCTCACCTTGATGAGCATAAGCACCCAATGATCAAAAGCAGCATTCAGTGATGAGAGCATAGGTCACTGATAATTATAGAACTGGAACCTTTGTGCTCACCCTGGCTCCAGCAAGCTGTCAAAAGATGCTCCAGGAACATGTGACATGTGACAGTGGTGGGGTAGGTAGCAGCTACTATGATAAGGGGTGAAACTGGCCAAAATTAAGCACAGCTCACTGTCCAGTCTTACCCTGGAAGGTGCAAGCCTTCAACAGACCTTGAAATTCCAAAATAGTTACAGACAGACAGACTGCTGGTGTGACTGTTGTCTACCTGGGAGAGACAAACTCCTGGTTCTTCTTACTCCACCATCTTTAGAGAACTGTGACATAAATCTTTAAGATCTCTGAGGACTCTATATTAAAAAGAATCCAAGGTATTTTGCTCTACTATACATATATGGGCAGACATTTATATATGTGTGTAAATAGGAATATGTAAATATTTAAAACAAATATGTGATCCATGTCTATGCATATGTAAATATGTCTATATGTAAGATATATATGTAGCATACATGTGAGTTTGGGTGTGCATGTATATTTACACATTAATAATTATTTGATGCTGAATTCTAAACACACACAGAAATATGTCCTTCCGTAAGTCAACATATTCATAATAATAAAAATATAAGACAAGCTGAGATAAGCAAGGTATTCTTCTAAGATAATTCATGACATATGAGTTGAAAGAATTTTAACTGAAAAAATAAGCTACTATTTTTTTAAAAATTTTTTAATGTTTTATTTATTTCTAGGAGAGAGAGAGACAGCGTGAGCAGGGGAGGGTCAGAGAGAGAGGGAGCCACAGACTGAAAACAGGCTCCAGGCTCTGAGCTGGCAGTCAGCACAGAGCCCGACGCGGGGCTCAAACCCACAAACCGCGAGATTACGACCTAAGCGAAAGTCGAACGCTGAACCGACTAAGCCACCCAGGCGCCCCAATAAGCTACTATTTTAAAAAGCACAATTGATATAGCACCTTAAAATAAAACCTGAAAACTAAAATAAACACTTTAACAGACTTCACAAAATCAGGAATTATCTACTATGAGGTGTATAGCCAAAATAATATTTATCTCGTATTTTTTCATACTAAAAGTATTAATCAAAAGTGAAATAAAGTACTTCCCACTTCATTCTCTAAACAACAGAGGAGAAGGCAGCTTTAAAGCAATATTTGATATGCATAAATTGAAGAAGAAAATTATCCCACCAACTAACAAATATTCCGAACTTAAAAATATTCCTAAAGGACTGAAGATACCTGCTTTCATAACAAGATAAAGGTGTTGAAATATGTCTGTACTTCTAAAACCTAACTGTAAGAACCACTAGCGTAAGATAACTTTGTTTTCAAAAGAAGTATTTTTTTAATATTTTTCTGTTTTATGAAAAATAAGTGACAGGATATCAGCAGGATACTGAAATAAGAAGCACCGAGCCCTTTTTCCCTCCACAAATACACTGATTCAACAATATGCAGACAAATTCCCTTTCTGAGAAATGCAGAAATTCGTTCAGAGGCTCCTGCACCTTGGGCAATCATGAAACCAGACACATCACAGCCAGTAGGAAGATTTGGGGGCAGTCCCTTGCCACAATGCCTACTCTCTACACAGTACCATACAACTGGAAGAAAACCTCAGTTCCCAGCTTCTCCCTGGGGAGGGAAAGAATCAGACCATCTATCCAACACTCCAAGCTCCCCAGGGCTGCCAGGAACTGGCTTCTGTCGTTTCAGAGCACTGACAAGAAGCACCACACGCTAGGCCCGGAAGCTAGGGAGAGCAAGGGTAGCAGTCCGAGCCAGCGCACAACAGCCCCTCCCCCAGCTCAGCAGAGTGAGCCCCAAATCCCCCAGATCCTAGCTTCTCCTCCCAGGAGAGGAAAGGCGAGCCATGTATCTAATATTCCAACACTTCTGAGAGCTGCCTGAGAAATGGCCTACCATCCCACCTATCTCTGAGCACTGACGGGACCTGGTATACTTTAGATGCCTGGGTTCCACCAGGCAGAAGGACAGGGGGTTGGACTGGCACAAAGGTGTGTGAGGTCCATGAAATGCGCCTCTGGCTGGGATGATTGGTAAGGATCTTCTCCTATACAAGGCCAGTCCATGAAGACTAGAAAGGTTGTTTTTTCTAATGTAAAGATACCAACTCAGGGGCGCCTGGGTGGCTCAGTCGTTTAAGCATCTGACTCTTGGTTTCAGCTCAAGTCATGATCTCACAGTTCCTGAGTTTGAGCCCTACATCGGGCTCCCCAATGACCACAAGGAGCCTGCTTGGGATTCTCTCTCTCCCTCTGTCGCGCACTCTCTCTCTCAATAAATAAATAAATAAGTAAGTAAGTGAATAAGTATAATTTAAAAAAAAAAAGATACTAACCCAGAGTCAAGGAAAATGAACAGCCAGGGAAATACATCCCAAAAGAAAGACTTAAATCTTCAGAAACTGACTCTAATGAAACTTTTACATGATTTACCTGAGAGAGATTCAAACTAACCCTCATAAAGATGGTCAGAATGCAAGGAAAAATATATAAACAAAGGTGAAAATTACAACAAAGAAAGAAACAGTAAAAAATAGAAATAGAAATCTTAGAACTGAAAAGTCCAATAAATGAAGTGAAAACTTTACTAGAGGAGTTCAACACAGACTAGATTCAGAAAGGATCAATAAATTCAAAGGCAAGTCACTGGAAATTAACTCGAAAAGTATAAAGAAAAAAACAAAGAGTGAAGAAAACTTAAGGAATTTACAGAATACCATCCAGTATACTAATAAATGCATCGCAGAAGTCCCAAAAAAAGAAAGAGAGATAAAGGGGCAGAAAGTTTAATAAAAATAAAACAACTTCCCACTTTTGTGGGTCCAGATCCAGGAAACCCAATGTATTCCAAGAAAGATGAATTCAAAGAAATCAATATCTAGACTTATTATACGCAAATTTTAAAAAATCAATGACAAGGGGCGCCTGGGTGGCTTAGGTGGTTAAGCGTCTGACTTTCACTTAGGTCATGATCTCACGGTTCGTGGGTTCGAGCCCCGCGTCAGGCTCTGTGCTGACTGCCAGCTCAGAGCCTGGAGCCTGTTTCAGAGTCTGTGACTCCCTCTCTCTCTGACTCTCCCCTACTCATGCTGTCTCTTTCCTAGAAATAAATAAAACATTTTAAAAAAAATTAAAAAAAAATCAATGACAAAAAGAGAATTTTGGGAAAAAAGTGGATCAAAATGTACAGGGCATCCCCATATCATTGGTTTCCTCAACAAATACCTTGCAGGTCAGATGGGAGAGGGACATTATATTCAAAGTGCTGGAAGAAAAAAAATTGCCAACCAAGAAGAATATATCAAAACTGTCCTTCAAAAATGAAGGAAATTGACTTTCCCAGACAAAATCTGAGGGATTTCATCACCACTACACCTGCCTTACAAAAAACATTAAAGAGGAAGCCACCTGGGTGGCTCAGTAGGTTGGGGGTCTGAATTTTGATTTTGGCTCAGGTCATGATCTTGTGGTTCCTGAGATTGAGCCCTGCATCACACTCTGTGCTGACAGTGTGAAGTGTGCTTGGAATTCTCTCTCCTCTCTCTCTCTGCCCCTCTCCCGCTCACATTCTTTCTCAAAATGAATAAGTAAACATTAATAAAAAAGAAACGTTAAAGAGAACTCTTCAGAGTGTGAATAAAAGAAATATAAACAGCAATATAAAAGTAATGAAAGTATAAAACTCACTGGTAAAGGTAAATATATAGACAAATACAAAATACTGTAATATTGTAATAGTAATAGTCAAATAAATTCTAGGTTGAGGTCAGTTGTATTAAAAATAGTAAGAATAGGGGCACCAGGGTGGCTCAGCTGGTTAAGCGTCCAACTTCGGCTCAGGTCATGATCTCACAGTTCATGAGTTTGAGCCCCGCGTCGGGCTCTGTGCTGACAGCTAGCCCAGAGCCTGGAGCCTGCTTCAGATTCTGTATCTCCCTCTCTCTCTGACCCTCCCCTGTTCATTCTCTCTCTCTCGCTCTCTCTCTCAGAAATAAATAAAAAACATTAAAAAATTAAAAAAAATAACAAGAATATGTTAATGGATATACAATATAAAAATATGTAAACTGTGAAATCAATTACATAAAGTGTGGGGAGGAGGGAAAGTAAAAGTGTAGCGTTTTTGTATGTAACTGTTACAGCTTAAAATAGACTATCTTAATATCAAACATTTTATGTGAGTCCCAGAGTAACTACAGAATGCCTATATAAAATACACAAAAGAAAAAACAGGAATCAAAGATTATCAATACAAAAGTCAGCAAAACACAGTGACAGCAGAAGAAAAGGACTAAAGAACTGTAAGACAGAGAAAACAATTAAAATAGCAACAGTAAGTTCTTTCCCTACTAATAATTACTTTAAATGTAAATGTAAATGTAAACTCTTCACTCAAAAAATAAAGAATGCTTCAAAGAATGAAAAAAAGATCCAACCAAATGCTGTCTTACCAGAGACTCATTTAAGATATAAGGACCAGACAGGTTGAAAGTGAAGGACTAATAAAAATATATACTATGCAATTAGTAACCAAAAGAGACTGGGGGTGGCTATACTTAAATCAGATAAAACAGACTTAAAGATAAAACCTGTCACAAAAGAAAAGGGGCATTATATAATGGTAAAGGATCAATAAACATGGAAACTATAATAATTATAAAACTCCTACAAGATAACATAGGCAGTAATCTCTTGAACATCAACCTTAGGAATACTTTCCTGGATATGTCTCCTCCAAGGAAAATAAAGGCAAAAATAAACTGAGATGACTTCAAACTAAAAACGGTATAGGAAACCATCAACAAAATAAAAAGGTAACCTACTGAATGAAGACATTTTCAAATGATATAACTGATAAGTGGGTAATATCTAAAATAATGAACTCATACAATGCAACACCAAAAAAAAAAAAAATCCAATTAAGAAATAAGGAGAGAATCTGAATAGGTATTTTTCCAAAGAAGACATACAAATGGTCAACAGACACATGAAAAGGTGCTCAGCATCACTAATCATCAGAGAAATCTAAATCAAAACCACTATGAGATATCACCTCACGCCAGTCAAATGGGTAGTATCAAAAAGATAAGAAATAATAGGTGTTGTCAAAGATGTGAAGAAAAGGAAATCCTTGTGCACTGTTGGTGGGAATGCAAACTGGTGCGGCCACTGTGGAAAACAGTATGGGGTTTCCTCAAATTAAAAATAGAAATACCATAAGACAGAGTAATTTTACTTCTGGGGATTTACTAAAAAAAAAAAATGAAAACACAAATTCTCAACAGACAAGATATGGAAACAACCTAAATGTCTCTTAATAGATGAATAGTTAAAGAAGATATGGTGTGTGTGTGTGTGTGTGTACACACACACACACATATACACAGTGAAATATTACTAAACAATAAAAAAAAAATGAAGCCATGCCACTCATGGCAACATGGATAGACTTAGAGGGTATTATGGTAAGCGAAATAAGTCAGAGAGGGAAACACAAATACTATGATTTTACTTAATATGAATCTAGAAGACAAAACAGATGAACAAGCAACAACGAAAAACCATTAACAGACTCATAAATACACAGAACTCACTGCCAGTGGAGAGGGGATAAGGGAATAGGAGAAACAGGTGAATAGGTACAAAAATTCTAGTTATAAAATAAGTAAGTCACAGGGATGAAAAGTACAGCATAGGGAATATAATTAGTAAGATTGTAATAACTTTGTATGGTGACAGATTGTAATTATACTCATCATCGTGAGCATTGTGTAATGTATAAAATTGTTGAATCACTATGTTGTGTGCCTGAAATTAATATGTCAACTATACTTCAATTAAATTTTTTAATTTTAAAAACACATTGTACTCAGCCTGAAAAAAAATCATACACTATGACAAAGTAAGATTTATTTTTTGGGATACAAGGATTATTCAACATACAAAAATCAATTAATGTAATATGCTACATTAACAAAATGAAGGATGAAAATTGCATCATCATTTCAATAGATCCAGAAAAAGTATCTGACAAACTTCAACATCCTTTCATTAAAAAAAGAAAAAAGTCAACAAACTAGGAATAGAAGGCAATTATTTTAGCATAATAAAAGTCATATATGAAGAAACCCCAGCAACCATCATATTCAATGGTGGAAAATTGAAAGCTTTTCCTCTAAGATCAAGAACACTCTTGGAGCACCTGAATGGCTCAGACAGTTGGGCAATCAACCCACGATTTTAACTTTGGTCATGATCTCAGAGTTTGTGGCTTTGAACCTCATACCTGTCAGTGCAGAGCCTGTTTGGGTTCTCTCTTTCTCCCCCTCTCTCTTTGCCCCTTCCCAACTCACCGCTCTCTCTCAAAATAAATAAATAAGCATTCAAAAAATGTTAAAAAATTTCCTGTTACTTTTATTCAACATAGTACCAAAACTCTTGGCAAGAGCAATTATGCAGAAAGAAAAAGAAAAAAAGTATACAAATCAGAGAAAAAGAAGTTATCTGTTTGCAAATGGCATGATCTTAGATGTAGAAAACACTAAAGATGCCACAAAAGAAAATTGCTAGAATAAATGAATTCACCAAATTACAAAAATCAACATATAAAATTGTTTGAAAACAAAAAGTTGTGTTTCTATATACTAACAACAAATTGAGAAGAAAATAATCCTGGGGCACCTGGGTGACTCAGTTGGTTAAGCATCCAACTCTTGATTTCAGCTCAGATCATGATCTCAAGGTCCGTGAGATCAAGTCCACGTCAGGCTCTACAGTGACAACAAGGAGCCTGCTTGGGATTCTCTCTCTCTGCCCCTGCCCTGCTTGCTCTCTCTCTCAAAATAAATAAATAAACTTTTTTAAAATAAAAAAAGAATCCCACTTAGCATCAAAAACAATAAAATACTTAGGAATAAACTTAACTAAACCATCCAAGACTTATATACTAAAAACTATAAAACATTAATCAAAGAAATAAAGAAGATACAAATAAATGGAAAGACAGCCATGTTCATGGATTGGAAGACATGTTAAAATTTCCAGGATATCCAAAGTGATCTATAGATTCAATACGATGTCTGTCAAAATCTCAATGGCATTTTTTATAAGAATAGAAGAAACAATCTTAGGGGTCCTGGGTGGCTCAGTCAGCTGCGTGTCTGACTCTTGATTTCAGCTCAGGTTATTATTCCAGAATCGTGGGAGAGAGTTCCAAACCCTGTGTCGGGCTCCGTGCTGAGTGAGAAGCATGCTTAAGGTTCTCTCTCTCTCTCCCTCTACCCTGCTTGTGCTCAGAATGGAATGGAAAAAACAATCCTAAAATTCACACAGACTCACAAAAGACCCCAAAAAGGCAAAATAATCTTAAGAAGAAAGGTGGAGGCATCTTACTTCCTCATTTCAAAATATATTTTTCATAGCTACAGTAATTAAAACAATAATACTGGCATAGAGACAGATATACAAACCAAATAAACAGAACAGAAAGTCCAGAAATAAACTCACATATAGTCAAGTGGTCTTTGACAAAAGTGCCAAAAATACACAATGAGAAAAGGACAGTATCTTTATCAAATGGTATTGGGAAAACTGGATATCCACATGTCAAACAATGAAACTGGACCCTCACTTTATACCACAGACAAAAATCAAATCAAAATAAATTAAAATCTTAAACATAAAACTTGAAACTTGTGAAACTCCTCAAAGAAAACATAGGGGGAAAAGTTTCATGATACTGATCTTGACAATGATTTCTTGGATTAGACACCCAAAGCACAAGCAACAAAAGCAAAAACTGACACATGGGACCACATCAAACTGAAAAGCTTCCACACAGTAAAAGAAATAATTAACAGAATGAATAGGCAACCTACAGAATGAAAAAATATTGTAGACCATACAACTGATATATTTAATATATTAGGGTTAATATTTAAATATAAGGAACTCCTACAATTCAATAGTAAAAAAACAAGTAACACTATTAAAATTGGGCAAAACACGAACAGATGTTTCTCCAAAAACAACATACAAATGGCCAAC
This sequence comes from Proteles cristata cristata, assembly GCA_017311185.1. Taxonomy (NCBI): domain Eukaryota; kingdom Metazoa; phylum Chordata; class Mammalia; order Carnivora; family Hyaenidae; genus Proteles; species Proteles cristata. The sequence goes on from JAESUZ010003875.1 coordinate 1,547,636, forward strand.
AGTATACTTAAAAATGCTCAGTATCACTAACCATCAGGGTAATGCAAATCAAAACCATAATGACAGATCACCACACATCTGTCAGAATGGCTAGGATTAAAAAAAAAAAAAAAGAATAAGTGCTGTTGAGAACAGAGAAAGTAGAACCCTAGTACACGGTCAGTGATAATGTAAAATAATGCTGCAGAAAACAGTTTGTAGGCTTCTAAAAAAGAAAACTAAAAGAGAACTGTTAAATGATCCAGCGATCCCACTTATAGCTATTTATAAAGAACTGAGCATGGAATGTGGAGCCGGCTTGGGATTCCTTCCCTCCCTTCCTCCCCTCCCTCTCTCCTCCCCCCACTCCCTCCCCTATTCCTGCTCTCCAAAAAAAATTTTTTTTTTAATTTAAAAAGAAAGAAATCTTACCATACACAACAACATGGATGAACCTTAAGTACATTGTACTAAGTGAAATAAGCCTACTCACAAAAGGACAAATACTGCATGATTCCACTTTAAGGTATTTAAATAGTAGACCTCACAGAAGCAGAGGGTAAACTATGGTTACCAGGGGCTAGAGATAGGAAGAAATGGGATGTTGCCATTCAAAAGGTAGAAAGTTTCAGTTATGCAAGATGAAAAAATTCTAGAGATCTGCAGTACAACACTGAGCCTATAGTTAATAGTACTATATTATATACCTATAGCTTTGTTAAGGGGGTAGATATGATGCTAAATGTTCTTGCCACAAGAAAAAAGAGAAAAAGTGACAAAGATCAAAGACAAATATTTTAAAAATAAATATTCAGCCCATCACAAATCTAATCCACTTGCCTCAATAAAAATTACGGCAAAGTAAGGAACCTTTATTTACCTAGTGTCTGGAAATACATTAAGAAAAAATGGGATAATTTTTAGACACTTAAAACTCTTAAAACTAGAAATGGTCACAGCTGTCCAGGGAAATATAAGAAAATACGTTTCAGTGAAATGTATTAGTCCTGGAATAATTTCTGAGGTATTATACTGGTGAAATGAGAAGAACACAAGTTTTAGAAACAGAAAGACCAGGTTCAAAATATTACTTATCTATGGGGCACCTGCATGGCTCAGTCTGCTGAATGTCCAACTTTGGCTCAGTTCATGGTTTCACGGTCTATGAGTTCAAGCCCTACATCAGGCTCTCTGCTGTTAGCACAGAGCCCACTTCAGATCCTCTGTCCCCCTCTCTCTGTCCCTCCTCTAACTGTGCATGTGCATGCGCATTCTCTCTCTCTCAAAAATAAGTAAACACTTTTAAAACAAGCACTTATTTACTTTAATTAATGATAACTTACATGGTATTACATGCCAAGTATAGTTCTAAACGTATGACAAACATTAACTCATTGAACCATCAGAACAAATTTATGAAGTAAGCACTATTACACTCATTTTACAGATCAGATGAAGAAACCAAGGCCCAGAGAGGTCAAATAATTCGTTGACAGTAACGTAACACAAGTAGACTGGTTACAAAGCTTGTGACCTTGGGCCAATAACTTAGTCTCCAGGAGTCTCAGATACATTGGAAAAATGAAATTAAAGCAGTGGATCATTAGGATTAAATGTGGTAACTTTTGCAAAGTATTTAGCCCAGAACCCAGAACTCAGTAGATCCTATTTCTACTCTTACTTTCCCCTGGTGAGCAACTAATATTGTAGGATGATAAGTTTGGTCATAAGTGATGATATTACAAATTTATAACTAAAGAAAGATTTAGTTTAATTCAGCCTATAGTACCAATGTGCATGAATATGCATTAAGGGACATATTAATTGACAACAAATTTGCTACTATTCAATTAGAAACTCAGTGTGATATGAAATTCATAAGAGCACAACAGTACTCTATTCTTATATTTGAACATTTCCCAATGTTCAATGCCAGAAAAAATTGTATAAATAAATCTAGGCCTAGTATATCCTACCTGTAGCCAAAATTTTCATTAGAAATGTGATGATGAAAATGTCTTTGAATTTTGCTTTCTATTCACCTAGACCCTGGAACAAAACTCCTTCCAGCCATAACCCTAAGAGGTACAGTCTGACATTAGCAGTTCTGAGTCATCTTTCAGGATGCCATTAGCACCTTACACTCGTCCCAGTCCCTCCGGCATCCTCCTCTGCAGTTCACACAGATGTGTGGTAGGTCAAACAGTCATCTGAGACAATACTACAAAGGACGGTGACAGGAGGTAGTGGACTCCTTAGTGGTACAACAACACACTGAGGGCTACTTCAAAATAAGATTTAAAGGCACCAAAACAGATATCAATATGGTCATCTTAGGAGCAGTGCTACAGAAAACCAAAATTGTTCCTAGTGAATTAAAATATTATAAAAAGTTCCATTTCAGAAACAAGTCTACCTTTATCCTGGAAGAGAAAAATCTTACCATCTGTGAGACCTTTGGCTAGTCACTTAATGTCTCTATCCCTCGGTTCCATCTATAAGATGAGGATGCTAATAGCACTGATGCCTCGTGGGTTACAGGGTTAACACATGGAAACACTCCGAACAGTGCCCAGCACAGCGAGCCGTTAGTTAACATCACAGCCACTGCTGTCAGTACCATCGTCAGTGTTCTCAGCACACATGTCATCAGTGTCAGCTTCATCTACCAGGAAACTGGGTTATTTCCATCTCTTTCCTACATTCATTTTCCCAACACTTCTGACGACATCACTCACTAAAACTCACTTTACTGTGGATCTCATTTCTTGTCTCAACATTTTCCCATCAATAATTAAAAAGTACTCTCTTCCAATGGTTCCACCTAAACCATTCTCATTATATGCCAATACTTCTCATTAAAACCAAAAAACAAACGACAACAAAAAACTCTGACTTAGTAAAACTATGTTATATGCACTAACAAAGAGGAACATTTCCATCATTTTGTAAGTCAGTTCATTTTAAAGTTTTTTTCCCACCTTTTCACTGCCACCATGTCAGTTCCTCAATCAATAATAAATAGGCTTTAATAAACTTTCATGGATATATATTTCCCTATCCTAGATAAAGTTTTATAAGGCTCCACATTGAAAGTTAAAACCGCTGCAACTAAAAAATTAAATGAATACATACAAGCCTGTCTTGTTTCTTTAGGTAACACAATAAGGCTCCTAAGAAGATATAAAGCGTGATGTATGCTTTATGAAAATTTACATTTATAGCACACCTAGTCAATGAGATGTTCCCCTTATTTACTGGCTTTTATTCTTAAACAAATCACTAAGCAAAGCACCGAAGGTATAAACCCAAACAGAACACAAAAACAGTCAGTTTGCTATGGCAAAGGCTCAGATTACTAACCGCAAAAACTCTGAGACCTGGATTGTAGCATGGGCTCTTCCTAACTAGGTGTATGTTACAGGACAAACTGCTTCACTTCTTTGGACCCTAATTTCCCTATCTGTAATCAGAGAGGTTAGATTATCTCCAACTGTCCTTCCTGCTCCAAAAATCTATGGTTTTAACCTATTATTTTACAGAGTTTGGAATTTTAGTTCAGTGATGAAAGTAGACTTTATTTATTACCTATTTCTGTCACTAGATGGTGCTATGTGCACAGTTATCCATATGACTTGAAGAACCCATCTGGCAATATCTCTCAACAGGAGCAGTTAGAAACTTTGGGGGCTAGACAATTCTTCCCTCTGTGGGGCTCTCCAGGCCATTACAGGGTATTTAAGATACCTCCCTGCCATGCACCACCACCCCCGAATGCCCATTCACAAGTAATCTTTACTATCCGAATCACTGTGATAATCAAAACAATCTTATACAGTGCTCTATTAAAAGGCTGCTCATTTCTGCATTAAAACCACTAAAACAAAATTTCTTTCCTTTTTTATATTTAAGAAACAGATACTAAAAAATAAAAATGATTTACCTGGGAGTGGAATCAGTCATTTCTGTAAATGAGTGTAAAGTGTCAAATTACCTTTGCAGTGACAAATCTATACACACAAAATCAAAGACTTAATTTGATTGTCAGTTGGTAACCAACATCTTGTTATTATTCTGTGATTAAGTCACACCTTAGTCCAACTAGTTTTTTACCAACCCTGTATTAGCCTTTCTGACAATTTATATGATAAACTTAATGTCTTATAAATGAAAAATGTAAATATACAAAATAAACTCACACCCAATAACAAAGCAATAAAAAAGGGGAGACAAGCTGCCTATTTTCAAAGAGGCCGCCTGAGTAACTTGATTTTAATGAATTTTCCATAGTCTGTTTAGCCCTTGGCCTTAAAATCACATAAATCTAATGGGACAGCACAGGACCAGTAGATCCATTTCACAGGAACAGTTCCCATTAATCAAATTCACAAAATTGATACGAAAGCAGAATATCACCTTATTAATTTGAGGCAATAACTCTAACTGCCAAAATTACTAAGGGCACAGAGCATTTGTGTCCTCAAGCCACCACATTCTCTCTCTTTTAGGCATGGTATGAAGGAAGCCAGGCCATAATCAGGTTACCTAATAAGGACAGAATTAGGAATAAGGTAATTATGTTCTGTGATTTGAATATTAAGTTGCAAGAAGTCAAAAAAGTCTGATGCAACAATGTTCAAAGAGAGGATATAAGGCACAAGTAAAAATCAAGTACAGATCATGCAAAATAACCCTTTTTGGTAGGTACGGTCATAATTCCCGTATAATTTTTCAAACTAAAAACGAGTCTCAAAAAGGTTAAGTGATTTGCATACAATCACATGAAGGAGGTAAGAGTTCAAATACATGTCAGTCTGACTCTAGAGCCCAAGATCCCAACCACTACGCTGGATAAGATATAAAATCCTCAAAACTGCTAACAAAGAAGGCTCTACCTTTATCTATTGACATTGGTGCTTTCGAACTCTATCTCATTTTAGCCATACTGAATTTTTAACTCCTGGACTAAGCAATCCTTTCTTTTGCCTTTGAACATGCTGCCCTCCATGCCCTAAGCACTCCCATCAGCATCTTCATCGGGATAATCACGTTAGCTTTCAGATGTCTGTTGCAAATATCTCCTTCTCAGTCTAATCTCTAGGCCAAGTTCTCATCACTCGCTAATGTGCCATCTCTGCTGTACCCTTACAGGGGATTCTGTGTACCTCTATCACAATACTTAAAACCGTAAAAATTGTTGACTGAATGCCTTTTTAATTCAAATTCTGACTCCATGAACGTATTATGTAACCCTGCATCCTAGAAGATGATGCACCTTCACCTGGGTCTCAAAGATGTCTTCTAATAGCACGTATTACCAAATATGAAAAAGAATGTGCCAATCAAAAGTAGGGGGGTGGTCAACCCAGAATCTGAAAAATCTGGTGGCAAATGCTGGCCATTTTAATTAGGAATAACTGGACCTAATTCTTATTTATGCAAAGTGGGAGGGGAATATGACTGGAGGCAGTGAAAGCTGCCATGAGGCTGGGATAGTTGTTCAGGTAAAATGCTAATTATGGAGACAGAAACATATTGAGATATATTTTATAGATATAACTAGTGACATCTGATGAAAAATTCCATGTGAATGATAAAGAAGAAGGAAGTACTAAGGGGAACTTTAAATTTTTTCCAAGAGCAACTGAATAAAAGGTGGTATATATTTACTGGGGAAAGGAAGACTAGAAGTAGATGTGAGAGGAAATTAGGGATACAATGACTACATTAGGTTTGAGATACCTGTGTAATAGAGTAAATAACAGGTATTTGAGGTTTATAAATTTTTTTTTTACCTTTTAATGTATATTTATTTTTGAGAGAGACAGAATGTGAGTGGGGGAGGGGCAGAGAGAGAGGGAGACACAGAATCTGAAGCAGCTCTAGGCTCTGAGCTGTCAGCACAGAACCTGACACGGGGCTTGAACCCACAAATTATGAGATCATGACCTGAGCTGAAGTTGGATGTTTAGCTGACCGAGCCTCTTAGGCACTCCTTATTTTGGTTTTAATTTTTTTGAGTATAACTGAAACATAAATGTAACAATTGTATACATAAATGTAATACTGTAATCATTGTATTACTTCTATAATGTTGGTCCTATTACTAGTCCTGTCCTATAGATGAAGAAAACTGAGGTTTAAAAAGGTTTAAGAAACTCACCCAAGATCACATGGCTAGTACTTTAGAGCTGGCAAAGCAGATCTCAAACCTAGGCAATCAAGTTCCTGAGCTCACTCTACCACTTTTGGCAGCTGATAGATACCCTCACATCATGGGGACTCCAGAAAGGTTCAGTTATTGGTATTCAAGAAAAGAGGGTTGAGGTATAAGGTTCAAATAGAGAATGAATTAAAGAAGAGACTCCACAATGAATGGAATAACCCCACCACCCTCTCTCTTTCTAACCCTTAAACAATGACAGCTGCTTTACAGGATTCTTCTGCAAAGACACTTGAATAGCTACAGAAAAAAAGCCTATATATATTCCATGCTGAAAGTTTCCAAAGAGCTAGCTCACTGCCCTATCATCTTACACTGAAGTCCACTATCTCAACCTATGTATACAGAGCTTCTGAAAAGTTTCTTAGTGGCTTCTTATAAAATACAGACGGACAATCATGAATTACAAACTTGGAGATGTACACTTCCATCCATGAGAGTAACTGGTATTGGATTTATCCTCTCACTAAAAAGAACCATAAAGCTGGACATGTGCCTTATGGACTACATAAAGCAAACATTCTCCAGTCCTTCTCCAGTCCTAGACAAGAGGCAAGACAAGACTGTGATTCTTTTAGTAGGGTGTTCTTTAACCTCCATGTTTTTGGAGGTTTTCCAGACTTCTTCCTGTGACTGATTTCAAGTTTCAAAGCCCTATGATCTGAGAGTGTGCATGGAATTCTTTTATTTTTAATGTTTATTTTTGAGAGAGAGACAGAGTATGAGCAGGGAAGGGACAGAAAGCGAGGGAGACAGAATCTGAAGCAGGCTCCAGGCTCTGAGCTGTCAGCACAGAGTCTGATGCGGGGCTCTAACTCACAAACCATGAGATCATGACCTGAGCCGAAGTCAGACACTTAACCGACTAAGCTACCCAGGCGCCCCAAGACTAATTCTTGACATAGACATAAATACTATGTACTGTGATCCCCAGATTTGCTCCTGCTCTCTTGGCCTGGGGTCAGTTTCCTGACCACAATGTAAGGGGGAGAACCCAAGCAGAACATGGTAAGTTTGGCCAAGCTAAGGACTGAGAAGACAAAGTTTAGGGCTTCAGGAGTAGCTAGAATTTATGGGTTAAAGCACCAGAAAGAAGCTCACCCCAGAAATTGGCAGTTTCCTTGGGTACCTTAAACTAGATTTCATCACAATTAAAAATGTTTGCTCTGCAAAAAATCAAAACCAAAAAAACCCCCAAAAAACAAAAAAATAATAACAAGAAAAAAACAAAAACAAGTTTGTTAGGAAAAGATGAGCCACAAATGAGGAAAAAATATTTTCTTTTTAAAAAATTTTTTAATGTTTATTTTGATAGAGAGAACATGAGCAGGGGAGGGGCAGAGAGAGACAGAATTTGAAGCAAGCTCTAATGCAGGGCTCTAACTCAACGACTACGAGATCATGACCTGAGCTGAAGTTGGATGTTTAACCGACTGGGCCACCCAGGTGCCCCAAGGAAAAACTATTTTCAAATCACATATCAACAAATGACTGTATCCAAAATATGTAAAGAACACTCTAAAGTCCACCATAAGGAAAGAGAAAATCCTATCAGATGACAGAGTAAAAAAAAAAAAAACTGAATGATACTTAACCAAGGAGGAATAAAGGTAACACATAAACACATAAAAACATTAGTCAGGTTATAAAAGATTAAATCTTCCATAACAAGAAATCAATTGTCTAAACTTCACAAAATAAACACATTATATAGAATTATAGCGGTAAATAACTAAGGAAGTTAAGGTGACTTTCATTTCTGGGGTGTAGGGCAGATGGGCAGTAAGGGCTGTTATTTCCCATTATGAGTTTACAATACTAAGTGACCTTCTATAATATAACAAAATGAGTGGCTACACATGCAAATATATATATATTTTTAAAGGGGAGTATGGTTCAAAGTGTCAAATGCTACTAAGAGAAAGAACAAGATAAAAAAGTATGGTATCTGACAACATGGAGGTAGACAAGTTGATACTGTGAAATATAATTGTGGTAGAGGGATAAGATCAGAAACAAAACTGACTCTGAAATCATACACACTTGGGTTTGAATCATGATTTTACCATTTTGCACCTATAAAAAAGTAACTTAACCTGTCTGGGCTTCAGTTCCTCTATCAATAAAGTGGAGATAATGATATTAATAACTACTTCATGAAGCTACTAAGGGATTAGGTTAGACAGCACATAAAATTTAAGTTCAGTTATTAGAATATATTAAGTATTGGGGTATCTGGTAACTATTAAGTATATTAATACTTAATATGTTAATATTATTAATATATACTAATAAGTATATTAACTCAGTCAGTTAAATGTCCAACTTGGCTCAGATCATGATCACGTGGTTTGTGTGTTCAAGCCCCACACTGTGCTCTGTGCTGATAGCTGGGAACCTGGGGTCTGCTTCATATTCTGTGTCTCCCTCTTTCTCTGACCGTCCCCTGATCATGTTGTCTTTCTCCCTCTCTCAAAAATGAACATTAAAAAAAGAATATAGTAAGTATTAAATGGCAGATAATGGTGTTATTATCTAAACAGGTGATATCATAGGATAAATGGTAGTATAAATATAATATTTGAGGTTCTTAAACTGTTTCTCCCTTTTGATAGGAAATAAAAACGTGTACTCAGAGATGGTATTTTTATATCCTCAGTGCTCCATAACAAAGATATTACCTATGACTTAACATATGTAGCAATATCATTTTCTCTTTTGAACTAAATATAATATCACAACTAGCAAAAGATCATCTAGTCCACATCACAATATTTAGATGTACTTTTGAAAATGATAGTTTTCTCATTCCAGATGTACTTTCTTAAAAAATATATGGTTTGCATATTATAAATAATCAAAAGAATAGAATTAGAGAAAATTTTAACTTACCAAGTCACCCAAAAATACAAAACTGGCATTTGTTCACTCAAAGTAATAATTCTCAAACCTGCCTAGAAAGCAGAATTGCTTGGGAGTTTTTAAACATACTTATATTCAAGGTCTCATCATCTAGCTACTGACAGAATTTCCAAGTGTGGGGCCTAGAATATGTATTTTTAAAATCTATTGAGAAAAACATTTTAAAAAAGTCAATCTCAAAAGAAAAAATAAAATAGCCAATAAAAATGAAAGAAACATTCTCCACATTACTACGAGGGAAGAAATGCAAATTTTTAATTAAAGGCAATGAGATTCCATTTTTTGTCCAAATTAACAAAAAATTAAAGATACTAAAAATAGTGCTGATATGCACATGAGAGAAACAACATTCTGATATGCACTGGTTAAGATTTGCTACAACATTCTGTAATAATTGGGAGTATCTTTTTTTTTTTTTTTTTTAAGAGAGAGGGAGAGTATGAGTTGAGGACAGGTGGAAGAAGAGGGAAAGAGAGAATCAAGCAGACTCCATGCCTCATGCAGAGCCCTATCGGCCTGAATCTCACAACTGTGAGATCATGCCTCAGTTAAAATCAAGAGTCAGATCCAGGCACCCCTGGGAGTGTCTTTTAAAAATAAAAAGCCAATGCCAGAAAAGTACAAAGAACATAAGGATATGTATATAAGGATGCCAAATGCTGAATTATTTGCAATTTAAACAGTAACAAAAAACTCTGGAAATAACCCAAGCTCATTAACAGATACATGATTAAATGAATTAGTGGCACTACGGAATATTGAATTGCTATTAAAAAGACTAAGTTAGAGACTTCCTCTTCCAGCAATGATGGAGTAAATAAATTATAGCAGACCAATGTTCCTATCAAACACAAATGGAAAGTCTATTAGGTGAAAGGGACTAAGAGGTAAAAACTCCAGCTATACAATTAATAAATCATGGGGATATCGTGTTCAGCATAGGAAACATAGTCAATAATACTGTAGTAACTTTGGCAACAGACGGTCACTATACTTACCATACTTACCAATGAGATTATTTTGTAATGCATGAAAATACTGCATCAATATGACATACACCTGAAACAATAGGATACTGTATGCCAATTTTACTTCAACAACAACAACAACAACAACAAAATAGAAAATCTGGATAAAACATAAATATTATTTGTTGCAAGGTCCTGGAGAGTTAACGAGTCAGCCAATACTAGAAAAGCCAAAATCCAGGAAGAAGGAAAGCTTGGGGAGAGGAGTCTCATCTGTGTGTTGCTCTTGCTTTCAGCAAAATCTAAATTCTAAGGAGCCAGAGGCTGAGAAAACTAGCAGAACTCAAGAGAAATCCAAGCAGAAAGAGGTGGTCAAGGAGCACGTACAGCTGTCTAGCAGGACTAAAGAGCCAAAACTTACAAGTCAGGCTTGACAAGGTGGCCAAATTTGAGAAGTCGAGTTTTGAAAGACAGGAGGGCAAAGACAACAGCGGATGCCAGTTCACTACGGCATCTATCAATTCTCAAGCCCGCACAGGGCACATTTTAAAATAAAACATGGATGAAAACTGAGATTTCAACATCCTCATGGTGCTGGCAGAACAAAAAACTGAAGTTCAAAAACCCCTACAGAGAAGGAACTTAGTCAATACTCCATGCCGTCAGGAGACTTCCCAAACAGCAATACCCTTATAAATGAAGGTGGAGTAGAAGCAAATTGAAACTTACGAAGACTCAGCTCAGGCTGTGACTGACTGACGTAATCTGCTCTATTCTAGTTGTTCCCCAGGCTAAAGGGGGATTCCTGAGGATGGAAGAAATTATCATTCAGAGCCAACTGTACTGTTCATATGAAATGTTCAGAATTCAGTCAAAAATGGGCAAAGCATACCAAGAAACAAGATCAAAGGCAAAAACCAGACAAAAGAAACAGACCAAGATCATAAAAATAATAGTTAATAAACAAAGTTTTAAAAAATATGATAAACATATTCAAAAAATATGAAAAAAATTATGACAAAACAGAATTTCACCAGAGAACTGAAATTTATAAAAGAGAATCAAATGGAAATTCTAGAATGGAAAAATACAGTAACTAAAATTTAGAAGTCAAAGATAAGTTTATGGCATAAGGGACATAGCTGAAAGTAAGATTAGTGAACTACAAGACAGCGATGCTAAAACGTGTGTTATCTGTGGAAGCCATGAGCCAGATCTGCTAACAGTCAAATTATTTTAATCTTAGGTACTAGCACATCCCAACAATCTGTACTATTCTCAGGTGTGACAGTTCAGGAGTGAATATGGTTTGAACTTACTCATGTTCAGAGGGTGTCTGAAATGGAGAACTAGGTAGACCTATCTACTCAGAGCCTAAACATGGTCCTAAAGTAAATTGCTTGATGAAACAAGAAACTGGATCCCAAATATTACAGCCAGAGAATTTTTAAAACATGTCCATATTCAAGTGGAGATCAAAGAAGCTCAACTAAAAGAGCTATGGACTGAGCAAAACTTCTTTTTAAAAAAGGGCTGCCTTGAAAATTATGACTTAAACTTTGGAAGAACCAAGGTGATTGGCAGTAGGAGGAATCACAACATGTGCAACTCCTTAAATAAAAATACATTAACTTTTGGGGCGCCTGGGTGGCTCAGACAATGAAGTGTCTGACTTCTATTCAGGTCATGACTTCACGGTTTGTGAGTTCCAGTCTCGTGAGTTCAAGTCATGCATCGGGCTCTGTGCTGTCAGCTCTCTTTCTCAAAAATAGAGAAACATTTTAAAAAGGTATTAAAAAAACATATTAACTCTTTTTTTAAAAAATTTAATGTTTATTTATTTTTGAGAGAGAGACAGAGCTCAAGCAATGGAGGGGCAGAGAGGGAGACACAGAATCTGAAGCAGGCTCTGAGCTGTCAAAACAGGGCCCGACGCAGGCTCGAATGCATGAGACTAGAACTCACAAACCGTGAGGTCATGACCTGATCTGAAGTTGGATGCTTAACCAACTGAGCTACCCAGATGCCCCTGTATTAACTTCTAAATAAATAAATAAAATATATCTGTGGAACACAGTATCCTTGAGACATTAAAAAGATAGTAAGGGAGGGGGGCACCTGGGTGACTTAGACAGTTAACTGTCTGACTCTGGGTTTTGGCTCAGGGTACGATGTGACATGAGTTTCAGCCCCTGGGTGGCTCAGATGGCTAAGTGTCCAACTCTTGGTTTTGGCTCAGGGCACAGTGTCACAGTTTCGTGAATTCAAGCCACCTGGTTGGCTCAGACGGTTAAGTGTCTGACTCTTGGTTTCAGCTCAGGGTACGATTATCACGGTTTCGTGAGCTGAAGCCCCTGGGTAGCTTAGACAGTTAAATGTCTGACTCTTGGTTTCAACTCAGGGCACAATGTCACAGTTTAGTGAGTTGGAGCCCCACGTGGGGTTCTATGTTGGCAGTGTGGAGCCTGCTTGGGATTCTTTCTCCCTCCCTCCCTCCCTGCTCCTCCCCCACTCATGCTGTCTCTGTCTTCTCAAAATAAATAAACTTTAAAAAAATACATATATGGTAAAGATAACAAACTGATGGCTGACAACAGAGAAGGGGGTAACGGGACAGGCAAAACAGATGAAGGAGCAAGAGAAACAGGCTTCCAGTTATGGAATGAATAAATCACAGAATGAAAGGTACACCATAGAGAATATAGTCAGTGGTACTGTGACAACATCGCATGGTGACAGATGGGAGCTACACTTACAGTGAGCATAACATACAGTTGTAGAATTTCTGTCTTGTATACGTTAAACTAATGTAATATTGTGTCAACTACAAAAAAAAATACAAACTACAAATATATATGTATACTAGGAAACTTTAGACTAATAATGTTGAGAATTTAAATAAAACATAAGTTCCTAGAAAAACAAAACTTATAAAACCTGACACAAAACAGAAAAATGTGAATAGTTCTATATCTATTAAAGACATTTTAGAATCCATAACTAAAGGTCATCCCACAAAGAAATCTATAGGCCCAGGGCACCTAAGTGGCTCCGTTGGCTAAGCATCCAACTATTAATCTTGGCTCAGGTCATGTTCTTGGCTCAGGTCATGATCTCTCAATTCGTTGAGTTCAAGCCTCGTGTCAGGCTACACATGATCAGTGCAGAGCCTGCCTAGGATTCTCTCTCTTCCCTCCCCTGCTCACTTGCTCTTTCTTTCTCTCTCTCTCAAAATAAATAAACTTAAAAGAAATCTGTATGGCTTTTACCCACTTCTGAACATTTAAAAAATAAATATCACGAACGTTACACAAACTCTTCCAGAGAAAAGCAAAAACACTTCCCAACTCATTTTATGAAGCTGACATAATCTCAATACCAAAACCTGACAGGATCTTACAAGAAAATGCCACGCCATTATCTCTTAGGAATATAGATACAAACATTCAATTCTAAGCTAAACATTAGCAAACCAACTTCAGTAATATATTGGAAGAACAATATAATTGATAAAATTGGGTTTATTACAAAAATGAAAGTCCTAATGTATAAAAAAAGTCAGTATAGTTTGCCACATTAAGAGATTAAAGGAAAAAAATTATACAGTCACCAATATAAAAACGTATTTGTTATTCATATTTTTAAAAAATCTCTTAGCAGATTAGAAACAGAAACTCTTCTAAAAAGTCAGATTAAAAGAAAAACCACTTAGACATCAGAATGGTGAAATACGGTCATGAAGAAACAAAGGTGCTCACCATCAACATTTTACTGAAGTTTCCAGCCATTGCAATAAGGTAAAAAACAAAAACAAAACAAAAAAACCCAGAAAGTACACATACTGGAAAGGAAGAACTAAATCTGTCATTATTCACAGGCAGCATAAATGTGTATATATAACATCTAAAAGAATCTACACACTACTAGAATTAAATGAATTTGGCAAGGTTGTTAGACACAAGGTGATTTATAAAAAACAAAGTGCATTTCTGTATATGAAGAAGTTTATTATTTTTTTTAATGTTTTAGTTATTTTTGAGACAGAGATGGAGTGTGAATGGGGTAGGGAAAGAGAGAGAGGAAGACACAAAATCTAAAGCAGGCTTCAGGCTCTGAGCTGTCAGTACAGAGCTCTATGCAGGGCTTGAACTCACAAACCATGAGACCATGATCTGAGCCAAAGTCAGACACCCAACCAACTGAGCCACCCAGGTGCCCCATGAGGAAGTTTATTCTTTAAATAACTTTTTACAGTTAAAATGTCACATATTTAGCAATAAATCTAACAAAAGATGAATAACTCCTATACATATACACACATAAACATTTAAAAACATCACTAAAAGTATAAGAACATCTATATAAATGGACAAATATATCACTCATGGAATGGAAGGTTCAATATTATTTTTTTAAGTGTTTATTTATTTTGAGAGAGAGAGGACGGGGGAAGAGCAGAGAGAGATGGAGACAGAGAATCTCAAGTAGGCCCCATGCTGTCAGTGCAGAGCCTGATGCAGCGCTCAATCTCACACCCCTGAGATCATAACTTGAGTTGAAATCCAGAGGGAGATGCTCAACCAACTGAGCCACCCACACTTCCCAGGGAGACTCAATATTATTGACAGTAGTCAACTATCCCCAAATTCAGCCAGTTCTAATAAAAATCCCAAGCATGCTTTTAAATAGGCATGTAATTTGATAAGCTAATTCTGAAATTCAAATGGAAAGGAAAAGGACTAAGAACAGCCAAGTGAATCTTGCAGGGCAACACTGGAGGACAGAAGCTATCAGACAGATGTCTTACTATAAAGCTTCAGTGACAACGTGGTATTGGCTCATAGACAGATAACAGGCCAGGAGGATACAACAGGGAGTCCAGAAACAGACTTCTATGTAGCCCCCCACATTCATGGCAAAGAGACACTGAAGAATAATGGAAAAAGATAACTCTTGGATAAACAGTCCTAAGGCTATTAGATATGCACATGGGAAAAAATTATCTTGACTTCTTCCTCAGATTATATTTTAAAAAGCTAATAAAACAATAAGCTTCTTGGAAATGAAACAGGAACAACTGACTGAAAGAGACCAAGATTTCTTAACCAGAACACAAAACCCTCTTAACCTTTACAGCCAATCTGTGGTCCACTATTTGGGAACCTCTTAATCTATGCAGTCAGATAATTCACTTAATTCTTATTACATAACATTCAAATAACTACTTTTGCTTTTGTGAACAGGAATATCTTCATTTATGAAATTAAATCCGTAATACTCCTAACTAGAAGCTCATATAATACTTTTTATAGCTAGGACCTTTTAACAACTACTGGAAACTCAACAAAGAATCAAATACAATTTGAATTTATTGTACAAAGTAGCATTGTTTTTACTCATTTTTAAAAATTCAGTTCTACTTCCAATATTAAATTCCACTAATAATACTCAGTTATCACAGACAAAAAATAGGAGCCAGGCATGAAGTGCCCTGTAAAGGAGACATGAACAAGGCCAACCTAAATCATAGTAAAGGCCCAGGGCTGCTCTCTGTGGCTAGCAAAAGTCATTAGCTGCAACAAAAATCATCTCAAAAAGAGTAATGAGTCTGCTCCTCTACCATTTATTTAAATGGTAAAAATCCAGTCTGCTCATCTAGAATCATAGCTCCCATAGCATAAACCTTTCTCGGAGGGAGGAAAAACAGTCTTACATTATTTTATTCAAAAAAACCTTCTTAGATCACTGAAACAAGGGAGAATAGTAAAATAAAGATAGTTTATTAGTTTTCAGAGGGCACAAATTTAAAAAGGTATCAATGAAAAATTTCATACGGCCCAGCTCTCATTCTCTGCTCGTACCACAGCTCATTAAGACAATGTATATTTATCTTTCACTGTGTGAAGGACACTGTGTAGTCTCAACTACTAAACATTTTACCTTTGCAGCAAGCTGTAGTCCAATTTTGTCAGCTTCAGCCTCCAATGTTCTACTGTATGGTCTATCAAACATATACTAAGAAGAAATAAGAAAGAGAAGTTCCATTAAGGATATTTATTTCACAACAAAAGAAGTAGCAAAGGGCTATTTTTAAAATCAATTTCATGGAGTATCTAGGATATAGGTTTTATGCTCACCATGACTGACACTTAAAGAACACCATGGGAGGGGCACCTGGGTGGCTCAGCTAGTTAAGTATCTGATTCTTGGGGCACCTGGGTGGCTCAGTCCGTTAAGCATCTGACTTTGGCTCAGATCATAATCTCATGGTTCATGGGTTCGAGCCTCACGTTGGACTCTGTGCTGATAGCTCAGGGCCTGGAGTCTGCTTCGGATTCTCTATCTCCAGCTCTCTCTGCCCCTTCCCTGCTCATGTTCTCTCATTCGCTCTCTCTCTTCTCTCTCTCAAAAATAAATAAACATTTAAAAAAAATTTTTTTTAAAGTACCTGACTCTTGATTTCAGCTCAGGTCATGATCTCACAGTTTAAGCCCTGCCTCAGGCTCTGCGCTGACAGTGCAGGGCCTGCTTGAGATTCTCTCTCTGTCCCTTCTCCAAGCTCACTCTCTCTCTATCTCTCTTCTCTTAAAAAAGTACACAAACATTAAAAAAAAAAAAGAACACCATGGTATAAAACATGAAGTACAGTCTTTATTTCTTCCATCAGAGATTAATATTTTAAAAACATAAAAAGAATATTTAAAGATTTATGCCTATAGACTTCTAGAGAGTCTACAGTATCATATGGAGTAGAGGCCCCCCTTCCACACAGTTTCAATTTCCATGGCTTGAGTTACCCACTCAACTGCCGTCTGGAAGCAGATGGTCCCCCCACATACTGTCAGAAGGTCTACAGCAGCCTAACACTACGTCACAGTGCCTACGTTGCTCACATCACTTCATCTCACCACACAGGCATTTTTATCACCTCACATCATCACAAGAAGATGGGGAATACAGTACAGTAAGATACTCTGAGAAGGCCAAACTCACATAACGTTTTTTACAGTATATTATTATAACTGTTCTAATTTATTATTGTTGTTCATCTCTTACATATGTGCTTAACTTATAAACTTTTACCATCACTATGTATGTACAGGAAAAAACACACTACAAATAGGATTTGGTACTATCTGAGGCTTTAGGAATCCACTGGGGTCTTGGAATATATCCCACCCTCCTTCCACCCCATTGGTAATACTGGGGGAGGAGCTACTACTATACAGGTATCCCTCTCTTTTGAAAAGTTTGCCTATGCTACTTTGCTTTTACAAAAGACCTACATTAGTACCTGTTTTCACTAACCAAAAGAAATCCAAAGAGTACGTTTGTCTTTATGAAGAAGCCTAAAAGCAAAGTGACATAACATGAACTTAAGAAAGGGGAGGATACCCGCACTTCTACTTTCCAGTTACAGTCTTTACCTTCTGTGCAGAGGATTCCCTAAGAAAGCTTCCTAATGCAAGCTTTTAATATGACCAAGGAACATTCTGATGTTGTAAGTTTTAAAAGAAAACTGAAGAAATAAGGCTATATAATAACCACTGACCCTACTAGGGAATTTATTTCAGAAAATTAACCAGAGAGCAGAATTTTCTTTCTTTGATAAATTATCTTAATTCTGTCTTTCTTTTATAAGTATTGATTAGTTAGGAAAATGAAATTTTCTTCCAACTTCAATAAAAAAATACAAATAGATATCGTAACTTTAACTTTCTTAATTACTTGTATTTATGTGAATGCTCTCCAGTTAAATTTTACTTTTCAGTAAGTACTAAAATTTGTAGGAGATGGATCAATAAGCAGGACTTTTGAGAACAGAGCTATTAATAAGGAAACAATTTCTCAGAGGCAGCTACAGGTCAGTGATGTCTAGAAATAATATAATCAGTCTAGTATATGACCACTAGCTATGACTTTCTTCCTTCTGGATCATGTCTTTTTTAGGTTGTTGAACTATATTATATAGTGTCTTCACTCTCAATGAGCAGTCTGCAGGAGTCCATCAAGTCTACTGACAGTATAACTGGTTTAAAATATTGGATTTTGTTTCAAAGGACAGAAGTTTACATTTAAGTCTAAATGCTGACACTTATTAACAGTTAACCCTCAGCTAATTGTTTAACCCCTCTAAGCCCAGCAGCATCATATGTAAAATGAAGTAGCACGGCACCAACCCCCTAAAGCTGCAGATAGGATAAAATGAGCAAATAATAATAACTCCTATTTATTGAGTCCTCATTTTGTACGAGGTACCGTGCTAAGTGCTTTAAATCACTGGTTCTCAACTGGATGCGATTTTGTCCCCCAGAGACATATGAGAATGTTTGGAGACATTTTTGATCATCACAACTGTTTGGGGGAAAAAATGCTACTGGCATCTAGTGGGCAGAGATCAGATGCTTACAGTAGCTGTTTAGAGGCTACTAAACATCCTGCAATGCAGAGGACAATTCCTCACAACAAAGAATTATCCAGTCCAAAACATCAGTAGTACTTAGATTAAGAGTTCCTAATTTAGGGACGCCTGGGTGCCTCAGGCAAATAGGCGTCCGACTCTTGATTTCGGCTCAGGTCATGATCTCAAGGTTTGTGGGTTTAAGCCCTGCATTGAGATTCTCATTGAACCTGTGGAACCTGCTTGGGATTCTCTCTCTCGCTCCCTGCACCTGCCCCCTCCTCTCAAAATGAATATAAACTTCAAAATAAAAAGATCCTATTTTAAATGTATCATTAAGCCAATAACAGTGCTTTGAGTTAGCCAGTATTATGCCAGTTTATAGATGAAGAAACTGAGACCTGTAGTGAAGTAATCTGCTCAGGTTCTATAGAACTTAGGTCTAACAGCCTAAATTCAAACATAGGTCCATCTGCTCACAGCCTGTATTCTTAACCTCTGTACATAATTAATCTATAGTGCTTATCCTAATGCCTAACATATGGTAAGCACTCAATACATATTAGCTATTGTAATTATTACTAATTAATACCTGGTAGCATGCTATGAGGACTGCTATATTATACCTAAATCTTAAAAATTACAAAAATAGAGAACTCTCCAATGGTTATGAAAAGGCCCCTGCTTCTTCCTTCATCTCTTCCTTTCTCTGGCAAATGTCAGCAATTCCTATCAGCATCCCCTCCTGTTCTTCAATCACAAGGAATGAGGCTTTCTAGAGAAAGAAACATTTCTTCACCACCAAAATCATGGGGGTAAAGAGGGCTCTTGATTTAGGGAAATAGAGTTCAAAGAGAAGTTATCACTTTATTTTTAGTTTATTATTATTATATGAAGTAGCAAGATTCATCAAGTATTTTAAGTTTTTTTAAATTTTTTTATTTTTTTCAGGGAGAGAGCACAAGCGAGGAGGGGCAGAGAGAAGGAGAGACAGAATCCAAGGCAGGCTCCAAGCCATCAGCACAGAACCTGACCTGGGGCTCGAAATCCGAACAGTGAGATCATGACCTGAGCCGAGATCAAGAGCTGATACTCAACGGAGGCACACGGGTGCCCCTTCATCAAGTATTTTAAAGAAAAAGCAGCTACAGTTTATCATTCCTATGTCAAAATCTTCAGATTCCAATACAGAAAAAAGTGATGTATTGATAAATGGGGGAAAAGAACTACATTAACTCCTTTGACTTCCCAACACAAAACAGAAATAAAATTCAAAATATGAGATCCTATAACCTAAGCAATAACCATTATTTTTTCCCTTTAAGAACTTTCATTTCGGGGCGCCTGGGTGGCTTAGTCGGTTAAGGGTCTGACTTTCGCTTAGGTCATGATCTCGTGGTTTGTGGGTTCGAGCCACGCGTCGGGCTCTGGGCTGACTGCCAGCTCAGAGCCTGGAGCCTGTTTCAGTCTGTGACTCCCTCTCTCTCTGACCCTCCCCTGCTCACGCTCTCTCTCTCTCTCCTAGCAATAAAAAAAAAAACATTAAAAAAAAAAACTTTCATTTCAATATAAATGCATCCAAATAACATCGTAACACTGAATAAAAGACTTAGTTATCCAATTTCAAAAGCAATTTGTCTCAAAGAATTTTACACATTAGATTTAAACAGTACCCAGATGGCACAATGATGGGTGCTCCACAAATTATTAAATAAACAAATAACAGATTGTTCCTGAATAACCAAACCTCCCTGGACAAGAGGAAATATGTGAAGAAAGATGTAAAATAAAATAATTAATCATAGTTAACAAAGCAATTATCAAGACTGCATGACCTGCTTTCAGTACGGAAGTGTTTTGAACAAAGTGAGGGCCCCGGTAAATTTTATGATATGATCATCATTATATCTAAGTATTGAAAATGAAAGTGAACCTAGTAAGACTGTCCTTTCAGTACTATCCAGGTCATCTTAATTTCTCTGGGAGTGAGAGGATGAGGATGGTAAAGCGGCTTCAGCCAACTCTGTGCCCATAAAAACGGACAGGTTTTAAGAGTTCTCCATCAACATGCAAATGTTTGGGAAAAGGGAGAGTCATCCAGTAAGTATACTACAATCACTATGAGAAACAAATGTTAAAAGTTTGAAGGTAAAGTGACAAAAGGAAAGAAAGGGCCTGTACCTGGGTTTTCTCTCTTTAAAACCAGTAACTATATAACCCCTGCCCCTAAATGCTATGTTAGCTGAAAGCTGCTAAGCCCTTGAAACCCATCTATCTCCATCTTTCAAAAGATGTCGTATTTTCCAACTTGAATGTTCATTTTTTGGGAATATCCCCTAAAAATGAGAAAATGTAAGACTAAAACTCAGTTGCTATATTTCATGATATGTAAGAATGCCTCTTGTATCTGTTACTTTATTGTAATCTTTAAAATATCCTCACCACATACCTCACCACACCAACTTATTATCTCACACTTACCTCCTGCAGTTTAGACTGTATCCACTGGCCCAAAAGTGCCAAACTATCTCGAGGACAAACAGCCCAAATCATTGTGAGAAAAATCATACCTAGGAAATCCAGTAAGTGAACCAAGCTAGCTTTTTCTGCCTGAGAATAAACAAAACAATGAAAATTACATTTAATAAATTAAGACAGTGTATCCTTACATTTTCTAGTTCATGATGTGTAATCACATTAAATGATTACATGTTTAACTCACCTTCACCAACTAAGATCACATGTTCTTTTTCTTCTGTGTGCTTTTTCTTTCCATTCCTTGCTTACATGTATAAACATTCATTCAACTAATATGTACTGAGCCACTTACCATCACTCAGATACAATGCCAGGTTCATAGACACGAATATGAGTTCACTAACTTATAGTTCTTATATTAACAAGCATAATAATCTTGTGAAATAGGTACAATTAGCCCTATTTTATAAAGAAACTAGGATGGGAGAAACTCAGAGAGTTGCCAAAATTCATACAGCTATTAGTAAAACTTGAAACCCAGAAGTTTTAGTTTCTAATGTAATCATTAATTTCTTTTTAATTTTTAAATGTTTATTTATTTTTGAGACAGAGAGAGACAATTATGACTGGGGGAAGGGCAGAGAGAGAGAGAGAGAGAGAGAGACAGAATCTGAAGCAGGTTCCAGGCTCTGAGCTGTCAGCACAGAGCCTGATGGGGGACTTGAACTCACAAACCATGAGATGACCTGAGCTCAAGTCAGATGCTTAACTGACTGAGCCACCCATGCAACCCTCATTAAATTTTTTTTTAAAGGAAATAAATGTGCTCATTATGCTTATACCTTGTACCTTTGGATAGACTAAATACTGCTAACAAGAAAAATTCAGGAAAAGATTAGAAATTTATTTTTAATAAAAGACTTCTGGACTTCATGACCTAATATATGAAATATGATTCATTCATGCAAGTTTGCAATGTTATCACTCTGGTATTTCTCATTAGGAAATCGAGTTCTATGAAGTTTTATGTTTATAGCACTAACCAATTTTACTTAAGACACTTGTTTTAAGTACTAATCTCTAAATACAAGCTTAATGCACTGGATTATTCACTGTTCCCCATTAAAGGTGATTAACAAATCCTGATAATACAGAAATCATTACCTGAACGTGTAAAATATAGCTGACAACTAAAAATAATCACACAGAACACTTCTCTTAACAACATAACCTTCCCTCACAAAGCATTCTTTGCTTCATTATATGAACTGTGTGTCATGAAAAACAATTATGGCATTATTTTAGCACAAAGGAATAAAACTACAAATGATGAAGTCATTATAGAAGAGAAAATCCTTGTTATTAATTATTAAAGAATAAAATTGCCACTACAGTCTTAGAAAAATTTAAAAAAATTTTAATATGTATTTGTGGAATGAAGAAAACATGAATACTGCTAAAAAAGACAGTGCGGATGATGCCTAAAAGGCCTCTACAAAGAAATATTAACTATTACCAATTTTTAAGACTACTATTTTCTTTTTATGTCTTATCTAATTAGTGTTCTACACTGACAGAGATGACAACAATGTGCTGAATGAGGCACTGAAGTAGAGGCCAGAAAAATAAACGTGTACAGAATATGAATATCTTTTAAGTGCTAAAAATGGCCAAAATTGATTTTGCAGTTATGAAGCCCTTTCTTGAAAGACAATCTTTTTCGACTGCTTAGATTTATTCTTCTATATACCTATTTAAGGAAAATGTTTTTTATACTTTTCTGTAATTCAGAAGAAATAAAGGAGATAATTACTGTTTGTGCTTCAGAGAAGCACAACTGTGGCCCACCTCAACTTATTAGTACTTTAAGGAATAGACAGAATTTGAGATGACTTTTATGGAGATTAAGAAAATTAGCATTTCCGCTGAGAGGGGCAAGATGGCGGAGAAGTAAGGAGCTCCGTACTTGCACTTGCGCCCATACATCACAACGAAGAGATCTGAAGCCATTGGAAACCTTACAAAACCTGAGAGATTGGGAGAAAAAGGACACAGAATCCACTGAGAAAGCCTTCTAACGGCTACCTCAAGAAACCAGCCAGAGTACACAAGGTGGAGAGTCCCAAATATCACTATGAATAGGAAAATAAAATAACCAAGGTCCCAACAAGAGAGACCAACAGATACCATTCAAAAAGCACTCTCTGAAAGGATAGGCCCTGGACAGTCAAAGAGTCTTCTTGGATATAGCAGTGCTCATAGATACAGAGAGCATAACAGGTCTTTAAAACCAACAAGAGCCGGGAAGCTAACTAAAATGACGAAACGAAAGAGCTCTTGACCAAAGAAACTCCAAGAAGAAATGACAGCTAATGAACTGCTCAAAACAGATATCAGCAGCATAACTGAACAAGATTTTGGAATAATAATGGTAAAATTAATAGCTGGGCTTGAAAAAAACATAGGGGACATCAAAGAAACTATGGCTACAGACAGAATGGAAAATAAAAATAGGCATGAAGAATTAAAAAATGTGATAAATGAGATACATAATAAATTAGAGGCCTCCAATGCAAGGATTAAAGAAGCAGAAAGGAGAATAAGTGATCTAGAAGACACCATGATAGAAAAACAAGAAGCTGACAAAAAAAGAGACAAACTGATCCAGGAACACGAAAGAAGAATTCGAGAGCTCAGCGATATGGTCAAACGCAACAATATCCATATCATAGGAATCCCAGAAGAGGAAGAGAGAGGGAAAGGTGCTGAAGGAGTCCTGGAACAAATTATAGCAGAGATCTTTCCCAACCTGGGGAAGGAAGTAAATGTTGAAATACAAGAGGCTCAGAGGAACCCCCTCAGACGTAACTTGAATCGATCTTCTGCACGGCATATCATAGAAAAATGGCAAAATACAAGGACAAAGAGAGAATTTTGAAAGCAGCTAGGAGAAAAGGGCCCTCACATACAAAGGGAAACCTATCAGAGTGGTGACAGACCTATCTACTGAAACGTGGCAGGCCAGAAAGGAATGGCAGGAGATCTTCAATATGATGAACAGTAAAAATATGCAGCCAAGAATCCTCTATCCAGCAAACCTGTCATTCAAAATAGAAGAAGAGATAAAAACCTTTCCAAATAAACAGAAATTAAAAGAATTTGTCACCACTAAGCCAGACCTACAAGAAATCCTGAGGGGGATGCTCTGAAGGAAAGGTTGCAAGGAACAAATATACCAGAGACACCATCACAAACATGAACCCTACAAAAGATACAAAGACTCTAAACCCACATATTTCAATAACAACACTGAATGTAAATGGGCTGAATGCTCCAATCAAAAGACACAGGTTAGCAGAATGGATAAAACAACAAAATCCATCTATATGCTGTCTACAAGAAACTCATTTTAGACTGGAAAATACCTGCAGATTAAAAGTGAGGGGATGGAGAAATACAGATCATGCTAAGGAAATTAAAAGAAAGCCGGAGTAGCTATATTTATATCAGACAAACTGGACTGTAAATTAAAGACAATAACAAGAGATGAAGAAGGGCACTACATAATAATTACAGGGTCCATCCATCAGGAAGAACTAACAATCATAAATGTCTATGCACCGAATATGGGAGCACCTAAATATCTAAAACAATTAATCACAAATAGAAACAAGCTTATAGCTAAGAATGTGCTAATAGCAGGGGACTTTAATACTCCACTTACAGCAATGGATAGGTCAACCAGACAGAAAATCACTAAAGAAATAATGGACTTGAAAGACACATTGGACCAGATGGATCTGACGGATATATTTAGAACTTTACATCCTGAGGCCAGGAAATTTACTTTCTTCTCAAGTGCACATGGCACATTCTCCAAGATAGATTACATACTGGGACATAAAGCAGCCCTCAATAAATATAAAAGAATTGAGATCATACCATGCACACTGTCAGATCATAATGCTTTGAAACTTGAAATCAATTACACGAAGAAGTCGGGAAAACCTCCAAAAACATGGAGGTTAAAGAACACCCTTCTAAAGAATGAGTGGGCCAATCAGGCAATTAGAGATGATATTAAAAAATATATGGAAACAAATGAAAATGAAAACACAACAATTCAAAATCTATGGGATGCGGCACAGGCAGTCCTAAGAGGAAAGTACATTGCTCTCCAGGCCTATTTCAAGAGATTAGAAAAGGCGCGAGTCCAAAATCTAACAGCTCACCTAAAGGAACTAGAGGCAGAGCAACAAGAACGCCCTAAACCCAGTAGAAGAAGAGAAATAGTAAAAATTAGAGCAGAAATAAACAACATAGAGACCAAAGAAACAATTGAACAGATCAATGAAACCAACAGTTGGTTTTTTGAAAAAGTAAACAAAATTGACAAACCTCTAGTCAGACTTATCAAAAAGAAAAGAGAGAGCACCCAAATAGACAAAATTATGAATGAAAATGGACTTATTACAACCAACCCCTCAGAAATACAAGCCATTATCAGGGAATACTATGAAAAATTATATGCCAACAGATTGGACAACTTAGAAGAAATGGACAAATTCCTAAACACACACTCACTACCAAAATTCACACGGGAAGAAATAGAAAACCTGAACAGACCCATAACGAGTGAAGAAATTGAATCAGTGATCAAAAATCTCCCAACAAATAAGAGCCCTGGACCTGATGGCTTCCCTGGGGAATTCTACCAGACATTTAAAACAGAATTAATCCCAATTCTTCTCAAGCTATTCCAAAAAACGGAAATCGAAGGAAAACTCCCGGACTCATTTTATGAAGCCAGCATCACTCTGATTCCCAAGCCAGACAGAGATCCAGCAAAAAAAGAACTACAGGCCAATATCCTTGATGAATACGGATGCAAAAATCCTCAACAAGATCCTTGCAAATCGAATCCAGCAGCACATAAAAAGAATCATCCACCAAGATCAAGTGGGATTCATTCCTGGGTTACAGGGCTGGTTCAACACTCGCAAATCAATCGATGTGATACATCACATCAATAAAGGAAAAGATAAAAACCATATGATCCTGTCAATAGATGCAGAAAAAGCATTTGACAAAATACAGCATCACTTCTTAATAAAGACTCTAGAGAAAGTCGGGATAGAAGAAACCTACTTAAACTTCATCAAAGCCGTCTATGAGAAGCTTTCAGCGAACATCATCCTCAACAGGGAAAAACTGAGAGCTTTCCCCCTGAGATCAGGAACACGACAGGGATGTCCACTCTCACCACTGCTGTTTAACATAGTTTTGGAAGTCCTAGCATCAGCCATCAGACAACAAAAGGAAATCAAAGGCATCAGAATTGGCAAAGAAGAAGTCAAACTTTCACTCTACGCAGATGACTTGATACTCTACATAGAAAACCCGAAAGACTCCACCAGAAGCCTACTAGAACTGATCCAAGAATTCAGCCAAGTTGCAGGGTACAAAATCAACGTACAGAAATCAGTTGCATTTTTATACACCAACAATGAAGCAACAGAAAGAGAAATCAAGATCCCATTCACAACTGCACAAAAAAACCATAAAATACCTCGGAATAAACCTAACCAAGGATACAAGAGATCTGTATGATGAAAACTATAGGAAACTTACGAAGGAAATTGAAGAAGACACAAAGAAATGGAAAAACATTCCATGCTCATGGATAGGAAGAATAAATATAGTTAAGATGTCATTACTACCCAAAGCAATCTACAAATTCAATGCAATTCCAATCAAAATTGCACCAGCATACTTCTCAAAACTAGAACAAAGTATCCTAAAATTTGTATGGAACCACAAAAGACCCCGAATAGCCAAAGTAATACTGAAAAAGAAAACCAAAACGGGAGGTATCACCATCCCTCCCTGACTTTAGCCTCTACTACAAAGCTGTCATCATCAAGACAGTATGGCATTGGCACAAAACAAGGCACATAGACCAATGGAACAGAATTGAGAACTCAGAGGTGGACCCAAAAGTATACAGCCAATTCATCTTTGACAAAGCAGGAAAGAATATCCAATGGAAAAAAGACAGCCTTTTTAACAGATGGTGTTGGGAGAACTGGACAGCAACATGCAGAAGAATGAAACTAGATCATTTTCTCACACCATGCACAAAAATAAATTCAAAATGGATAAAGGCTCTGAACTGACAGGAAACTATCAACACCCTAGAGGAGAAAGCAGGAAACAACTTCCTTGACCTCCACTGCAGCAACTTCTTACTTGACACATCCCCAAAAGCAAGGGAATCAAGAGCAAAAATAAACTGTTGAGACCTCATCAAGATTAAAAGCTTCTGCACGGCAAAGGAAACAATCCACAAAACTAATAGGCAACCAACGGAATGGGAAAAGATAGTTGCAAATGACATATCAGATAAAGGGTTAACATCCAGAATCTATAAGGAACGCAGCAAACACCACACCCGAAAAACAAACCGCCCAGTGAAGAAATGGGCAGAAGATATGAACAGACACTTCTCCAAAGAGGACATCCAGACGGCCAACAGACACATGAAACGATGCTCAACATCCCTCCTCATCAGGGAAATACAAATCAAAACCACACTGAGATACCACCTCATGCCAGTCAGGGTGGCTAAAAGGAACAAATCAGAGAATTGTAGATGTGGAGAAATGGGCACCCTCCTACACTGTTGGTGGGAATGTAAACTGGTGCAGCCCCTCTGGAAAACAGTGTGGAGGTTCCTCAGGAAACTAACAATAGAACTCCCCTATGACCCAGCAATAGCACTGCTAGGAATTTACCCAAGGGATACAGGAGTGCTGATGCATAGGAGCACATGTATCCCAATGTTCAGAGCAGCACTCTCCACAATAGCTAAAACATGGAAAGAGCCTAAGTGCCCATCAATAGACGAATGGATCAAGAAGATGTGGTTTATCTATACCATGGAATACTACATGGCAATGAGAAACAATGAAATCTGGCCATGTGTAGCAACATGGATGGACCTTGAGGGTGTTATGCTGAGCGAAATAAGTTAGGCAGAGAAGGACAAATATCATATGTGTGCACGTATAGGAGGATTAGGAGGAACTTAACTGAGGAACGAGGGGGAGAAGAAGGGGGGAAATGGTGGGGGAGAGGGAGAGAGGCAAACCATGAGAGACTCTTGAATGCTGAGAAACAAACTGAGGACTGATGGGTGTGGGGGGAGGGGGAGGATGGGCATGGAGGACGGCACTTGTGGGGATGAGCACTGGATGTTATGTGGAAACTAATTTGACAATAAACTATATGTAAAAACAAAATAAAATAAAATGCTTAATTAAAAAAAAGAACATTAGCATTTCCATTTAAAGTTAATATTACTTGCATTTCTGACATAACATTTTACAATCCTGTAACTATTTACTTCATGTTTTCAATAGAAAATACACTTCTCTCTAATTAATGTGAACAAAAGAGATATGCTTATTTTTAATGAATAAAAATAAATATATGAATAAACAAACACATTAGCTTTTTGTACTCATACCAAGTAAAACAGATGTGTATTCACAGAATCATAAATCAACCTGAATTCTATGATCCGTTAGAAAAAGGGCTGCCAATAACCAGGTCACCACGGTCAAAGAAAGCAAGGCTGGGTTTGCAAACAGAAGACTTGGGTTAAAGTCCCAATTCATGACTTGGTCACATTACTCATGTTACTTAAAGTCGTTTTAAGCATTAATTTCCTCATGTATAATGTAGGGATATTAAATATATACTTAATGAGGGTGGTATTAAAATTAAAATTGAGAAGGTATGTATTTAAAAGCTCAGCAAACTATAAAATGGCAGGGTACCATTATTATTACTCTGCATTAATTATATATGGCATATCATTCTAGAGATTTTCGTAGATGCTCCAAGTCATCTTCTGAGAATGAATAAAAAAGCAAGAAAACTGATTTACCCACTTAAATAGTAATATCACTTTCATATAGTTAATTTTCTGACTAGATTACAACTATGTTAATAATTATGGGAAAGTTTAAAATCTAATTAGAAATAATTAGAGGATGAGAATAATTACTTTTTAGCAAAAGAGACAGGTGATAAAAATAGTATTTAAGAAAAACACTAATTATTCAGGTATCAAATACTAAAGACTGTAAAAACTCTCAAAATTAGCCAGTCATATTTTTTTAGGTAAATATTTTTTTAGAATATGTCAGTTGCTAAAAATTAAAATTCTACTTTTAAAGAAAATGAAACTGTAAAAAGATTCAGTTTTACAAGATTTAACTTGCTAACTTCCAAGCAGTATTTCAACAACTGAACATTCATCGTAGGTACTTACAGCATGCCCAAGTACCGCATGTGCTATTTCATGGCCCAGAAGAAAGGAAAGTTGATGAGCATCAGTCACACTATTTAAAAGCCCAGTGAAGATAAACACTTGTCCATTCTGCACCAGAAAGAAAATGATGTTAGCAATCATCTGGAACATTTTATAAAAACAAGGATATTAATCTTAACAATTAAAAATTAGATGTAAGAACAGTTACTTACTGGAAGCACAAAGGCATTTATATCTGGGGAATCAACCACATGAATAGTCCAATTGATCTCAGAGATCCCTGGAATATCTTTATTGCATTCAATCAAATGATAAACCACTTCTTTAACCATTAGGTATCGAGCATCCTTCTCAGTTAGCATATCATTTTTAAACTCTTCCATCCACTGAAAGATTTAAAAGTCATCTTTATTTTAAGAGAGTTTTAGCTCTAAAAATGTTTATATTGCTTCATGAAGAGTTAAATGACTACCCATTGTTGAACATTTTAATTTTTAATTATGTAAAAATCTACATATACTCAACACTCAAATTCTTGAATTTGAATTATTCATGCAAAGGCAATGTGCTTTCTCACAAATGGAATAAATTCTAATAACTAAGATTTTTCATACAAATTGGTTGAAATAAAACTTCCATCTTTTCTATTAGCTTATAAACAAATAAAATCCTTAAATATTATTCCTACTTTCCTAAACATTTTAGGAAACCAAACAGGGTCTAGGAAACAAAGAGTTCACATAAGGAAGAACAACAGAAAAGAAAATTACTTTCATAACCTACTAAATAGAAAAACACCTTATAGTTAATAAAAAAAAATTAAACTTCTAGGGCGCCTGGGTGGCTCAGTCGGTTAAGTGTCCAATTTCAGCTCAGGTCATGATCTCAGCCAGGTCCATGGGTTCAAGTCCCACATGGGCCTCTGTGCTGAGCTCTTGCCCAGAACCTGCTGCCTGCCTCGGATTCTGTCTCCTTCTCTCCTTGTCCCTCTCCTGCTCACACTGTCTCACTCTCTCTCTCTCAAAAATAAATAAATATTTTTAAAAAAATTTTTAAAGTTAAACTTCTTATATATAATTATAGTACTTTACCATATCCCTATAGGAACATGTGCTTGAATGCTAGTATCAAGCAGGTTATTATGTTTGTAGGCTAAAAAATTAAAAGAATATTATGTACGTGCACATCATTCTTTAAAGTTCCTAAGAGAAATGAATGGTGGAAGATACACTAATTTACCAGTAGGCCTGTCTCAATCTTTCCAGAACATTTTCGTCAAACCTGCTTCAGACAAGACTATCCCAAGAAACATCTCCAATCTCTGTAAAAGCTCTACTAGAAGAAATGCATTTTTTTAGTGAAAAAACATTGTTATTTCTTTTTTAAATGGTAACTTTTCACTGACAAACTCAGAAGTTTAAATGCAATTAAACGATATAAAGATTTCACCAAAGCAGTCAAATGAGACCATAAGACATGAATTCAATAAATACTGAGTATATGCTAAGTGTGTGTTCACAACTGGAGAAAGAGGGTCTGTCCTCAAGAAACTCACTAGTCATGTAAAATGCTTAACTATCTGAGTTATTGTTCTTTCTAAAGAATTAAAGCTTCTTGGGGTTCCTGGGTGGCTCAGCTGGTTAAATGTCCAACTCTTGATTTCTGCTCAGGACATGATCTCATGGTTCCTGAGTTTGAGCATCATAATGGGCTTTGTGCTGCTAGCAGCACAGAGCCTGCTAGGGATTCTCTCTCTCTCCCTCTCTCTCTGCCCCTCCCCTGCTTGCACTCTCTTTCTTGAAAAAAATAAAAAACATTAAAAAAAAAAAAGAGTTAAGGCTTCTGAATTCCAATTTGATTTCACATTAAAAAAAATATAATTGCCAGGCACCTGGGTGGCTCAGTTGGTTAAGCGTCCGAATTCGGCTCAGGTCATGATCTCATGGTTCGTGAGTTCGAGCCCCGTGTCGGGCTCTGTGCAGACAGCTTAGAACCTACAGCCTGCTTCGGATTCTGTGTCTCCCTCTCTCTTTGACCCTCCCTTGCTCACACTGTCTGTCTCTCTCTCTTTCTCTCAAAAATAAATTTAAAAAACATGAAAAAATATATATATATAATTGCCAAAAATGAGGTTTGGGGAAAAACTACCTTATTCTACATTACTTTAAAGGTACAAACATTAGTATTACATATGTACTTATCTGAAAAACATATACTAACACTACCTTGTACATTGTGCTAGTACCTAAGATAATATGATAAAAAGACAGGGTCTCTGTTCCCATAGAGCTTAGTCTAACAAAGGAGACAGATCAGTAAAGAAGTAATTATGCAAATAATTATTATGTTACCCTCATGATAAGTGATTTAAAGAAAAAGCACACTATGCGCAGAGAAAATGAAAGCAGGAGACCTGACCCCAGTACAGCCAGGCACTGGACACAATTACAAATGAGCTGGTCATAACTCAGTCTGTATGCAGGACACCCTTTAGAGCATAATGTAGCCAACCTGCCTCACCCAGTCCAGATAATCAAGGAAGACTTTCCTGAGAAGGTGACGTTTAAGGTGACATGTGATTAGCAGGAATTAGCTGGATGAATGAAAGGATATGCAATGGAAGTAGTAGGAACACTAAGTGTGAAAGTTTGGAGGCCTTTTGGGAAAATGCTAATTTTCTATCAGAGACTAACATGAAAAAGTAGTGAATCTTTCATACTTAAGAAACTTTGCTGCTTTGAGTATATTAAGCAATCTAGGTATAAACAATTCTCACTACTTACTGCTTCATATTCCAGTTCTGATAAAAGTCTGAAATGTTCTTTCCCCAATAATAGTAGCTTGCTCCTTCCTGTGATAGGACTCACTTCCAGGTGAGTAAAATAAAACACTACAAAGAGCAATCCAAAACTACTGAAACAAAGGAGTAACTTCCATTTGTTCTTTCTTAAACTTTCTTTAAATAGTTCCTTCTTGTTAGGAGGAAGTGCCTGCCACCATTTCCTTATGCCCCTAGAGCAAAAAGAAAAATTCAAAGTTCTGACAATAGTATCAGCACATATCACCAAAACTTAATCTTATGCTAGAATTTTATGTCATCATATACTTGAATTTTTGTGATATATTTCTCTGTATAGATAGGTTTTTTCCATTTATAAAATTCTTAGCTAAGTGATGAAAAAGCAATCAGTTATAAAAATTCTAATGCTCATTTAAAGTTTCTTCTTATTTTAAAGATGAACACTAAATGAGTAGCTATTTTACAACTACCACTAGTTAACACGTATTGACTGTTTACCACATGCAAACTACTGTTCTGATTGTTATACATACGTCATCTCACTTAATGTTCACAAAAACCCTGTTACCGAAGAGAAAATTGAGACAGAGAGAAGGTAAGCAACTTGTCCAAGGCTGCAGAGGTAATAAGGGAAAACCAGGCAAGGAAGACCATGTGATCCCAGAGTATTAGCACGTAACCGCTTGATAGGGATGGTCTGCCCAAATCTACACCCAAGCGGTTATGGCACAAGTCATCTATACCTGTAACCACGATTCACCCACCCTGCTCATCGGACTTCCAGCACAATCTGTTAGTACTTCAGCAAGGTACATGGAAAACTACCTCACCATTGCTTTTAGAAATAAAAATTGCTGGGGCACCTGGGTGGCCCAGTCGGTTAAGCGTATAACTTTGGCTCAGCTCATGATCTCGCAGTTTATGAGTCTGAGCCCCACATTGGGCTCTGTGCTGATGGCTCAGAGCCTGGAACCTGCTTTGGATTCTGTGTCTCCCTCTCTCTATGGCCCTCCCCCACTCATGCTCTGTCTCTGTCTCTCTCAAAAACAAATAATTAAAACATTAAAAAAATAAACATTGCTCACTAGCAGAAACTCCACTACCCCCTCAAGAAGGTAAGAAAGGAAAGGTAATAGGGCCATAACCACTGTAAATAAGAAAATGAGAGACTGTGTAGTCGGAACATGGAGGTCCACTTCTACCAGGCAACGTTTTTGACAAGCAATGTTTTCAATAATGAGACAAAATTTTTCCTCGTGAGCTCATCTGTGAAATCACAACAAAAATCTAAGATATATACATCATTCTCTTGACAAAACTCATCTTACAAAATAATTTCAAGTTATTTTAATTTTATTAAGTCATACATGTAAAATGCCTCAAATTGTTCCAACCTGAAAAAACTTAGGCCAGACTACAAAGTATACATATTTCCTATTTAAAACTTTAAATGACTTATCATTTGCTTTCAATATATGGCAAAAACACAGCTTAAAAGAAAATGTTAAGTGATTACAATAGAAACAACAAAAAGTTAAAAAGAATGATTAAAAAGAATGAAAAAGAACAATTGGCTAAGACCCTGGTCTGAGTTGTGACAAAGATCCTCTCTTGCACCAAACTCTACTCAGGCTCCCCTGAACTTTCTTCAGCTAGGCCTTACCTCTACTTCTGTATTCATCTCTGCGTTGTCCAGGTTTAGCCAGAATCCTGCTAAGTCAGGTTAGATAGAATTTCCCCCCACCTCCATAACTGATCACCCTCAATACCTGATTGGGTTCCTCATCATTCACTAGCCCCCCGATGATGCCTGATCACCCTCACCTGGCCTTAAACAAGAAGCCTAGTAGGGTCAGGACAGGGAGAATCCCCACTTCCTCCTGATGCTTCCTCTTCGTAATTTTTCATCCAACAAACCCCAGCCTGCTCCTTAGCTATAAATTCCCATTTGCCCATGCTGTATTCAGAATTAACTCTGGTTGTATACTTAGTTCTCTCTTCCCTTACTGCAAAAGTCCTGAATAAAATCTGTGTTTACCGCTTTAATTGTTGTCTAGCTCTGGTTTTCTATGATTGTCATTACCTACATAAAGAGCTAACACAACTGTGTATTTTCTGGGTGCAAGTGTCAAATCACAGAAAACTGTGTTGGTTAGTATGGAAGTAAGAGGGAGTAAGAGCTGAAAGGCCTTCACAGTCAGCAAACATAAGAATGACAAGACAATGCTTAACTTTACCTTTCTTCAATCTTCATGGAGCAAATAAAACAAGATTAATTACAGGGGTAGGCTTAAATTAAATATAGAGTATTATTTAGCTATGAAAACATAATTATTATGAAGAACTACCCAAAAGAAAATAACAAAAATGTGTTGGAAATAGAGAAAAATAAATAAATACTAATTAAGTATTAATTTGGCTAGGAATGAGCCCATTCTTAAATAAGTGAACTCCTTCAGTTTCATGACCCATTGCCTCAGATTTCATAAAATAAAAAGTTACGTTTTTAAGTACTGTTCTTATACACAAACTATAAGCAACATCTCTCATTCTTGTAACCATAAATAGAAAATTGTTTTAAAAGTATCCTATATAATTTTTTAAAGATCACATTGTTATACAATAATATGTAGTAAATTATTTCAAGATTATTAAATCATTTCTAACAAAACTGGGTAAAAACAACCATTTGGAAACTTAATTTTGAGGTAAACATGGGAGGGAAATCTAACAGGTTTTCTTTAAAAGTACAGTTTTACAACTACCTTTTAAGTTTATTTTTTTAAAAAAGCTTTTTACCTGCCTACAATGATTGCAAATAGTTTCTGCACTGGTTTAAGAATAATCAACAAGAGAGGAACCGGAGCAGCTTGAAACCGAGGGGAAGTGTGAAAACTTCTGATGTCTCCTTCTCCTGTGGGAAGACACCTTAGAGGACATAATACTGAGAGAGCAGGAGCTCCTACAGCTTCTTTTCTCAGAAGCTGTCTTGAAAGAGAGTCATTCCATGCAGTCCATTTTGGGGTAACCATCCAAATTTCTTTACGGCTTACATTCAAGAGGCATTCTGGTCTTTTGGTATTAAGAGTCCTATAAGAATAAAAATTTTTAGGCAGAAAAGTCAACCTATCACACTGATGTACTCCCAGACCCTGATACTTATTAACTGTATGAATAATTTGTACTTGATGACAGTCTGGTGAGGTTACAGTTAGTGTGTTACACAGTCTCCAGCTGGTCAGCAAGTGAAATCGGAAGAAAACGCAGTTTCTAGTAGCAGATGGCAGTGCATAGATGAAGCTCATCTTTCTTCTCCTGAATTATCTGGAACACAAAAAATAAGTTATAAATATCTCCGGAAAACACTTACTCACAAAACTGTTGCTGTTCAGTTGTTCTTCCCTTGACACATCTCAGACTGAATTAACCTTGGGTTTCTACTCACCAGCCCTTACAGCAGTGCCTCTCAGCAATACAAACCAAAGAAGTTTAAAAAAAAAAAAAGGTTTTGCTTACTCTTTTTTTACTCTACAATATACCTTTTAGAAACTTGGATTTTTTTTCTTCTTTTCATTTTTTAGTTTTAGTTGGGGGAAGCCTGTTTTTATTTTAACAGCTAAATTATTAGGAATTAAGAAATGGAATAAACAAAACAAAAATAACCAGTATGCCAGTAAATTTTAGGAATTAGTACTAACTAGGAGGAAAAGCATTTAATGGAAGAATAAGATCTAAGTTTTAAAATGTATTTTTTAAAATACAAATTTGATGCAGAAAAAGCATTTGACAAACTACAGCATCCTTCTTGATACAAACCCTTAGGAAAGTAGGGATAGAAGGACTGTACCTCAAGATCATAAGTGCCATATACAAAAAACCCACCACTAATATTGTCCTCCATGGGGAAAAACTGAGAGGTTTCCCCCTAAGGTCAGGAACATGACAAGGATGTCCATTCTCGCCATTCTTATTCAACATGGTGTTGGAAGTTCTACCTCAGCAATCAGGCAACACAAAGAAATAAAAGGCATCCAAATTGGCAAGGAGGAAGTCAAATTTTCGCTCTTCACAGACAACATGGTACTCTATGTGGAAAACCCAAGATTCCACCAAAAAATGGCTAGAACTGATACATGAATTCAGCAAAGTTGTAGGATATAAAATTAATATAGAGAAATCGTTCACATTTCTATATCCCAATAATGAAGCAGCAGAAAGAGAAATCAAAGAAACGATCCCATTTACAACTGCACCAAAAGACATAAAATACCCAGGAATAAACATAACCAAAGACATAAAAAATCTATACAACGAAAACTATAGAAAGCTTATGAAAGAAACTGAAGACCACACACAAAAGAATGGAAAAACATTCCATGCTCATAGTTTGGAAGAACAAATACTGGTAAACTGTCAATACTACACAATCTAAACTGTCAATACTACACAATCTACACATTCAAAACAATCCCTATCAAAATAAAACACCAGCATTCTTCACAGAGCTAGAACAAACGATCCTAAAATCTGTATGGAAGCAGAAAAGACCCCAAATAGCAAGAGCAATTATGAAAAAGAAAACCAAAGTGGGACTTAAAGCTGTCTTACAAAGCTATAGTCATCAAGACAGTATGGTAATGGCACAAACACAATCAGATCAATGGAACGGGACAGAGATCCCAGAAATGGACCCACAAACATATGGCCAACTTATCTTTGACAAAGCATGAAAGAATATCCAATGGAGTAAAGACAGTCTTGTCAGAAAATGGTGCTGGGAGAACTGGACAGTGATATGGAGAAGAATGAACCTGGACCACTTTCTTATACCATACACAAAAATAAACTCAAAATGGATTTAGGAAAGACCTAAACATATGACAGGAAGCCATCAAAATCTTAGAGGAGAAAACAGGCAACAATCCTTAGACTTTGGCTGCAGCAACTTCTTACTTGACACGTCTCTGGAGGCAAGGGAAACAAAAGCAAAAATGTACTACTGGGACCTCATCAAGATAAAAAGCTTCTGCACAGTGAAGGAAACAGAAACAATCAGCAAAAGTAAAAGGCAACTGACAGAATGGGAGAAGATATTTGCAAATGACATATCAAATAAAGGGTTAGTATGCAAAATCTATAAATAACTTACCAAACTCAACACTCAAAAAACATATAATCCAGTGAAAAAAATGGGAAAAAGACATGAACAGACACTTCTCCAAAGAAGACATCCAGATGCCCAAATCACATATGGAAAAAGGCTAAACATCACTCATCATCAGGGAAATACAAATCGAAACCACCATGAGAGGCACCTGGGTGGCTCAGTCGGTTAAGCATCTGACTTTGGCTCAGGTCATGATCTCACAGTCCATGGGTTGGAGTCCCGCTTTGGGCTCTGTGCTAACAACTCAGAGCCTGGAGTCTGCTTCAGATTCTGTGTCTCCCTCTCTCTCTGCCCCTTCCCCGCTCATTCTCTGTCTCACATGTCTCTCAAAATAAAATAAAGACATAAAAAAAAAATTTTAAAAACCCACGAGATACCATGTCACACCTGTCTGAATGGTTAAAATTAACAAGTCAGGCAACAACAGATGTTGGTGAGGATGCAGAGAAAGAGGAACCCTTATGCACTGTTACAGGGCAAACTGGTGTAGCCACTCCAGAAGATAGTACGGAGTTTACTCAAAAACTTAAAAATAGAATTACCCTTCAACCCAGCAAAACCCAGCAATTGCACTACTAGGTATTTAACCAAAGGATATAGAAGTGGTGATCTGAAGGGGCACAGGCACCCCAATGTTTATAGCAGTGCTATCTACAATAGTCAAAGTATGGAAAGAGCCCACAGGTCCATCGACAGATGAATGGATAAAGAAGAGGGGCACTGGGGTGTCTCAGTAAGTTAAGCATCTGACTCCAGCTCAGGTCATGATCTTGCAGTTCATGAGTTCAAGCCCCACATCGTGCCATTGGGCTCTGTACTGACAGCTCAGAGCCTGTAGCCTGTTTCAGATTCCGTGTCTCCCTCTCTGTCCTTCCCCTGCTCACACTATGTTTCTCTGTCTCTCTCTCTCAAAAATAAATAAACATTAAAAAATAAAGAAGATATGGTATGTATATACAATGGAGTATTACTCGGCAATCAAAAAGAATGAAATCTTGCCATCTGCAACAACTTGGGTGGAACTAGAGTGTATTATGATAAGTGAAATTAGCTAGAGAAAGACAAATATATGACCATGCATATCTAAAATTTAAGATACAAAACAGATGAACATAAAGAAGGGAAGCAAAAATAATATAAAATAAAAATAGAGAAGGGAACAAAACATAAGAGACTCTTAACTATAGAGAACTTAGGGTTGCTGGAGGGGTTGTGGGTGGGGGGATGGGATAAATGGGCAAGGGGCATTAGGAAAGACACTTATTGGGATGAGCAGTGGGTGTTATATGTAGAGGATGAAACTACTTCTAAAAAGATTATTGCACTATATGCTAACTAATTAGGATGTAAACTTAGAATAAATGTAAATTTAAAAAATAAATAAGTAAATAAAATAAAATACAAACTTGATCCTTTCACATATAGTCTTGGCACTTGTGATTGGGGTCAAGACAGAATTAGAGGAACTGAAAAAAAAAAGAATAAATACAACAATGGTTTCAAAACACTGGACATTAGGCAATGAAGAACAGTGATACCTGACAGAATGGAAATAAATAAACCGAGTCCTACAATTGCCCCAAGTTCCTTCCTGGAGAGTTTCCAGGCCACTATGCAGACAGGTAAAACCTAGCACAGCCCAAAAGTGCCCCTTAATTGGAGAGCTAAAGCTGGGAGTTCAATAGTAGCTAGACCTCGCAGACCAGAGTATAAGAGAAGACAGACCTGTGCAGAGAAGGAACTCCAGTGTGTTCTGCAGAAGAATCTGTCTCCTGTTTTCAGCTGGGTTCTGATCAGGGCCCTCATGTGAGGAAAGTCCCCGGAGATGGGAAAGAATCACCTGAGAGGATTAGAGGAGCAATATGCAGGGCTCGTGGAGCATACAGTACAGTGCCTATTCCCATCCTTCAAAGTAGAAAATCTTTTACTTCATAGGCATTGAGCAAAGTACTCGGTGGGTTTTATTTCATTAGAGAAAAAGTAGTCCTAGACTAAGAGCCACTCTGACCCTTCCTAACAATGATTAAAGGCAATACTCGAAAAGATCAAACTGTTTCTAAGTAACTTTACCACATTCTAGAAAAAAGCACAAGATCAGTTATAAAAATACAAAAATATCCACCACTTAGCCAGGTACAATTTATAATTAAAAATTGCCAGGCAGCAAAGATGCAGGATATGTGAAACTTAATTAGGAAAAACACTAATAAAAACTAACTCTTAAGTAACATGAGTGACAGCATTGACAGACAAGGATATTGAAGTACTTATTATAACTATATTCCATGTGTTTAAGAAGCCAAAGGAAATTTGAGATCCTTACAAAGAAACATGGAATATATTTTTTAAAAAGACTTACACTGAACTTCTAGACAATAACACTATAGTGTCTTCCATGAAAAATACACTAGAGGAGACTAGCAACAGATTAGATAATATAACAATGAAATAAAGACTTGTGAACTTGATGTATCAATAGAAACCAAGAAAATCAAGATAAAAAATGCACAGAGCATCAATGAGGTATAGGATAACTCAACTGGCCTAATATACGTAAAACTGGAGTCTCTGAAAAGAGGGGAGGCATGGTAGGTAGACAATAAAAAAATAAAGAAAAAAGAATGACCAACATTTCCCAAATTTGATGAAAACTGTAAACCAACAAATCCAAGAAGTTTAAAAAACCACACACACAGTAAACACAAAGGAAACTTACTCCAAGGCATATTCTAATCAAATTAAATTTCTCATAACCAATGGAAAAGAAAATCTTAAATTTTACATTTTAGATGAAATGGATCAATTCCTTCAAAAACACAAACTACCAAAGCTAACTTAGAAAGAAATTGATCTTAAGAGCCCTGTATCTATTATTTTAATTTAACTTATAGTTTAAAACCTTCCCACAAAGGAAGTTCCAGGCCCAAATAGCTTCACTGGGGAATTCTGTCAGTTAAGGAAAAATCATAATAATTAATTCAAACTCTTCCAACAAATTGAAAAGAAATGAATAGTTTGCATTTCATTCAATAAGACCACCATCACCATGAAAAAAAAAAAAAGACAGAAAAAAATTACAAGACTATAGAGTAATTATCTCCCGTCAACACAGAAGTAAAAAATTCTTACTATTTTAGAAAATCTAATTCAACAATATATAAAGAGATAATACATCATGACCAGTTGAGATGTGTCCCAGGAATGCAAGGTTGAGTAAAAATTCAATATAATCCACCTCATTCACTGAAAAAGAAACACAATGTGATCACCTGGATACAGAAAAAGCGTTTGATAAAATCCAACACCCAACCCTGACAAAAAAAAAAAAAATCTCATAAACTAGGACATCTATAGAAAACTATAACCAAAAGCATATTTAGTGGTGAAAGATTATACTTTCTTCCTAAGATCAGGGGCAAGGCAAGGATGTTTACTCTTACCACTTACATTCAGTATTACACTGGAGATCCTAGTCAATACAGTAAAATTTATACACACACACACATACACACACACACACAAAATTAAATAAATGGCATCCAGAAAAGAAATATAGAAGAGGTCTTTATGCCTACATAATATGATCATCTTTATTTAAAATCCAAAGGAATTTACAAAACAAAACAAAACAAAAAAACTCCTACAATGAGTTTAGTTAGGTGGCAGGATACAAGAGCAATATACAAAACAAATTTTATCTCTATATACTAACAAGTGATAGAAGCCAGACCTTAATACCACCAAAACAGTACATACTTTATGATTCTAGCTCTATAATATAAACTGTAGAAAATGCAAAATAATTCATACTTACTTACAGAGAGATCATTGATTGCCTAAGGATAGGAAAGCAAAGAGGATCAGGAGAGGGATTATAAAGTTTTGGAGGTAATGAATATGCTCACTATTTTGCTTATGGTATTGGTTTCACAGGTGTACACATAGGCCAAAACTTATACTATATAGCTTAAGTATGCATCATTTATTTTATGTCAATTATAAATTAATTAAGCTGTTTTTCAAAAGATACTAAAAAGAGACAACAATCAAACACAATGTGTGAACTCTGATTAGATCTTAATTTGAACGAAAAAAGTCAGCTTTAGAAGACAACTGGGACTATTGGGGGAATTTGCATACAGATTTGCTTTTAGGTTATGTTAGGTAAGTATTGCTTATAAGGTTATGAGGATGTGGTTACACAGGTGAATAATTTACACCTGAGATACTTGCTGAAGTATCTCTTTATGATGAATAAAACTTATTTTCAAACTGTAGAACAAAGACACACATACACTCACGTAGGACATAAAGCCAATGCAGTAAAATATTAACAATGGTATCTAAGTCCTGGTTATATATGTGTTCATTAAAGTTTTTTTTTCAATTCTTCTGATTCAGAAATCTTCATAATAAAAGTTGGAAGAAAACGTGTAAGTCTAACTCAACATAGACTAATACAATATTATCTAGAAAGATACTTCAGAAAATCAGTTTTAAGGAACAATATTACCTATGCATCAAACTATTTAAAAGTTACTAAATTTTTAAATATATTTTATACATTCAACCCTTGCATTATTAACATAAAATGTGAATTAAGGTCATGCTAAGTCAACATTAATTCCAAGTTAACCTTTTTGGAATTACTACCAATGTTATATCAGAGTCCAGACTTAATACATAATAATCTGATGTCATTAACAAGATACTTTTTAGCTTTTATTCTCTTTTTTAAACCAAGTTGAAAGTAGTAAAGTAACTGAAGCCTACAAATCGTTTCAAAATTAGTATTTGAGTAGCCAGTAAGTTTCTTCTTTGGCCAGCTGGCTTGTGAGTTACAGACACAGCATGAAACTCAGTCCCTGCCTTTATGGATGTCATAATCTAGTTGAGGGGGGAAAAATGTACCTCAGTAAGACTATTACAGGACAATAAAATATAGTTCCTTATTAAGTGTTATGCACTGTTATGGATTTTTAAAAAAGAAAGGACTGGGGCGCCTGGGTGGCTTAGTCGGTTAAGCACCCAACTTTCGCTTACGTCATGATCTCACAGTTCGTGGGTTCGAGCCTCACGTAGGGCTCTGTGCTGACTGCCAGCTCAGAGCCTGGAGCCTATTTCGGAGTCTGTGTCTCCCTCTCTCTCTCTGACTCTCCCCTGCTCACGCTCTCTCTCTCTCTCCTAGAAATAAATAAAACATTAAAAAAAAGAGTCTGTAAAAAAAAAAAGAAAGAAACAAGAAACAAAGGACTTCCATGAGTAGCACAATAGTTCAAGGCAACTACTGGTTTTTATGCTGTTTGGGCAGATGCAGAAAATAAATTTTTTAAGAATTTTTTTCAAATGGGGAAGCGTACTTAACGTTTAAGAAGAGAAAGTCTTTTTTCTTTTTTTTTTAAGAAGAGAAAGTCTTTTGGTAGAAGTCAAACTACAAACGTAACACAAACCCACATTCTTTCCTTTACCGTAGGAGATAAGCTTCAAACACTTGTCCAATCACACTCCCATTTTAGAAGGTCACCTTATAGCCTCAACTTAGGGGATAGGCCCAGACTGTCACTTTTCCCCAGAAACC
Source organism: Proteles cristata cristata (assembly GCA_017311185.1). Taxonomy (NCBI): domain Eukaryota; kingdom Metazoa; phylum Chordata; class Mammalia; order Carnivora; family Hyaenidae; genus Proteles; species Proteles cristata. Next base: position 1,590,490 of record JAESUZ010003875.1, read on the forward strand.
CTTCCACTGGCCACAGAGCCAGGCGTGGATATCTGACACTGACAAGACTTTTGGTGAGATAGTATCAGGCAAAGGAATAGTATGAGAGCATGGGTAACGTGGGGCTGTACTTGGTGCTATGGCAACACAAAGTAACATGCAAGCGAGAACTGTGAACCAAAACCGTTGCAAACGAAGGGGCTCAATAGAAAGGACAATTGAATCAATGAACGGAAAGGAAAAGATTATGAAGCCTCAGGGAGAGAAAGAGAAGGGGCAAGATTCACACCTTTCTGGTTCCCAAGAGTCCACTGTGCTTCCTAAATTTAATTGAGTTATATGAGCTTTTACTTAATCTCTAAAACAATTCCCTCTCTTTAAAGGCAAGAGTATCTTGTAAATGAATGATCTCTGACTTAAGAGGTTACATGGTATAAAATAGTTACAGTTACACACTTCATACACAAGCTGGTAACATTTTAATATTATGCCTGCTGTTTATTACAACTAACTGAGGGTTCCTTCTATATTCTGCAAAGCCAAATTCCCAATTTTCTTTTTTTTTTAATTTTTTTAAATTTATTTCTAGGAGAGAGAGAGAGAGAGACAGCGTGAGCAGGGGAGGGTCAGAGAGAGGGAGGGAGACACAGAATCTGAAACAGGCTACAGGCTCTGAGCTGGCAGTCAGCACAGAGCCCGACGCGGGGCTTGAACCCACGAACTGCGAGATTATGACCTAAGCGAAAGTCGGACGCTTAACGGACTAAGCCACCCAGGCGCCCCAAATTCCCAATTTTCAACAGTGAATCAGTTCCAGATTAGTACTGGATTATCTCTGCAGTGACTTTACCATACAACAGCTCTCAATCCACAGTAAATCAGTTGTCTCAATTCTGCCTCCTTAATATCTCAATGTAGCCCTTCCTGGGCTCTGTGGCCTTAGGCTGTGGAGAACTATATAACCTCCAATCTCTCTGCCTATTTTACCACCAATACCTACCCTTCCAGTTCTTCCCGCTCTCCCTAACCCCACCCTCCACCAACAAGAAGTAAAGTTATCTTTCTAAAATACAAATCACACAACAGAATCCTACTCCCACAACTCACCTAGGTCCTATATTGCTAAAAATTATGCAACCATTTAAAAAAAATGGACACTTGTGGGGATGAGCACTGGGTGTTATGTGGAAACTAATTTGACAATAAACTATTCGTTAAAAAAAATGGAGATTTGTATAATAACGAAGATATGCAAATCTTAAAAATAACAACAAATGCTACTTGCTAAAATTCCGTATATCGGGAATGGCAAACTCAGATGTGTGAACCAGCACTGTACAACAGAAACTTCTGCAATGATGGAAATGTGCCTTCATTGTCCAATATGTTAGCTCCTACCTAGGGCTATTGAGCACTTGAAATGTGGCTGCTGTTACTGAGCTAAAGAACTTTTTAATATTTATATAGTTTGAAAGAGAGAGAAAGAGAGAGAAAGAGAGAGAGAGAGAGAGAGAGAACGTGTGCACGCATGCCTGAGCAGGGGAGGGACAGAGAGTGAGAGAGAAGCCCAAGTAGGCTCCACATTGACAGCTAGGAACCCAACGCAGGGCTGAAACCTATGAACCCTGAGATCACGACCTGAACCAAAAACCAGATGCTCACCTGAACTATGGCACCCAAGACACCCCTTTAATTACCTTAATTTTAGTTCACCTAAAACAAAATGGCCATAGGTGATGCATGGCTACTGTATTCAACAGTGCTAGTCTGTGTAGAGTTCAGGCAAAACCATACGGACATAAATGCAGATTCATGCCCATCTGATGGTGCAGCAAGTGTAATGGAATCTGAACTTAGTGTTACCAAACAGTTCAATATTTTCAAGAAAAGCAAGCAATTCAAACTTTATGGGAAAGTTAGCAGTTTTAAAATGCTGGCAACCACTTAAAAAAACAACCAAAAAAACCCCTTTTTAACCACCTTGACCAAACATGCACAAGACCCCATTCAGTTTTTGATCTAAATGATGTTATTCATTCATTAACTATTTAATGAGTGCCTCCTACATACCATATCACACCACTCTGGATGCTAGAGATACCACAGAAAATAAAAGACAAAAATCTCTGCCCAATTTGCCAAAAACAGTAATGCTGAAACATGCTAGCATATACAAATATAAATAAATCTAAAGCAATACATAGCAAACAATTCATAGTGGTTATTTTAAGTGATTGTAAAGGATTTTCATCTCATGTATTTCTGTGCTGTTCAAATTTTTACAAGGTGTATTATTACTTTTGTAGGCCCCAAAACAAAGGCAACTATTTGTATAATTTCCAATGATTTCCATGGGCTTCAATAAATTCCTGCATATGAAAGATCAGGCCTCTCATAATGTCACCTCCTACTATTTCTGTAGGCACCTTCCCCAGCTCCTCTTCACCAATTCCTAAACTCCAGACCCACTGACGTGCTTGGAGCCCTCAGGAAAGCTTTCATCTCTATTTCTATGCACATCAGTTGCACTGCTTAGCTCTGCGATTATAGCAAGCAAACTCTTACTCATATCCTAGGACTTATGTGAAATTTTTTTTTTTAAAAAATCCGACACAGAAGGTATAAGCAAAAGCTCCAAACATGACACGAACAGAAGTAAAAACATTATCGTTTATATCACTGACAATAAAGTGTCATGTAGTACAGAAATGGAGCCTGATACTTTGCAGTCCCTGGTTTATCCTTGAGAAAGGGTAAAAAGTTGGGGAAGAAATCTATTTATACATTTCAGAGAGCCGATGCTAGACTACACAGAGCCTATGAGATTCAGGGCTGGCATATCCTCTTCAAAGAACTGCAGAAGGTCAACAAACATAGCTGGCAAACTTCTAGGATTACTAAATTAATGATGTGAGAAAATTAAACAATTTGGATTGTCAGCCTCTAAGAACATTTCAGATCCTTAATTCCTTAAGTACCATCTCAGAATGAGCAAGTACAGCACTCACAGCTGAAGCCTGGAAGACAGTTTTAACAACTCTGCTGAAAATGACTATTTCTTCTCTAGTTTCTATGGAAACAGCTGTCAGGTCGGCAAAAATAGGACATGTGCTTTAAAATAATCATTCAAGCAAAGTACACACATGATGGAAGACTTAAAAAAAAAAATAAATTGGAAGGCAACAGCCTTGGTTCTTAAGCTTCCAAATGTCAGACTGCGCGCACCCCTTCACCAGGGCTGAGAAGATGGATATGAACCCACGGCATTTGAGGGCGGGCCACACCGCACCGGTTGGAGCCCCCACAGCGGATCAATCCCTGAATTCCAAATGAGGTATTTTCATCGCCCCCGACGAAAATTTCTCATTGAGGAGTGCACGGCACATTCAACTGTTGCTCCGCTTTACACAGGCAAGTGGCATTATTTAAGGAGTATAAAAAGTGATTCCTGTAGACAAGTTTATGCAGAAATTATCAAAACTCCTTAGAACTGTTTAGACAGGAAATGCTGGGCTCTTCAAGATAGGGTGTAGGTAGGAAACGTGTTCTCTAAGAGGAAGGAGGAAGGAGAGGGACCCTCTGTCGAGCGGCTGTAGGCGGCTGGCAGTTTTGCAGCGAGACACACCGAGCCGCGTTGGTAAGAAATACAACTTTTAAAAACGAGCCGCTAAAGAGAAAGGAAGGATGAGGGGCGAGGGAGGTATCTTCCCGGAAACCGCATCCACCTGCCAACGAGCAACTTCCTGGCCGCAGAGTAGCACCCTGGGGTCCCTTGCACTTTACGCCGGGAGCGGAGGGAAGGGGGGGTGAGGCACGACTCTCCCGGACCCCTTTTCCACTCACCCCTCCCCGCCCCCGGCTCTCCCCGTTCTTCCTCCCCCGAGCACCCCTTCGTCCCTCCCCCAGGCCTCGCCACCCCACTCCCCTCCCCGTGCTCAGGGGGCCCCGCCCCGCATCCTGGCGCCCCTCGAAGTTCTCGCACTCCTGTTCCCGCACTCTGCCCCCGCCCCAGGGCCCGGCCCAAGTCGTAAAAGGAGGACATAGACGTCCCCACAGGACAGACCCTAGCAGATGCGAAAGCGTAGACTCCTCCGACCGGCCTTGTGCGCAAGCGCACACCCCGTCCAGAAGCCCCGCCTCCTTACTTCCTGCCCTCGGCCCGGTCCTCGGCGCCTTCTGCTCCGCGCAGCCAACACGCCCGCCCGCAATCGTCCTTTCCGCGGGCCGCAGACCCGGAGCCGACTGTGGCGCTCTCACGCCCCCGCGTGGCCAGAAGAGGGACGTGGCTGCGGGCTGCGCTGTTTGCCAAGTCTTCTTCACTTGTGTCCATGGAACCTGATTTGGGTCCTCTAAAGAATGATCCAGGCAAGGCTGTGACCGCTGAAGATTCTAAGGCAGTGTTGGCCGAAAGAAAAGAGAGTCTAGAGGGATTCTAGAGCTCAAAGACTAAGGTTTCTTGGTTTTGAAGTTGCACTGATAGAAGTAGTCTTTGGAGTGTGAGAATTCTGCTTTCACATGACTTCCTGGAATGGCACATTTTAAGAAAAATGAAGTATAATCGGAAGCATCCAGAAGTTAGTTGAAAATAGCTGGCTACAAAACAACGGGTATGATATGTTTCATTTATGCTACCAAAAAATATTTATCCAGCACCAAGTGCATTTTAGGTGCCAGGAATACAGCCGTGAGCAAGATAAAGACATGACTTTCATGGAGTTTGTATCACAGTGAGGGAATCTAGGCAATAAGCAAGCAAACAAACAAATAAGCATAGTACCAGATAGTGGTATGATTCTATATTAGTTTGTTATATTTATATTCTATGCACAATGAAAAACATCTTCAAAGATATAAACCCTGTGATCAATTTTACGTATCACTTTTACAGGATTGTAAGCAATGTGCTCTTTTACCTTGCTTATTTGTGTTTTATAATTTGCCTTTTACTGTGAAGGAACTATCCTGGCAGATTGATGACCACTGGTTCCCTAAAAACTGAGGTGACAGGTCCCTGAATCTTCATGGGTTTATCTGTGGTGTGTGTGCCTTACCAAGGTCTCCAATGTACCAGCTATCGCTTGCTCAACATGCCTGATTAGCATGCTGTTATCAGCATACAGACAGGGTGGGGGGTCTCTGGGATGTCTAGGTGGTCCTGATCCTTTTGGACTGTATTATGACAGATTGCTGAGAAGGCACAATGGCTATAATCAGGTCTATTACATGATTAAAACAGCAGTTGTCTATAAACCATTCTCCTCATTTATGAAGCAGCCAAACTGGTAAATTAAATGGAGATATGACAGGGACAACTCTGTATCCATTAGGTCTTTAATGGTGGCATTAATCTCTACCATGATCATCCTAGCCCCTTGGATGAAATAATGGTTCTTATTTATTATCCCAACTCAGTAAGGAAGGGACAGTTTTAGTGGCTTTCACTTGGTCTTCCTCACCATGAGAACTCAAGGCCAAGGACCTAATGTGGAGCTTGCTTTCATTGTATACTCCCGATTATGCACTCAGGGACTGAGGAAAGAGTAGTAGATAGGTCCATGCTCCCATGGACTCATTGTAAACTGGAGATTATCCAGATCTGTGCTCATTGCCTGACCCCCATAAGTCCCCTCTCTTACAGAGAGGCTATGATAACACTCTGAGTTTCTGGGTAACCAGATCCCCTCAGACCCTGCAATATTTCTGGGTATTTCTCTTTTCCTGACATATAGTTGGCTGTGAAAGTGTCCATAGGCCACAGAGCAATCATTGCAGTAATATCTGCTTCTGTGTTGCAGGGTTCTTCTTCCTAGGGACCCAACCACCTCTTCAGTCAATAGATTCTGTGGTCTGGATCTGAAGATTAACTCAGATCTGAGCACTGTACATGAAGCATGACTTTTTTATTAAGGCAACCACCCTCAGATTCCTGTTCCTTCATTCTTGCCTTCTGGTTATAGATATCAAGCAACACACTATTGGCTGCCCATCTATTTTTCCCCCTATGGACACCTGTACCATTAAATACCTTCATAGCGCCCGAGGACCAGGTACCCTGTGCAGTCCCTCTTAACTTGCCAACTATTCTAGTAATTACAGTCTCCAGGCTTCTGGTGTTTAAAGTCACCACCTGGCTTCTTTTGCTTCAGGATGCTATCATTACCCTAGAGATTACCAAGCCCAGCCCTGCGATTGCTTCTCTTCCCATCATCCCTGGCCTGCAGAGGAGAGCCCTCTCTGAACTTCTTAGTGATGCTGGTACTTCTCTCATCAGTGCATTTCCCATTGCCACTGAGTACGGCCTGTCCTTTGGGCCTCCTGCAGAGCATAACCCTCTGTCTGACCTTCTGATTCTACACAATAAATCCTTCGAGCAAGCCCACTGCCGTCAGGACCTCTTTTCTTCCTCTACAGTCTGCTAGGGCAATTCAGCCGCCTTCCTCCCTGGAGACTTCCCTTGGCTGAGGTTGATATAATCGGTCTCATCCAAGAATATGCCTTCTTCCCAGGAATCAGCATGCATTCAGTGACTGATGCTTTTATTTTTATTTTTTTAATTTTTCCTTTCCTATTTGAGTGAGAGAGAGGCAGAGAGAGAGAGAGAGAGAGAGAGAGAGAATCTCAGGTAGCCTCCATACTCAGCATGGAGCCCAATGTGAAGCTCCATCCCATGACCCTTGCTGTGATCATGACCTGAGCCAAAATCAAGAGTTGGACATTAGCCAACTGAGACACCCAAGTGCTCCTAGTGACCGATTAATTTTGGAGATACAAAGGCCTGGCCCCTGTATCTCAGTTGAGGACAATCCTGTAAGGCCCCCCCAGCTCCAGAGCTCTCCATAGGATTGGTAAGAAGCACTACTTCTCCTCCCGCCCACGCCTCTGTCCCTTACTCACTTATAGGTGTTGTCTCTGAGGACCCCTCCACCGCACCCCAAAAACCCTGAATGCAGCGACTCTTCTCAGAATCTGATTCCAAGGAACCCAACCCAAGGTAACTCAAGTTTTCTCCAGAAGCAGAAGCTGCGTGGATACAGGACTTTCATTTACACCTCCCAGAGGAAGTACCAGAAGCTGAATACTGAGGAACTCTGAGGAATTGTGAGGCTTAGCTTGTTTTGGAACTGGGTGTAGACAGAAGCACATCCCTCTGCCGATCTCAGTTCCGGTTGAAAGCCACACAAGGTGGCCACAGGATTTGATCAAGGCACAAATTTGTTAGGCTGCCATGGATGGCCAGTACCTTGACTGATGTGGCCTTTCATTTTTCTTGAGCATGTGCCAGGCATCACTGTTCCAAATGTTGGAAATGACTGGCTCAGGGTCTGAAGTCACTCAGTATAGACAACTGCAACAATGTAGAACAACTGCCAGTTCTACTCCAACAAAACTAACTCACCATTTTCTTCATCCATGGGCTTGACTGCCTTGACTTTCTTTTCTCAGCCCAGCCTTTCTTCCCACAGAACATGAACAGACATGTCTTTAATTTCTTTTCTTTTTTCTTTTTTTCTTTTTTTTGGCTTGGAAAGAGCGGTCACACCAAGTTCTGGTGTGTTATTTTCACACATTGCCACCTAGATTGTTATGCTCTAGCTCGCTGAGTTGTCTCCCTGTCTTCACCTCATTCCTCTTGTCGAACCAGCAGCCACCTGGACCCAGGTCCTGAAAGCAGAGCCTAGATGACACAATGTGGATCAACAACTCCAAGGCCACAGCATGGGAAGGTCCTTGCTCACTGCCCCAGGATGAGTTTTTCAAAGATTCCAGTCAAGCACTTTTCTATTACCCCTTTATTGCAAAAGTAAACTGTGTTTTAAATATTTATTTTTGAGAGAGAGTGGGAGAGAGTGCAAGTGGGGGAGGGGCAGAGAGAGGGAGACAAAGAATCTGAAGCAGGCTCCATGCTCTGAGCTGTCAGCACAGAGCCCAACATGGGTCTTGAACCACAAACCATGAGATCATGACCTGAGCTGAAGTCGGACGCTTCACCAACTGAACCACCCAGGAGCCTCAAAAGGAAACCATTAATACCAAGAAAAATAAAACAAAAAAGAGAAAATTTTTTCTACCCGAAGATAATTCATCACTGTTAACATTTGGATGTGCCATCTTCTTGAAAATCAAGATTAAAATTACTTTAAATATTTAAAACTTTGATAGGATGGAAAGTTTCTTTCTGTCCTTTTAATGTACATTCCTTTGATTCCTAATGATGTAAACATTTTTCCATGCTTATATGCTGTTCGGATTTCTCCTTTGGCAAATCTCCTGTCATGTCCTTAAACCATTTTTCTAGAAAATATTCCTTATTATCTTTTTGTCTTATAAAAGTACTTTACATAGTTAAGAATTGCCCACCGTTTGTATAATAAACATTCCCCCTGCTTGGTATCTGTCTTTCAACTGCATTCATTCACATATGCAGACATATGTACTTTAAAAGATTTTGATATAAACAAATCTCTCTGTCTTTTCATGGTGGTTTCTGCCTTTGATATAAACAAATCTCTCTGTCTTTTCATGGTGGTTTCTGCCTTTGAGATTTATTTAGTCTGTCTCAAGCTCAAGATTATATATTTACCAATGTTTTCTTCTGGTATTTGAGTTTGTTATTTCTTGAATCTTTCTCAGGAACTTATTTCAGTATAAGATTGGACAAAAGAATATAACCTAAAATATTTTCTGAATTGTCAGGCCAGTGGAGCTTTTATGAAAGACATATGTAGGTACTGTGTCCACGGTGAGGATTACCAAGGTAACTGCCATCCCAACAGTTTACTGAGTAACCCATCTTATCCTGACTGACTTTTGGCATATACAAAATTCTCTGCTTCTGGGCTTTTCTCTTTTGTTCCTATGTCTGTGTGTTCTGGCATTAGTGCGTGGTTCTAATTTTACAATAGAGAGTTTATTTTCAAATATTTCCTGACTCGTCCTAATACACTTGACCTAATACACTTGATGGATTTCAGAATAACTTTTCAAATCCTCCCCACCAAAAAAACACACCATGATTTTAATTCTGTTATTGCTGTTTTTAAACTTAGATTAATTTTGAGGAATGTTATACTTTTGCAAGGTTGACTCTATCAATCCAGGAAACTTGACGTGTGTCTCCATTTACCCAGGTCTTCTTTTGTGTCCCTCCATAAAGTTTTACAGTTTTCTTATATGGGTCAAAGCAGTATATTTTTTAAAGGAACTATAAACTTTGCCTTCTTAGGATTACAAAATCTCTGAATGGGAAGGGACTTAAAAACCATCTTGTCGTCCTACCTAATCTGTTGCTGAGCCCACCTCTCAAACAACCAAAGATACAGGATGTATTTTTGTGATTTTTTTTTTTTGGTAACATGGTGACATTATATTACGTGTATTCTCTGTGACTTCCATTTGTTCAAGTGATAAACTTGAACAACGGGTCTTGGAAAAAGTTCTGTATGAATGCATATATATCATCTTAATCCATTTTGATCACTGCATGGTGTTCTATGGAAATAAATGATATTGCATCATTTAATATATCACCCCCCCATCCCTCAACGTGTAAGCTATTTCTGTCATTTTGTTGTTACAAATAACTCAGCTTACAACCTTGAACCCTAACTAAAATCCAAGCCCCTAAAATTATAGAGCAGACCAGTGCCTGCAAAGGTCCCCCTCCTCAAAATCACCACTAGGTGGCACGATACCCGTTCAAAGAAAGTCTGACTTTCCTACATCCTTAGATTGTGTTCAACAAACATTTACTGAATTTACCAAAGGGATACACGAGTGCTGATGCATAGGGCACATGTACCCCAATGTTCATAGCAGCACTCTCAACAATAGCCCAAACATGGAAAGAGCCTAAGTGTCCATCAACGGACGAATGGATCAAGAAGCTGTGGTCTATCTATACAATGGAATACTACATGGCAATGAGAAAGAATGAAATCTGGCCAAGTGTAGCAACATGGATGGACCTTGAGGGTGTTATGCTGAGCGAAATAAGTCAGGCAGAGAAGGACAGCTACCATATGTTTGCACATATAGGTGGATTAGGAGGAAGCTAACAGAGGACCATGAGGGAGAAGAAGGGGAAAAATAGTTGGGGAGAGGGAATGAGGCAAACCATGACAGACTCTTGAATGCTGAGAACAAACTGAGGGCTGCTGGGGGTGGGGGTGAGGGAAGGGGGGTGATGGGCATGGGGGAGGACACTTGTGGGGATGAGCACTGGGTGATATATGTAAACCAACTTGACAATAAACTATTAAAAAAACATTTACTGAATATGCATTATACAGTGGGCACTGGAATTTTTAATACACTATTTTCAATAAACAACTTCATTAATTCAAAACCACTTATGGAATGCACACTGTGTGCCCGGCACTGTGTTTGTTTGAAGAGTCCAGAGAAAATTAACAATCCCCTGCTGTTCCTCTAAACTTCAACAACTCTCAAAATAAAACAGGAGTCATTACAAGATGGTACCTACTTATGTCTAAGCCCCAGGTGAGTCCACACAGTAGGCCAATAGGCCAGAACAGCAGATTCTCAAATAATTTGGGCAGTCACTTAAATGCGTCATGAGATTTCACGTGTATGTTCCCAGGCTCTTGCACATGCCATTTTCTCCATGCAGAACCCTATCTAATTTGGTGTTCCTTCAGAAGGACATCCTGAGACAAGGTATCAAATGCAATCATCCATTTGGGAAGTGATCGCAGGATGCACCAGTTGGGAAGCAGAGAAGTGAGACAGGTAAGGAAAGGAAGCCAATAAATGATGCATTAACAAACTAGTTACAACTGGGGGCAGATGGAGTGAGTCCCTCTGATGAGTGTGGGAAGACTGTGTAGCACACACCTCAGAGTTTCCAAATAGAAGGATGAAGTTGCTGGTCTATTTACCGACTAACTCCAGCTACTCATTGGTTGAAGGCTGTCCTGGGGATGATTAATTCTCTAGCACTTCCAGCCTCCTTCATGGGCTCCTGGGAGCCAAGAAAAAGTCTCCAGCAAAGGGATTCAGATGCTGACAGCTGCAAGTTGGACCAGCATGTGTGAATATGGGCCAGGCACCAATATGCCAGGAGGTATGTGTGGGTACCAGGGACATCTGCTACAAATGCCTTTTATACTGTCACCTGGCTCATTTATTCTTCATAACACAGGGCAGAAACCGCCCACTCTGCAAGTCTTGTCTGCATCTGCAACAGGCCTACTGACTTACCCCATGTTTCTGTGCACCAAGAGTACTTTGTGCTTATGTCATTCCTTCTAAAAAACTATAAGTGGTGCCTCTAAGGCCCAGGCTGGCCTCACTCCAAATCCCAGAACAAAACCACTAACATGCTTCCACACAAGTGAGCTCCTTGGCTTGTAGATCCATTACTCCAGTCTCTGCCTCTGTCTCCATGTCACAGTCTGCTCTGTGTTTCTGTGTGTGCTCTCTTTTTATAAGGACACCAGTCATTCAATTGGGGGGCCACCCTAAATCCAGGATGAAATCATCTCTCTCAAGATCTTCAGCTTAGGGGCGACTGGTTGGCTCATTTGGTTAAGCATCCAACTTGTGATTTTTGCTCAGGTCATGATCTCAGGGTCATGAGATCGAGCCCTGTATCAGGCTCTGTGCTCGGCATGGAGCCTGCTTGAGATTCTCTCTCTTCCTCTGCACCTCTTCCCTACTCACACTCACTCTATATATAAATAAGTTAATTAATTAATATCATCAGCTTAATTAACAGCTACAACAATTCTATTTCCAAAGGAAAGTTAAAGGAGATAACATTCCTTTGTGACCCTTAAATAGGAGAATATAGGACTGGAACTATTGGTGGCCATGATGCAAACAAAGCTTACCCAAAAAAACAAAGCTAACCCCAAAGCAGAATAAAGATATGTCAGAATAAAAATATGACATTATTTGAGCCCTTGGATCCAGCCATACCTGAAGCTAACATCTTCCCTTCTCACTTTCCAGTTATGAGTCAACAAATTTCTCTGGCTTAAACTAGTTTGAGTTGTTAACACTTGCAACTGAAATGGTCCTTGCTGATAATTCCAGTGTTGCACATCTGCTTTCCTCTCCATCCATTTTCCTTTCCTCTTGTTCTCACCAATTCTGACAAATCTCTGTTTATCCTCAGGTGTTCCTTCAAATATAACTTCCTCAAATAGATCTTCCCTAAACCAATACCCACCACCACCTCAGATTCCATCAGTTTTCTCCTAAGGGAAGTTGTCATACCCCGTCCCCCTTTCTCATAATAATTATCCCACGTTATTGCAATTACTTAATTGATCCCCCGTCCCTAAATCACTAATGCAACATAGTGATGAAATACAGTAAGTAGCTAATGTCTATTCATTCACAACTTAGAATCTTTTTTTTTTAGAAAAGGATAGTAAAATAAATGATGACCAGGTGTAATTGTTTCTGTGTGGCTACCAGACAGTTGTTTAATATGTCCTGATTAATTTTTAGTATAAAAGCTAGTAATTGCTTTTACTTAGGATTTCTTAATGAAATAATAATAATACATTTTTTAAACTCCCCAGGCTGATCAAAGAGAATAATTTGAAGAGGATAATTATACTCATGAAGGATGAAAATTATTGCTTTAATAGTATTTAGTGGTCTGATTAGACTAAATAAAGGAAGAAACTTGTTTGCCAGTTCTTTAAGCATTTTCTGAAGATCTGAATTAAAGTTTAACTTCACCACCAACTGCCCTTCTTTTAAATAACTTCTGGATTTTTTTTCCCCTGATTATTAAAACCAGTTATAATCATTGTGGGAAACTTAGGAAATACACAAAAGCATAGTTAGAGACAGCAGAAAGCTCTATTATCCCCATCAATGAATATTTGTATTTTACTTCTGTGTGCATCCATAACCAGACACCAGCTCAGATCTTGGCTATCTTGGCTCTTACCCTCAAAGATGCTACTGCTCTTACCTTATACTCCTCTGGGCTTCCTGATTTTGCTTCTCGTGGTCCTTTATCCCACAGAAACAAAGAAATGCCTTTTCCTTCTTGATTTTCACAGATGACACTGCCCATACAGCACACTTGCATAGCCGACTTGTACTGAAATTTTGGCGGTAAAGGCAAGGAAGAAGTTCACATCGCAGGCCCATATACATCATTCATGCATTCAGCAGAAATAGCCTTTAAAAAACAGTGGGATATTAGAATTTCCTTTTCTCAGCCAAGTCACACACTAGGGGGCTCTGTACTGGGTTAAATAGTATCCCACCCACCCCCACCCCACGCACACACACACACAAAGTCATGTCCACCTGGCCCCTGTGAATGTGACCTTATTCGGAAGGAGGGTCTTTGCAGGTGTAATCAAGTGAAGATGAGGTTTCACTAGATTCGCGTGGGTCCTAATCCAAAGATTGGTGTTTTACAAGAAGAGGGAAATTGGGGAAGGACCGCCTGGGGAAGGCTGAGGTTGCAATTGAGTTGCTACAGGCCAGGGAATACCCAGGACTACCCAGCAACCACCACAAGCTAGAGAATGCTTCCCTAGAGCTTTCAGAGAAAATACCGCCCTGCTGACACCTTGACTCTGAACCTCAATCCTCCAGAGCTATGAGAAATTTTTTTCTGTTATTTGAAGCTACCAAATTTGTTGTGCTTAATCATGGCAGTTCCGGGAAACTAATAGAGGCTCCAACCCCCTGCTAAGTGATCCTCCCGCCCGCCCCCCCAACCGCCCCCAACTCCAGCATCCACCCAATGCCGAAAAATTGCTTCTTGCTTCTGGATGCAAAGCAATTTAGGTTCTTTTGCTCCTTCCCTGAGCAAGGGCCCTCACTTTGCATATCCAAAGGCCCATTCTCGGCTTCCACTAAAGGCAGGAGGCCTGGGAGGGCTTCCCTTTCTTCTGCCTCAGCGGGCTGGTCAAAGAAAACTGAGTGACCAAAGATTGATCCCTACCCTGATAAAAATTATACCGTTCTGGGGCGTCTGGGTGGGTCACTCGCTTAAGCGTCTAACTTCGGATCAGCTCATGATCTTACGGTTCTGGGTTCGAGCCCTGTGTTGGGCTCTGTGCTGGCAGCCAGCTCAGAGCCTGGAGCCTGCTTCGGATTCTGTGTCTCCCTCTCTCTCTGGCCCTCCCCTGCTCACGCTGTCTCTCTCTCTCTCTCAGAAATAAATAAAAAGCATTTAAAAATCTTTTTAAAAATTATACCATTCTGAAGATTAAAAAAAAAGAAAGAAAGGGAAAGGAAAGCCGTTATGGTCAAGTTTGATGTAAAATAGCAAATTGTGCATTTAAAGTAACAAGTCCGTTTTTACTTTTTTAAAATGGAGTGGGGGGTGCCTGGGTGGCTCAGTCAGTTGAATGTCTCATTCGGCTCAGGTCATGATTTCATGGTTCATGAATTCAAACCTCGGTTGGGCTCTGTACTGTCAGCTCAGAGCCTGCTTCAGATTCTGTGTCTCCCTATCTCTCTCTCTCTCTCTCAAAAATAAATAAACATTAAAACATTTTTCTTTAATTTAATAAAATGGAGTGGGATCATTATATAATTTTGTTACTCTTCCCCGTCCCCATATTAGAAAGTCCTCAAGGGTTATACTATAATTTATACAGATCCATAAACCCTTATCTTCAAATCCAAATTGCTCTGATAAACCAAATGCTGTTTTGAAAGTTTGGTGCCTGCTCACTTGGCAGTAAAGCTGACCTGAAGTGGCCTACGGCTATTTCTGGTCTATTTATACCGATTACTGTGACTATAAATAAGTTTCAGGGCAGAAACCTCTCCGTGTGGAGAATGCTACCACAGACCCTACTGAGGGGGCTAGGTAACATGCACCAAGTTCTCAGTCTAAAACTCCAAAATTCTGAGTTGGGCAACATTCTCTCGGGGAGTTGTGGGTCCATATAGCCCTCCCCTGTTTTGGATATTTGGGCTCCTTTCAGTGTTTTGCTATTATAAGTTTCCTGCTGCAGGAGACAGGTCTTATCTGTGAACTTTTGTGTGCATCACTATTTACCTCCCCAACATAAATTCCTTGCCATGGAGTTAGGAAATCAAATAAACACTTCTAAGGTCCTGGGTGGTTATTGCCAGTTTGTTTTCCAGAAGTTATACAATGAACGTGTCCCTCACCAACACTGAATAATATCCGTTGTATTAATTTCACAGAGGAGAATTTTTATCCCACTTTGCTTTGAACTGCCATAATTACTGGCGATGATAGATATACTTTTACAAGATGTTTATTATCAGGATACCTGGTTGGCTCAGTCGGAGGATCATGCAACTCTTTTTTTTTTTTTTTAAATTTTTTAAAAACTTATTTCTGAGAGAGAGAGAGAGAGGCAGTGTGAGGAGGGGAGGGTCAGAGAGAGAGGGAGACACAGAATCTGAAGCAGGCTCCAGGCTCTGAGCTAGCTGTCAGTACAGAGCCTGACACAGGGCTCGAACCCACAAACGGTGAGATCATGCCCTGAGCCGAAGTCGGACGCTTTAACCAACTGAGCCACCCAGGTGCCCCATGTGTCTCTTCATCTCAGGGTCTTGAGTTCAAATCCCCACGTTGGGTATAGAGATTACTTAAATAAATAAAACTCAAGGAAAAAAAAGATATTTGTTATCATTTCTAGTTCCTTTCTGGAATCGTCTATTCATGACCTTTGTCCATTTCCTACTGAAGTCAGGACCACTTCATAAGGTTGTTCTGTGTATGAGCTGCACAAAGACAAAGAGAGTACAGTGGCTAAAATCAAGTCTGGCTCATCTACCTGAGCACCCTCAACTGAGGTGGGGCACAGTTTTCTTCTTACAAAGGCTCCTATATACCTGTGTACGTGGCAAGCCTGCACTGCAAGACTAGGTCTAACTACATGGGGTGCCTTTTTTTAATTTATCTGCCCAGAAGGGGGGCGCCCTTTTTTAATGTGCACAAAGGTACCTAGCTAAGGCCTTGATTAGATCATTGTTTTTCTAATCAATTTGTCTCAGTTCTTTATATAGTAAAGCTATTAACTTTTTGCATATTATTTTGTCTGTATTTTCCTTGCTTATTATTTTGTATTTGCTCCACTCATAAATTATTTAAATGCACTCCATATTGCTTTTCATTAACAAAACCTTCATGGAGTTCTAAGTGGCTTGCTTTCTCTTCCTTTTGCTACTGAATATTATTTTGAGTGGTGAGAAATGGTTAGAAGCATATGAAGTTTACCTCCTTGAAGAGCCAATCCCTGATGTCGAAGGCCAGAGCTAGTCATTTGGGGGAACATCTATGTATCTACCTCATCTATCCAGCCATTTAATCAGTATTAATCATTGAGTATTAATTATTGAGCACCTGCTATGTTCCAGGAACTCTGCTAGAATCTGAAAATGCCGAGGTGAATAAATAAAAAGAGACAGCTCTTTCTTTCATGAACTTGCATTGGACACTGTGTATTCAAGTTTAAAATAACTATTAACACTAGCTAACATTTATGAGTGCTCACAGTGTGCCTGGCACTAGTCTAAGCACTCACATGTACTAGCATATTTACTTATCTCACCAACCCTTTGAGGACGTAGGTATACTATTGTCCCCATTTTATAAGTGAGGAAACTGAGGCAGGAGGAGTATAAGTAACTGGATCCAAGATCATACACTGATGGGTAGCTTTGCCAGAACTCGCACCCAGACGGCTCAGCCATCTACCTTCGTATAGGAATCTCACAGATTGGTCACTGGAACTGCCTACTCCCACCCTCTCTTTGCTCCCAGACGGTTTGCTCACAGCAGGCAGTGGGTGGACAATAACCATAAATGGCAGACACTCGAGTCTCTGGGTCTGGGGCTCTGCTCCTACCAACAGCCTCCTCCTCCACTGGTCACTGGCCCCCGACTTCTGACACAGCCTGGTCTCCTGGTGCCAATCTGGACCTGTCCCTCTGTCTCCATTCCTAGTTGTGACCCTTCCTCGTTTCCTTCTACAGCTCATTCTCCTCTTTCTGCCTCTGAAGAACTGGGGTCTGTGAAGGCACAGTGCTACTTCTGTCCCCTTTTCAGTCTTTTGCCTTCCCCTAGGCACCTACATCCGTGTTCGTGGTTTTCAAGTAGTAACCCCAGTGCCTTTCAAAACCTATATGCCGCCTGGGGCGCCTGGGTGGCTTAGTCGGTTAAGCGTCCGACTTTCGCTTAGGTCATGATCTCCTGGTTCGTGGGTTCGAGCCCCGCGTCGGGCTCTGTGCTGACTGCCAGCTCAGAGCCTGGAGCCTGTTTCAGTCTGTGACTCCCTCTCTCTCTGACCCTCCCCTGCTCACGCTGTCTCTCTCTCTCTCTCTCCTAGAAATAAATTAAAAAAAAAAAACAAAAAAAAACAAAAAAAAAAACAAACCTATATGCCGCCAGAATTCCCAGCTGGAGCCCATAAAACACCAGCCATCTATACCCAACTCCTAGCTGAATCCAACAGGTCTGAAACGATACTCCCCAATTTCACGCCCCCAAAGATGTTCTCACTGCATCCTCTGCCACAGGGAACAAATGGTACCACCAGTCACGAAAGCCAGAAACCTGAGAACCATTCTTGACACCTTCCTCCTCCCTACCACCCCCATGTTTGAATCCATCCCCAGGTCCTACTGATTCGATATCCTAAGTATCCCTCCAAAACACCTACTTCTCTCCATCATTCCCGCTATCCTATACACCTGCTCTCAGTCCAAACTATCTTTATCTCTCACCTAAGATTCTTCTTTCTCTGGTCTTCTACTCTTTCCTTTCCTCTACTCTCTCCTTTGTAGTCTGTTCTCTGTACTCCGGCCAGTGATCTCTTTAGAACACATTATGATCTGTCACCCCCTGAAAAATGTATTTTCAACATTTTCCCTATGCTCTTGACTGGTGTGGGGGGTGAGGTTGTGTCATTAGGGAGGAGGGGGCCCCTTTTTCTTCATGCAAAGGTTCTCACCAGCCCATATGCCAATCCTTGCATGGCAGGGTTTAGTTCAACTAGAAAGGATGCCATTTTATGTCTGCACAGAGGGCATCCCCTTTGCTAATTAACACAAAGGTCAAAATAATTAATAAGCTTGAAAGGCCTTCCATAATCTGTTCTCAGCCCACTTCTCCAGCCTCATATATTACCACCTTCCCCTTGTTATCTATGTTCTGGCCATGCTGGTCTACTCTTAGTTCCCCCCTGTGCTAAACCACACTCCCTATGCTCCAGGACCTTTGCACAATTTGTTCTCCCCTACCAAAATGCTTCTTCTCATTCATAAATAGCATCTACTCATACCTTGCATCACAGACTAAGTATCACTTCCTTAAGAATGTGACTGCTGCTAAGACCAGGTCAGAATTCTTTACATGCTTGTTTTCTTTACAACACTTACTTCGTTTTTAAATTGTGCCCTTACTTCTGTGATTATACAGTTAATAAGTATCTCTGCCTCTTGCCTGTCAGTCCCACAAAGGCAAGAATTCTACCAGTCAGATTGCTGGTTGTAAGTAACAGAAACAGATTCTAATAGCAACATGCTCTACCCAACTGAGCAAACTGGCCAGGTGCTATCAAACTGATTCTAGCTACACTTAAGAAAAAAAAAAATTGGAGGGTATGAGTAAGTTCACAGAATCAATGGGAAGGCTGGAGAATGAGATTCAGAAAATGCTAAGCAACTAAGGTTCACTGGACAGTAGGAACATGGCCAAGGTCAAGCGATGAGACAGTCTGATTGAAATGTCCACTGGTGCTGCTGCCAGTGGGTACTTGGCACCCAAGGTGAGCAGTTGTACACGTTGCTGGGAGTAACCAAGCAAGTGGCCTGATATCTGCCTTCATGTCCTTTAGATAAGTGTCCAAGGCAGGAAGGTTCAGTGGCTGAGCCAGGTCATATGCCATATCCTACCAGCCAGGGAACAGGGTCATTGGGCATCCCACTAAGAGTCATATAATGAGGTATTCCCCTCATTCTAGAAGGTTGTGGGGATGCCAGGTAAGCAGGAAAAAAAATACATGACAAATGAACACCAGAGAAACCATATCTGTTCACGATATATCGCCCCAATTAGCACAATATTGGACTTAAAATAAGATAAAAAATATCTGAAGGAATGAGTGAGTGATATACCCTCAGCATTCTTAAAGACACAGGCTGTCCAACTTGGAACTGCTTCAGGATAACCACCTACAGTCACTCATGGTGTCTATACCACAGGTATATCCAGATCCAGGTAAACTGGCCATTCGGTCAAGGTTATTTAGGCAAGATCAGAAGACAGCTCTGTGAGGTAGAATCAGTAGATATTATTAGACTGATTTGATAATGCAAATGTGAGGTTCAAGTAGGTAAACTACCACATTTAAGATCACCCAGCTGAAAAGAGAGAGCCAAGAATTAAAGTATAATCTGCTGACCTAGCTGATATGTTGTATATCACATGTGGTTCAATGGCATATAATACTGTGCTTCCCATCAAAACAGTTGGGTGGACAGAACATTCCTTCAAAGAGCATGAGCTAACAAGGGAGTTGAGAGTAGTCAGTAGTACTAAGGAGACCGAGTCACATCCAGCGTGGGAGCCCTGAGTGTGCAAGACTTCTGATGGTTAGAACGAACCATCCAAGGGATTGGTGCCTCTGTCCTTTCTAAGATGACAGGATGCAATGCGTTGGGAAGCTGAGCTGCTGCTGTTAAACTACCAGTTAACACGTTCAGACCATCACTGTGCATCATTTCTCTTTCCCTTCTCACCCATCTCGGTTTGGCCTCCTTGCACAGTGTGGATGTGAATTTCCCCGGAAACTGAGGACATATGGCTGTGTGGTACCCTGGGAAGCAGCTCTCCTGCCTTTGGTGTACCCTAGCACTGATTGGGCTCAGCTCCCTCCCCACTCTCGCCCTCCCGACAATTCCTTCCTGAAGACTGTCATAAAAAAAAGCAATCAAGAAACCTCTGGTGGTATTTAGCAATGACAGAATGGTTTCAAGAGGAAAATTACAGCTGGAAGATGTCCACCAGGATTCTCTAATGGTTGTAAAAGAAATCCATTATGTTCTCAAACAGGGATTGAGGGATTCTATCTAGATCCCTGAGAATAAGCCTCCCCACTTGCGACTTCACTACTTGGCATGGACCACGGGTCTCTACCCTGCAGTGTTGTAGAGCGTAGTGGGAAAAAGCAGAGACTCTGAGGAGGGAAGCCTTGGATTTGAACTTTAGCTATACTCCTTACCAGCGATATGAATGCAGGGAAGTCCTTTATTTTTGCTTTAGTTTCCTCATCAGTAAAACAGGAACAGCAAAACATATTTCATGTTCCTGGGGTTGTTGAGAAATAAATGAGGGCATCAGGATAAAAACACTGTAGAATGGTGTTTGCCATGTCCTGTGTGCCTAATAAATGGCAGCCATAGGTATTAGTTCAATTTAACACACTTCTCTAAGAGCTTATTAGTTGCTAGGCACCCTGGACAACCCAGTGTGGGTTATAAGGATAACTCCCCCAAGAAACCCCTTTTTCACTAGGAAAGGTTTTGTTCAAAAGAGGATGAAGGAGAGGGCCGTGGGAGAAAGAGCTCTTCTGTAACTAAATACAGAAATGC
This sequence comes from Proteles cristata cristata, assembly GCA_017311185.1. NCBI lineage: Eukaryota > Metazoa > Chordata > Mammalia > Carnivora > Hyaenidae > Proteles > Proteles cristata. The sequence goes on from JAESUZ010003875.1 coordinate 1,611,049, forward strand.
ACCCTGCCTTACAATTCTATAGAGGCCACGGTAGTATATTGGTTGAGTGCATGGATTTCGGGGGCCATCCTCTATATGGTAGACAGAATATGCCCCCCATCACCAAAGATGCCCACTCCTAATCCCCAGAACTTATGAATATGTTACATTACATGGCACAAAGGACTTTGCAGATGTGATTAAGGATAGAGACCTAGGGAATGGGATAATTCAATCTAGCATTATGTGGGTAGACTCAGTCTAATCACAGGTCCTCATGAGTGAGGAACCTTGCCCAGATGTGGCCAGAAAGAGATGAGACAGTGGAAGAGTGGTCAGAGGGATGCAGTGTGAGGCCTCAGCTTGTCACTGCTGGCTGCAAAGAGGAAGGGTGTGAATACGAGCCAGGGAACGTGGGTGGCCCCTGCAAACTGGGGAAAGCCCTTACTTTACATTGCCAGTAAGAAAGCAGAGATCTGGGATCCACAACGGAAAAGGAAGTGAGTTCTGCCAACAACCTGAATAAATAGGAAATATACTTTCCCTTGGCATCCCAGAAAGGAATACAGCTCTGCAGGCATCTTGATTTTTAGCCTCATGAGATTTGTATTGGACTCTGACCTGGAGAATTATAAGATAATGAATGTGTATCAATATAGTAAATTAGTAAAAACTAATACAGTCTGGCTTGCAAACTTCAAAATTAGGAGGCAGTATAGCACACTGGTTAAGAACATGGATTTGAAGGTCAATCTGCCCAGTTCTAATCCCAGATGTGCAGCTTACTAGATCCATGGCCATAGGCAAGGAATTTAACCTCAGTGTCTTAATTTTTTCATCAGGTACATGAATAATGTATAATAAAGCTACTCAAACTAGCTAAAGTAAAATAAAAGACTATTATAGAGACCTAATAATAATGTAATTTCAAAACCAAGACACTTACTTCTTTCTCATATCATAATGAAGGTGTCCCACCTGGCAAGAGCAGCTATTTTATACAAACCAGGTGGACCATGGCTCTGCCTTTATAAATAGGTGACTTCCAAGGTTGTTCTAGCTCCCTAACTGTAGAAGTCCAGGGACAGAGATGTCCCCTTAAGAAAGTACAGTGGAAGTGCTATTCACTAGTTAATTTTTCCCGAAGTTCTTGGGGGGTTTGCTGTCATTCTAACAAGAGTGATCATTTACAAAATACATACTCCATTTTTCATATCCTCTATCTAATCCTTTTTTTTTTTTTTTTAAGTAAACTCTATCCCCAGTGTGGGGCTTCAACTCACAAACCTAAGGTCAAGAGTTGCATACTCCACCAACTGAGCCAGTCAGGCGCCCCTCCTCTATCTAATATATAAAATCAAGCATACTAGATAAGACTCTACCTATTTTACGAAGGCGCCTGGGTGGCGCAGTCAGTTAAGCATCCAACTTTAGTTCAGATCAGGATCTCACGGTTTGTGGGTTCAAGGGTGGAGCCTGCTTGGGATTCTCTCCCCACCGACCCACTCCTTCCATGTGCTCTCTTTCAAAATAAGTAAATAATTAAAAAAAACAAATAAGAAAAAACCAGGAGTCTGAAAGACCAAGTAACCTCTTAACCAAAGTAGCTTTCTCATTCAAGTGATATTAACAAGCTAAAGAACAACATGACAATTTAAGAACAGAAATGATCAAGGAAACAATAAAATAAACAGGTTACTAAACAGGGAGACAAGTGGAATGAACACTAGACCAGATAGAATTCCGGGTATTGGCGCTCTAGGGTCAGGCTGCCAATATCTGCCTGACTTGAGAAAATCCATTCTCCTCCCTGGGGCTCCATTTCTTCATCAGCAAAATAGAGTCCTAGACTCAATGGTCTTTTGCCAGCTCTGACACTCTGTGATTCTATCTGGAAAATAGCGAAGCCAAAAATATGTGAGCAGGGGAAAATGATACGATTTTAAAAACTGCTCCAATTAAGGAAATAGCAAGAGTGGAGAAAGTCCCGGGACCGAAACAAGGAAACCAGATGAGCCTCCCACGGGGCTCACAAGACAAGCCGTGACCTGTTTGGTGAGCCACACCTGCTCCTCACATTCCTTCCGAAGACAGTCCCAGGTCTGTGCACACTGCAGTGAAAAGGAGTTCTGAGGGGAACTCCTGGAGGTAGAGACTAAACCCTTGCATATAGCTAGTTCTAGATAATCCTGCCCTCTGCAGATGCAAGCTGAGTTTCAAAACCTAGGTGTGAGGGGTTCTTCCTTGATACAAGCGAAGAAGAAACATGTCTCAACCCGCTTGGTGCATAGCAACCTGGGCGAGGAAGCCAAAGACAAAGGTTCTCATCCCTGGCTTTGGCACAGGGGGGATGTGTGATTCTGAACTACCCAAGCTCTTTAGACCTTGGTTTTCTGACATGTGAAATGGATCAGATCTATAAGAGAGGAGCAAACTTAAGATACCCTGAACTCTAGGTGCCAAGATTGTTCCAGGCACTATTATCAATTACTTCCTTTAATCTATGCATTGATGAAAGAGGTCTATAGTCTCACCCAACAGACAGGGAAACTGAAGGAGGTAAGGGACTTACCTGCCTGGTGCAGAAGGATTTGAACTCAGGTTTGTCATCACTTGGATTATTTCCAGGAAGCCAGTGTCTCAAAGATGATTCATGTACAAAGTGCTTTCGTGAAGTATTAAGTGCAACAGTGCAAAGACTCTTAGTCTTGAATTAATGTAGACATTTAGAAATTATCCAGAAGGGATAGTCTATGAAGAAATTGGCATTTTCAGGGCTTTTTCCTTTGTTTAGCCTCCACTCAACCCTAAATCTGTTTATTTTGTAGGCAGTCAAGTGAGTTTTTTGAAGCGACTCTAGAAACAATGGCAGTTTGGTGTAGTAAAAGGAATACTGGACTAGGGAATGAGAGACTGTCTAGTTTCCAGCTGTGCCACGGAAACATTCATCTCGAGAAGTCAGTCGCCTGTTCCATTTGTAAAATGAGGGGCTAGGTTTGAGGTCATGGCCAACCTCTTTGAGCTAAGGCTATTCGATGACTCCGGGAAGCTGAATGAGTGGAGTCTCACACTCACAGTTCCCATTCTGACCTTGGGCCCTTCCACTTTCAGGAAGCCATGGTCTCCCCTCCTCTTAAGCTTCATCTGAACCAGAGAGGACTTTGGTGGGGTGGGGTGGGGGGTGGGGGTGGGGTGGCCCCTGCTAGGAAATGTCACCCTAGCAGGTGTGCTTACAGACTTAGGGATCCGCCAGCCACAGCCCCAAGCTGGGAAGGACGCAGCTGAAAGATAACTCCCTCAATTCTTACCGGTGTTTCTACCTTTGTGGGGTAGGCCTAACCACAGAGCAGGCGCGAGAGGAGGCACCAGAGATGGGTTTCAGGGGAAGAAACTGAGGTCCTGGGTTTACCTATTTGCTGTCAGGTGTAGCAACCACTCCCTCCCTTGTGCACACCCACGGTTGCTCCAATTTCCCAGTAAGTGCCCTAACTTGTTTACCTCTAGGCTACCCGACAGTGGCCTTCTAACACACTCCACGTCACATAAATGAATGCAAAGGAGCGAAAAACAGGAAATAAGCATGAAGGAGGCAGGCTGCCAGTTTTTACAGCTAATAGGAAGCAGAAGTTTTTTAAAGTGTGTTACTGATGAAATTTTAGGAAAACAACCTGGGCGTGTGCCACCCCCGCACTTCCCCAGCCAGAGAGAGCAGAGGGCCCACTACAGACTACCTGTAACTACATGGAAGCGTCCTTTAACCCATCTGGGAGCCACACTACTTGGCAATGAAGTAAACTGCCACGGGCTAAATGGACATAATACCACTACTTCGAAGCAGGGCTGGCATTCAAAGGAACTACTTGCATTTCTTTCTCCACTGGAGACTCTTTAGAGAACCTAAAGCTGGTCCCCTTTCCCTACAACAGCAGCTAGTTTCAGCCTCCTCCTTCAGACCCACCCTCATGCAGTCTGAGGGAGGCTTCCGAACAATCTTACTTAGAAAAGCCAGTATTTATACCAGCCTGTTCATGCCTATCAGGAAACACCAGAGCAGTAAAATGAAATGCCTGCTCCTGAAAAAAAAGAAGGAAAAGAAAAGAAAAGTGTTAGAATTTGAAATAAGAAATCAGAGCCCAGGGAAATGAGAGGACCTGAAAATTATATAAATCTGGAGCGAGCTTCCACAAACTCCATCTTTTGGTTTCTGCCTTTTCCATATTTTATTACATTCGTCTTAAAAAAAAATCACATTCGCTTATCAACGACAAAATATGTACAAACATTTTACAAAAGAAACATTACTAATATCAGCTCTGATCGGGGCGCGCTGAAGAACAGACGCGGAGTTTCGAGGGCAGAGCCCGCCCCCAAACAAAGACATCTCAAATGTGTTCAGGCAGCTGAGACCCGCTTCCTTCCCGGTGACAAGCACATGTGGTCGCTAACACAGACGACAGCAAATGAGGACGCTGTACCGGCCCAGTGGGCGAACTCCTTTTCTCACCAGTAAGGCCACGACACAAGTGGAGCTAATCAAATAACTTAACCCAGGACAGTGAAAGCGCCGTTCCCCCCACCGAAGCGCATTTAAGCCTTCAACGTCGATTGCAAACGATGCTGGATGGTAACAGAGACACGTGGTTCTTAGAACCCTGCGCCAAACTTCCCGTCCCTCTTCGAGCCAGGTTTCTTGCTGGACTGAACGGGGTGGAAGCTTGGAAACGCTTCGTCTGAAGGCAGAAGTCAGAAAGAGGTGAGTCCAGAATCTATTAAACTCGAAGGGGTGGGAAGAGGCAGGAATTGGAAAAGACAAATGTCTCCTTTGGGCCGCGAGTCGAGAAGCACGGCTCACTTCGGTCTGGGTACCCTGCGCCCCCACCCCCACCCCTGCCCCGCCGGTACCTACAAGCTCGGTTCCTTTCTCAACTCCCCCAGTTCCTTGACCTCCACCTTCCTGTACTTCCCCGACCTCCTCCGGTTGGTGATCACCAGGACAGCCACGCCGGCGACGAGGGCCACCACGACCACCACGATGACGGCGACGAGGCCGGCCGTGAGGCGCTTCATGGAGAACTCGGGGGGCTTCTCGTCCAGGTAGTAGATGAGCGTCCGCTCCACCAGGAGGGGCTCGCCGCGCACGCGCACGTCGAGGCCGCCGCGGCCCGGGAACAGCGACTCGCCCTTGACGTCCCTCTCGAAGTAGTAGGCGGCGTCGGCGATGTCCACGTCTCCGGGGGCCTTCTCGGACGCGTTCTGCCGCAGCTCGATCTGGATGGTGGGCTGCTCGTAGTGCACCGCTGCCACGAACCTGGGGTGTAGCCGGTAGCGCTCGCGGAAGAGCCGCCGCAGCTCGGCGTCCAGGTCCGAGTGGTTGAAGGCGCGGGCGGCCGGGCGGTGGCGCAAGTCGATGAGGATGTGGTGGGTGCGCACGAGCTCGTCGCAGCGCAGGCTCTGGTCGCCCTTGTCGGTGCGGCGCACGCCCACCGAGTTCACGCACCAGCACACCGACGTCTGGTTGCACTGGCGGGCCTTGAAGCGGCCCTCGTGGTCGCAGTCGGGGTCGTACAGGCCGTCGTTGTCCACGAGCGCGTGCTCGCTGGGCCGCACGAGCGCGCGGCCGCTCTTGGGGGCGCTCATGCGCGCCTTGAGCAGCAGGCACTTGGAGGTCAGCGTGGAGCAGTCCACCGGGAAGCCGGAGCCCAGCGCGCGGCACTGGCAGCGGCCGCCGGGGCCGTCCGCGCGGCACAGGGTCATCTTGTTGGTGGGGCACGTGCAGTTGTCCTGCGCGGCCGCAGGGCCGGTCGCCGCCGCCAGGAGCAGCAGCAGCAGCAGCGGCAGCTGGGGCGACGGCGGCGCGAGGCCCGGCTCCCGGGCCATGGTGGGGACGCGGCGCGCGGACGGGACGCGGGCGGACCAGGCGCTGGGGACTCTGCGAAGCTCCGGCTCCGCGCGGGGACAGTCTCCGGGCATCTGCCGCGGGCCGCTCCCTCCCGCTCTTATACTCCGCCCGACCTGCCCGGCTGGTTCGGCCGACTCACCCTCTGGTATTTGGGTGACACATCCCGCCCCCCGTCACCGTCCCACGGAAGGCACAGCCCGCCCTGCGCCGCCCGCGATAGGATCAGGGGAGCGGTGGCTGCTCCCGCCTCCTCGGGACCGAAAGCCCGGGAGAAGAAAACCGATACTCACCTGCGGGCTGCGGGGGCCCCGCCCCCGGCCCGCCCGGTCCCCGCTGGGGAGGGGCCGCGGTCCGCGCCGACCTCCGAGGGCGTCCGGGCTGCCCTCCTGGACGCGAATTCCTAGGAATTTCATTGAAAAGTAGGGGGCGCCAGGTCGTCTCGCTTTCGCCCCCTACCCGCTTCCCCTTCTCGCTCCGTTTCCCACCCCCTATCGCTACCCTACCGCCAGGCCTTACAGTAGCAGTCGCTGCATAGTTCACAGCTCTCACGCATTATCTCATCCTCTCCTCGGCCCTGACAGGTATTATACAGTGTTTCAGAGCCATTTCATAAGCGATGCAATTGAGGCCGCGACGTAAAGTCACTCAGCCGTCAATATCCCCAGACTCTTCCTTCGTAGGGGTCTGTGGTTATTCTGCCTGGCAGTTATGAATACCTTACATCAGTGTGTATGGAAGCTGAAAGTTAGGAAGCAGTTTTTGTTACTCACCATATCATGAGTAACACCCGGGTGCCCTGGTGTCCAATGCGTCAGAAGTTCTGTTAAACACCTTTTTCCTCTCTACACACACACACACACACACACACACACACACACACACACACACACACAGAAACAAATAATACTTCTACATGAACTCAGTCTCGACAGACAAAAAAGAACTCGTTCTTAAAAAGAACAAGCAAGACTATAAGGGGTTCTTTGTACAACTTGATTCTAAAAGAATCAATCGTTGCTTTTCTTTTTCTGTGTCCCGTGTTAGTAGCCGAACCACTGCAAATGAGGAAAGAATGGAGACTGTGGGAAACTGCTGGTCCGCCTCTGTGTGGCTACTTTAATGGGATGGAGGGGTTGCAATCTCTTTCTTGAATCATTGAGAAAGTCTGGGGTTTCAAAGCTGTGGTAAAATTAACAATAATTAGCAAGCTGTAATTATTCCCAGCTCCTCCGTTCAAAGCCCATTTTATGTGTTCAGCATTTAATGAACACCAGCAGCAGCACAAGGGTGTTGTTTAGCACATGAAAGCCGGCGAGGCCTCTGCCCCATTAATTCTCAGCAATTCTTGAGGCGGGCAGGTGGAAATACATCATTCTGCATTTACAGGTAGAGAAAGCAGAGTCACGTGAGGGGCAATTTCTTACCCACAAGCACCAGGCATTGTGGGAATGCTCATTGGCTCTCTACCCAGACTGTCTCTGTTTCTCTGGTTAGGTTCTTCCTTCTTCCCTTCCTTCCTCTCCTTCCCCTCCTTTCTTTCTTTCTCTTCCTTCCTTCCTTCCTTCCTTCCTTCCTTCCTTCCTTCCTTCCTTCCTTTCCTTTCTTCCCTTTCTTCCCTTTCTTTCTTTCTTTCTTTCTTTCTTTCTTTCTTTCTTTCTTTCTTTCTTTCTTTCATGAGCAGGGGAGGGGCAGAGAGAGAGAGAGGATCCCAAGCAGGCTCTGCACTGCCAGCACAGAGCCCCACCAGGACTCCATCCCACCAACTGTGAGATTATGACCTGAGCTGAAATCAAGAGTTGATCGCTTAACCAAGTGAGCCACCCAGGCGTCCCTAGAATTTATACTTTTTAAGTAGCAAACAAGATCATATATGACTTGGGCAAGCTACTTCTCTATGCCTTAATTTCCTCATCTGTAAAATGGGGATAATAAAAGTACCTACCTAACAAGGTAGATGTGAGAATTAATGTAGATAAACTGCTCAGAAGAGTATCTGTTATAACAGTATCTGCCCTTGTAAGCGTGGATAGGTATCAGCGGCTGTCATGGCTACCACCACCACCACCATCATCATCATCTTCATCTTGATTCTGCTAGTGTCTCCAGTCTTCTTCACATTTTCAAGCATTTATAAAGTCATATACCAGTAGTCTCCCTTCATCTCTTTAGTGCATAATTGTGTGTTTCTACTGAGCCCTTGGATCACCTCCAGGAAGCGTCCCCCTATAGACCCTGTCTATCGGACTCAGGGGAGTGCTCCCTCTCTGTGCTTTCCTAAACCCTGTAACATACCAGAGCAGCAACACTAACTTTTCTGGGCTTCTATCTGCCCATGTGTAAAAGGGAGATAACAGCATCTCTTTATTTCATGAACCATTCTAACAACCAAATCTAAAATAGATGAGACAGTAGGTACCAAAATTTTATACACTATACGGCACTGTAAAAATGTCAGGCTGCATTTTAATTTTTTTAATATCCCATCTTTTTACTTTTCCAGCTCCTGACTAGGTAACAACAATCCTCTACATGGAGCAGAGCTGCCTGCTTTCCAGTGCTTCCCAGGCAGGAGAAAAGCTAATGGGGAAGGGTTCTAAGGGCCGAGCAATGTCCACAATGGTGGCTTTGACTGCTTAGCTAGATCAGCCCCAAATGGTTGGACCTTGCTCAGGCTAGAGCTCTGAGGTCTCCAAACCTTGGCTTTTTCATCCATGGTAAGTGTGTGGAGGACAAGGATCCAAGGAGCCCATTCTCAGTATCCTTTGTGGAAGATGGAGGGAACCCCCCCCCAACCTTTCTTAAATTTTATGGTCTGCCAGGCTTTCCCCAACAGGCACACAAACCCTATGATGAGTAATGTTTTCTGTTATTTTTTCAATGTGTTTTTATTTTTCTTTTGTTCATTTTAGAGAGAGCGCACAAGTAGGGAAGAGGGGTAGAGGGGCAGAGGGAGAGGGAAAGAGAAAATCTTAAGCAGGCTCCAGGCACAGCACGGAGTCTGATGTGGGGCTTGATCCCATGACCCCGGGATCATGACCTGATCCAAAATCAAAAGTCAAACAGCTGAGCCACCCAGGTGCCCCTTGTGTTTATTTATTTATTTTTAAAAGATTCTTTTGGTAGTTAGTTGGAAAATATTTTATTTTTTAAGTAAGCTCTACACCCAACATAAGGCTTGAACTTACAACCCCAAGATCAAAAGTCACATGCTTTACTGACTGAGTCAGCCAGGCACCCCTATGATGAGCTTATTAAGTAAGCACAGCCTCAGCTCTGATTCTCCCTTCTCTTTTATCTCTTACCTGCCTAGGTCTGCAAAATATCACGTGCTTTAGCTCTTTGTATTTGTTTAAATTTAATTTTCAAGTATTTAACTAAAGTATTGTCAAATGAACCTTATCTGAGCACTACAGCCCCAGCACCAGCATATATTAGGGGCTCAGTAATGTTTATTGGGTTAATTAACATTGGGTTGTTTCCAGAATGTTACAGTATCAATATACATTCCTAGGAGTGTTCACTGTGACCATTTCAATTCTCTGCTAGCCTATTTCTCACTGCCTACTCTAGCCATGAACCTCGATCCTCACCCTAATCCAAACTTCGAACAACCAGTTTCAAGGAAGACTGAGTAATGATGAACTGTTACTTTTGCTTTTATGCATGATCCCAAACTTTCATCAGACTGTGGCTATAGGGAATGGGGATACAGTGTGACTAGTCTATGAGCAGGCAAGGATGCTGGAGGAAAGCAGCCCAGGAAGGCTGAAGGAAAATCACTTTGGATCTAGTGAGACTTAGGCTCAAATCCTGGCTTCACATAACTCACTGGCTGTGTGATTTTATACAAGTCACTTCACTCCTCTGAGCCTCAATCTCCTTAATTATAAAATTTCATGTCTACACCTGAAAACGTAATGTCTACATCTCCCCAACATCTGTGAAAAGGATAATTTCCCACTTTGTTATTATGAACGTGCTTTTCCTCAGTTGAACTTCCTACTTCTCATATTCTAACACTCAGTTTTCTAAACTGGTGTTGACTATCTGACTTTCCTTGGTATGAGACCGATACCAGCTCATCAGTTTTATATTTAAGGATGTGATTTATAAAAACAAAACACAAGAACAAAACCCTAGTTGATTAGTAAAAAAAAATACTTACCATCTATAATTATTTTAATAATTCAAGATAAAGAATACAAAATACCCAACACAGTGTTTGCCATATAGTAAGTAGAATTAACCTGAGCTGTTATTATCCGTCGTCTCAGGGGTGTGAGGATGCTTTGAGATCATTAAAGGTTTCTGCACAAAGCTGGTGACTATGGGGGTTGACGGAGATCAGGCCCAAGGAGCTGTTAGAGAGGAGAGCTGCCCCAGGGCCCTATGTCCACCTGGCCCTGTATTTTACAGATGTGGAAACAGAGACCTTGGGAGGAGAGGAGAAGGACTTGATCACAGTCATATGCTTGTGCGTGGTGAGGCCTGGCCTAGAATCTGGGTCTCCTGACAGCACACGTACATACAAATTAGCAAAGACGGAAGAGGACCGAAGGGGTCAAGAGGAAAGAGTCTGATCTTATTTTTCCTCGGATCTTCTTTTCTTTTTCTTTCTTACCCTTACTTAGAAAGTTCTGGTTTTGCGAAAGGCAAAAAAAAAAAAAAAATAGCTACTTGTGTAGGGCACAGCAGGGGGCCCACACCTGAAACCCTAGGACTTATACCATTAACTACCACTTCCTCCCACACTAGAGTGGAAGTGTTCCTTGCTGTCTGCGTTGCTGCGATGAAACAGCCTGTGTTTGAATTCTGCCCTGCCAGGCCACGGACAGGTCTTTCTGCTCGGTTTCCTGTTTTGTAGAACAGAGACGATGTTGCTTCTTAGAGACATGGTGGGGATTCCATGGTGTGACATCTGTGAAGCTGCCTGGGCCAGGTTGGGAAGATGCCTCACTCCTCTTCTTGGCCTGACCATAGTCAGCTCTGGCCTCTCTCAGGCGCAGCCACTGAGACAATGGGTGATGCAAGAAGTCTAGTCAGGGTTTCCCTTCCTTATCAGAGACAGCTTGGAGCCCTAGGGAAAGCAGGTGATCCTTCAGCCCAAGTGCAGAAAATACAGAGAAGTGGGCTGCAGTGCTTGTTAGCTCAGGATGGAGGAAGGAGGCCCCAAGAAACCATGGAAAGAGTGGGAAGTCAGCCCAGGGGCTGGAGAGCAAGGGTGCGAGGGTGCAAACAACCAAATAGATAAGGGGTACATGATTCTAGCTTTAATGTTTCATTTCTTTAAAAATGTGAAAAAAAAAAGGTATTACAAAGTATTATAATTCAAAAGAGCTGGGGGACAGATATACTTTCCATATTTTCTTCTTATTATTAAAATCTTTATAATACAAACATTTTTAAAACAAGTCAATTCCTCAAATTAAGTTTTAGAAGAAGTATTTGGGGTAAAATTTCTGTTTTTGCTTCTAATTGTCTTCCCCCCCACATTTCCATAGTTTCTGTTATTAATATGAATTGCCATGTACTAATTACCAGCACTGTACCAGACACTTTATAAAGAGATCTCCAATAGTCCTTCTAGCACCTCTACAAAATAATTACTCTTGTTCGCATTCGCCTGTTGAGGAAGCTGAGGGTTAATTAAGATTACATTGCTAGGACTCAGCGGAGGAAGGACTTGAGCCCAGGTCTGGTGACAGGGACGTCTGCACTTCTCTCTGACAAAGTTTAGTGTCTTGCTGAAGAGTCTTCAGTGAGCATGAGTAGATGGAAGATGTAAGAGAGGTAAAGTGGGTATGGTTTGTAAAGTAGGTGTGGTTTGGGTCTGGGCTGCTTAAGGGATGGAATGTCTGATCTTTTCACTTTTCTGGAAAAGATAATAGTTTCTGTGTTGCTTGTTTGGGTGGGGCCTCAGTTTATTAGGAGAGGCTGGCTGTGCCCTCTGTGGCTCTGCTTGGCCTTCGCAGTCCATCAGGATTTGAAAAGTGACTGCAGCTTCACCTGAAAAGTGTGTGTCACAGTTTCCTTTCAGTATTCCCTACCTGGGACCTGCTCTTCATGATCTCCTTGTCATGATCTCCTCATCAGGAATTCCAAACCATAAGTGGCCTCTCCCCTCCCATCCCATCTGGTCTCTAACGCTAGTGGCAGCCGGCTTCTTTTCCAAGGTCTTACACTCAAGGAAAAAGCCGATGAAATACCCAAAACCTTTGTAGTCACTCTGTAGTTGATCTTGCTGGCTCTTGGGCCCATTGTTTCTGGAGAGGTTTGGCAGCAAATGAGCAGAGATTGGGAAATCTCATCACAACATCCTCAAGGCAGTCACATTTCTCCAACCCTATGTTTATGAGTCATGGTGCTTCCTTTCCCAGAGCTAACCCACTGAGGTGTGATGCTCCCTTCAGGTGTGTGGAGGTGTGACTGTTTCTGAGCACTTCCGGTCCTTCCAAGGTGAGAGCAGTGGTGACAGCTCTCAAATGTGCTGCTGCCTCTCCCAAACTAGCCTGCCTGCCTTGGGCAGTGCTGGCCCAAGGGGTGCTCCTTAGGGCTATTGAGAAGGACATCAAAGGTCCTTTATTCCAGTCTCCCGCCCAAAGGACTATAGAGTCCTTTCTCCAAGTCCTGAACAGGCACTGATGTGCTGCTTTGGTGATGAATCAACCGAGCTCCCCACAAGACAGCCCGGCCCAATCCCAACCAGCTCCATGAGAAAGTTCATCATAATATTCAAGGAAACTCTGTGCTTCTGTGATCTTCACAAACTGAATTTCTGTTCTCAGAGCAATGCAAAGTATTATATGTAGTTCAACACATGATGTTATGGAACAAGGCAGTCTTGGAAGATACCAGCCAAGGATGCTGCAGAAAGTTATGAAGGAGGGTTTGCTTCTGTTGAGCTGCCTCTCTCCTCTGTCTAGGAGAGTAGGCGTAACCCCAACTGTCCCCTACCTGTCGACTAATTCCCTCTTTTCTTGGAACAGATGGCGTCTGGGTATTTGTAAAATCTACAATATACAGAGAGCCTGTTATGGGCCAGCTGCTCACATGAGTTATCTTTATCCTTACATCATCTAAATGAGGTAGGTTCTGTTTTTCTTGCCTCACAAATAAGAAACTCGTGCCAAAGGGCACTTGCCCAAGAATCTATAGATAGTAAATGGCAGAGCTGGAATTCACGTTCATTTTTGTCTGGTTCTGAGGTTGTGGTCTTTGTTACACCATGCTGCTACAGACCCTGTGAGTTTCCCGAATACAGATGTTTTAGCCTCCACGATATCTTTGTACAAGTTCACTCCTCTACAAGTTCAAACCACATTGTCACTTTCTTTTTCTTCTATAGCTACTGAATCAGAGCACCCAAATAGTCTCCCAGCTGAATCCAAGTAATGATGCGGCTTCAATTTCATAGGACAACTTATACTTTTGCTATCTGGCATCTTGGCTGAACTCACCCACTGAGGGGAGCAGACAAGACATTACGCACTCTGTGCAGATTAAGAAAGTCCAGCCAGGCACAGGTTAGTGGCTTGTCCAAAGCTCAAGAGCAGGACAGAACCTTCCAGCCTTCCTGGCTGCAGACACTTTCCTTAGCTCTTGTGCTGCCTTCCCACTGGCACGGGCGCCCCTGCCCTGTCCTGTGCTGTGGTTTGCCCTCTGCTCGTCCCTGCCTCTGTGGCTGTTTATCTGGAAGTGTCAGATCCCTCAACCCAGGAGCCGGCTATGCAGAGGGGTTTGCACTCCTACCCTCAGCAGCGTGAGTCACTAGACATTCACTGTGGACGGAAGTGGAGGCAAGGAGGAGTGGGAGAGAGGAAAAGTTCAGAAGTCTGGGGAGAATGAGAAGGCGGGAAAGAGGAGACTTCATTGTTCTCCAATGCGGGGATGTCTGGGTCCAAGACAAAGGACCAGGAAGCCCCCAATGTTCCTCTGGTCGAAGTGAGATGTAAGAAATTCAGTTTATTTCTTTGGATTCATGTGGGAAGTCCTGACTCTGTCAGCTAACCTTCAGCTATAACTTTTCAAACTGTGGCTATTGGCAAAATGAAGACTGTCCTCCAAAGCTTCTCCAAGAATATAGGAGGCTGCCGATTGGACAGGCAACAGGGAGCCAACAGAAGTAACCTGCCCAGCATCATGCACCTCCTTTCCCCACCCACACTACTAGTTGCTCATACACCCATTCACCGTCTCTTTATCCAAGCAGCCAGGCCTCTGGAATTCCTTTCTAGCGCTTACCAGTGTCTACCATGTGCCAGGTCTGTACTTGGCCAAGGGGCTGAAGGGCAAACCGCACCTAACCCCTGACTCTGAAGAGCTCACAGTCCACACAGCAATACCATCTAGTCAGGGTTCAATTCATATTTGTTGAACAGATAACATAGAAACGCAAAATATTACGATAAAGGGTTATGCAGTGCAGTTCCTGCTCTCTCCACCAACATGGGTTATTCACCTAGTTCAGAATATATCACTAGAAAAACCTAACTTGCTCTTAATTAAGCGTGTTGGCCTTTTCTCATTTTTCTCAGGAATGAGTACGTAGGGCTTTGAGGGTAGAAAGTGAGGGAAAAACACAATCCAATAGGTAACATGTATGTAAAAAAGACGACTGAAAGAAATAACGTTTGGGCAGCCTAAAAAAAATAACACTTGAAGGACAAAAATGACAACCCAAATTGGTAACATCAAAGAATGTGAAGCCTGCAAATGACTAGTCCAGTCGTTCTAATCTGTTTTGAGTCATGGAATCCATTTCTGAGGAGTGTCAGATTCTCTCCCCAAATAAGTATAATTGTGCACAGACACTAACCTTTACCCTAAACTCATTAAATTGATCAGGTTTCCAGTGGTGGTATCTCGGATTCCCTGGAGTTTATCTCAAGGACCCTCCCACCCTCAACTCAATCTCTGATGGAGTTCAATGGCTTTGCCTCATTTAGCAGAGATCACGCCATGACTTCTTCAAGGTCACACAGGCAGTTAGTGAAAACATTCCTTTGGTTTTAAGAAGGAATGCAGAAACCAGCTGCTTGAGTTCAAAGCCTGATCTTATCATTTGCCAGCTATTTGATTTTCAGTAAAAACACTTAACTCCTCTAGGCCTCTTGTGTTCTCATCTGTAAGAGGGGGATAATAGTTACCTACTTCGTAAGGTTATTGTGAGGATTAGGACTTCATCTATGTGAAAAACCTAGAGCAGAGATCAGCAGACTGTTTTTGTAGAAGACTAGATAGTAAATATTTTAAG
Organism: Proteles cristata cristata; assembly: GCA_017311185.1. Taxonomy (NCBI): domain Eukaryota; kingdom Metazoa; phylum Chordata; class Mammalia; order Carnivora; family Hyaenidae; genus Proteles; species Proteles cristata. Next base: position 1,626,180 of record JAESUZ010003875.1, read on the forward strand.
CTTTGTTGGTGAAGGAGCAAAATTCATGGCTGTTCTGGGCATACTTGTATACAATACAGGGGCGCCTGAGTGGCTCAGTTGGTTGAGCGTCGGACTTCAGCTCAGGTCATGATCTCATGGTTTGTGGGTTTGAGCCCTGCACCGGGGTCTGTGCTGACAGTTCAGAGCCTGGAGCCTGCTTCAGATTCTGTGTCTCTGTCTCTCTCTACCCCTCCCCTGTTCATGCTCGCTCAATCTCAAAAATAAGTAAACATTCTAAAAAATTTTTTTAAGAAGAAAGAAAGAAAAATGTAAAATATTCTTGGATCGCGGACCGTATACAAACACAGCATTTGGCCCACGGTTTGTAGTTTGCTCATCGTTAGCTTAGAGCAGCACGTGGCCCAGCATAAATGCTAGTTTCTGCTGTCCCAAACCAGGACTTTTTCAAATGCCAGGATTACCTCCACATGGCACAATTCACAGTAGGAAACAAGGTGCTGGCCGCTCAACTCAGCCAACCTGTTTGTTACAAATAAGTTGACGTTGCAAAGGAGTTATGGAGCCTCCCTGCCCCTCCCTGTTGCAGAGGGCTTCCCATCCGCATCCGGCTTAAGTAGGCAAAGCAGCTAAAGCTGGAATTATTTTCAGGGCATCAAGTCAGATGCCAGCTTCACAGGGCAGAGACAGGAGGGAGGAGCTGGAATGGGGACCACAGGCCTCAGTTTCTGGGGAGGGGCAGAAGCACAGGAAAGAGAGAGGTACCCATGTTCTGGCCCTGGGGCACTCTGCGATCTTTCAGCCACGGGGTATTGGGAAAGCCCTGACTCTTGTACCTATAGGTGGCCAGTTCTGCCAGCTCAGCCACCTTCTGCCTATGCCTACCTTCCCTGACTGCAGAAACTCTAGACACAAATGTAATCAGTTTGTGAGTTTGAGGTGACCCCATCATCTATTCATAACTGCTCCCTTTTACTGATGGGAAAACAAAGGTCCAGGTTGGGGAAGTGACTTGCCTGAGATCAGATAGCAAGTAGAACTGCACCGAGATTAGAAACCCGAGCTCCTGGGGCACCTGGGTGGCTCAGTCGTCGGTTGAGCGTCTAATTTCAGCTCCAGTCGTGATCTCATGGTTTGTGAGTTCGAGCCCTCTGTAGGGCTCTGTGCTGACAGCTCGGATTCTGTGTCTCCCTCTCTCTCTGCCCCTCCCTCCCTCATGCTTGGTCTCTCTCATTCTCTCAAAAATAAATAAACATTAAAAAATAAAAGAAAAAAAGAAACCTGGCTCCTGCCCTCCAGGTCAGTGCTTCTCCCCTACCTGCATTAGTACAAGTTTCTGTCTTTGGCACACAATGGAAACTGGCAGAGGAGTTATTCATTCTGTGTGTGTGTGTGTGTGTGTGTGTGTGTGTGTGTGATCATCAAGTGCAGCTGGATTCAACCTGGAAACAGCTCTTTGCAAAGTACATCCACTTGTTTAGCTCACTCTGAGCGCCTTCTAGGGTCCAGCTCTGTGCTGGGTGTGAAAGATGAAAAAAGATCCAGTTTGTGTTTTTGAGGACCTCAGCTTACAGTTTGATGTGATTATTGTTACTCATTAGTAAACACAAAGGTCAGGCATGGAGGTGGCCAGTCATCAGAGTTTTTGTGCCAGCTCAATAGGGACATCCACTCGTGATGTTTATACTGGCCCACCTCTCTGGGGAGTCAAAGAAGTATATCCCCTCCAGAATTGTGATGCCCTGGGGTACCTCTTCCTTACATGTCTCCATGGGCTTCCTCTCTCCATTCAAACCCTGCTCTTAACCAAGGGTCCCCTTGGGAGTGAAGAAAGTCACATATACCAAGCATGATTTGGCTAAGCATTTTTACATAGCGCTAGCTAATTCAGCCCACACAGAAAGCCCGTCACATAGGAACTGCCACACCAGTGGAGAACTGAGGCCCAGAGCGGGGAAGAGCCTTAACCAGACTCACATGGCAAGTGCATTCTAGAGCCTGCATTCCAATGGTTTGTCTACTCTACAATCTGCACGCCTTCCGCTGGAAAATGGGTCTAAGGTTAGACATGGTAATGGGGTTGTTGGGTGGTGTGGGGGAGATAGCTCTTGCTGACATGCTAGTCCAGTGCCTGGTACATCATAAGTGTTCAACACATGCCCTACCTCCCCTTCCCCTTCTCTCCCATCACCCCTGCTCCATCCCAAAGAAATTCATGACTTGCCAACGACCAGAGAAATCCTTCAGCAGTAAAATAACACCCAACTGTTTTTGAGCTCCCTGTGGTGTAGGCTTATGGCGTATCTGATTTAATCCTCACAAATATGCTATAAACTAGGCACTATTATTAGCTCTACTTTACAGATGATCGAGCCAAGGCAGTGACTTGCTCAAGACCACACAGCTAATAAGTGATGGATTCAGGATCCAAAACTCTGGTCTGTTTGAGTCTGAAGCCCATGCTCTTAAATAGTAAAGGGTGTGTTGGTGCCTGAATTGACACTCCTATGCCAAGTGCATGCCTGGCAGGCTGCCTGATGGAGCAGGACTGGGCAGGCCACTTAATGAGGGGACTGACCTGGGGAAGGAATGAGGTCACATTCCAGGAGGCTGAGGCAAGGCAGTCCAAGCATCGCTTCAAAAGACTCACTCTCTTGGAAAAAAACTAGCAGGGCTGGATACCTTTGCCAAATAAGAAAACTGGGTACACAAAAGGGACATCAGGGCCAAGCAAAGGACTCAGCCTTCCAGGGCCAGAGCCCTGTAGGGGACCAGTCGCTCAGACTCCTGTGAGGCTGGACCCAAAAGCAGAAGCCATTGACATCACTATCCAAGCCTGTCTTCTTCCCATGTCCTGTCTTCTTCCCATGTCCACTCCTAAACTCCAAAGAATCAACTGGCCTTTCTTTCAGGCTTTTTATCCCTCTGCGCGTGTGCCTTAAACACTTTTTACCCCTCTGTGCATGTGCCTTAAACACATTATTAATTAATTCACTTATTTTAGAAATGTTTTGGAGCACCTGCTTTATTCCAGGCACTGTATTAGAAGAAGTGCATATGGTGCGTCCACTACTCCCATGTACCTTACCATCCATGAGGAAGCCAGATATTAAACTAAAAGTGGGCATTATGTTAGGCGAAGTACAGGAACTAACTTCCTGCTTTCCTTCCTTTCTTCCACTGTCTGTCTCTTCCCCCTTCTTCCCTTATTTCCGCAAGTACTTATTAAGTGCCAGGTAGATGCCAAGCTTGGGCTTGGTGTTGGGGATAAAACAATGAATAAGAGATATAAGATCCCTGCCCTCTTTCAGTTTACATTGCACTGATAAATAGGGGGATTTGACCCAGGAAGGAAAAGCTTATGAACCATCTGAAGAGTTTGAATTTTATGTGATTGTTGAAAGAAAACCCAATATTGACTTTAGGCAAGCATATTTGTGTTTCAGAAAAATCACAGTGGAAAACAACAGAGAGGATGAGCGGACCTCTGAAGGATGAGACTGGTGGCAGGAGGTTCCGATTGGAGGCACCGGGACATCCTCGAGATATGGTGGGGCCCTAGACCAAGCAGGGCTGATAGGAAGGAGAGAGAGCCTCATAAGATGATGGAGAAATAGAGAGTTCTGTACTTCCCGCCCACATCTCTCAAAGAAAGGCTGAAGCCAAAGGACCCTGAACCACAAGAGTCTGGGAGGAAAAGAGACAGAGTCCACTAAGAAGACAGCCTCATAGGGCTACTTCGAGAAACAAGCCAAAATACACATGACGGATAGTCCCAAATATCACTACAAGTAGGGAAATAAAATAACCAAAGGCACAACAGGAGAGACCAAGGGATACCATTAAAAGAACACTTCCTGAATGCACAGGCCATGAACAGTCTATGAGCCTCCTGTAATATAGCAGCACTCACAGGTGCAGAGCTCATAACAAGCTTTTAAAACTGACAAGAGGCAGAAAACTAGCCAAAATGACAAAATGGGAGAACTCTCCTTTAAAGAAATTCCAGGAAGAAGTGGCAGCTAAAGAACTGCTCAAAGCAGATATAAGCAACATAACTGACCAAGAGTTTAGAACAATAGTCATAAAATTAATCGCTGGGCTTGAAAAAGGCATGGAAGACACCAGAGAAGCTCTGTTACAAAGATTATGGACCTTAAAAATAGTTGTGATGAATTAAAAAAAATGGTATAAATAAGGTGCATAATAAAATAGAGGCGGCCACTGCATAGATTGAAGAGGCAGAGAGGAGAATAGGTGAATTAGAAGACACAGTTGTAGAAAAAAAGGAAAGAGAGCCTCACAGCTTTCCCAGGACAGAGCCAGCCAGTGACACTGGCACCCTGCTGTGACACAGCAGTACCTCTTCAAACTGATACTTTAAAAATAGACACCCCCAGGGGTGCCTGGGTGGCTTAGTCGGTTAAGCGTCCGACTTTCGCTTAGGTCATGATCTCGCGGTTCGTGGGTTCGAGCCCCGCGTCGGGCTCTGTGCTGACTGCCAGCTCAGAGCCTGGAGCCTGTTTCAGTCTGTGACTCCCTCTCTCTCTGACCCTCCCCTGCTCATGCTGTCTCTCTCCTAGAAATAAATAAAAAAATAAATAAATAAAAATAGACACCTCCATTGGGTGGGCATGAAGGGAGACAAAGTATTATTAAGTTACATGCCAGGGCACCTGGGTGGCTCAGTTGGTTAAGCATCAGAATACGGCTCGGACCATGATCTCACAGTTCATCAGTTCAAGCCCTGCATTGAGCCCTGTGCTGACAGCTCAGAGCCTGAAGCCTGCTTCAGATTCTGTGTCTCTGTCTCTCTCTGCCCTTCCTCCACTCATGCTCTGTCTGTCTCTCTCTCTCAAAAATAAATAAACATTAAAAAAAAGAGTTACATGCCTATTCCTTTATGTTTTTTACATGTACTGAAGATAACATTTCAGGTCATTTGGAAACATCTTTTCTTTCACAATCCCTCTGTTCCTTCCTTACAATTGGGTAGCAGACCAGCCCCTCCACTAGAGAGACCACACGGAAGGGTCCTGAGACGACACGGTAAAGGAGAGGTGTCCAGTGCAGCCCAGCCCCCAGCTGTCCCCAGGGAGCCAATCATGCAAGTGATGACATTCTCAGACCCTCAGACCAGCCTGGCTGCCAGCTGACACCAATGAGTGACTGCAGTCAAAGTCACATGAAGCTGAAGTATCTCCCAGCTGTGCCCTGTCTGAAATCATGCCCCATGAATTGTGACATGTAATAAAATACTTGTGTCTTCAAACCACTAAGTTTGGGGTCATTTGTTGTACAGCAAAGGATAAACAGAACATCCCCATTTGTTGATGCCTGATGAATATAAAAGTAGGCAAGCCTTGGCACTATCAGAAAGCCTCTTCATATGATCCCTACAAAGGTCGTGGTGACTGAACTCCAACATTCATGTCACTCCATCTGACGGGTCTGCAGAAACCATGGTAATACCATTCTCCTTTCCAGGTAGATGTGGGGACAGCCCCAAGTCATGAGGAGAACCTCTTAGAAAGGCCAGGAAAAAATCTGTCAGGGGAATCTAGCTTTTTTTCCTCTCCCTCCCTGGATGTCAAAGAAGACGCATGTGTCCTGGATGCCATTGGCAGCCACCATATGAAGACAGGGGAGCCAGCCTTAGGAGGAGGCTGGTGCTACATAGGACAGAGGGGGAGATGGAAAGAATAAGAACCTAGGACCAAAATGGCATCATCACATCTTTGAATCCACCAACTCTGAAGCCTCCCCTACTGTTGGACATCTGCGATGTGAACTAATGTGTTTGCTTCTAGCTTAAGCCAATTTGCACAGGATTTGTTCCTTGCTGCCCAGGGCAACCTAATTAATGCCATAGTGTCTTTCTCTGAGATCTGAACATTTGGTCAGTGAGTTTAATTTCTTTAGTTCTTACTCATCCAGACATCAACCTATGCTCCCTTGCTCTGTTCAAAGTCCCAGAATGGAGAATGGGAGAGAAACAAATTTGATCTAGCTGTCATTTAACCCATATTTGACTTACTACATAAAATCCATGAAAGCTATGGGTGCCTGAATGGCTCAGTTGGTTAAGCATCTGACTTCAGCTCAGGTCATGATCTCATCACTCCTGAGTTTGAGCCCCGTGTCAGGCTCTGTGCTGACAGCTCAGAGCCTGGAGCCTGCTTCAGATTCTGTGTCTCCCTCTATCTCTGCCCCTCCCCTGCTCACACTCTCTTTCTTTCTTTCAAAAATAATTAACCACTTAAAAATATTTTTTAAAAAATCCATGAAAGCTATGCCTCTAGACAGTAAAAGAGTGCTACACATGAATATTAATAACACCAATTATAAGAAGGATAATGAATATCATTGAGGAGTTATAGTATGCCAAGCATTGTTTTAAATGCCATATAGATTACTCCATCAATTCCCACAACAATTCCACATGGTGAGAGATATTTTAGTCTCCATTTTACAAAGGAAGAGCTGGGGCAGGGGAAATTAGGTTAATTTTCCTAGGTCACACAGCAGCAAGTGGTAGAACTGGAATTTAAACTGACAAAGTCTGACTCCAGAGCTGTACCTCTTCATGACTATTCTAAACCAAGAAAGTAGTAACAAAGAAAACAGTAGCAATGAAAGGAAACACTAAATGTTTCATAGATTTGTAAGCAAGGCAAGAGGACTCATGGGTGGTATGGACTGAGTATGAATGGATCAATAATGAGATCAAGTGAGAATGAGGCATAAGTGGGTCCTCAACATCTTACATGACCACGACCACTATCTATTAATGTTTTATAAATAGCTGTATTCCATTCTTACATATATATATTTATACATATGCATACACACATATTATAAAGTTCTAATTAATACCTCTTTTGTATGTGACCTTGATATTGCAAACTTTACTGTTGTTGACCGTAGTAGTGTATTTTGAGAGAAGTGTGACCCTAGACATCAAGTATCAAAACGAAGACCCAAAACAGTGGTTGTCCCTGGACCAGCCCTGATTTCTCCCCTGGGCTTTGCTGCCTTCAGTCTCTTACTAAACTCACTCTGCTAACCATTTCAATTGTAATCAGGTGTTTTTTTGGTTTTGTTTTGTTTTGTTTTGAACAAGAGGCAGAGGGGCTGGGAATCCCAAAAGGGACTCTGCATTCATTTGGCACAAGACCTTGGTCCATCCAGTGCAATTCGTCCCTCTATTTAGAGGGATTGAGCTTCGGATAGACTGATTTTGAGCCAGAGACTAAGCATTACTGTGCCAAACATGTAGCTGCTGTTCAGTCTCGCTCTTCAGAGAAGTAAACATTTCAGTATTGTGGCTAGGCTTCCACAAAGATCCAGGCCCCACGGATGAACAAGGTTTCAGGTCAAATCCTTGGGGAAGTGAATCTGCATTCAAAACATTCCTGTCCCAGAGCTGTATGGGAAATCTTGCTTCTCTGAGATTCAGTCTGTTCTGAAGACTAGGCTGTGGGCAACCTCTGAACAAAGACTATTCCTGCATCTTTTGGGCTTCTGGGCATCTCATTCATTTCTAGGGTTCTGAAAGTCAAATTCACTGGGGACCAATGTTTCTTTTCTTTTTTTTTTTTAATGGTTTTTTTTTTTTTTTTTTTTTAAATTTATTTCTAGGAGAGAGACAGCATGAGCAGGGGAGGGTCAGAGAGAGAGAGGGAGTCACAGACCGAAACAGGCTCCAGGCTCTGAGCTGGCAGTCAACCCAGAGCCCGACGCAGGGCTCGAACCCACCAACCGCGAGATCATGACCCAAGCGAAAGTTGGACGCTTAACCGACTAAGCCACCCAGGCGCCACAGGGGGACCAATGTTTCTTATTGGAGACAGATACCAGTGAAAGGGAAATGCCCTTCTCTTAGGAGCATCTGGTTCCATTCAAGGCTGCTGCTGAATCTTATGGAGAGTGTGATGGATTTTTCCAGATGATATCCAGGTCTGCCATACTTTTTTTTTTTTTTAATGTTTTATTTATTTCTAGGAGAGAGAGAGAGAGAGAGAGAGACAGCATGAGCAGGGGAGGGTCAGAGAGAGAGGGAGTCACAGACTGAAACAGGCTCCAGGCTCTGAGCTGGCAGTCAGCACAGAGCCCGACACGGGGCTCGAACCCACGAACTGCGAGATCATGACCTGAGCGAAAGTCGGACGCTTAACCGACTAAGCCACCCAGGTGCCCCTGCCATACTTTATACTTATCAGTGTATCCACCTCTGCAAAACAAATGACAGAGATGGACAACCCCTCTCACGTCAGAAGAACTTTCCTCCAACTGATGTCTGTGTTTGCCTCACAACACTGTTACACAGTGCTTACCCCCATGCTCTCCTTTGTGCATCCATTCATTTATTCATGCAATGCATTCATTCATTTCATACCAAGAGGCTATAGTGTACCATGCGCTGGGCAAACTCCTGAGGACGCATGAGTGAACAAGACAGACAGTCTCTGCTATCGTGGAGCTTCTCAGGGAAGGCAGACAAGCTCTTAGAAGGAGTAGAAGGATGGTGAGTGTATAATCTGTAATGGAAAATTGCAGAATGGAATGGGTATTTTGAGCAAGGAAGTGACATGGGGCATCTAAATAGAATGGGCGGTCAGAGAATGCCTTCTCAGGCCAGTGAAGTCCGACCCCAAACCTGGAGGACGGACCCTACTGCGCCAGGGGAAGGAGAACAACTCTGTCCCAGGCTGTGGCAGATATCATCCATGGCATTCAATTTCTACTTCACCCTCCTTCTAATATGTATTGACTGGAAAGCTAAAGACCACATTTCCCAGGTTCCTCTGAGGTACAAATTCTGGACATGAAAGCCTTCCATCGGTCAGATGTGCTCAGGCAGGGTTTGGAAGATGGAATGACAAGGAGGCCTCGTCTGCCTGCTTCTGTGGCTCTGCTGACCAGTGCACTGGAGCTCTGGCCCTCCTGAGACACTTCTTGTTTGTGGTGGCTTCCTGGTCATGTTAGCTTCTAGATTGTAGCTTTTGCTGATCTGGGTGATTTCCTGATCCTGGCAGAGAGCTGCTGCAGAGGCAGCTTTTGCATTTTGCTGTCCCTTCCCTGAGGCAGAGGAGGTAGAAGTTCTTCTGGTGGCCAAAGCCACCTTTGGCTCTTGAGGTCGTACTTAGTCTCGCTTTCCAGACTTGCCGTTGCTTCTAAAACCGCTGACCATCATATTGGTTAAGACTTACATTAAACAGAAATAACAAAAAAAAAAAATCTCAGGCAAGTTTTACAAGTCGGAATTATACACACATGCACATGCTCACGTGCGCGCGCACGCGCACACACACACACACACACACACACACAGAAGTCTAGAGTTGCTAATTCAGTGGCTCAAAATGTCAGCACCCAGGACTCCACAATTTTGCAGGGTTGCAAGATGTCTAGTGTTGTTCCAGTCATTCCATCTATATTCCAGATGAGACAAAGCAGAAAGAAGAAGTGGCAATACCCATTTCAGGAACGTGAGCCGTCCCTAGAAGTCGCCGTTAGTCTTTTGCTTTCATCTCCTTGGCTACAACGGTTACATGGCCATCTGGATCCGAATGAACGAGAGGCTAGGAAGTGTATATAAATTTTAGTTGTGCACCTCGCTGCCCTAGAGAAAACTGCAGTTCTGGGAGGGGAATATTGACTTGGGGTTGGCAACCAGCAGAGTTTGCCCGGCTTCCTGTTGCCTCAGCCTGGGATGCCCTTCCCTCCTGTCCTGAAATCTTTCCTTTTTTAAGATTCCAATGAAATATCACCTCGTTCAAGTTTTTCCAGAGACCTCACAAGAAATCTTCTTATAATTCTTCGGTCTGGCAAGCAATCCCTTTGATGCCTAGTATATGCCAGGTCCTAGTAGAAGCTACGGATAGAGATGAGTAAGACAGAATCGCTGTCCTGATGGAACTCAGTTTAATTTTGGGGTCTAAAAAGCAGACTCAGGTTATTGTTTAACAGGCACAGCGTTTCTGTTTGGGGTGATGAAAAAGTTTTGAAGTTAGAGCATGGGGATGGTTGCATAATAGTGTGAACATAATTAAAGCCATTGAATTGCACGCTTCAAAATGGTTACCATGGCAAATTTTATGTTATATGCATTTTGATGCCTGGCTGTACACGTGCATACACCTGTGCGTGCTCACACACACACACACACACGCACATGCACCAGACTCAGAAACCAAAAACGCCCGTGCAGTGTGGCAAATGCAAAGATAGAAAGAGGGACGAGATAATGGGGGTGCACAGAGTCCTCAACATTGCCCAGGCAAAGGTCCTGGCTCTGCCACCATGTCTGTTAGGTATGCCAGGAAGTGGAACTTGAGGTGCAATTTGGATTCTATGGAGGAGTAACCTTGGGAGGGGAATGAGCAGGACTCGGCAGAGGAAGCTTCCAGAACTATAGTCATTTGATAGAGTCTCTGCTTGCCTGCAGGAGCGTGCTGGAAGAGAGAGCCCCTTAGGAGGAATCCCACTGTGGATGGAGATGCCAAACTCCTTGTGCCATGACCTCTCTCAGATGTCTGGCTGGAGCTGCACTGGGAAGAGCTGAGGGCACCAGGAAGAATGAACCACTTGTGCTTATCATGTCCTTTCAAGGGACATAAATACAACCCATCTCTTTGTCCACCACAGGCATTCTCTGCTGTGCGATCTTGTGGTATTTGTAACTTCTGCACATCACTTTTCCCATTGGCAAAATCAGTTTTATAATAATAATAGTAACCTCACCTGCTTGTTGGGACAGTTATGTGAGCTAATTAATGAATAGCGCTTAGAACAGGGTCCAGTTCATAGTAGGTCTCATTATGTGGTGGCTATCCTTATCAACACTGCCACACTAACGTAGAATGTATATCATGAAATAAATACAAGAAAATAAGTTACAAAGGATATGCTACAATAAATGTAAGTAGAAGTTTTGGTATTTTCTGGAGCTTTTTTGGACTCATGGCTTGAGCCAAAGATGACAGTGCCTATGGCTAAGCTGGTAGCAATGGATCTAACAAGTGTGAACAGATTCAAAATACATTTTATGTTAGCACTTGCAGCAGAGTGCTCATGGGGAGGGAGGAAGAGTCAAGGCCAAACTCTAGGTGCGGATCTGGCTTGATCAGCTGTGTGTATTGTTGCTAAAGTGAGAAAGACTGGCTGGGAGGGGGACGTGGGGACCAATCAAGGCTTTTGTTGGGATGCACAGATTTCAGTGAGGCAACAGAGAAGCCAAGGAGGTAGCCAGGGATGAGAGCTCAGAGGCGAGATTTGGGCTGGGGATATAATTGAGGGAGTTACTATCCTGAGAGTGGTGTGTCAGTCTGTGGGAATGGACAAGAGCCCTCAGAGGGAGAAGAAAACCATTCTCCTCCTGCCCCATCACCTCCCAAATCCAATCACACTTTGTTCTACTTCACTCAGCGCCCTGTTTTATAGCACCTGCCTGGTGGTCAGCTCTCAACTGGATGATTACACCAGCCTCCTTTTTTTTTTTTTTTTTTTTATGCTTATTTTATCTTTGGGAGAGAGTGTGTGTGAACAGAAGAGAGGGAAAAGGAGATGAAGGATCTGAAGCAGGCTGTGCACGGTCAGCACGAAGTCAGATGTGGAGCTCGATCTCACCAACCGCGAGATGGTGACCTGAGCCAAAGTGTGATGCTTAATGAACTAAGCCCCAGGCGCCCCTACACCAGCCTTTTTGATTGAGGTTTTGTTTTGTGTGTGCCCTTACTTTGCCTCTCTCTCCTATACCATTCTCCTGTTCCACTAATCCATCTTCCAAAAGGCCTACTACTCATTTTTCCAAACTCCAAATCTGGTCGTATCAACTCAACGCTTCCATTGTGCTTGAGATAAATCCCAGCAGCTCTCCTGGGATGTGTGTGTCTGGCTGACCTCTCTGGCTCATTCCTTAATGATCTCTCATGTGAACCTGCCAGTCCAGCCACGCTGGACTATTTGTAAGTTCCCTAGTGCTCACTACTATCTCATGCCTTGAAACCTTAATGCCTTTCCTCATACTTGGAACAACATCCAGACTCCATCAGGGCCTGCAAGGCTCTGTCTGAACTGGTGCTGGACACCTTTCCAGCTTAACTCCCTGCCTCTCTTCCTTTCCTTTTCTGTTCCCGCCACTCTGGTTTCCTGGCTGTCCCCTAAAGTAGTCAAGGAAACTCCAGCCTCAGGACTTTTGCATTGGCTGTTTCCTCTGCCTCAAGTGCTGTTTTTCCGGAGGGTCCCATGATTAAGAGTCTCATTTCAAGTACATCTCTGCTCAAATCTTACCTGATAGAGTCCTCCCCTCTTGCTCAACTCAAAATAACCTCTGTCCCCTCTCTCACCTTCCCCACTGCCTCCCTCTGTCTCCTTACTGGACAAACTTTATTCATTCTTCATTGCAATTTGTCACCATCTGATTACATATTTATTCTGTTGTTTTTATCATCTCATTCTTCCCACAAGAATATATATTCCACAAATGTAGGGATCTCATCCGTCTCATTTACTGCTATATTCCCACTGCGTATATCAATTTTTGAATTCAGTAGGCACCTAATAAATATTACTTGAATGAATGAATGAACACAGGAATAAATGCCACCATTTCTGTCTGTCCTTTTCTACCTGGTCATTTCCTACTCACTCCTAAAGATGCAACTTAAGCACCACCTCCTCCAGCAAGTCTTCCCTGACGGCTCAGGCAGGGGTGAACACCCTTTGCTTTTCTTCTGTGCTGGCCTCTCTTACAGCACGTCTTAACCCTGTACTGGGATTGTGAGTAGTGCCTCCCACCCCAATCTCTAGACTTCTCGAGGGAAGAAACATCTCTTCCATCTTTCTCTTTAGTTCCTGATAGAAGGTAAGCACTCAGTAAGTGTTTGTGAGATGAATAATGGAAAGGATTATAGCAGAAAATTAAAAAGTCACACACAACTCTGATGTGCAAGACAACATAATTTCCTTCAGCGATCATTGGTTTTATTTTGCTCTTGCATCCTCATTCCGCTGATGGTGGAAAATAGTCCTTAAAGTTGCCAACTAGAAGTAACTCGGTTTATTTGGGGTTCATGCAGTCTCTTTCCTGCCAAAGCCAGTCATATTGGGTTGATAGTTAATTTAAACTCAAGCCCCCTATCAATACTGCTTCTTTTCTCATTCAAAAAGCTCTCACTTCCCTTCTCTCCCAAGATATGGTGTCTGGGTGCAGGTATGAGTTTATGCCTGCCTGTGCTGATGGACGTGGCAGGAAAGAAAGGACAGATGGGAGGGGTCCTGGCCCAAGAGCTCCTATAGTTCTCAGGGTACCTATTCCAGAGGGCTGGCAGGTTTAGCTTGGCCCCTTGGTACTCTGGGTAGATGTCTATTGAGGAGTTTATATACCTGAGGTCTTCTGGGTATCATCCATCCATCCATGAGCCCTCATGCTGAAGGCTTTGTCCCTGCTTTACCCTCTGGTTGCAAGGTCCCTGTTCTCTGTGGCTTCTAGCTCTTGACCCCAATTCTGGGGCTTTCAGGAATGCTCTGTGTCTCTATTGCCCCAAGATAGTGTGCAGCCCCTGTGACGCTGCCCTTAGACACTTTCTTAGCTTTACTGCTTACATAGCCATGCTGTGTTGGACACGGTGCCATGCTGAACCTCAGACTTGGAACTTCCCAGAGCTAGACTCTGAGACTCAAGGAGCAAACTATTCGGCACTACTATCCCCTCACCTCTCTCACAAAACAGCTATTACTTCAGGGAGTTTAGCCTTCAGGTTGGGCTTTCTTCTCCCTCTGTCCCTTGACCCAAACCCTGATGCCAGAATAGCTTTCTATTACCCATTTCTATCTGGAAAGGTATCCCTATATTTCTTACCTTCGTATTTTGGTACGCTATAGCTTTCTGTTCTCCAGGTGGTTTCCTCTCTTATCTTCCTTGGGCAAGAAGCAGTATAGCCCAGCCACCTGGTGTAAGGATGTGGGAGATTTAAGATAAAGGAAAGGACACTAGAGATCTTCTATTCAGATGATGGCTGGATACACAGATGGATAGATTCACGGATGGATATTAGATAACTTGTCTCATATCATCAGGTCCTTATAGAAAGAGCCCAGGACTCCAAGCCTGATCTTCTGACCATTCTTTCCTTTATGTCTTTTGGACTGAAAATCCAGTTCCCCAACTTCCCCACTTTCCCAAATGCCATTTACCCTAGAAAGCTTTCTCAGAGGGTAATTAAGAGCTTTGAGATCTCTGAACTGTTCAGATGGCCTTGGGAACTCTGAGCTGTTCAGATGTGAGGCTACACTTCCCAGGGTGTACACACAGAGCAGTAATTTGCCCCATGGGTTTCCCAGTGCCCAGTGGTCTGTAGAGCTAGTTAATTAAAAGCCATTTTATGGGGAATGACAAGGCAGCAGCTTCATCAGATATTCTATGTGGAATTCTATTTTGTTCCCTACCTTTTTGCCCCAAAGGTCTATTTTTATACTTAAGTCAATTCTCTGTCTCCTGAAATCTCAGTGCCTTAATCCAAATGCCCATTCACCACTGGGATGTCTACCAGGCATTTCAAAGTCATTTCAAAGTTATCATGTCCCCAATAAACTCCTGACCTCCAACCCCATCCACGCTCTTGTCATAATCTTCTCTATCTGGCAACTCGTTATTTCAAATCTCAGGATCATCCATGACTATTTTTCTTATACCTCACATCCACATCACCAACAAATCTCATCACCTGTATCTCTGCAGTATCTCCAAAACCACCTGAGCTTCTCATCATCTTCAAAGCTACTACCCTTTTCCAAATCGCCATCATCTTTGCCTGGACTATTTCAAGAGTTTCTAACTGATCTCTCTGTTCCCACTCTTGTGCACCGCATTAGTTAGTATGTGTTTATATATATACACATATATAGTTGGTGTATGCATGCATATGTATATATACATATACGTATGTATATGTACATCTGTGTTTGGTACCCCAACTGAGACCTAAATCAGCAGTGGCTTGAACAAGAGTTTGTTCCTTGCTCACGTAGCAAGCTGGTGGAAGCAGTCCAGGACTGTGTGGTAGTCCCACAGCGCCAGGCTCCTTGTGTTTGTAGCCCCACCCTCTGTAGGGTATTTCCTTTCCTCACCTAACCCAACATTGCTCACCACTTTGTCTGCATTCTGCTCAACTGGGAAGAAGAAATGGAGAAGAGGAAGGCCTACGCCCCCCCTCTTTTAACTGTGTGGCCCACAAATTGGGCCCACTTCCCTTTGTACACATTCCTCAGAAGATAGTCAAGCAGCCACACCTAGCTACCTGGGCGGCTGGGAACAGGGACTGTTCTGTGCTGACAGCAGTCCAGCTAAAAACCAGGCTCAGTTGCTATAGAAAGAAGGTTGAGTATGAGTGGCTCTTGGGGTATCTGTCATACACATACCCTTAGAGTCTGCTTTCCCTACAGCAGCCAAAATGACCACTGTAAGGCAGCCAGCAGGACATGTCACTCGGTAAATGCCATTATGGCACTCAGAAAATATTTGTTTAATGCCCCACTTAATAAATCCCAATCGGGCCTGGAATCGTAGTCTGTACTAGCTAAAAGGAATCTCAGATAATATTCAGCACAATGGTTTTCAAAATTATTTTAGACCAAAAAAAATATGTGTTTTTATAGAAAGTCTCCTGAGAAAGCTTGTATGTAAAATGGATAAATGTCAGCTGTCCTGGTTGAAATTAAGGGTAGCCAGGGATCCCTTTCCTTGCCCTTTCTTAGCTCAGTCCAGACCAGGTACAGATCCAGAGTGACATCCCCAAAGCTCTGTGGACCACAGTTTGAAAAGTGATTCTTGTAGAACATCTTCAGATGGGGAAACTGAGGCCCAGGGAACAACAGGAAATGGCTCTTACTGTCTCCTTCGCACATGGCACTATAATAAGTGCCTCACACGAGAGCCGCAGCTCACTTTCCCAAAGTCGCGCTGCCAGTGAATGACAGCTGAGGCTGGAGGCCAGGGCTGCTGCTTTCTGGTCGGAATGACGAGATCCCGCCACCAGCCGAGACTGGCCACTGTCCCTGCAGCTCAGGGCAGTTGTCTGAAGACTGATTCTTGCAGCAACCAAGAGCCCTTGTTTCAAACAATAAGTACTCTGGCCGTGTTTCAGTACTCCTGACTGGTTGTGAGGTTTTCTTTCCGTGGGGAGAGGTGAAGACGTAGGGGCACTGAGGAGCCCTTCATTTGAACTAAACTAGCTCTGAAAACTGGGGCAAGTCTCTTATTTAGGTGATAATAAATACTATCTACTTTGGTTGGTGGAAAGATCAGAACGAGGCGAGGTCTGCAGACGGCAGTGGAGATGTAAGGGGCTGCTTTCGCTCTGTGGGCAGTTACCGCTCTGCTCCCCCAAGGGGCTCATCAGCTGCCGCAGAGACAGACGAGAAAGAGAGTCAAGAATTGCAGGTGGCTGGCAGAGAGCAGAGCGTACTGTGCTGCTGTAGGGGGTCCGGGGCTAGGGCGGCGAGGGAGGTGACAGGGACGAGCCCGCCAGCAATGGAACAGTGAGAACCTGGGGGTTAGAAGGAACCTCGGAAAAACCTGGGTGTGGTGTAGGACAGCGCTTCTGAAAAGTGTGAATGGACACTGGAATCACCTGCGGATCCTGCTCAGAGGCAGATTCTGGCCAGGAGGCTCGGGGCCGGGCCTGAGATTCCTTGCTTTTTAGCAAATTTCTAGGTGAGCCAGAAGCTGCTGGTTCTGGCAACACTTTAACAAAGGTATGGTTAGAAGAGACCCCATTAGTGCAGGACTCGAACCAGCCTGAATTCCAGGCTCTCCTCCACCATCTACCATCTGTGGACCTCAGGCAGGGACTCGGGCTTCTTGTCTCATAAATGGGCACTTTGCACCCTGACTTCCAAAGACCAGAATTCACCTCTCCTCCCCAAGTGGGACAGGAGGCTGGACGCACTTGGTGAGGAATGGGCTACCTAGGAGTGGGGAGGTGATCGCCTCCCCCCTTCCTTCTCTGCTTCTTCTCCACCAGCCCCAGATGCCACCCAGATCCTCCTACTGCCTATTTTGTTCTGCTTTGTCTTCCTTTTCTGAGAAACGGAGATAATACTTGCCTCTCCGGTTTGTTGACAATTTGGATGGTTGGATTTAGTGAGCTGTCCAGTCTTCTTCGAAGCAATTAGACCCCGCCTCCAGCCTGCCCATTGCCCTGCCCCTCCCCCAGCCTAAGGTTTGTCCATTGTTCTTTCTCATAGGACCCCAGTGTTGTTCCCCTAAGACAGGGACCCTCATTCCTTCCTGTCTTAGACATGGGCAAATACTGGAAAGCAGCCTGACTGGGTCAAAACAAACACCAGGAGAGGAGTCCACCCTCTGCAGGAGCGAGATAAACCACCAGCCTGCTTCCTGCCTGAGAGGTAAGTTCTTATGTGACTCAGCTCTTTCGTTATCCCTATGTCAGTTGGGAAGCACACTCACCCGCGCCTCTCCCTCCCTCTCTCTCTCTCTCTCTCTCTCAGGTCTGTCCCTCTCTGCAATGGGGTGTCATTATTGGCAGGACTGGGAGAGGGCTTACAAGTGGTGAAATTTGAACCCAGACCCTGGAGATTTTATCTCTGTTTTACAAATGAACTTTTTGTCTTAGAGGATGCAAGGTGCTCTGTGATTTGGGGCAACTTGCTGATTTGCTTACATGTTTTACCTGAGACAGGAATAATATGCAAGTCTGGGGACAAACCAAGGCTTTGGAGGACAGATCATGCTTTGAATCTCTGAGCTGGTGACCTTGGTCTAAATTACATCATCTACAAAATAGACCAAAAGCAACACCTACCTCACAGGATTGTTTTGAGGGTTAAGTGTGTTCATATACATATTCTGTAGCCTAGCACATCATTAAGCACCTAAACAAACCTCAACCATTATTAATAATACAACTGAATGCAGGCTCATCCT
The DNA here is from genome assembly GCA_017311185.1 of Proteles cristata cristata. Lineage (NCBI taxonomy): Eukaryota > Metazoa > Chordata > Mammalia > Carnivora > Hyaenidae > Proteles > Proteles cristata. Next base: position 1,644,109 of record JAESUZ010003875.1, read on the forward strand.
ACTACTTCCTTGGTTTGTAATCTCAGATTAGTGACTTAGCTATTATGTACCCTGGCTTCCTCTTCTATAAAATGGGACTGATACCTACCTCAGTCTACTTTTGTGAGAACTCAACGATCTGACCTAGGCGATAGGGTCCAGTGTGAGGTTTGACACGAGATAGTTGATCACCGGGAACCTTTCTTGCTGATGTCTGGTGCTTCCTTCCTGTGAAGAAGCCAAATGAATATAGTCTCTACACTCTGGGTCTCTCTCCTTTTTTTTTCACTCTGTCTGTTCCTGGGGAAGTGGCTGATTTCTCTCCTGGTAAATTTGGGAGAATAGCTGGGCATGCTCAGTTCAGCTCTGCTGGTCTTCTTGGGAGCAAGTCTGTCCGCAGAGAGCACACACTCTGCTGTGACTCTCCTCCACTCCCTACTGCTCCAGTGGCCTCGCACCTGCCTAAAGCCATGGTTCCTTGGGTGACTCATTTGGCACCCACGCTAGGCTACATCTTCCAATAGAGCATGTATCACTAGTAAAGGTGATATTTAGTCTGTGTCTTTACTTGTGACATATTTCTCAAATATGTTCAGAAGTGTTATTTATTGAGCCTCTCTTTAGAATGGCCCAATTAAATGTTTGCTCTATCGGCCTTTTACTTAGCATTTATTGGAATCTACTATACACCAGGAATTGAGCTAGAGATTAGGTAATAAATAAGACAACACCAGCCCTTCAAAAGCCCTCTATTTACTGTAAAGAGGACAGGTGTGTGCCCGCAGAAACAGTGCAGTATGAGCAGTGCTATGGGAAAGAACCAGAGGTATCTGGCCTGGGGGTGTGATGCCCTCACCTCTTTCTACATCTCTGAGAGGTATGGAAGATGAACTCAGGGATAATATTGGCAGGGAGGAACTGTGGTATTTTCAGCACCAGGAAAGAATGGAGGATTAAGAGAATCAGGATTCATGGCACCATGAGCATGGGGTGGGGGCAGATGACATGGTCAAATCTCCAAAGACCTTGACAAGGCAGCTTGGGAATGAACCCAGGGCCAGCAGGGCACCTTGGGTCCTCCAACCCAGCCTCCAGAGGAGGACGACACTGACACTGACAGAAGATTGAGGTTTAAAATGAATAGGGTCTCTTTAAGGCCTCTTTAAGGCAGCCTGAAAGGAATCAGCAAATCAAGCTATTTGAAGTGGGTGACTGGGGATTTCTTGATGCTTCATCTCAAGACATGATATAGATACTCCCCAGCAGGTGTTTTGTAGGCAGCTGGATTCATTCATTCACTCATACATTCATCTGGTCCAACCACCTGTTCCACATACCTGAGAGCCAAGGAGATAAGGGAATTTTCCTGGATTCATACAGCAAATTGCTTAAATTTGAGAGTTCACTTTTTCCCCCCATTATACATTTGATAGGGGACTCAGTTTTCCGGATTTTGCCATTGCCCAAAATAGTTAAGTTTTCAAAGCTTTCAACATGTGAATGCCAGTTAAGAAACTGCCCAGAAGTCTCCCAATTCCTGGTTACAACCTTTCTTTGTTACTTTCCAGAGACTCAACCTTTGTCATTCCTGTAGAGATCGGCCAAGATTTCTTGTCCTGGCTTTGCTGCTGAGTTTCCTGAGCTCAGTTTCTTCACTAGCAGCAAATGAGCTAGTGAGGCTGTGGGTGTGTTATGATGTGTATCTAAATAATGATGGCCTAGAACTTTGGAAAAGCAAAAGGCTTCGTAAATTATTGTTATTAGTCCTTCTTCAGAAGTCCAAGGAAAGGGTTGCTATCTCAATGGAGAAGTGTGGGCTGTACCAGGAAGATGATCAGAGACGATGAGGCAGCCCCTGAGGAAGAAGTCTTTAATAAGTGAAAAGTCTGACCTTTGTTTACTGTGCAGTTTGCAAAGTGATTTAAAATACACTGGGCACTGGAGCCCCACTGCTATGCGTTGAAGCATATGTTTTTATTACTTAAACTTTACAGAGCAAGAAACTGAAAATCAGATATCTCAAATGACTTCCTCAAATGCCATACCCAATCATTTGCAGAGCAGAATTCAAGCCCATGTCTTCTGATTTTTAATCTTGGGCACTTTTCTCTAGGTCAGGAGATTCCAAACATCAGAGCAAGGCTGTCTAAATGGGGATCTCTTATGGAGTTTATTAAAAGTAGTGATTTCTGAACTTCACCCCAAAAAGTTTCAGTCAATAGATTTTTGAAGCCCCTGAATCAATCTATTTATCAAATATCTGTTTTAGATGGAGCCATTATTAAAAAAAAATACTATTGCGTGGGTGGCTTAAACAATAGACATTTATTTCTTATAGTTCTGGAGGCTGGAAAATACAAGATCAAGGTGCTGGCAGATTCAGTTCCTGGAGAGGGCCTGCTTCCTGGCTTGTAGTCATGGCCTTTCCTTTCTACATACATGTGGACAGAGGGAGAGAGAGAGAGAGAGGTCTCTGTTTTCCTCCTCTTAAAATGGCACTAATCCCATCTGAGGATCCCACTCTCGTGACTTCATCTAAACATCCCAAAGGCCCGACCTCCATAGACCATCACATTATGGGTTAGGGCTTCAGCATGAATTGAGGCTGGGGGCACAAATAATCATCTCATACAGTAAGTACTCTATAAAATCTTCTGTGTAGCCAGGGTGTTAAGGAAGCCCCCACTAGGAATCATATGCATGTATGCTACGTGGGATATAAGAACCATAACAAGGGACAAAATTAATTGGTATGTGTGTGTGGGGGGGGGGGGTGCCCACCTATGCCTTTTCCAGGGAAGTTTTATTGATGCCATTTATAAACACCTTTGCCCACCAGCCCCATGGAGTTGCCTGCCCTTGGTGAGAAGGCAGTTGCGTTCTGACTCTGGCCCCCTGGGCAACAGCACATTAGCTCTGATGCTGCTGCAACACATGTGTGACCTCGCAGGTGCAGGTCCGTGTGCAAGTCTGTGTCCAGGCCTCGGGAGCAGGGGAGGGTGAGGAGAGCCTGGTCTGTGTGTGGAAACTAAACAGAACCTTGGCTGGCTGTGGAGCTATGCGGGCACAGTGAGCAAGCTGGGTGGGCACCCCAGCTCCAGCACCCACTGGTGTGGCTGAACCTCCGTGTCGGGGATGGTATCATCAGAGACCCAGAGAGAGAAGCCGTTAGGCCAAAGAAGTGTGTGGAGCAGGCCCGGACAGGAGCCAGGGGTTATTTCAGACGGGGCCGTGTGAATATACAGAGATAGTCCAGGGTAGAGGAGGCGATGCACAGGGCCTTTGGTGTGTGTCTATGTCTTCTTCCCTTTGGGGATCTGCTTCTTGAGCCCCTGTTTTCCTGAAGCTGAGGGAACACAGCTGCGGCTGGCGATCCACAGTAGGGGGAGGTTGGGAGGGAAACTCAGCTGAAAGTGGTTTGGGTCTCGGGCCTCCTGTGGGAGAAACTGTCAAGGGGCCAGGCTGTCTGTCAACAGTCCTTAGGGCTGCTAGAGTGACAGGCCTATAGGGGCAGAGAGGGTGGGGTACTCCAGGAGAGAAGGTGGCCTGGAGGTCAAACGTGGGGTCAGTCCTGCCAGATACAGGATCAGGAGGCCTAGTCATTGAGTAGCAGTAGGGGACAAAAGTGACAATTTCTACATTTTTAGTCTCTTAGGTGAGATAAACACATAATAATCATAACAATAAACAAGATATTTTAAAAGTGATAAACATAAGGAAGAAATAAAAGGAGAAGATTAGAAACTACCTGATTCAGATAAGGTCAACAGGGAACTTTTCTGCAATACAATGACATTTGAGAAGAGACCCAGAAGAATGAAATGGATTAGCCAGATCAAGAGGGAGGTAGGGACTGATCAAGGCAGAGAGAAGAGCATGTGTCCCTGGCTAGGTAGAAAGAATTTAATGTGTTATAGAAATGGAAAGGGGTGCCTGGGTGGCTCAGTCGGTTAAGCGTCCGACTTTGGCTCAGGTCATGATCTCACGGTTCATGGGTTCCAGCCCTGCATCAGGCTCTGTGCTGACAATTAGCTCAGAGCCTGGAGCTTGTTTCAGATTCTCTGTCTCACTCTTTCTCTGACCCTCCCCTGCTTACTCTTTCTCTCTCTCTCTCTCTCTCTCTCAGAAATAAATAAAAACATTTTAAAAAATTTAAAAAAAAAAAAGAAATAGGAAGAAGGCCAGTGACACTGAAGGTTGATAAGCAAAGGGAATGAGACAGAGGCAATCACCATGGATGAAGGCCAGCTAATCCAGGACCCTGTAGACCTTGGGAAGAGATACAGAGTTTTAAGTACAATAGGAAGCCAATGGAGGATTTCATGTAGGAAACCATCAATAAAATTTGCATTTCCAAATGATTTGGATAAAGAATAAGGAAGAGAAGAAGGGTAAGAAGGGACTTGGGGAGGTTTGTTAGGTAGTCATAACAGAAATCCAGGCGGGGGACAGTGATGGTTGTGACCCGTGGGGCCAAAATAGAGGTAGAAGGAAGTGGGTGGATTTAAGAAATATTTTGATGGAAGAATGAGCGTGACTTGGGCAATAAGCGAAAGAAAATGATCAAGAATGGCCCTGAGTTTTTGACATGTATAACTGGAGTACCTGAGAGGGCTGAGGGCCACTTGTTGAGCTGGGCCATTGTGAAGAAGTTTCTTTGGGGACAGAGAAAGATTGAGAGTTTGGTTTCTCACACACCAAGTTTGAGATGTCTGTTGAACAAGATGGAGACGGTACTGGACTTGCCAGCACAGAGATGGCATTCACGGCCGTAGAAGTGGATGAGATTACTTGGGAAGAGAGTGCACAGGGGAAACAGGAGCCACAGAGAATCCTGAGGAATGGACTTCCGGAGGAGGCTAGCAGGCCGCACCCCCGGGTGGGGTGATGTTTCTTCTTGATCTGAAGGGGCCAAAATAAAGGCAACTGTGACAGCACATGTCACCTTACAGTGAACCATTTGCTTGTCTCGCTAGCCCAATAGACTTTCAGTCCTTCAAGGGTGAAGAGTGGGAACACAGTGTTTTTATTCTGAAACCCATAACACCTAGCACCCATGGCACCTAAAACGAACCATGCACTCTGCTAAGAGCTTTACATTCATAATATAATTTTGTGCTCCAAAATGGTCTTAATGTCATCATTTTACAGAAGAGGAAACCTGAATTAAGAGAAGTTAAATCATCTGAATTAAGCATTTAAAGCATTTGACCATATTACCATACCTAATAAATGGCAAGGCCACGTTTAGCATCAGTCTATCAGATTGAAAAACATAACCTTCCAAGTCCAGTGGAAGAGAATTTTTGACAGTGTTCTGTGATAAGTGCCTTTTGCTGTAGAGAAAATTTGCACCTGATAGTGTCTATTTTATCAATCTTCATGTTGTGGTTTATGCATTGTGTCCTATTTAATTACTCTTTTCCTACTCTGATGTCATAAAGATATTCTCTTGTATTGTCTCTAAAATTTTTTTTTAAAGATTTATATCTTTAATGCCTCTGGAATTTGTTTTGTAAATAGGATAAAGCAAGCAACTAATTTTATTATCTTCTTGTATATATCAATACTAAGCTGACCCAGGACCATTTACTAAATGTTCTTTTTATTTTTATTTTATTGTATTTTTAAATTGTTTTAGTGTTTATTTTTGAGAGTGGGGGGGAGGGGCAGAGTGAGAGGGAGATACAGGATCAGAAGCAGGCTCCAGGCTCTGAGCTGTCGGCACAGAGCCTGATGCGGGACTTGAACTCATGAACTCTGAGATCACGACCTGAGCCCAAGTCAGCCGCTCAATCAACTGACCCACCTAGGCTCCCCTAAAATATTATTTTTAAAGGACTTACTTCCTCCAACTAATTACAATGTCACATCTGACACTCATTCATTCAACAACTGTGTGTTGGGAATCTACTATATACCAGGTACTGTTCAAGTCCCTGAGTAAAACATTGAAATGCATAAAGCTAGGGAGATCTAGAGACGGGTGTGGAAACTGGAAGGATTTCAGTATACCAGAACAGTTATATGCATTTTGCAAAATATCTACATCCAATTTCTAAATTATATGGTGTATAAATAAATAAATAGGTATTCTCATTTTTTAGGCTCTACTTAGTCCAATACCAGGAAGCCCTCTAAGAGCTCCCCTCTTTTGGAGATATGGGGGTGTTCTTTTAGCCTCATATGAAGTTTCTGCTATAAGACTGATTACATTATGTCACTGCTTGTTTACTTATTTTCCCCAAAAAAACCATCTTGAGAACAGAGCCCCTGTTATTACTGAGTCAGACACTTGGACAAGGCCTTGTTTTGGGTCCATGTTTGTTAGGTAAATGGATTCATCTTCAGCACCTGTTTAAATACAAGGGTATGAAGGATCTTACCCGGAAGCAAGCCATCTTGCTATTGGTCGGTCACAAAATATGGAATCCAGAGGATGTAAACAGAACACTTTCACCCTTCTCCACCAAGCTCCTTTTTTAAAGAGGTGCCTCAGCAAAATTAGGGAGAGGAAAGACATAATAGGCAGGCCACAGAAGACTCCCCTCCGGAGAGCAATGAAGAGAACTCCTTGACGGCAGCTGTGTGGCAGGTCCAGGGAGCAGCCTGTCTAGTCTGGAGCCAGAGGACATGGGCCCTTGGGGAGAGGTCTCCATGTCAGAGCAAAGAGAGGAGGTGAGGAGATCAATCAAGTGCCCAATGTGAGAATGTTTGAAAACAATAATCCATGAGATGATCTGATGAGTTTGAAAAAAACTTGACCAACTGTGTTGCACAGTCATTATAATGTAAATTCTGATACGACTATGGGACGGAGCACAGATGGGAGGGTGGTATAAGGAATGCTAAATGGTTGGATCATAATAGAAAGACACTACATAATGTCTACATTTGATAAAACAGGAGATAGTGAACTATGTGTATTATTTAGAGAGACAGAGGCAACTGCTGGTGAGACAGCTCAGTGAGTCAAATGAGGCTGCCTTTGGAACATGGAGCCAAGAAATGCTGAAGGGCTTGCTGTGTTTCCTTAGAAGCCTTAGGCTACTTTTTTCTTTTTAAGTATCTGCCTCTATTAGTTTGATGAAATACGTTATTATTACAATTTTTTCAAGCTTATTTTTGAGAGAGACAAGGACAGCGTATGAGCAAGGCAGGGGCAGAGAGAGAGGATAAGAGAGAGAATCCCAAGCAGGCTCCATGCTGCTGGCACAGAGCCCAACGTGGGGCTCGAACTCACGAACCTGTGAGATCATGACATGAGTTGAAACCAAGAATCTGACGCTTAAGCAACTGAGCCATCCAGGTGGCCCAGTTTGATGAAATATTTTAAAGCCTGAGTGAAGCACTGGTTTACAAGAAGAGTTTTAGGTAAGTCGACTTCCCATCGAGCAGCATGACCGGCAGACTGACAGAAGTCTTGCTCATTTGGAGAGCTGGCTTATCCTGGCCTGTTTATTTTGGCCCAGGGAAGGCACTCCTCTGACTCTTTGCTTCTTGTTTAGAAGTGGAGGGAATGTCAAGTGATCGCTTTTGGCTAATGACAGTGGCCCCCGTGAATGCGTATCTGATTTACTCGCATCTAATCTCAACAACGGCTCTTTAAGGTGGGTATTATTATCCCCACTTCACAGACGAAGAAACTGAGATTCAGAGACACTCCTGGCCCAAGGTCAGTAAGCTAGTTAGAGGTGGGGTAAGGACTTGAACTCCGGTTTGCTGACTCTAGAACACAAGCGAGACTGGACAGCAAGCTATCCCTAAAGTCACATCTAGATATGTCCCCTGCACTGCCATACGCTTTGTCACATCTGCCTCAACCCCTTCTACGTCCATCTCCTCACACTGAAGCAAGGCCAAGTCCAGCCATATTTCTGCTCCAGCATGGCCTGGTCCCCATCACCCCTGCTCACTCCTGCCCTCACTGTCAATGCTTGGATGTACTTCCTTCCACTTATCTTCTAGAGAGATGCAAACAGGTGTCTTTCAAAATAGATGGTTATCATATGATACATGCTGTCACATCCTTTGCTGTTTTCCTTCTATGTCCTGTCTCTCCCTATCAGTTCAGGTTGCTCCAGATCATTTATTTTTCACACAGTCGATACTATTCTACAGTATAAATGACCTTAATTCACTTAATCTCCCTTTATATTTCTATAGGATCATTTATCACCATTTTATCACTCTGATCCTTATAGCAATGCTTTTGGCAGAGATGTTATTATCCTGGATTGTAAAGATGAAGAACGCAGTCTTAGGCAGTTAATTCTTTGGCCTCTGCCACTAACTTGACAAGAGAGGCTTGACAGTGAAAAAACCCAAGATTCCAAAACGTGCCTCTCAGTGGGCATTGCCCCCGGCCATAGGGAGATGCTTCACTCCCTCCCAGGGGTAGCCAAGGGCCAAAGCCGAGCGGGTGCGGGGCCCAAAGGTCCAGCAAGTGCCCTCTGCCTCAATTTGGACAATCCTGAAGAGTTCCCTCAAGTGCAAGCTCAGTGGAGTATCCGCTGAGGGCTGAGATGTAATCACACTATGGTTCAACCTCTCCTCTGCCCAGTCTTGCTGGCCTCATTTTCTCACAGGTATATTTCTTGAGAGCACGTCCCAATCAACCTTGTGCATACAATCTCAAGCTCAGAGAGTGTCTCCAGGCAACTGTGACTAAGACGCTACTGTTTTGGAATTTAGATGCCTCCCTTCTTTAAATAGTTCTCCCTACACAACCTCTTTAGCCTTGTTCATAGCATTTACCAATATCTGATATATTCTGTATTTATTCATTATTTACCTCCCTCTGTCCTCAGAGCATATGTTCCAGGCAAACAGAGACTGTTTTGTTCCCTGTTGCATTTCCAGCACCTAAAACTGGTCGGGTATTATTTAACGATAAAGGATTTCTGAATATTTGCATAAACGATTCCTCTGGGAGTCATGGAGGCAGCATGAAGAAGTGGGTGAGATCATGTTCTTTGGTAGCCGACAGCCTGCTCTAGTTCAACCCTGTTACCAAGGGCAACGTTGGTCAAGATTCAACCCATCTCAGGCTGTTTCCTCGTCTATAAAATAAGGCAAATAGGACCTACATCACGGCGTTTTTCAGATGACCAAACGAGATAATGTATACAAAGCTTAACTCTAAGTTAGCTCTGAAACCTGTTAAGTGATCATTATATTTCTGAACAGACTTCTCAGAAAAAAAAGGTAATTATAAAAATCACTAAATTATTTTTCTAGACCATTGGGTTAAAATACTGGGGAAAAATACAATTAGGCAGTAATTATCTCTCCAACCTGCTGAAGAACATTTTCCCTAATTACAATGTAGATTTCATTAGCTCGTTCTGTAACATTCAGTCCAGGACACAAAAAGCCCATTGGACAAATTACCACCTTGTGCTCACTGGGCACAGAGCCCTTCATCTGAGCAGCTAGAGCTCTCCGGATATATCATCATCATTTGTAGCAGGCTGCAATAGTAGGTATAATTTGGGAAATCAGATGTAGGAGAACTGGTTTCAAAACTAAGTAATATGGAAGTCAGAATATGGAAAGAAGATTTGACTTCAAGTCCTTGTTACTTCATCCCATGCCATCTTGAACAGGAGACCTATCCAACCATCCATCCATCCAACCATCCATCCATCCATCCACCCATCCATTCATCCATCCATCCACCCACCCACCTATCCAACACTAGCACCTATCATTGGCAGCCACAGTGCTAGACCCTGGAGATAGGAATAAGCAAATTCAGCTCTCAAGGAGCATACCCTCTAGCGGGAAAGAGAGAAAACAACTTCATATCCAGGTAGTAAGCATTGAGTTAAGAGGAAAGTGCCATGATGGGGCCTCATCTTTGTGTTGCGACTGGGGATATCAGGTGAAACTTGACGGAGAAACCAATGCAAGTGAGTCAATTCCAGGCAGAGAGAATGACACGTGAGCAGGGATGGAGTCTTGAGAAATGAGGCACATTAACGAACTCTGAATGTTTGAGAAAGACTGGGATATAGAATGCCAGTCAGGAAATGGGCGTGATGGATCCAGAAAGAAGGGCAGAGATAAAAACAGAAAGGGATTTGAAATTTGTGCTAATGATAGTGGGCTATTGCATGGTCTAGAGGAGAAAAGAGACCCCATGCAATTGGCGTTTATCAGGATCATGCTGTCGGCAATGGGATGTGTGGTCCGGAGGGGAGGAGAACCAGAGCGGGCTTGGGTAGGAGCGAGGCTGGCAAGACGGGAGGTCAAAATAGCATCCAGGCCACCAGGATGACCCATTCGTGCTCCCCATTTGCCCACGTGCTGAAAGAATGCAGAGCCCATTTTCACTGCCAGACCTCAGATGACTGAGGCAAATTTGTCATCTTAAAATGCATGCTATCTCATTGCCTGTCTTTTAACTTTAAGTTGTTTCCTCTATGTGGAGGAAAGAACAACAGGGATGGGCGCAAATATTTGAGCGCCCCCTTCTCTAGTGCACAATGATAAAACCGCTAAAGCCTCATGATTATCCTGCTCATGTCGCACTTTTATTTTTTAATGTTTTTAAAATTTATTTCTGAGAGAGAAAGAGAGAGAGCATGAGCAGGGGAGGGTCAGAGAGAGAGGGAGACACAGAATCTGAAACAGGCTCCAGGCTCTGAGCTGGCAGTCAGCACAGAGCCCGATGCGGGGCTCGAACCCACGAATCGCGAGATCATGACCTGAGCCGAAGTCAGACACTTAACTGACTGAGCCACCCAGGTGCCCCCCATGTCGCACTTTTGATGAGAAAGCGCAGATGCTATAGTGTTCGCCTCTCACCTGCCTTTGTGTTTTTAAGGAAACTGCAGGAGAACATACCTTCTGGAGCAGGCTACCCTCGCTCACCAGCTGATTCATGTACCAGAAGATCTTGCTGTACTTAGACTAACAAAGACCTGCAGCTTTTCCGAAACTCTCCACTCTTGTCCTGACTCTGGGGCTTGTTTTTCAGAACAGAGAGTCCTGCTTCTGTACTTCTCTCCTCCTTTTGGTAGGCTGGCATCTGAGTGTAATAGAAATGATTTTCCCTCAAAGGAACTGCTGCCTTTTCTTTTTGTTTTCTTTCATTCGTTCAATTGTTTCTTCATTCATCAAACACTGTTAAATGCCTTCTTAATCGATGCTAGGTATTCTACTAGGCACTAGGGACACACTGTTTAAAAAGGCAGGATCCAAGCTATTCAGAAGCTCATAGTGCAGTGAAGGCAGCAGGCGAGGAAAGAGACAAGGAAAAGCCAGTGTGACTGGGGCTGTGACAGAGGGCTCAGCTGAAGGGATCTAACCCAGTCTGGAGTGATGAGTCAAGGCAGGCTTCTCGGTGGAAGGGACATTTGAATTTATAAGGCCACACAGAAGTAAGACTAGGCTGGGGACGTTTTCCATGGGAAAGGAGAGGTGTGTCTACAACTGGCGGGTGGGGCTACACATGTTGGGATTCGCCAAATAGGTCAGTACGATTCAGGCAAAAAGTGCGTGCACGTGTGTGTGTGTGTGTGTGTGTGTGTGTGTGTGTGTGTTGGAAGGGGAGCAAGACTGGCAAGAGAAGCCAAGAGAAGAGAGCCTAGAGAAAGGACAGGAGCACATCCTAAGGGTCTTCTAAGCATCCATGTTGGACCTGGTGCAGAAAGCTTAGCGAGCCTTTGGAGAGTTTTAAGCAGAGAACTTACATGCTAAGATTTGTGCTTCATGAAACAAACAAAACAAAACAAAACACACCCATCTGGTGGCAGTAAAGAGGATGGAGGGAGACCTACTGCAAGCACAGGGACTACTTTTGAGAACACAAGGTGTTCTTTTATAATTCACTTTTCCCAGGCTTGGCCATGATGGGGAAGACAGAGAGCCATCTTGAAGCAAAATTTCTATCCATAAGGTACATTTCTTCTGTCTGGGTAATAGACTAATAATCCCATGACTTCATCTATGGGATTGTGTTGGGGTATAGTGTGTGCAGAATCTATGGGCATCGGATTTCTTGGCTGCCCAGGAAGGCAAGGATTCCCATGAGCTGTGGTCCAGGAGCGCTGGCAATGGGAAGACTGCATTCTCTCCGTCTGGCCTTGACTGTCTCCATCTGTGATGTGGACACATCGCCTCTCATCTCTGGGCATCCATTCTCCCAGCCAAAAATCAGATGGAATTACATGGTTCCTTAGGTCCTTTCAGCTTGGAACCCCACAACATGGACAGTTTGGTGAGCTGGTTTTAGAATCCAATGGATCTCAGTCTGAATTCTGTGTCTGTCATTTCTGGCTGCATGACCTTCGATAAGTTACTCAAACCCTCTAAGGCTAAGGTTAAAATGGGGATAATAAGATTTCTTGCAGGGTAGTGGTGGGGATTAAATGTGATACTGCACATAAAGTATTTAGCACTCTATCTTTTTAGACATGGAGGGATGCCATTCTTATAAAATACCTTCACATATTTAAAAAAGAAAAAAAAGGCTAACCCGGTGAGACCATGAAACAAGGAAACTCACCCTTGATCACGTAGTGTCAAGGAACTAGACAACTGAATGTTTCACAATGTTTACAAATTAAGCTCTGCAGTGTTTTCTGACCGCTATGCCTGCATTACAGGTTAAGATCAATCGTGCTCATCCACTGTGCCAGAGCGCCCTCTGGTGGTCTCAGTTAACATTTTCATTAAGATGATTGAAGAGCAAACGCAGCTTTGTGGATTTATAAAGCAAACAGCAAGGCTTTGTGGGTTCGTTAATCTTAGATAAAGTTAATATTGCTAATCACAGATAAAGCTAGTAAAGTACCATTCATTATATCACTTCTAATAGTAATTCTTTAGTCAACTTTTCCATAAAAGTCATGTTCCAGGCATTTATTAGATCTTGCAGTTCGAAAAGACAAAATTACATTTTAAATTAAAACATAAATTACACTGAACATTTGAATTGCACATGGAATCTTCCCAGTAGTTCTTTATGCCATGAAATTGAAGATAGTTTGGCATCATTCAAAAGATGGTGCCATAGCAAAACTGGGGTTTTCTAGGTTTGGCGTTGCTATAAAATTGGCTGGGTGGCTTTGGGCAAGGTGCTTCATTTCTGTGCACCTGCTGCCTTGTATTAGGATATAATACTCAAAGCCTTATCATTTCCAGGTTCTTTCCAGCTTTCAAATTCCTTGACTTGCAGGGGACACATTTTCCATTTTCTTTCAATATTAGGGCTCTGGCTTCACAGAGACTTGATTCAACTTTTCTTTATGAATTGGAGGCTTCAAACACAGTAGTTTAAGATGAGTTTGTAACATTTTGTAAAATCATCTCTAGCTATCTGTAGCAGAATGGCTGGTCATTAATAAAGATTAGTGTTCTCCTTCCATAGGGTAGAATTTTGTGCAGAAGCCCATTTGGCAGTCCTTAGTAATTTTTTTTTTTTATTTTAAAGAGAGAAAGAGGGAGCACGAGTGAGAAAGAGAGGCAGAGGGAGAGAGAGAGAAAATATTAAGCAGGCTCTATGCATAGCATGGGGGCTCGATCTCACAACCCTGGGGTCATGACCTGAGCTGACATCAAGATTTGGATGCTTAGCCGACAGAGCCACCTGGGCGCCCCTTCCAGTCCGTCTTTGCATCCAGGTAGGACTAAATGATTAGTTTTTGATAAAGAATCATGAGCGAAAAGGATGTGTGTCCTCCAAGCCAAGGTAGTTAAATATTAAATGTGTGTTCCTTCACTCTTTCTCACTCCCCTTGTCCTCAAATAGATGACACTTGAGCTACATGGAGTCATATGACAGAGCCACATGGGAAAGTACCTGGGTGCCTGAATTACCTGTTGGAGATGGGCCTCCCAGGAGAGCCACCCAATCAGAATACCTGCAGTGGACTTTGCGTGAGTGAGAAATAAACTTTTACTATGTGAAGGGACCGAAAATTAGGGGTGGTTTGGTATGGCAGCTAGCTTTCATTATCTTAACATATTCTCCAACTGCATGATGCTGAAATCTAACTGGGAGCATTGTATCAAAACAAACTGATTTCATCAAAGCAAGTTCTCTCTCTCTCTGGGAAAGAGGAGGGGTTAGGAGAAGGCGAGGATTAGTTTACTTAATGTTTGTTTCCTGATTAGGAAAATGGTTCTATTCTGAAAAAGGTCTTATCAGGATTTCCTTTGAACTTTGTTACACAAAATGAGTCCTATGTAGACGATCTCCCGGTTGTTCTGCTTGTGGATGGGTATAGACACTGCAATTACTGCTGACTCATACTTGCCAGGTGTTTTGGAACAAAACAAAGTTCAACGACTGCTGATCTGGATAAAATAAGCAAAGTCATTAAATAGCTTCTGAAAGTTTCCGATTTGTCTGCATTTTGAAGTGACCTTGTTAACAGGGGATGGTGTTAAAGGAATCACTGATTACACCCAGTAGCACATAGCAGAGTTATTAATCATTAAGTCTTGTTTTTGATAGCGAGAAAAACATGGAAGACAAAAACAAGGATTTTACTTAGCTATCTCTCCCTGCAAACACTGACACTATTTTATTTAAGCCAGAATCCTATGGGAAGATAATTGAGAATCAGTGATGTAGAAACATATCAGCAACAGTAAGAAAAACCATTACGGTACAAATAAGATTGTGGCACAACGCTGGTCTGGAGCTATCGGCAGAGCACGATGCTGGTCGCAATCCGAAAATTACAGCAAAGTTTTAATTAGCAGGCATCCAGAACAGCTGTCCAGAGGAATGAACTTCCAATGAGATAAATGTCTTGTGGAATTAAAACTCTTAGGGTTATATTGTACGTTGCCACCTAAATTATATCATTTAGGAGCCTGGGGTTTAAATTGGTTCTGTAAACAAGATGATAAATGTGGCTGTATGATTATGAGGAAAATTAGCTTATAGAAACTGAAGATTTTTCTTCAGATAGTGACAACATTTAAAGGGTACATAGAGCTTGCTTGATCTGACAGCTAAGCTTCTAGGACTCTAATTCAAAGAAATATTAACTGTGCAAAATAAAAAAAGAAGTATTTTGTGTAGAAAAATGGAAACACCTAAAGTTCATCAATTAAAACCTGATTGAATCAACTGTGGGAAATCTGTACTATAGAATGCTGTGCACCTCTTGCAAAGAATGAATAGATATTTATGTGCTGACGTAGGAAGAAGTCCTCAATGAAAGGATAGAAATTGAAGATATATCATATGACTCTGTTGGTCCTTGTTGTTTTCAAATTCATAGTGTAACTTGAGGCCCAAGGGTGCAAGAGCATCTGGTTCCGAGAGCCCCAAACAGGCCAGGCTCTGCCACTCCCTGCTTACAAAATCCAAAGGGAGAGAGGGAGAGTGATGGTAAAACAAGAAAGGAATTTATTTCTGTGCGGCCAACAACGGGAAGACAGTGGGCTGAAGTCATGATGATCCTCTCCAAAGCGCTCAAAATACTTCCAGGTTTATATTAGGAAAATGTGGGGCAGTAGCTGGTGGGTGCACACAGGTGGGCGGTAAAGATCAAGTCGGTCATCGTCCCTGGGAAAGTCATGAGGGCTCTTGCTGGTATCAGGACAGTTCTCTATTATTTAAAGGGGTAGTTTCAGTCCCTGTAGGTTGCCTGCAAAGTCTTTTGCCAGAGTTAAAAGATAAGCTACAAGAAGAACTTCATCAAGTAGAAAGTACAGACTGAGGTCAGAATGGAGGGAGTTGAAGTCCGCTTTCGAATCCCCACTGTCAAAACACTGTTTCGTTTCTACAGAAGGTGAACAGATGATGGCCATGCCTTCTGTAGCTACTCCCTGCTGACGGGGATGATGTAGGGATTTTGGAATGGAAGACTTCAGCAGGTAGGAGAACTTTTCTTGAGTCTCTCCTGAAATAGACACTAAAGGCATCTCCACGCTTTTGCGAAGAGTACAGGCTCCCATTTGACAAATACAAAGACCAAAACAACAACCAAAAAGAAAAAGAGTAAGAAATATAGCAGGGTATATTTCTGTTTGGGAAAAGATCTAATGTAGCAAAGTGCTAGAAGGATCTAGGTCTAGGGCATTTATAGCAGTGATGTGTCTGTTTAAAGCTTTCATGGCTTCGGTTACATTTCTCTGAGTGATTTTGAAAATATAGGCAACATTCTGTTTTAATGAGAGCACAGGTCCCTCTTTGGGTTACAGTCAAGACATCGAAGACCATTTGGTTTTGAAAGACTAGTTTTCAAATTTGTGTGGCTTCATCATTTATGAGGGTGACTGTGTGCTGGATTTGGTTAAAGGCAGCTGCTGTGTGCTTAGCTAAAGCCTCTACTTGGAATTCTACATCAGTAGAGGCAGCTCCATGGACAAACATGGCTAAGGCAGAAGACCATGAAGAAGCCTTCTTTGCCTGGTGTCTAGCTTTTAACAATATCCCAGTTATGAATTACTGGCAAGTGGGAGGGGACTCTTCTCGGGAGAGATGTGCATTCTTAAATACACCATCCAATCCAGTCACCTGTCCTCTATTTTCACGAATCCACAGGTAACCCCATAAAATGCGGGCATGCTCTGGCTTTTAAGGGGGTTTTGAGCCCCACATTAGGCTTGCACTAACAGTGTGGACCCTGAGTGGGATTCTCTCTCTCCCTCGGCCCTTCCCCACTTTTGCATGCCTGTGCACTCTTTCTCCTTTCTCTCAAAATAAAATAAAATAAAATAAAATAAAATCTTCAAAAAAAGAAAATTTTGGGGGGTTTTCTGGGCAGATAAAGAAAAAAACATTGTTTATGATTTCTTATCAAGAGTACACCAACAATCTTTTTAACAAAGAGAAAAACCAAATCTCAATCTTGGAGTGTATTTTTTAAAAATCCATTCATTTCAATCTTAGTCCTGGCCATGCATGAAAGTCTTTTCTGAAGATTCCCCTTACAAACCTACAATTTCCTTTTTCATTCAGATTTGCTCCTAAGCTTTCTCTCTTCAACTAAACCAGTCTCATTTTAGGACAAAATTACTCCCTTTTCCACAAAAAGGTATTCCCATTCCATGCCTTTCTTTTCAAAACCATATCTCACTTTCTTTGCATACGAAGTTACTTATCATTTTCTAGCAGTCTTTACTGCATTTATCAAAATTCTCACTCTTAGAAACCTTAGCTTCCAATGAAACCTAAGTAGCAACCAACTGTAAACTGTCCATTACACACAATTCTTTTTTTTTTTTTAATTTTTTTTTTAATGCTTTTTATTTATTTCTAGGAGAGAGAGAGACAGCGTGAGCAGGGGAGGGTCAGAGAGAGAGGGAGTCACAGACTGAAACAGGCTCCAGGCTCTGAGCTGGCAGTCAGCAAAGAGCCTGACGCGGGGCTCGAACCCACGAACCGCGAGATCATGACCTGAGCGAAAGTCGGACGCTTAACCGACTAAGCCACCCGGGCGCCCCTACACACAATTCTTTAGATCAGAAGTTTACAAATACATTTCATATTTTCTAGAAACATGTGCTTTTCCATAATATAACCTTTCAATAAAGCATAAAGCAGACCCCAGTACCTTTGGTTTCTCTATAACAAGAAGTCAGGAGTAGATAAGGCTATATTTAGTAATTAATGTTTCAGTATTTTATCTTATTTTGAAAAGATGTAGATATCCAATGAGTTCAAACCAATTTATTACAGAACCTAGCAAAAAGATTAAGGTTACAGAAGATGTTGAAAGCTATAAACCTTGTCATTCAACCTTGCTCTGGATAATTACCCATGAAATCTTTATGAAACAAACACTAGCTTTCATTTTAAGTCCAACTGTGACAGATAAAACATGAGTTTAACTAACTCAGGTAGAAGTTGATTCTCTGCATTTATATTTGATGTTGACGACTCCACAAGACATGCCCATTTTAATTAAACCACCAGACTTAAACAGGTTACACCTGTGACAAAGTCAATCACTCTTTTCCCTACTGTCAG
This sequence comes from Proteles cristata cristata, assembly GCA_017311185.1. Classification (NCBI taxonomy): domain Eukaryota; kingdom Metazoa; phylum Chordata; class Mammalia; order Carnivora; family Hyaenidae; genus Proteles; species Proteles cristata. The sequence goes on from JAESUZ010003875.1 coordinate 1,662,029, forward strand.
TTTCACCTGGGTCTCCTGTGGGGCATCTGAAGTGGGCAGTCTGAGGTCCAGAGCCCCTTTGTGATGACTTGGGAGCTTGAACCTCATAAGGAGGTAGGGACAGCCACTCAATAGTGAGAGCAGGAAATTCAGGAGTGATGGGGCCAGAGGCAGGGAGCATGGTAAAGGCGCTGGCTGCGTGAGACACAGGCAGTGCTGTGGACAGACACAGGAGAGGGGGATTCAGAGTTTAGACTAGCACTCCTTAATCTCTGTCTCCTTTCTCTCCTTTTTCTCTGGTTGTTTTTCAGCCCTTTGCGCCATTTATTCAAAATATGTTCTAATCGCCTTTCTTTGGCAACAGAAGGCATATTCCTCAATCTTCCTAGATCAAAGTTCAGAAAAAACACAGAGAAAACACAACTGTGGCTAAATGAAGCCCAGAGTACCTACATTCGCGTTCGTTCTTCCCCAAAAGTCAGCTTCACTGACTGAACCACAGGGCTTCCCAAACTAAGACAGCCAAAGGGAAGTCCCTATAGGGAGGCAACCAAATGAGAGGAAGGAATCCCAGAGAGCCTTTCAGTGGCCATTTTTTCTCTGAGCTTAACATACATGGGCCACGCAGAATTAGAATTAAAAGAAACATCCTCTTAGGGATGCCTGGTTGGCTCAGCTGGTTAAGTGTCAGACTCCTGACACCTGATCTCAGCTCAGGTCATGAGCTCACAGTTCCTGAGTTTGAGCCCTGTGACCGGCTCTTCGCTGACATTGTAGCACCCACTTGGGATTCTCTCTCCCTCCCTCTCTCTGCCCCTCTTCTGTCGCGCACACGCTCTATCAAAACAAACTTACGGGGCGCCTGGGTGGCTTAGTCGGTTAAGCGTCCGACTTTCGCTTAGGTCATGATCTCGCGGTTCGTGGGTTCGAGCCCGCGTCGGGCTCTGTGCTGACTGCCAGCTCGGAGCCTGGAGCCTGTTTCAGTCTGTGACTCCCTCTCTCTCTGACCCTCCCCTGCTCACGCTGTCTCTCTCTCTCCTAGAAATAAATAATACATTAAAAAAAATTAAAAAAAACAAACTTAAAAAAAACCCCAAACATCTTCTTATTCATATATTTATAACTAAAAGCAGACCAGTCAGCCTGTACTCTCCCTGAGGGGTTGGGGGGGTGGGTACTGGTAGGGGATAGTTAGCATTCCCCAACTTGCACACACACAATTTCCAACAAAAATCTCCCCATATCTCCCCAAATGCACACCCTGGATTCCCGTGTACCTCACAGTACCTTTACACATTACAACAGCCCCTGCCACAACTCTAGCTACACAACCGGAGCAAATGGGGTATGAAAACCTGAAACAAATGGTTCATAAGAACCCAACAGCAGGGAAACAAGAAGGATGGTGCCCAGCACGCACCTATGGGGGCAAACTTACCGGGAGCCAAATTTCTAGCACCTGCTTACTCTTCAAATTGTTGGTTTCTCTGCTTCACCAAATGCAGTTAAGGCAGTGGACCGATGCCGTTCAGGGCAAGTCCTCAAAACATAGGTGTCAGCAGCTGCACAGGACCTCCTGTCCTCGCCATCCATTTGGGGTGGACTGACCACGAGTAGCTGATGCTGACCTGTCAAAGCCACGGGCTCAGTAAAGGAATGGCGGAGCCCAGGTGCACTGCCGGGACCAACCGCAACGGTCAGGGGAATCTCGAGGGGGCTGGATAAACTGTGAACGTACAGCTCCTGGCTGGCTTGCCAAGAATTGCAACTAGGGCACAGGGTGCAAGAGCATCTGGTTCTGGGGGTCCCCAATGGACCAGGTTTGGCCACTCGCCACTGACAAAATCCAAAGGTGTTGGATTTTGCCAAGGGTGGTAAAGTAACAAAGGAGGTAAAGTAAGAAAGGGATTTATTTGTGAGGCAACACCAGGAAGACAGCGGCTGGTGTCACAAAGATGGTCTCCAGAGTGCGGAAAATTCTTCGGGTTTGTATTAGGAAAATGTGGGACAATGGTGGGTGGATACACGCAGGTGGGCAGTAAAGGTCAAGTCCATCACTGTCTCCTGCTAAGTCCGCAGGGTTTTGCTGCTGTCAGGGCAGTCCCTATTATTTGAAAGGGTGGTTTCAGCCCCCATCAGGGGATGTTTGCCGGCCAGGTCTCTTTTGCCTGAGTTAACAGATAAGCTGGAAAGAATTTCAGCAAGCCAAAGGTAAATAAACATTAAACAATTAAAAAAAAAAAAAAAGAAGTAAAGTCTTTCAGTAGATTTTGTATATGCTAGAAAAAGAAGACTGCAAAGTTAAAGACCAGTTAATGAATTAATTCTGGCTTTAAGGTGAGATTTTCTTACTTTATACCTTCTATATCCTTAGTTGTCTCAGTATGAATTACCTAAAGATCTTCACTTACTCTACCTTCTGGCCAAAGACTCACCATTCTCCAAATTTCCCACTCCTTATCACCATACCTATGCTAAGGTCACTTCTCTCTGGAGCATCCTTCCCTAAATATCATTTAACCAAACCCTGCCAAGATGTTTAAGGTGATCTCTTCTAAGAAATCGATCTCACCACTCACACTCTAGAGAATTATTTCTTATTGCCTAAACACCGATTACCCTTGAAGTCTTTTATAGGCACTTATAATCAATTCCAGTTTGTATCCTAGCCGTTCATGTTGGTTTTATGTGTTTCTCATGTACTGGGTAATAGGTTCCTTATGGGGGAAAAAAATCAAGATTTACTCATCTTTGAGTCCCCTACAATGTTCAGCATAATAGAAAATCAATGTTTGAATTAATGAGGTATATTTTGCAATTCAATGTATATGATGTTAAAAATTGAGAAAGACCAGGGGCACCTGGGGTGGCTCAGTTGGTTAGGCATCCGACTTAGGCTCAGGTCATGATCCTGCGGTTCATGGGTTCGAACCCTGCATCGAGCTCTGTGCTGACAGCTAGCTCAGAGCCTGGAGCCTGTTTCAGATTCTGTCTCTCTCTCTCTCTCTCTCTGACCCTCCCCTGCTCACACTGTCTCTCTCTCAGAAAAAAATAAAACATTTTAAAAAATTGAGAAAGACCAAATGATTCACCAGTTTTTTTCAAAATTTTATTTATATAGAATCTTCAGAATGTTTGCGTTTAATTTTTACCACAAGCTAAAATTTCAAAGCTTAAAATCAAGGTATTTTAAACATGTCATTGTTAAGTAAAGGGGGAAGAGTTCGACCATTTTGAGGAAAAACTTTCATAACTGTATAAACATTAATATTTACAATATTCTTTAATATAGATTTAGACAATGTGGCATATTTAAATGTACAAAATAGTTTAAGCCATTATCTTTCATTACAGAACATTCCAAAATTCAAAGTAATAAAAGAAATACATAAACACTAATAACATTTGGGAAAACAACAGCCACAGGCTTATCAACAGAGTGAACTTATACATAATATACAATTTACACATCAAATCCACAAATTCAAAGATCTAGGGCCAGTCTATTTAAATCATGCTGGAATCTAAATACTATTTTACAATTCCTAGCTTGAAACAAATATTCATAGCTTGATAACCTATGAAACAGGAGTACAAACTATGAAATCACATTTAACATTCTTCTTAAATTCTCAAAGAAATATTCTAGAAAACCTCAAAGACAGCACACAAGGCATTTTTCCCTGAAATTAAAGTTCTTACGAATATCTTCATAAATATAGTCGAAGGAAGAAAATACAAACAACCCAGATATCCTAAGTTAATTTTTACCTTCTCAAATTTTGATTTTCTCCTCATTTTAGGGAGCTAACATACTTATTCTCTGCCTTGTTCCAGAAAGAATTTAAGGTGGCTTAAAAGATTCATAAAAGGTCAGAAAGCACTAATTACAGGGTAAATGAAAGGAAAAAAAAAACCCAAAAACAGAAAAATAGAGTTTGGGGGGAAAGCACATATAAAACCACTTAAGAAAAGGTCAGGAATTAAAGTATATTACATTATTCTCCACAGTGATTTTCTGGAAATATTGCAAAGTATGGTATTAATTTGTAAGAAAACTATTTAGCAGCTGGTAAACTGGGGATACTGATCCAATTTGTTAAATTTTATATTAATCCTGATAGAGATGATGATAAAAATGTGCTTTTTCCTTTGTGCTTGGATGACGTAAGTTTTCCTAAATGCCATGATGTAGGACTCTGGACTTAAGTCTCTTGCTACTGGTAGAGGAGAATGTAGGTTAAAAAAGAAAAAAAAAAATTAGTTGCCCTTCCTTAATTAAACTACTGAGAAATCCATCAACTGAATGCCTGCTGATGACTTGAGGAGAGGCAGCCATAGGTCAGGGGGCTAGGTGTCCTTCAGTCTCTCTGTCCACATGCAAAGCATCAATCCCGGGGCGTCCTGCCTGCATCACTTGCCCCGGGTCCCCCAGCTCCCCCGTCAGGACCCGGCGAGACTGACGGGACGCAGGTGCACGACGGCAGAGCAGGAAGCCCGCCGGGGTTGGCTTGTTGAGGCTGTGGCCACTCTGCGGCCCACACCCACCCCACTCCTGTGGGGGAGCATAGTTAACGGAGGGAAGGCGGGGGCACCGTTAGCTCCCACAAAACACGAATGGGTCTGTTTAACTCCACTCCTCAGGCCCCGTTTCAACGAATGCCATATGCTGAGCGGTAAGAGGTGCAGGGGGTGGGGATGAAGAGAAGGGCTTGAGCGACATGAAGAAACGAAGGTGGTAAGATACGTGGCTTGAGTTTCAAAACTATAGATTAAGGATCAGAACAAAACTATCTACATGAAAGCTAAAACTAATCACTGCCGCCTATCTTTTTTTGGAAGGACTGTTCCTAATCAACATTCCTAAGTTTTGGTCAGGTGAGTAAAGAATGAAGTTCAAATCTATAGATCTAAAGCCCCAGGAACTGCGACGTTCTTGGCTGGGGTGAAGCTGCCGCCCTAGGTCTGTGACACTGGCTTTGCAGGGAGAGGGGAAGGGCTGCGGTCTTCCCAAGGATACCCCTCGGAACACCGGCAGAGCCACCTCACCATCTATTAGGCACCGTGACTCCAGCCCACAATACCTTTAAGACCCGTAAAATGTTTTAATTCCTTTTAAATTCAGAAGGAAAAAATTCAATCTTATAGATTGAGGACATGTTTATACACATTAGGTTCATTTCATACAAATGCAATTGTAATGAATTTTAATTTTTTTTTATGGAAGAAGATATCCAAGAAGGCAAAGGTGTCTGAGTCCTAATGTGGCTTTGAAGATAGTGCAAGGATACAATAATGGAAGGGGAAGGAGAGTCTGCGCTTGTTGATTTTATTCTTTTTCTTTTTTGAATGTTACTTTCAGATTAGATTTTAAAAAGAGCTAAGTCTAATACTGGCGAAGTACTACTGTCAATTTCCACGAGCCAAACAGGAAAAAGAAAAACAGTTCATTATTTCATCATCACTGGGCAACAACACTAAGAATCAAATGAGGATGGAGAGATGTGCACGTTTTCAGGTCGTGTCTCCACTCCCGTAAACAGTACCAGAGGGAGGTTTTCCTTTGGGTCTCTGCCTCCTCCACTTCCTATGCTACGTGGCCCCTCAACAGACTTCGTCTGTGCTTCTCCAAGGCCCTGGCTCTGACCGCCCTCAGTAGCCCAAGCCAGCAGTGAATGTGGTCCCTGCAGTTGCACAGATGTTTTAAGAATATGGTAAGAGCAAAAGAAAACAGGTAGAATGAACGAAGGAGGAAGGAGAGGAAAATACTACAGATTTTAATGTTCTAAAATTACACGGTCCTGGAAAAAAAGGGGAGTGAGGAATTTATGCTAAAATGTTACCTGTGGTTTTCTAGATAATAGGATTTATATGTTTTTGTTTTATTCATTTTCTGTTTTTTAAAAAATATTTTATGATAAATGTACTCTATCATCGGGAAAAAACGTTCAGTAGATATTATTTAAAAAACTGTGCTCTGCAACTCTAAACTCTGAAGATTACCGTCTTGGAGGTAATGAAGTCTCTGACTTCCTCACAGTATGGCTTAGGTTGGTAAATATGGTTAACTGTTAGCAAGCATAAGAACCTTGCTTATTTTAACAATTTCCATCACCCAAATACATCAATATTATACAGAACTATCAATCAAGAGAGCTAATTAATACCACTTTCTAGGATCTGTTCCCAATGTACAATGAGAAAAATATGTCAAAAGGAAGAGTACAAAGGAATCAATTACTACCTTTTACAGAATTGCAGACTTTCTGTGCTTGGAAGGAAAACTAAGTCATAAAACTTAGACCCGTGGATTACAGGTGAAGAGCTTGAGGTCCAGACAGATGGGATTTTTATCACTGTCACAGAGCAAAGCTGATAACAGAATTAGGATAAGAACTCAGGTTTCCTGATTTTTGGTCTGTAGCTCTTATAAACCCCGGTCCCAAAAGTAATTGCTTTATACACTGTTTCATTGTTTATCCTAACTACATATAGAGGAATACATTTTAGACCTGGAAGGATGTTAGGAAGGTAATTCAGACCTCAGTTACACAAGAATTTAGGCCCAGAGAAGGTCAACTATATCCCTCTCTCCACCCCCAACCTCCAAGTCACAAGGTTGAGCCAAGACCCAGGCCATCTAAAACTGGCTCACTGCTCTCTCAAACATCTTCTTCTGTGGCTGATGATTACAACCAAATAAGAATCATATCCAGATAAGATGTAATAAAACTGTTATTAGTAAGGATGCTTGGGGAATGAGTATAAATCAGTTCCAAGGCTAACAAAAATAAACTCAAATCTATTTGAGTAAATCAGGCAGCATCATTGCCAACTTTACCTGAAAATGTACTTCAATGTAAATCACAACCGTAAGTATTGTTGTTGTTGGAAGATGATGTAAAAAAGGGCTTTCAGTGTGTTGGGTTCATGCCTCTGGAAATAAATCATAAATGTTTGTAATTCTCTAGAGTAGGGGTTGGAAGATAATGGCCAGCAACTTGTTTTCTGTGAGGCTCATGAGGTAATAAGATTGGTCTTACAGTTTTAAAGGACTGTGAAGAAATACAAAGAAGAATGTCTGACAGAGATAGTATGTGGCCTATAAACTTAAGTTATTGACTAAATGCCCCATTACATAAGAAGTTTGATGACTTACGTTCTAGATTTAGAAAGTATATGAAACTGGGCTAGATATGTAATATACCCTGGAAGGCTTTTTTGTTTTTCAAATTAAATCTCGGATTTTTTGCCTCTTCTCATAGCAGGCAGTAGAAAAATCTAGTTTGAGGGTTATGATTACTCATCTTCTACTTAAATGAGGTTTTACCACACACACTACTAGAAGTGGACATACAGTTGAAGCTTATTATTTCTTGTATCTGAAATCCACACAAAATGTTTCAGATAGCTGAGAAAATGGCATATCCTGTTGTTGGCGTTGCATATGGCGTTGCTGCTATAAAATACAATGGAAACAAATATCTACAGTGGGAAAACAGGCAAGCTGATTCTCCTTTGGGTCTCTTCTCTATGCATGGTTTTTTTCTCCTGAGGTCTCCCCTGGCCTCCTATAGCATGTTGTTAGATTTACCATACCACTAGTTCTCAACCATGTTAGTTACCTCAGTAACCATCCATCCATATCTCATTTGTAACCATAACCAAATATCACCAAAACACATGGAAAAAAATGGAAGTGCTCCTAATGACACACAAAGTACCAAAAATGGAGTGACTAGTTTGGGGAGAAATACATATTACAGACACATTCCATTTATCGACCTGAACACAACAGTACAGCAGACAGCCCTTCAGAGTCTACTGCACTGCTTACTGGCCATGGTCGGACCGGAACACTGCAGGAGGCCCTGGTTCACACAATGCTCTGATAACCACTGTAAGAAAACAAGTCCGTACCTCCGTGTCATATGATCTGTGTGGCTAAGCCGGATTTTGTGAACTAGAGAAAAAATATTAAAGTTGTGCCACTATTAGCTAAATTCCAATAAATAATTTCAAGGTTATTACTTTGAGAGTAGGATCTATTCTGTCCAGATTAGAATGCCTTACTTTAAAATAATTACATTAACAATTCCTTTGGACCCACAGCACCGTCCTCTTCTGCCACTCCATTCTCTTGCTTGCTTTTATAATTGGAAAGGAATAAATTTTCTATTTGAGTCAAGAATTCTTCAGCAATGAAACAATTAGTCACGTTGCTCAGAGTTTTCCTCAGACACTCCAAGAGCTATTGGAAAGAAAAGTTTTATATTTAAATACAAAAAAAGTATAAGAAGAGGGTTTTCGCTACTATAATTATTGTATCCCTTTCCGAATCTCAATTGTCTAATAGGCAAAAGAGAAACAGTCTCCTTAAATGTGGCTGAAGATAGATTTGTGACCAATAATCATGCATCTAGAGTGTGGGAAGTCACTGCTGAGAAACGTTTGGGCTAGTTCCTTTATGACTCTGTATGAGGAGACAAACCTGAGATTTTAAGTGTGATGTTTCCTACTTTAGACAAATATGTGATTTCGCATCTTTTTTTAGTAGTTACATTTCCAAAGCAAACTAATCCTAAAGAATAAAAATCTATGTACATACACGGGTTCTACTATTTCAAAATCAGGATGGTAGAAACAGTCTGTTTCCTGAGAAACAAGCATATTAATCTTCCAACAGAAAATAAAGTTTTAATTCAAAGGGGTAAAAATATTAAAAACAAATTTAATATGTTTAAATTTTCTCTTCTTAAATTGCTACAAAAAAAAAATAGATGTTGCCAGTCTACTGGTCTTTCACTCTTTATACTCATAGAAACAAAATAAGAAGTGAAATAAAAGAATTCAGGACTATTTCCTACTAGAAAGTTAAGTAAAATGACACTTCCTACTAGAAAGTTAAGTAAAATGACACTTTAATTATTAGATTTACACTACCATTCTTAAAAATGAACGACTGTTAAAGCTAAATGGCAACATGAGACTTTTGAATTTAATAAAATAAGAAAAACGTTCTCCACTGTATACAATAATAATATGCTAGGCAATTTATCAGCCAACACGGACAAATATATTCTAAAACAGTATTATTTCTATGTGCAAGTGTGGGCAACAAAACACATTACTAATTATCTCCTAGAAATTAATTTTAGAAAGGAAACAGCAATAGCAAAAATACACAGAAAATGTATCCACAAAGCATTAGGCATCATGGGAAAACACATCAAGATGAATAGCTTTAGAATCTGTGAATAACAGAACCAATTAAAACGAAGGCAGCTTACTTTCTGCAAACAAGTCAGGTCAGAATCCCGGCGAAAGATTTTATCCATAGGGACACTGCTGTTGGAAGAAATATGAAGACAAACCAATGAAACAAATACCATAAACGAATCAGTTTTCTAATAAGCTGTCACTGACGCTATACGTCATCATTTTATATTTAACGTGGGCTTTCTCTAAAACACCACTTAATGAGAAGCACTGCAGAATGTGCAGCCATCTCAAACCACGGCACATACCTATGGGATAGCTGGTATTTTTCTATTATCCATCTTGCCTTTTCAAACACTAATCCCCACTGGGGCTCTTCTAGCATCTGTTGTACTTCAAATTTGTACGGTAAACCTAGAAAAGCATAATGAAGCAGACTGTCATCAACTATTGCTTAAATCCCCAATCTCCTTTTAATGACCTAGAATCCCCACAACCACAACAACCTGGCAGAGCAGCTGAACGCACTTTAAACATAGTGGGCCTTCATTAAATATCTCCTGCCTGGCTGAACCTGGCCCATCGAGCACATTAATGCTAACCAATTAATAATAATAAAAGTACAAGTACCATTTGCATGACAATTCTATGTAAGAAACTGAGAAGCAGGATGATCACAGAATTTATATCCAAATCAAAAGACTTCTGGAGTGAAAGGGGGCACTGTTAAAACCGGTGCCAGAAGCACGGCTTAACCAGACACTGAGGCAGGCAAACCAAGACAACGCCATCCGAGTGATTTTTTTATTTTCACATGGGTTACTAAGCTAACAGCACTGCTATAAATAAAACAGCATCATTTCTATCTAACAGATAAGGAAACTAAGGCCGAGACATGTGAAACAACCCGCTGAGACTGGTGCAGGTTTTTTTAAGCCCGAGCAGGTCCGCCCGGCTTCTGGGCCCGCACTCACTTCACCTCCCTACAGTGCTAACCTAACCAGCCAGGGAGGAGGATGAACTCTGGAAGAGCAGCAACTGCACTCCCGTCACAACCGTCATGCTCAGTTCTAGAGAAAGGAGCCCAAGGGGTGGGTACCACGTACATAGCCAGAAAGGCAAAAGACCAAAGGATGAGTCTACTTAGAAATTTCGGATGTAGCCTCCAAAATCCCCCTGTAGTTATAAGAAAAGCTCAGTTGATTTCTTAGCAAAGGCCAGTATCATGAAAATAATAGTAAACCTTATATCATGCTTACTACGTAGCAGGCTTACGGTGCTTTACATATGGATGCCCCTTAAGTGAAATAGCTACCAGTACTGTCCTTTATTTGTTTATCTTTGGATGAGGACACAGGGCCACAGAGAGGTTAAATAACCTGGTCATCAGCATATATGTAACTAGTAGGTAGAGCCAGGATCTGAACCCAGGCAGTCTGGCTCCAGTTTATGTTACTAACTTTACATTATACTGCCTCTCAACTGGGCTTTAGCCAATGTTAAGACTTTTCAGGTAAATAAAATACTGGCAAATTGAAAAGCATGAAAAAAATGAAGGAAAACAAACAAACATTATGACTGTCCTTCCTTACAACATAAGCATACTTTGTCAATATGCTCTAAAATGGTCTTTTTTCCCCGGTGGATCTTTTTTTTTTTTTTTCATTTCTCAATTCTCTTCTATTTCATTTCTTCCTTCCAAAAACTTACAAATAATTCATTTGACTAGTTTTATTGTGATATTTACTTCATGGTGGTGGTCTGGAACCAAACCTGCAGTACCTCTGAGGGAGGCCTGTAGCTAACATGCACGCTGCTTGGCCCTAACTTTTCTGCACAATATAATCCTTTGGCCCAGAGGCCACGGTGACACAGTGGGGAGTTGAGTCTAGAGGATATCACTGAACGGAAGAGGGAAGCTGACTACATGGTATGCACACAGTGACTGTCTAGTTGAGGGTGCAAAGTTTTTCATCACACAGTTTCACAAATAACAAATTCTTTGCTATGAAAGATTCAAAGAAATGAAGGTAGAAATAGGATGAAGTTGTTTTTGTTGAAAACTTACGGTAAGAGCCATCTGAGCTCATTTCATCACTTATAACCAGGCAGGTAATCTGGGAATAAGGTAAAGGATTGCTTTGATTGTAAGGACTAACGATCATTCCAATGAACTTTGCACCGCCTCTGGAGAAGTAAGTCTACAATCAAAAGAAAAGTATAATTAATCTTGACCACATAAATTTAAAAATCAGTATTTACCCACAGCAACATCTTAAATACCTAATGGAAGAAAAAGGAACACTAAAATGTGTTAAAAACTTCACATCCAAACAGCAACCAAATGAAATATATTATGTATCATTCCACACTCTTGACATTTTTCAGGGCAAAATGTACTCAACCCAACCAGAAATGACCCTTAAAAAAAAATCACCTGGCCTGCAAAATCTGTATATACCATGAATATGTCTACAAATTAGTTTCACTACCCTTCAGCTATAATCTTTATCGATATGATAACAATAGCTGCCCATAGCAAAAACATACACCTATCAAACATAAACTATCAGAACAAAAGTTTCTTTTTTCCAGAGATGCAAAATAGACTGCTTCTGATTATTTCACTTGTACCCAGTCCCTGTCCTACTTGTTCCCATCGAGTTTTAAAGGCTCTGGGAGTAATTATCACTGTCACTTAGATGGTTTGTCTGTACTAAACAAAATAGCTGATTTTCCAAATGTTTAAATAAACATATATTACTTCTGTAATCAGAAAAAATGCAGTTATTTCAAAACTCCAGATGTAAATAATATTAGAAATGCAATACTTTGTTAGAAATGTTAAAAGTATATTTATAGAGGGCGCTTGGGTGGCTCAGTCAGTTAAGTTTCCGACATCAGCTAAGGTTATGATCTCACGGCTCATGAGTTCGAGCCCCGCGTCAGGCTCTGTGCTGACAGCTCAGAGCCTGGAGCTGCTTCAGATTCCGTGTCTCCTTCTCTCTCTGTCCCTTCCCTACTTATACTCTGTCTCTGTCTCTCAAAAATGAATCAACATTTTTTTTTTAATATTTTTATTTATTTCTAGGAGAGAGAGAGAGAGATGGCGTGAGCAGGGGAGGGTCAGAGAGAGAGGGAGTCACAGACTCTGAAACAGGCCCAGGCTCTGAGCTGGCAGTCAGCACAGAGCCCGACGCGGGGCTCGAACCCACGAACCGCGAGATCATGACCTAAGCGAAAGTCGGACGACCAACCGAAAAAGCCACCCAGGCGCCCCTGAGTCAACATTTTTTAATAAAAGGTATATTTATATAATAGAAAACAAAGAGGGGGAGAAAACCTGCAACTATTTACACACAACATACATATCAAGACTTAGAGGCACACCTGGTATTTGGCTTGAGTGTCAATATCTCTCAAAGAAGGATTTGGATCAAAGGCAGGATGAGAATGATACCACCCAATAACACTATAGCCTCTCGCAGCCAAGGTTTCCGAGGCCTGTGTTTGTGAGACAGGATCCATCTCACACTGCAGTCCTGTGCTCAGACTGTTACATGGCTCTGCTGCACAGACCTATAAAAGATTAATCCTTATATGGTTACACTGAAACCTGCTAATTCTATTACTTTTTTAGTTCTTTTGTACATAGACACAGAGACTTTTTTTAAGCCAAGTCTTGTATTTGACAGCATCACAAGCAGCCTTTAACTTGCAAATGAATTAGACTTAAAAAGTGTGACTGTGTGTAGGAACTCAGAATCCACTTTTCTACTCAAACGAGGCCATAATAACTGTTAGTGTTCCAGGTCAGCCCACATAATACCTACACATGCAAAGTCTTTCAGTAACTCCTATTATTTATGATAATAATTTCAACAAAGTGATGCATGCTAGGTTTCAACTATGAGGTTGGTGCAGGTTTCCTGACCTCTTAAGAGTAGTTGTAGCATTTTGTTGGTGAAGGCAATGAGGAGGCGAGGCCTGGAAGTGCTCCCACTCTCTTGATGGCATAAGGAAAAAGGTGCTCAACATATGGAATGTTAATTTACTCCTGGGAATATCAAACCTAAATTGGCATATTCTCATTTATGTCACAGGTAAGTCTATATTTTAATTAAATCCACTGAAATCTATAAAAATATTTGGTATGGCAGCAGGACTAAATAATTTTTAAAAATATTTAAAAGAGAAAACTTACTTCAACAATCTTATCAACTTCAGAGTATCTTCCTCCTAACAGACCAATCACTTCTGCCATAGAGACATGAGCATGCTAAAAAGAAGCACAGCATAGACTTAGCCCAAACACACAAATCCATCAGACAAGAAATCAGAGTACAACTCAGTAGAGGAATCAGACGCTAGGCTCACTGCACAGAGACTTAGGACTTCAGATCTATCTGTGTCGCCAGCTAAGAAGCTTCGAAACCAAATAATCAAACACTCCAAGATGTCATTTTTTAATTTACAAAATGAAGACACCATTTGCTTTCCTCACTCAGGACGCTAAGGATACCAAGTAAAACTCACTCCGGGCAGTCCTACAGAAAAACATCCTACCGAAAAACATCCAACACCAACACAGCTACTGGAGGTCTCAGTAACTTAGTATAAATAAGGAACCTCCAAGGGGTAGGAGTTGTGTTTTGCTGAGTTATCTACAAGGCAGCAGACAAAGGATGCCAGGAAATGAAAACAGGGTTAATGATGATAAACAGTCTGCAAAAACTCACATTAATTTATTTTCTCTAAAATATGGAAACATGCAATTGTTTGGCTTTTCTCCAAAAGAAAAGACTTATTTTTAGATTCCTTGCAAAAGAGGATAGTTAAGATCCAAAATACACGTCTTCCATACTCTCTCTTAAGCCTGCAATAAAAATACACAAGAATAGAAATCAGAGTAAGTAAACACAATAGATTATCCTTACCAAATCCATTATTAAAAGTGCTTCTGAAGCCACTTTCACCTGAAATGGCTCCTGAAATATAAAAAAAAAAAAGGGGGGAGCATAAAAATAGAGATTTATTCTTTCTCACTGGAATAATCACCCTTTTCTTCTTTACCTGTCATACCAAGTTCCCATCATCAACCAAGCCTCAGCACAAACCAGAGATTTTTAAAAAATTTGTCATTCAAAACCCTAGCATGGAGAAATTCTTTCATTTCCCATCTGTATCACTCATCTGACCCTAATGTACCTTGCCTCGTCTAATCTTTCAAATACATATATGTCTTGCACACACAGGAAAGAAATACTTCCTGTCGACAGAAGGGCATGATTTATGGCCATTCAGTGATACATAAATAGTACCTGCTTTTCTTCACTGAAAAAATTACAAGGTATCAGCTGGAAGGGATCAAATGAGCTGAAAAAGAAAAAAAAAATCATTTCTAATATAATCTCAGTAACAAGATCAGGAAAAAACATTCATTTAAATTTGAAAATGTGTATCAATAATCTAAACCTAGATTCTCAGAAAATACTAAGCTAGGAGAGTTTCTTAGGGTGTTCTACATAACCCTACTGAGTTTTGGACTTGATAAAAAAAAATGGGAAATGGCAGGACTTTTGGGAGAAAATAACTGTTGTCGTAATTTCTTTTAACACCCAAAGAGAAGATCGTTGTACCCACACGTGTGTCCTACACTGAACGCAGGTTCCAAAAAGACTGAAGAAAATGTAAACAACCCCCTGACATGACATGGGAAAGAAAGCTCAAGAAAGATGGAAGTTTCTCAAAAAACACTTGTCAGTGCAGTATCAGCATAGGGTAGGGACCCAAATATTTGTTGAATGAATAACAATGATTCTACTAAAGAAATTAATGTATACAAAAAGTTCAATGATAAACTTGTATTTAAAATGAAAAAGTTAGGGTCAGCTGGGCATCTCAGTCAGTTAAGCATCTGACTTCGGCTCAGGTCATGATCTCCTGGTTTGTAAGTTCGAGCCCTGCATCAGCTCTGTGCTGACAGCTAGCTCAGAGCCTGGAGCCTGCTTCAGATTCTGTGTCTCCCTCTCTCTCTGCCCCTCTCCACTCACATTCTCTCTCAAAAATAAACACTAAAAAAAAAAAAGCAAAAGTTTAAAAAATAAAGACAAAAAAGAGGGGCATGTAAGCAAGGGTAGATACAAAAGCATGTGTAAATCTGAGAGAAATATTACAAAGGCTTTGACCAGTAAAGAATTGAACAGTAAGGTTTCTTTAGGCTATGGTCAGAGAAAGAAAAACCCAAACAAGGAATATATATTCATGTTAACACAACCAGAAAAGAGCGACTATTTAGTTCCTATATCTACCAAATACTGTTACTGTCAGCAAATCAGACACTTTGTACTCCAAGTACCTAGAACAGTGCCTGATAAAGAGTAAGCATTTTTTCAGAAATATCTGTTGCATGAAGAGGAAAGATCTTCAAGTAAAAAAATGCTTCATCAACATGAATAAAAAAGCACACAAAGGCAGGGTATGCATCCCAGAGCCCTGAAGAACCACGATGTGAGTCCCACTGACCTTTCTGGAGGAACTGTACAGAATGGAGAAATTATTGGAGTGCTACAAAGAGGCAATTTTGGGCTTGTGTTTTTTTTTCTTAAACAAAAAAAGCAGATTTGGGGAGCAGAGGAATTAAATGTGAATACTGAGAAAATTCTGGAAAAGATTACTAAACAGCCGATTTTGAGCCTTTAGCAAGTGAAGAGATGACTACTAAGAAGAAGAATAATGAATTCATGAAAATATAAGTCATGATAATAAGCAAATCTAAATTTCATTTTTGACAGAACTGATCTGATGGAAACTAGCAAACTCATAAAGATTCAAATGTATTTTGTCTGAATATAAGCAAGACATCTACTATGATTTTTCTTCTGCATAAGATGAAAAACATGGGTCAACTGGGGCGATGTGCTGCTGATGGGGCACTGTCTGAGGCACACCCTTACCCCAGTTAAACATTTTAAGCAGTGACTAATGGCAGAAGAGGTAAACTTACTGAAATGTTGATTCACATTTACAAAGGCTAAGATGAGAAAAGTGGATCTGGAGTCAGACTGTGACAAACTGGAACAATGACTTGGAAATCACAATAAATATGTCTTACATTTAGATTCAGAAAATCAGATGTCTGGATACTGGATAAGGAGTCCTAGCTTATGGGTGATGATACTGTTTACACAGTTTATCTCATTTAATTTACTCTCACAACAACTGTAAGTTTTAATTTTTATTTTAGAGAGGTGATATATAATGTAATGTTAGCAATATGGATTCGGAAGCCTTAGTGCCTGGACTTAATCACAGCTCCACCACTAACTAGCATGAACAAGTTACTCAACCTCTTTGTGCCTCTCGGTTTCCTAATGAATGATAGTATTAACTACTGCATAGGGTGGTTATGAGGATTAAATGAGTTAATATATACAAAGTGCTTAAAGCATAGCTAACAGTGTCAGCTATTATAGCTATTATTTTATGAATGAGGGCTGAAGACTTAAGGCTTTACACAACTCATCTAGGGACTTACACCTGGTTAAGCATCAGGGCTCTTTCCACTGAAAATGACCTAGTGGCATTCTCAGATATCTTGTTTCAAAAGGGGCACTGGTGAAATTATAGTCTTTCTGCATCTACAGAAAGTGAAGGTCCAGAAAAGAAAGACATTTAACTTATTTGGTGACACTGTTATATGTTACAAATATCAGATTATTAAAACACACACACACACACACACACCCCAAAAAACCTTGCTAAGAGCACTTATTTGGTGACACTGTTATATGTTACAAATATCAGATTATTAAAACACACACACACACACACACACCAAAAAACCTTGCTAAGAGCACCAACCAAAGAAAGAACTAGTCATTTCATGAGGTTCCCTGTTTACAATGTCTAAGGAGCTGAATGACCACCTGTCATAATCAAGGCCCCTTTACAACATATGCTGGATCCTATAGTCACTAAACCGATACATTTAAAACTTTTGCTCAAGCTCTTCCAAACTGATAACCAGTGAAATAAAAAATATCAAACGCTTTAGTAGTATTTTTAAATTTAATAAGAATAATATGTTGCTAATCATATAAGGTATCTTTTCCATACATTCCTAATTGTTTGTGATTAGGGTAAAAATTATACTTGTATAACACTATACCTTTTTGTTGGTCTTGGTACTTTTGAGGATTTAACAGATTTACATTTTTCCTCTTTTCTTCTTGCCAATTCCTCAGCAGAGAGATGCTAAAACATAAAACAACCAGTTGATCAAAGAGTCCGTGAGCCACTGAGAGGCAGAATCAATAATAATAATAAAAAATACTCTTTAAAACCATAATTAAAGGCATGTGAGAACAGGATTGACTATGTTGATGGAGACGTACCTCTGTCTTTCTACTAACAAACTGAAATGCTAGATAATACATTAAAAAATTGTTCCAAAATCCACAGCCACAGCAAATTAAAAACCTCAGAATCACCTGAGCCCTCCTCTTACTTATTTCCCATCTCCAGTCACCAAATCCTACTGTGTTGTTCTCTTTCCCAACAGCAAGACATCGCAGCGTAATGACCAAGAGTACAGATTGTGGAGATAGAAGGCCTCGCTCTGCTACTTACTGATGACCCTGACCAAGTTACCAAAGATTTCTGTGCTTTAGTTTCCTTACCTTTAAAATGGGAACAAAAACAGTAATAATAACAATGTCATGGTGTTATCGTAATGATTCATTAATGTTTAGAAAACACTGACAAGAGTGTTGGACACATACATGGTAAGTCTACCGTAAGTACAAAATAAATCTTTTCATTCCATTTCTACTACCATTCTTACACTTTAGCCCAGATAACTATGCACCTTTTCCACAATATGTCTGGTACTTTCTCCCATCTCTACCTTTGTTTACGCTGCTCCCTTAGCCTGGAATGCTCTCACCTACTTTTCTACATTTTGAGACTGTCCTGCTAATCCTTCAAGTCACGTCTTCTGTGAAACCTTCTGTCATTACACACACGCCTTGGGGAAGACCTGACATTTCTTGAGGTCAATCTTACGGAACTTAACACAGGTTTCATCTTTCCTACAAAAAAACAGTCCTTTCTAGGTAGGAATCACGCATTACTAATGTAATCTAATGCTTGGATTAGAGACCAGGTGAGGCTAGGGCAGGGAATGGGGAGGCGAAACACAGGAGAACAATCTGTTTTGTTGTGTTGTACTGCAACTCACGAGGAAAACTAACATTTACTCAGTAATTTGTATTTGCAAGGCTTACTAAGTACCTAGTGCCAGGACCTTCATCCATTTTATTCCATTTACTTCACTTAATTCTCATAACAATTCTTGGAGAGAGATACTATCCACACTCCACAGATAAAAACCTGAACTTCAGCAAGATTAAGAAACTGCTCAAGGTAAGAACGCCAGTAAGTACACATTCACACATTCTTTCTGTTCTACTGCACTGGGTGTTCACAAATAAATTATACAGATACAGAATATATACACACACACACATTCACTGCCTATGTTTCCTTTCAGAACCACTGTTTTTATTGGTAGAAATAATACTTTAATATTTCTAATTCAATTTATGTCTAATGCTTGGGACAATATTTTAATTGGTATATCAGAATGTCATTCTATAAACAAATGGTTACTGAAATGAATTAGGCATACCAACTTCCTGGTACCTTGGCAGATATTCTTGAGCTAGACACCAGAATACAGAGATTAGATAATTAAAATCTGGAAATTCATCAAACTCCTAGTTAACTGCACCAATGCCTTCTATTTTGTGTTTATTGGTGTCTTCTAGACAAATTAACACGGGAAGGATACACACATGCACATGCAAACAAGTGTAATATATATGACATTAAGATATATAAATATAACTGATGAAATAACTTTTAGTAATGACCTATTTGCTAAGGTCAAAAGGTCAAAGTTACCTCAAAGGTTTGTCCTTCTAAGTCTTTTGCATCACACCAATTTCCCCACGGGTCTCGGACCCTACGTCTCCTTGTGCGCTGTGATCGATTAAAATGAAGCAAAAGGTAACAAGATTAACTTGGAGAAATCACAGCACATCAACACACAAAGCCAAAATGATATTTCTTTTAAAAAATCTGTTAATTTCTCCATTAAAATATTGTAATCTCTGATCAGCAATGCCCGACTAAATTTTATTTTATTAATTTGTGTTTAATAGTTAGCACTCTACTCAGAAATAAATCACTAATGGTTTTCTGAACTTTACTTGGATTTCTTCTCGAATTTTCATTTCTTTTTATTACCACTTAGAAATTAAAATACCAGGACAAAAAGTATTTTTAAGACCAAAAAGAACCATCAAGAAAATGACTTCCCTTTCAACCATTTGTGGTAGAAAACTCACAAGAACACGTAGCAAGAGGTAGGATATTAAAACTAGAAGCAAAATAATTAGATCTCAGCCTGAGAAAGGGAAAGATTGCCTAGTGGATACAAATAATAAAACATTACAAAGTTTGTCGACTGGATTACTAACATCTAGTTTTATAAACCTCAATACTGAAGCCTTTAAAATGGACTGGCTCAAGGGTGTCTGGGTGGCTTAGTCAGTTAAGTGTCTAACTCTTGACTTTGGCTCAGATCATGACCTCCCTGTTGTGAGCCCCCATGGGGGCTCTGTGCTGGGTGCAGTGAAGCCTCCTTACGATTCTCTCCCTCCCTTGTTCCCTCCCTCCATTCCTCCCCAGCTCGGGCTCTCGTGCACGCGCATGCTCTCTCTCTCTCTCTCAAAAAAAAAAAAGACTGGCTCAGAAGCCAGTGTATGAGTGGCACCTTTTCCAACAACTGTATCTAAAAAGATGCTTTCTTATAAAAGTAAATCTAGGTAGGCAGAAATGGTTTACAGTCTAAATACTCTGAGAAAAGTGTACACTCCATTATCTATACTTTTCTTCATTTACCTTACCTATTACCAACCTACTTTATTAGTAAAACCAACGAGCTCACACTATGACTCTGCCTTTTAGGAGACCTGTAGGATCACTCATTTTTAAAATAAGACTCATGAAATGTAAGATACTGTAAAACTCCCTAACCTCAAGAATTACAAAAGAAAGGCTATAATAGTTTGGATAGCTAGTCCAAAAAGCTGAATCTTAACATAAGACTTTTTAAATAAACAAAGTAACTGAAAGAAAACGAGCTCAGCTGTAGGTATGGAATCTATGACACAGTATATTCAGAAACCAGAACCAAGAATTCTAAGACCAGGTTAGCAATGTCCGATGCTTCTGTGTCAAGTCTGCCAGTGAATTATGAGGTGTTTTTGGTTTCTGTCATACAACCTAACATGACACTGAAGGGCTAAGGTGACATACAAGAGAAAACACGTTCTTTCACTAACTGCCCAGGTGTTCGTAGTCGGCGAGAAGGGGGCACGCACTAGCGGACAGGGGAGCGCTTACCATAGACTGCAGGCGCTGTGCAAGCTGATAAGCTTCTGCCGCATCTTTCCGGTCTCTGACTCGTGCTCTGTCCGCTGGCTGTGGCCTGTTGTACACAGCCTGTTCTATTGGAATTCAGGAAAAATAAAACCATCTATTATTTTCTGAAACTCATTCGTTCAGTGGGAAGGCACACCTATACTGACTGTAATTCATAAGCCAATTTCTAAGTTTTGTTATACCTGAGCTTCTATCTTAATTCTACAAGCACTTGGCAGTCCTCAAAAGTAATGCTCTTAAGGAAATCTCAGTAAAATGGGATATTCAGGAGATGGGTAATTTAATTTCTAATCAAACGAGTGCTAAGCCCACTTCCCTGAATTCAGAGGTCTAATACAGAAAACATGATTTCATTTCTCTTTAGTGGCTGAGGAAGCTCTGACCCCTTAGTTTTCCTGAGCAGCCAGTCCCAAGATCCAGTGCTTGGGGAAACACCGACACCAAAATGAAGGACACACCACAGGGCAGACTGTAAATTCTTGCTCTCTCTGAAATAAATAAATAATCTCTGGTAGGACATTTTCTGGTTAGCTGTCTTCTATATACTCTTCTGAAACCATAAGTTACAAAGTTCTAATTATCTATCTAATTATCTTTTCACATCTATGGTTATTAACTTTCTTCAAAATGTCTGTGTCAAGTTAATTCAATAAAAGTGAAGAATACATTTAAAATCATGCATATTTGAGAAAAACTAGGGTGAATGAAACTTTCCTCCGTGAAAAATATTTTGTCACGTTTATTACATTTAAGTGTAGAGGGTCATAAATTATCTCCTTTACTTAAACACTGCTAGACAGTATTTCTACCACTAACACAGATTTCGCATATTAAATGGGCTACTACTAGACTTTTCTTAAAATGCCTACTTTTACTTCACAAAGAGCTGCATTGTTAAATTATTTCTCCTACTTAAGAGAATATTTTTCCTTTTCATACCAACAATTTTCACCGTAGGTTACAGGAAAATATAGCGTAATGAACAGAAATCTGTTTTATAAAAAAACTCAGTAATACATTTATTCCATAATGTTATAGCATCTTTCTGAATTCTGCATCTATACTAAATCTGCTTGAATTCTAACCATCAAGGAAGTTAATGGGTGCTCTAAGGATAAAAAATGTTGAGTAAAAGATGTTGTTGGGTTTTTATTTTTACCACATCCAAAATTGATTGCTCCTATCAATTCGAGGTATGTATGAATCCGTCCAATACAATTAACATCCCCACAGTTCTTCAGGCCAGGACGTACTGAGGTCTTATTTAAGTATTTCGGTTTGCATATCTCCCTAATTAAGAGACGGAAGTACAGTTATTTTGGATAAATAAAAACATGAAAAAAATTTCTGGGGAAAACTTTTAATATTTGAAATATCTTAAAAATTTACCCCCTCTCAATCTGTAAATGTGTAGTAAAAACAATGCTAATACATAATATCCAAGTGTACTTTTTCTTGACATTATCTTTAAATGATATAATAACTTACAAGTATAATGTGATTTTTATTATTATTTTTTCCCATATGAAATGCCACAGATTCCACTTATCCCAGGATTTTAAAGTTAGAGGTTCTGTCAATAGATCCAAATTCAAGCCTCAATCTTTGAATAAAAAGGGCACTCTGATAACATATCTAAAGTATGTACTATTAGACTTTTCTAACTTTTAATATATTACTCAGGTGGATCCATCCACTTTTAATTTGCTGGAGAGTATATTTTAATTATAAGCTACCTTATAAGTGCTTAAAAATTTTATATTGGTTTTTAATCATTAGGCCAAGAAATAAGAGTAAGCACTCTCAGTGGAAAACAGAAATAGATACAGGGGATTTCCAAGGAATCAAGAAATGCCCGAAGACCATGAAAAAAACATAAGGCTACAATAATAAAATTCATGTTTACTGAATGTGCTTATTGTACACTGGTAGAGTTTAAGAGTAATGGAGAACTTAGTAACAGTAGCAAATAGTTCCCAAGTGCTTACGCCAGTACTAATAGTTCACAACCTTAATTCTCACAACAGTTCTGCGAAGTAGATTATTTTAGAGATGAGGAAGCAAAAAGGAAGAGGAATTAAAGTACTTATTTAAGGAAGTGAAAGTCAAGATTTACATGTAGACATTACAGACCAAGTATTCAGATATGTCATGTAACAGGATTTCTTATTCAATCTTTATTTTATTCCACATATATTTACTTTGCATCCCACACATGAAGCACTATTCTAGGCACTAAGGATATAGAGATGAATATCAAGCTCCCAACCTTACATGCTAATGGGAGAATATATAAGGGCGCCTGGGTGGCTCAGTCAGTTAGGTGTCTGACTTTGGCTCAGGTCATGATCTCACCGTTCATGAGTTCGAGCCCTGTGTAGCTCTCTGTACTGACAGCTCAGAGCCTAGAGCCTTTTTCGGATTCTGTGTCTCCCTATCTGCCCCTCCCCTGCTCTCTCTCTCTCAAAAATACACATTTAAAAAAATTTAATGGGAGAATATATGACTACTAGATATTACATATTAATGTATATGAAATTGTGAATATTAACATATAATAATAATTATATATATAGCAATAAATGCTAGGAATAAATAGTAAGAAGAGGATAAAGGGATAGACAAACAGGCACAGACTACTTCAGAGAGGTGTTCAGGGAAGGCCTGTCTAAGCAGAAACCAAATTTAAAATCATACATTCTATACACATTCAATGAGGGCAAGAAGTAATTTGTGACGTGGGAGGGTATCAGACATTCCATTGAAAAGTTGAGATTTCAGTGTTTTCACTTCAGTTCAGTGTGAAAGAAAAGGAAACACAGTCCACAAAAGAAGGCAAGAAAGCAGGAATGAGCATGGTGTAACCAGCTACCAAAGATCTGTAGCAATCTAAAAATGGTATTGATTTAATTAAAGACTGCCTACGTTGAAAGACTTTAAACAGAGCTCAGCACTACTTTGGTGCTGAACAAACGGTAAGGCCTCTAAAGACACCTGTTCCTGACTCATTCAGGCCAACTTTCCCCCTTAACAAGTAGAGTGCCTTTTATACTTGCTTAGAACAAGCACTGCCCTAAGCACTAGGGGTGTACCAATTAACCAGACAGACAAAAACCTGTCCATGTGAAGCCTGTATCATCATGGGGACGGAAGGGGAAGAAAGGGGAAGGAAGAGGAGACAATACAGAAATAAAAACATATTTTCAGTAGTAATAAGTTCTATGAAGATAAAGAGAACACAGAGTAAGAGATTGAGCGGCAGGAGATGTGAGCTATTTCAGACAGTGTGGTCAGTGAAATCCTCTCATCTCCCTGGAGCAGACCTGAGGGAGACGAGGATGCACGATTCACCAAGATATGGAGGGCAGCGTGGGGGAAGCATCCAAAGCAGTGAAAAAGTCTGGGTCAAGGACCTGAGATGAAGTGTGAAAATCATGAGTCAAGACTGCAGACCCTGATGTCAACCTTCATCTAAATGTGACCTGGGGCAAGTTCTTTTCCCTCTCTGAGCCTCATTTTCCTCATCTGTAGAATGAGGACAAAGTTGTCAGCAGGACTGGAGATGACTTAAATACATTTAAATGCATCTGGTAGGCATTCAATAACAGTATTAGTTAACTATCTTAATTAAAACATACCCCTAAACAGAGTGTCAGTTGCATGTGTTTTTATGGGAAGGATCTTACAGCTACAAACAAATCTTCAGGTCTTTTATTTTAAAACTTTAACTCTTCTACTTTTTTTTCTTTTTTTTTAAACACCACCTCCAGTCCCCTCTTCTATTTCTGAAGAGAATAGTTTTGAGTTCCTGTTCAAAACATTTCTTTCTGCTTTCACACTGTTCTATTAAATCACCATACTGAAACAGCATTTAACTGGTGTTATGACTAAGGCAAATGTCATTAGGAAACTACTGCCATATAATTTATACTATCTACCTAAGTTACTCTGCCTTACTGAAAATCCAAAATTCAAACAAATCAAGTTTCATTAAAGTACTTTAAGTCACTCATTGATGATTCATACACATAAAAAATGTTTCAGTTATTATTTTAAAGTCCTTCAACTTTGGCCATTTCTCGGCTTATTTCCAAAAACAAAATTAAATACCCATGGAGATCTAATCTGACTGCTCTTTTTCAACGGTGTGAATCAGGCAATGTGAAATAATAGAGGGAATGACTGACAGAATCAGGACCGGCTCATAGGTCCTTCTTCCATCAGTAGCTGGTTACATAATCAAAGGCAGGCCCCTAGACCTCTCCTGACCTCATAATCTACCAGACACAGAAAATACCACCTGCCTATTTTACAGGACTGTTGTGAGGAATCAAACGACATAGAAAAGCTTTCTGCAAACTGTAAAGCGCTATGTGAATAGCAGTTGTTCCTTATATTTACACTTTCCTTTGAGACCACCTTACCCAGACATTTTACTTGTAGCCATCTTAACCATCAGCAAGAAAACCATGAGCCAAGATCAAAAATCTTTCTTTTATGACAAAGCTATTTTTAAAAACCAAATTAATATTGTGTGGGTACTGAAGGTTACTGACGGAACATGCCTGGTTATCTGTTTTTCTCTGGTAATCTTCCGAGGTTACGGCAGAAGTCCTCTGTAAAGACGGCTCTGAGCAATTCAGTGTCTCCGGAAGCAGTAACAATTATAAATGTTTGGTAATGTCTTAATTAAACTATTATGGAAAATTCAATCTGCAGAGCTCTTAGGCTAATAAGGTGGGAAGTTTTTTGGTTTGTGCCCCATCCAACACTAAATAATTCAAATAAAAGGTACTGACAATTCTGAAGATAAACTTCATCTATCAGAAAAATCCCTGTATCCTGATGAAACTGGATGAAGGGATTATTAACACATTATATTACAAGTTCAAAACTGAAAACATCTGTAGCAATTTAGAAGAATGGTTTCTGTAATCTAGCCGCATTTCATGACACTATCCTTCTATCATCAAAATTTTCTCTTTGTACTTACAAGTACATGATAAACTAGGAAAGACATTCTCCTTTTCCAGTGCAGTTTTTTTTTTTCTAGATCTTCCTAACACTGTCCTAAGAAACTGCTTCTTAAAGCAAATTATCCCTTTTTTCCAGGACCAAATACTCTTAATGAACAGACAGATGGGTTGAAATAGCTATAGATAACAATATTTACCAAAGTTTTCAAGGAAAACTTCCTTATGAGAAATTTTAGTCTTGCCTATTAAAATATATTCATATGTTCAAGCTCTCTGCATCACTAGCAATGTAAATGACTAAAATCTCAATAGGCTTAATTAAAATATCCTAGAGTATCAGAAGTTTTAAAACAGTATCTAAAATATAATTCTTTCTTACCACTGATCCAAAATGTAATTCCTAATTTTCAAATAGCGTTCTGGTGTTTTAGCTTGGCGCCCCTCAAAAAACTCAGGAATTGCTTGTTTTTCTTCTTCTTGAATGGTATTTCTATCTATTTCTACTTCTTGCTCTGGTGGCTTAAGCTCCTCTTCCTCGTGGTTCTCCTCCTCCATTTGGCAGGAAGAATGAAAAAGCATTTCATCCTCACTCAGATCTTCCCGAACTTCACAAAGCTCTGGAGAAGGCAGCGGTCTGGTATTGTCTATTACTCCATTTCCATCATGTTTTTCACAGTTTTTCATCAGTTTATTACATTTCTGATCATTTAATTCAACTGGTTTTTTGTCACTAGTGCTCTGTTTTTCAGTCCAAAATGTAATTCCTGAGCTTGAAAGTACTTCCATCTCACCCTGCTTTGTATTCTGAAAATATTCCTTGGAAGATTTAGATCTGGAAACTTCCTGGTTCGGAGAAGCAATAAATTCTCCTTGACTGGCTTCATGACTTTCACTATTAGGAATGTTTAATAAGATACCATTGCTAGGATTTTGAGCGAGAGCTTGAGAAGTCACCTCATCTGCCTCATCTGTAATGTCTACTTCTTCATCATCAGATAACTTTTCAATTTTTACAGCATTCAAGTTGGGATCAGCACGTCCCCTTAAGCCTGATGGAGTCCATGCCTCTGTGCCTTCATCTTCGTTTTTAATCTGAAGATCACTGCTGCTCTTCTGATTTGGCATTTCCTTCTCTGGACCATCTAATTTTACCTTATTAAAAATCAAGATAAAACCCTCATATTAACATTAAAAAATATAACCACTGCCACATATAGAATAAATACATTATTAAACTGAGTACACATTAAGGGTATATTATACCTTTACTGTGCTTTCCTTCTAAGGAATTACAACTGCATTTTAAATGTAGAATATCATCGTTTCAAAATTCCATAAATAACTCATTTTTGGTCTGGTGATTTTTATTAATCAAATAATCATGACCTATATACAACTACTACTTGTTTTTCCATTTTAAGTTTAAAACAGGAATCTGGTGCAGATGAGCCACAAAGAATGAACCAAAAACTGACATACTCAGGGATTCTGAATTTTCAATAACTTATTACTTAGAATGTCAGATACCTCCACTGATCTTTTTATCATGCTAAAGAGCTCATTATTTAAAGGCATCTATGTCACGTATCTTTATTTAGTAAATTGAAGGTAATCACAGAATAATAGAAACAACTATTTTTCAAAGGTTCATTTAATATAGTTCCAACATTATATAGTTTATAATTGAAGGCATGAAATTATCTTACATATCTGCTGCTATAGACATAAATATCTCCTCAGGGAAAAGAAAATGATTGTCAATGAATACAAATGATATGAAATAAAATCTTTACATAAACAGTTTCTGAAAAATCCTGTACATGATGACATTCCCAAGGACGACAGCTCCTAAAAGAGCTTACTTATTGATCCTGTATCACACTAGAATCCCAGGAGTCAGTAGTCGAGCTTAACTGGCTTACTATGTAAAGAACAAAAGCGTTGGAGGAAGAAGAAGAGAGTGGACATATAGCCTGGAATAGCTTTTAACAACTTTGCTATTAGTCCAAATCTCCAGTTTTTACCTTAAAATTCAGATAAAATTTTGTATAATACTTCATAACATATTAATGTCTCTTTTAGCATCCTTTCACCCCAAATCTTTCAGTAAGAGTAACACTACAAGATGTTCGCCATGTTTGAGTCTGAGAAGCACAAGAGTACAAATAACCAAGTTAATCTTTATTCTCTTCCATAATACTTTAACCATGGTGGGCTGCCCTGTAAATGCTTTTGTTTGGTTAAAGAGGGAGCACATGACTGATGTGTAACAAATCCATTCCATTGCTTACTTCCTATGCTCAAATGACACTCAGATAAATCTTGTGTACAGGGTAAAACCTATTATTTGCATTAAAAGAAAACAGGAAATTTCACTTAAGACCCTTTCGAATTCTATCTAATTGTGTTCCCAGAACTCAAGCAGAGGACATATTAAAATTTTCTAAATATCACAACTACACAGTAAAATATAGCATAGATCACTTGAAAGAGTAAGGCACTAGACCATAACACTACAACTTACTGAAGTTTTCAGATAATTTTTCATAAAAATTATAAAAGTTTCACTGCTATTAAACAGATTTTGGCGTCATGTTAGTATTTATGGCTCCTAAGTTCTAATCACTCTTAAAAGCTACAATGCAGCAAAATCTTTAAAAAGAAATTTTCCAGGAAACGACGACCTCAAATAGCAATACTCCAGAAACTGAAGATATGCTTTCAGATCTTCAAAGATAAACATGCGTTAAGTACTTTATGAATATAAAATACTTGTATTACAAAAACTTTGGACATTGACTTTAATGCCTCAATTAAAGAACTACTTTAAAACTTGCTTACTAATTTCTACTGCAAATATTATTACTGACAAGGATATCTTTAGCCTGCTTACCTTATTTTTAAAGTACTGCCTGGCATAACTCTTAACTTGTAAAACAGTGCGACTTCCAATTAGCTTTGCAATTTTGGTCCACCTTCGGCCAAATTTAGCCTAAGTTATCAAAATGGAAAAGAAATTTATTTTGATTAACTTGATAATATTCCAAGCAACCATCGCATTAAACCAAAAACACCTAAAAGAACAACCCATTTTTATTTATTTTCTAAGGCACACAATCAAGTCTGATATATAGCTAAGACTCTTAAAATCATTGGAATCTAGACCTGAAAACTGACCAAAATGATGGAGAAATTAGTTTTTACCGCTACTGAAATGAAGATGCACCACTTATGTATTCCTAACAATATGTATTCATATTGCACATTAGGAGGTTCCCAATCTAAAAAAATGCCTCAAAAAAGGCAGGTTATGTTTCCCATTTACAGAATCAACCAATTATGTTCTAACACTGATTTCAAAATACCTTTTGTTTTTTACCCGGATCCATGTGTTAACAGTACCCATTACCTGTCCCATAGTTCTTTCACTCTACACAGTACTGCAATAAACGGACTTACAAGAACGAATCACACATGACAGGACCTGCAACCAACAGCTCCCTGTAGCCCTGTCCCGTGAAAGGCTGTGTGCCTGATGACAGTGAAACTGTGGTGGGGAAGAAATGAGACCCAAAGGGAGATCTGGAGTTTTCTGAAGATAGAAAGGAATGTAATATAATTTTTTAAAACTAGATTTGGTGTTCTAATTTTTTTAAGTTTATTTATTTACTTTGAGAGACAGAGAGTCCAAGCGGGGGAGGGGCAGACAGAGAGGGAGCATCCCAAGCCGGTTCTGCACTGACACAGGGCTTAAACTCATGAACCACGTGAGATCATGACACGAGGCGAAACCAAAAGTCAGAAGCTTAAAACCGACTGAGCCACTAAGATGCCCCTAGGAATGCAATCTAATTTTAAAGCTAAAAGGAATTTTTAAGTGTCAACTCTATTACTTGATACATAAATCTTCACAACAGCTCTACAACTCAGGTAAGTTGATCCCAGGGCCAGATTTACAGGTCAGGTTATGACATGTACAGGTCATGACCTACAGTGGCAAGTCATCTTTAAGACCTGACCCAAATGATAAACTGATTATAGATTTATTTCTGATATTCATGAGAAAATCTGACACACGAACAATTTTTTATAACTGAAAGCACTTTGTGGGCCCTGGTAGCTTGGTCAGTTAAGATTCTGACTCTTGATTTCAGTTCAGGTCATGATCTCAGTTTCATGAATTCGAACCCCACATCAGGTTCTGTGCTGACAGTGCAAAGTGTGCTTAGGATTCTCTTTACCTCTATGTTCCCCCCACCCCCAAATAAATAAATAAACTTAAAAAAAAAAACCTCAAAGTACTTCTAAGATAATTCCTACTATCAATTAAGTAATTAACAATTATCTTAAATAATCTTGTTCTTAACTAACACCTAGCTGAGGTCAACTAATTAGTTATATTTATTGTGGGATGAAGGCAAATGAATAACTTCATAGCATGGAACACTTTTGGACACAGCAAAGATCTGGACAATTAGGACTGTAGGAGCTTAGGCCTTATGAAAAGTGGAGAGGGTGCACTAACAAGGGCAACAAAGAAAAAACTCACCAATTTCAAAATAGGGCAAAGAGACAGCTCTATGCCCCAGAAAGGGAAAGAAAAATCTTCCTTCATCATTCAGTACCACATAATTCCCTTCTCTAAAGCCTGAGAGAATTCAGTGTATAAACAAACTATATCAAGAGATTAAAATACAACCAATAGTTCCATTTAGTTTTGTGGGAAAAAATTCTAAGTTTAAAATATCTTATGTATATAGGTAGACACCTACATATGTATGTAAATAAATATGTATTTGCTTATATAGGGACAAGGTATCTCCGGAAGCATACACAAAGAACAGAGGACAATGGTTACCTCTGGCAAAGAGAACTGGAGGCAGAGATAGAAGCGATAAGGAGACTTAACACCCTATTAACTTTAGAGACCCTTTGAATTTTGAGTCATGCAGATGTAGCCCCTGTCATTACCACCAGGGTCAACAGTAATCTAAAAATTCACAACCCATTATTGTGTATACACATAGACACACACACACACACACACACACACACAGTCTTCAGTAAGGGGCAAAACACCAAAAGCAGTCAGCAATCTTACATAAGTAACTAGTTAATTAAAGTTCAGTTATAAAAATGATAATCATGCAACACAATGAAATACCAATATAAAAATCATCAACAGTACAGGATAAAAAAACCTCAAGATAAAACCTTTAAGATAGTTTATTTATTTATACAAAGATATCACAGAATATATAGATGTCATGGTGATAACTGTAAAAATACAAATACATTTCCCACCATCTGTAGAAATGTTAACAATGACATTTCAGTTTGAATTCATAAATCTCACATAAATATTACATAAATATCCTACATATAAATATATATAATTTCAAAATTAGCATAACATTGGGTGACGTGTACCTTAAAAGAAAAAGATACAACCTACTCTTAATAGTTAGAAAAAAATTTCCAAATATTTTCTTAGAAGTTTCTTTATATTAATAGAATTTTCAGAATTAGAAACTGGCATACATTTTTTTTTTCTATTATGTAACTTGTGGACACTTAAATAGATCTCAGTGAAACATTCGTGCAAAAGAAATGTTTCTGTCTTCCACTAGATCCACTAAAAAAATATTCAGACTGTGCGCACAATGCCAAATTATCTGAATAAAAAAGAACTAAGCTGATTATGCAGACGGTTCCAAATAATATGTTTTTTGGTTTTTCTGGTTTCTCCCCCAAGAGAAAACAGCAGATAACTAAACAATTGTTCCTTTTAATCCAGGTAGTTAGTGTCATGTATACAGACAGAGCTCAATTTCTTGGGTTTTATTAATACCAAAAAGGGGGGAAGGGGGAGAGAATGAAAACTATCTACAATACTGACCCAAATCTATTTCAATATTTTAGTAACTTAGGCACGAGTTAAAAGAAATTCTCGCATGGTATTCTACAAACATCACCACTACAGAAAGACTAAAGATGTGATCATTAAAAAGAAATTTCTGGTCTCTATGAATTAACCTTATAATTCTATTAATATTGGCTTCTAGAATTATTTTACTATGAATTAAAAATTGCACTATTTACCAGCCCTTGTTCAAACAGCTCTTTTTCTTCTATCGTCCACTTTACTGAGTAACTGGCTGGTTTTGTAGGAGAGTGTGCCCTGAAGGGAAAAAAAGGAATTGCAAAAAAAAAGTCTGAAATGGAACATTCCATATTTATGCAGCTAAAGGTTACACAGATAGCCATAGGCTAAATTCAATACTGTGTCTAAGAGTAAAAAGAAGAAGAAAAAGAAGGCTGCAGCCTCTACCTGGGGGCAGATTTACCCTGTCTCGTAAACTTCTCTAGCCCAGGATAGGAGCCTCAAAACACATAATCCTTGGGTCTGAGTGAAGATAACACTAAAAGACATCAAAGGAAGTCAATGTGATAGCCAACAAACAGGCTTCCTTACACTGGACACAAAGCAGCAGACATTAATACATTTCCAAATCCTGAAAGGTATAGGAGTGTTTAAATAGGCTCCAGAAATATTATCTCTTTGATTCTTCCATGTAAATCTATGTAAATATCGAGCAGGAAGAAATTGTGGCATTATGTTTATTACTTCTGAAATGCAGTTCCTTAAGAAATTAAAAATAAAAAAGTGATGAAGCTCATTAACTTAATTCAAGCAAACCATTAATCTTCATTAACTTCTGTTTTTATTCAGCAAAATGCAAAAGCCAAAGTCTGCTCAGCGCTCAAAACCTTGGAAATTTTAAATCTATCCTTATAAGTCTACCCTTTGAAGGACCATTAACGTGAAAGTTTGTAAACAATAACATGAAATTTTCTTCAATTATAGGTAAAGAATATAAAATAGTTAATACTTAATTTTTTAGATAATTTTTGAAGGCCACAAATTCAAATTAAAGTTTTGTTTGAAATGAGTGAAAATTAACTGACAGGGCAATAGAAATCAAGCCAATTCCTAATACATTAGCAGCTTTAAAGTTATTTCCCCACAAGTCCCTAAGAAACCATCTTTTCCATAACCTAATGGAATTGCTTATGTAGGACCATAAAAGAAATTCTGACGTATAAATAACATTATAAAATTATCTTGTGGCATTCCAATATCTGTATAAGAAATTTTGATTTTATATTTTTGTACAACCCAAGGTCAAGAGTTTTTCCACAGGCTATAATTTTTATTTAATTCTCCTATAATTTTAAAATGTAAAACATATAAGTACATACATGATTTTTGCTGTTTTCTGTAGACTGCACCACATGAAAAAGAAAACAAGGGAGCTTGTAAGCAAGTTTTTAAAAATATACTTCATAATTTTAAGAGTATTAAAACTTGATTTTACCTCTTCATGTATTTTTTATCATCATCCTTTTGATCAAGCCAGAAATTTTCTGGAAGTGATTTTTTAGATAAGTAATACCTGTGTTATTATTAAAGAAACTTTTCATTTTTTATTTATTTAAAAATATTTTTTAATGTTTATTTTTGAAAGACAGAGAGAGACAGAGTGCAAGCGGGGGAGGGGCAGAGAGAGAGAGGGAGTCACAGACTCTGAAGCAGGATCCAGGCTCTGAGCCATCAGCACAGAGCCCCATGTGGTGCTCGAACCCACAAACTGCAAGATCATAACCTTAGTCAGATGCTTAACCACCTAGAGCCACCCAGGTGCCCCAAGAAACTTTTTAAACAATAATAAAATCATGTGATTTTTATAGTGACTTATATTAAGTAGGCACTCATTATCATGAAAATCACACTTGAACCTGGCTAAATCAATTCTTCTTAAAATCCCTTCAGGTCTGCAAAATTACGATGAAAATATTTATACCTCACAAGGGTGTTATATGGATTACATATTACATGTGAAATCACATAATCACAAAACCTGTGCTACAAAAAAATTAGCTTCTCCTATATTCCCTCTTAGAAGTGGCTAAGAGAAGAAAGTAGACTTAAATGTTTCATTTAAATAATTCTTAAAGCATATGGGAAAATTAATGGATGAATCTGACTGGTTGGCCAGGATTAACTGGGGAGTATGGTTTCATAGTTCTAAAGAAAACAAAATTCAGGGTTGTTCTCTACCTTAATAAAAATAACTTAGGTCAACTCTACTAGGGAGCCTCCCTCTCAAACTTCTTAAAACTGGCCCACTGTAATCCTTTTAGATTAGTCCGAGGTGTTCTTCCCTTGAAAAATACAGACTATGTATCTTGTACGTCAGGAACTATGCTAGGTACTAGGAGCTGAGGACAAAGCTACAAGAAAACATCCCTGTCCTCTGAAAGTTCACAGAGTTTTGACTCTCATTATTTCTGTTTCCCAATCTGGAAGTGAGCCAATGACCACTTAAGTATTCACTAATTGAGAATTGCACTGTCCAATACATTTGGCAATAGCCACATGTAAACAAAGACTGTAAAATATCTCAATAATGTTTTTCTATTGATTAAATGTTGAAATATTATCTTATATATACTAGATTAAATCAAATATCTTAATAAAATTAATTTCACCTGATCTAAATGTGGCTACTAGAAAATATTAAATGATATATGTGCCTTGCACTATTTTTCTATTGAAAAGCAATGATCGAGGCTATAGCTGTGATGTTGGGGAAGAGAATAAGAAAGTCTAAAAGGAATTAATCTAGGATAATTAAAGCTATATAGACACTCTGAAATCAACACAGCAATAACTTAATAAAGGGAACAGAGAAAGTTCTGGCTTAAGAAGGAAGTAGATATCCATAAAACACAGATGAGAGAGTTAAAAGTAAACCACTATTTATTAGACTATCATTAATAATCTTTAAAAATCAGAAAATCAGAAATCATTTTGCTCAACCCTCTCATTTTACATATAAGAAAACAGAGTCCCAGAGAAGTTAAATTGCCATCATCAAATTTAAACGAGGACAAGAAGCTAGTAGTTAAACTGTGGGTAAAGATCTACGGTTATAGATTTTTTCTGAGGGGAAAAAAGTCTTCAACCTGCAGTATTTGTTTTGTGCTTTTTTACCTAGATTCCTCCCACATAACACCTGTAATTTGGTGGCATAAGAACTTTTACATATTCTAGTTCTGTGTCCCTGGGTAAATTACTGTCTCTAGGTTTCAGCTTCTATAACTGAAGATGGAGGCTCGGACTAAATACTCTTGGACATGGTTCTAGCTGACATAAAACAGTCCACAAGTCCTACTCAACATTCAGATATTAAAAGAGTTGGTTGACAACAGAAACCCAAACATACTGAGTCAGAACTGACTCTGTAGTAAAACAGAACCAAAGGAATAAAATGTGACTTTCTGCACAGGTAGGTAACACATTATGTAACTGCAGTCTGGGGCCAAACAAGATCCATCCAGTGGTAACAGAGATCTCTTTTGTAAGTCTTGCATTTATTGGTTTTTAACCCTGAAAGTTTTACTTTCCTCAAAATCATTAAAGGATACTCTTCTTCCAACAACATCTTCTCAATGACAGCTCTGTTCTCTTCACTGATAGTGGTATCCAGAGTCCAAGGCTATTAAAAAAGAATGTATTTTTCTTTTTATTGATGGTTTTTGAAATTATCTTTTATGTTTTGTTAAACAAAATACATGATACAAGGATTACAAATAATAAAGCTACCATTTACTAAGCACAGACATATCTCTGATTCCCTGTGAGGTAGGTGTTATTCCTTCCCTGATGCATCCATAGCCCCGCTAGTGTCTCAAGTGGAACAGCAGAGGGCTGGTACACACAATTGCTGGATTCCAAGGCTCAGGCTCCTACGCATCATGAAGTCACAACGGGTATCATGTATGAGGGGTTATCAGGTAGCAAGCATGTTGCTAGATATTTCACCTATTTCCAAAACTCACTACACTTCTTTTTTCCCTTAAGTCACAATCTCTCCTTAAATGATCATACTCATTTTCAACTCTCAAAAATTAAAAATTTTCAACTCAGGTCTCTTATCCAGGCTCCATATAGACTGTCATATCTAACTGTCCACTCAAAATGTCCACTCAGATACCTAGCAGCCTTCTCAACATTAACATATTCAAAACTCACTAACACTTACCTTCCCCTGCTTCTCCCGTGTTCCCGATTTTGTACACAGCACCATTAGTCACCTAGTTATTCAACCTTGAAACTTAGGAATCATTCTGGACTTCTCCCTTTTTTCTCAAATCCCCTATCCAACCAACCAAGCAGTTCTATGTCCAAAATATAATTAAAATCTGACACTTGTACCACAACCTCAGGCCATACCGCCACCAACTCTCGCTTAGATTATTGCAAATGTTTCCCTCCTGGTCTGTTTGATGCTACTCTTGCTTCATACAAACACAACAGAGCTCTGGTCTGCCTCTCCAACCTCGTCACAGCGGCTACTCCCCCCGTTCCCACTATATTCTAGACACTGGCTTTCAAAAGGAGCCTTTGTGCTGCTATTCCTTCGGCCTAGAACGTTTTTCCTCAACTCTTCATGTATCTACTCCTCTCTGTTACTTGTCAACTTAACTGTCACCTTCTCAGTTTCCCTCAATGACACCTTCATCTAAAATAGGCTCCCTCCCCGTTACTCTCAGCCAGCATCTTAGGTTCTGTATGGTCTATAATTAATTGGCCTACTTATTTATCACCTGACTCCCTTTTTAGAACACAAGCTTCTTGTGAGCAAGATTATACCTCAATTATAGCTGTATCCCTGAACCTGGCCTAGTGGCACACAGTAAGTACTCAATAAATAAGTGCTAAATGAAAATGAGCCTTGCAATGATCTCCATCTTTTAGAAAAAACTGGAGTTCAAAAATCTGATAAGTGGTAGCGCAAGGAGATAATACCTAAATCTAGCTGGATCCAAAGCTGTTTCTCAACAGAACATTTTTCAAAGTCAAAAGAAGTAAGACCCAGACGCCCTCTTTTACTTTTAAAGTAGGAAAAATGTTTCAAAATACTACCCCTACAACTGCTGCGAACCACTAAGTAAAAAAGAGGTACCCGAGCAATGAGCAGTAGCTTAATGCACCTAATATTTTCATAAAATACTTACAATAAGACCATTCTCAGTTCTCCATGATGAATCAAGATAGTGATCTTGTAAAACAGATGCTGTATTTTCATCACTTCTGTAATAATTAAGAAAATGGGTTAAAAAAAAAAGGGGATATTATGCCAGTTAATGAATATAATTTACACAGCACAGTTACTG
Organism: Proteles cristata cristata; assembly: GCA_017311185.1. NCBI lineage: Eukaryota > Metazoa > Chordata > Mammalia > Carnivora > Hyaenidae > Proteles > Proteles cristata. The sequence goes on from JAESUZ010003875.1 coordinate 1,698,958, forward strand.
GTAGGGTATAGACGCTTTGCAAATATTTTGTTCCCTTCTTCCCTTAACAGACTTACCCTGCAGAAATGCCTTCTCTACTTCTTTAACCTGTCATATGTATGATGGCTTTAAGTCACCCTATCTCAACCGCTAACCAGCAAGTCTGTTCACCTGTTTGCCAAGAGTAAACAACTTCATTGAGAAAACAAACCCCCCACTGCAGCAACCACAACATGCTCTATGGCCATGAACTAACACTTCATTGTTCTTCTGATGCACTCGCATATGAATACAGGAATTCAAGTTTACAATTAATTCTTTTAGTTATCTCTAAGGTATAAGAGCCATCAACACCACCACCCTCAAAATGAAGAAACAAGACAGTAGATCGAAGAACCGAAATAGAAAAAAACTCACAGTAAAGGGAACAGAAAATGTGATGTTTCAGTAACAACTTATATAGTAAAAAAAATTAACCTGGGTTATCTGGGGGCTTTTCTACTTCCATGGGGGGTTAAACTTTGTTCATTCTCACTCCTGTCACCAAACTATTAAAAACTCTCTAAAGTCACATTGTTCACTTCTTATGCTAAAAAGCCAAAGAGTTAAATTTTGGAGGGCCCCATCTAGGATATAATTAAATTTAATATTTGCTTTTTTATGTCTTGAAGTTATAAAGTTTCCTAGAAAATTACTGACTTCTCCCAGACCTAATCTAGTGGTAAGAATTTTGTACCTTAGGATGCAAAACCTATCTACAGGTTTATACTTTTGAACCTTCAACCAGTTCTACAGTAGTTATAATACATTGCAGGACTAATGGATTATGTACAATGAACTAACAGCAGTAATTTCTCTCTGCTGTTGATGGCAAAAAGGTTTTAAATCTGGTGTTAACTCTGATTTGGTAGAGGCTGTCAGGAATGCTAAACAAAGGATTCTGAGGCTTGTGTCAGCAGAAGGAAACCTCTGCATAAGGAGGTCTGCCACGGGGGCAGGAGGTGGGACTAGTATCAAATCAGGTTTAATGCAGATACCGTTTTACACAGTGTTCCTCAATAAGGATTAGCAACTTCTCCACCTCTGGTGTATGCATCTGGACACCTACCTGAATTTCCACAGGTAGCATACATTAACATGTTTAAATCTTAGCTGAGAAATTCCACCCAAATCTACTCCTCTTTCATTGTTCCCTATCTCAAAACATATCCATTGCCCTAGATGCCCAAGCCAGAAATCTGGGCCTGCCCTTATTTCCTCACAATGTACGTTCAATTTGTTGCCAACCTTGTGGCTTCCTCCCTTTTCAAATCCAGTCCTTCCACTATATTCACGCTGACCTCGAAGGTCCCATAGTTTCAGACCCACTTTTCCTGGGGAAGTGTACAAGATAAAGCTGACACTTTCCCTTAACTTTTTCCACATATCCCCATATGTAAGTTTTACTGTCTCTCACCCAATAAGAATGTTGGTTCTAGGAGAGCAAGGAGTTAGTCTGATAACTGCTATATACCTAGGCCTTGGCATATAAAAGGTGCTCAATCATCCTTTGTTGAATGATTGAATGAACAAGATAGGTGGAGCATGGATCACCCAGATCTGCAGGAGTAAAGGAATGAGGATTTTATCATAAAGCAAATTAGGGACTGAAGGAATAACATGATCAGATTCGGACGTAAGAAAGACTGATCTAACTTCAGTAAAGAATAGAAGGGGACCAAAAAAACAAATTAAGAGTGATTATATGAATACTGGAGAGGTGACAGTAATATAGACCTAGGGAACAAGCAGTATAAACAGGAAGAAGTGGGTACACTTGAGAGGATACTTAGAATCAACAGACTCGTAGCAAGTGATAGGACAGAAGAGGTAAAAGAAGAGAGGTAAGGAAAAGGGATAAAGTCTAGGTCTGTGCCTTGAATTACTGAGTGGATGGTGCCATTTACTGACCTAGGGAACTTGGAGAGGCAGATGGCAGGTGTGGTGGGAAAAGCGTACATGCTGAAATTGAGGTGCTTATGGAACATCCAAAAACAGATCCAGAGAATCAGATAAATGGATCTAAAGCTCAGGAGTGATTTGGGTTGGTGACGGATTTAGGAAATATCAGCATGTTTCAAGGTGGAACTTGAAATAGCTGTAAGTTTTTTTTTTATGGTCAAAAATGGTTGAACATTGGCAAAATTTTATACATTCCAATCTATGAGAGAGAAATTTTAAGTCTTGAGAGATGGTATAACCAGGGACTGTGTGGTTAGTGTTAGCTCTGTCTTATGACAAAACCCTTGGAACAATGATTTAAAGGATACGCAGAAGAAAAGGAAGATGAAAATGAAAGGTAGAAGTGAAAGGGAAACCAGTTTCAATGCTACCTTCTAACTTTGGTAGCCAGTTTAGCAAGTCCTTAAAAGTATGTTTTCAATTCATTCTCAAGGGTTCCACAGCTGTTGTCATTAGCTGTAACTACATATTTCAAGGGGCACCACTCACACTACATTCCCTAAGATTGGAGCTCCAACCTCAGAGAACACCACTCAGCAGAATATAATGTTAATGACGCTCCCTGGAGTTGGGTAAGGCAATGGCTCTGACCATCAGGAACCAATGACTTTTGTAGTCCTGCTTGCATGAGTCTCAGATGATCAGAGATGTCACTAGCAGACCTAAGGCTCAAGCACACTAGAAAGAGGAAGGAAAGAAAAAGAGAAAGGCAGAAAAATTAAACATGATCCGAAAAATAAAGAACTTATGGTAAAGGGGTAGAGCCAATGCTGTCAGATATTTTGAATTTCCAAGGCCAGCTCACTTTTCTCTGCACTGCAGATAGGCATCCCTGCTCACTTATCACAGAGACTTATTCTGAGAAATAAATTAAATCATCAATGCAAGAGCACCTGGTCAAGATTAACTTGGTCTACACAAATATGAACAAGTTATTGCATATTTAGTTTAATTGTTAAAAGGCTCCCTACTCATTTGTAGAATTTTGCCTAAAGGTTTGGGAGAGAATGACTATATGAATTTAATTATCCCTCACTATTGCTTTAGACTTGAGTAGAGTTTTAGACCCACTATCTTAACCCCTCATGGGCAAGGTTGGTACTGTTCTCCATAACTTACAGAGGCCCAACTATTAGGTATGACCATATGAAATTGCCATTTTTAAAGTCAAAACTGGTCTAAGATCGGCAATTCCACATGGTTCATTCAAACTAACAGACTTCTAATGAGGTTGTATTTATAAGCAACATAACTGGCTGAGTTTAGAACGTAGGTCTTCTGATTCCTGACCTGTCTAGGCCTCTTCCCCTTCTAAAAGGTGACTGGGGAAGCACATTTTAAAAATAGTATGTATCAATTTCTTACTTGGAAAGCAAGCAGCCAAAAGGCTAGATCTCTCAAGCTGGAGGCTGCTGCTTAAAATCACATTGGCCTGGTCTGCAGGAATCTATATTAAATAAATAGTGACCCCCTCACTAGGTCCACACCAGTACCTTCCACGGGGGTAAGGAGACCGTGAAGAACAAAACATTTACATCGTTTGTACTGTATGCTAAAGGACATCCCATAATTACCTCATTTGATGTTCACAAGAACCGCATGAGGCACATACAACGACTGTCAGTTTACACATGAGCTGTCTGAAGCTCAGGCAAGTTAGATGCCTGGCCCAAGGTCACACTGCTAGTAACTGGCCAGGCCGGCCAAAGCTGGAGAACCCAAAGGTGTCCAACTCTAAAGTCCCTTCCCGTCCCTTTAAGTCAAATTGCCTCTCGGGAATTTTTTCACAACTAACCCCCCCGGAGGGATGAAACGACACGCCCAAGGTCACACAGCTTTCGGGCCGCGGAATAAGGATTCTAGAGCTCAGGTCCCGCCCAGAGGCCGCCCTTGTTTTAGTTATGGTCCGGAAGGGGGCAAGTGGGCGGATACTGGCTAGATTCTGCGGTGGAGCTACTGGCACAAGGAATCTAACTGCTGCATAGAGTGCAATGTGTTAGGCGAAATCGGCGCCCTCGCAACATCCCGGCAAAAGGTTAAACAGCCATCCGACATTGGCCTCACGTCCCCGCCCGCGGGGCTCGGGAGGGAGCTCACAGGCGGGATGGGCGCGGCGCCTGCCTGGCCGCTAGGAGACCCTGGCCCAGCGGATGGTCTTCCGTTCCCTGTTCCCTGCCGGACCTGCAGCCTCTCCACGTTACTCTCCTCGCACCCGCGCTCCTCCCCATCCCAGCGACATTCCATCTCCGCGCCTCACCCTGGCTGTGCCGCGGCTGGCACCGCGTCCCCTTCAATATCCACATCCGCCTCTTCAGCCGCCATGATGGGACCTAAACCCATCCGTGCTCCCGAGAGATCCCGCGAGAGGTGGAAGGATTGGGGGTGGGGCCTCGTGCGTCACGGGGCGGAGTTGAAGCCTCGTCCAGCCCCTTCCGCGCAGGGCGGCGGGGCCTCCAGAAAAACGGGGGTTATAGCGGTGTGCGTTTTGGTTCTTCGGCTGTGTGAAGGCCTTGGGAAGCAGCTGAGGCCTGGGCTTTGAAGAGATTGTGCTGTCGGACAAATTCTTGGCTCCTCACTTCTCTCATTGGTAAAATGGAAATAATAGTAAATATCTGTCTAGAGTGCTGAAAAGGTCAAACCAGACCTGCATTGAACAATGAAAGGTGACAACGGAAGACCCCTGCCTGCTGGTTTTCTTTCTTTCTTCCTTCCTTTCTTTCTTTCTTTCTTTCTTTCTTTCTTTCTTTCTTTCTTTCTTTCTTTCCTCCTTCCTTCCTTTCTTTCTGTTTTTTTTTCTTTTAAGGAGAAGAATCATTCAGCGATTATATGAAGTACTGAACTTCTATTTTAAAATTCAAACAACACTTAAGAATGTAACTGATTTTATAGAGATCTTTACAATTAATTAAATATTCACTTTCATAACCACTGGTCTTTACAGTAACCCAGTGAGGACTGGTATCATCAGTCCTCATCACATTTTACAGATGAAGAGACAGAATCAGAAAACTGAAATGACTACCGAAGGCTATATAGTTAGTCAAAGACAGAGCTGGGACCAGAATCTGGGTCTTTTGACTCTTTACTGAGTGCTCACCCTCTACAAATCATGTTGTTAGGAAACTGTGAAAGATAAACACTATTTCTCTCAAAGAAATTTTGGCTACTCAAGAAATTAGATATTGGGTTTAAGGATTCATCTACCTTAGGGACACCTAGGTGGCTCAGTGGGTTAAGTGAGGACTCTTGATTTTGGCTCAGGTCATGATCTCAACGGTTGCTGGGCTCCAGCCCAGCTTGGATTCTCTCTCTCCCTCTGCCCCACCCCCTGCTCATGCTCACTGTCTCAAATTAAAAAAAATATTTTTAAAAGTATTCATCTACCTTAGCATTTATCAACTCACGTTATTGTAACTATTCATTCACTTGTGTGCCTCTACCTCTGGACTGTGAATTCTTTAGCAGACTATATCTGCTAGTCTGTATACCAGTCCTTGTACCACCAACATTCAGCATGGTGTCTGATACTTCATAGATGCTCAATAAATATTGAAGTGATGAATGAATGAATGAAACAATTTAAGTGTGCTCAAGACAGCCTTCTAACTGACCCAGGCAGCTTCTCCGCTGTCATACCCCCTCACACCACCTTTTGCTAAGTTTGTACAAAGAACAGAGGACAAAAAGACAAAATTTAATTGCCATATCTCTACAATTTCATAATATGTTAAAAGGAAAGTTTTCAAATTATCATGTTTAGATTTTTCCCATCAAAATGAACTTTTATATTATTCCGACCGCTGTAAATGTTGTTTATAATATCTAACACGAACATGAGAAGAACATTTTAATTCATTATGATGCTCTGCTTTCCATAAACTGAAACTGAATGAATGTCAGAATAACTTTTAGAGTAGAAAGGGAGGAAGATGAGTTACAGAGGGCATGGCTCATGGCTCATATGATCACCTCTCACATCCCAGATGTTGTGTAGGGTAGAATCACTTTTAGGCTTCCCAGGAATTCTGCAAAGTAAGTACTATCACCTCTTTTCCCCCGCTCCACTCATTTTAGTGGTGAGAAAACCAAAATTCATGGAGTTACAGTTATACAGCTGAATACTCAAGATGGGATTCCAACCCAGGTCTTTATCCTTCTGTACTTAGCTCTATTATATTCTGATTCACAACATAAAGAAGAGGGCCTTTTGGAATACTATATGAACTGGTATTTTCTCATTTGGTTTAATAGTAAATTACAATCAGCTACTTTTCTGATCTCTTTGAGGTGCTTAAGTCTAGAAGTGAGTAGAAAGTGTATTTTGAAGGTTGGAAACTTATCTTGGGTTAGCAATTTCCTTTTCTGTCCTCCATAAATACATTCTATTTCCTTCATTGATCCTCAAGCAGAATTAGGAAGAGGTGCCATATCTGCAAATCCTCACAAACGTTGTTAGAGGAACATTCAGTCGGTAAGATGTCTGTCTCACATTTTAACTACATTGTGTTTGCATCCATTGGAGAGACAGTTTATGATTTCGTTTCTCCCCGTTTCTGGTGAAAAAAGATCACTGCATTTTTATTGAAAAAGCAAAGTATAATTGCAATATTAATCCATAAAAAGCTGGCATGTTAGCATTCATGCTAATTAGCTCAGATTTGTAAAGTGCTTTAAAAGCGGGAACTGTCACACAACTGCTCACTAATGTTATTATTACGTTATGATCCAAACTGTCAGCTAAATGATTGCCAGGCATTCAAAAGAGTTCTCATTTTAAAAATAAAATGGCCAGTGAGCAGATAGGAAACCACTTTATCTATAGGAGGTGAGATAATAGATGAATGCAGACGTAGACTTACTTATGGGCTACACTTGGCAAGCAGTGGATATGGTTTGAATTGTTCCAGGAAAACAAGCTGCATTTTATTTTATTTTCCCTCCCCAGTTCCCTGAAATCACATAAGGTAGCTACTGAAAAAGCTGTTCTCAATATGTCGTAAGGAATGTCTGCCAATGCACTTTTTACATTTTAATTACAGTAATGCTACATCCATCTGACATTATTTGGAAGGGAAAGAAAAGATGCCAATATTAATGAGCTCCTACTGTGTGCCAGGCATTTTACATACATTATTTCTTTACAGCTCTTTGAGGTAAGGAATTATTATTTCCACTTACAGATGTAGTAACTGACGTTCAGAATAGTTAAGCCCAAGGAACCGTGGCTTGGCGTTTTTTCCTGACATCATGCTATCCTGTGTTAGGTTCTAATAGCATCATTCAGAATTGCATCTTTTCTTCTCAGCAACCCCCATTGAAAGGATTATGCCTCTTTCTTCTTTTTCTTTCTTAATTATTTTTTTGTCAAGTTGGTTTCCATATAACACCTAGCTCATCCCAACAAGTGCTCTCCTCCATGCCCTCATTCCCCCTCCCCTCTCCCCCACCTCCATCAGACCTCAGTTTGTTCTCAGCATTCAAGAGTCTCTCATGGTTTGCCTCCCTTCTTCTTCCCAACTATTTCTCCTCTTCTCCTCCCCCATGGTCCTCCATTAAGTTCCTCCTAATACTCCTATATGTGCAAATATATGGTATTTGTCCTTCTCTGCCTGGCTTATTTCGCTCAGCATAACAACCTTGAGTTCCATCCATGTTGCTACAAATGGCCAGATTTCATTCCTTCTTATTGCCATGTGGTATTCCATTGTATAGATAAACCACATCTTTTTGATCCATTCGACAGTTGATGGACACTTAGGCCCTTTCCATGTTTTGGCTATTGTGGAGAGTGCTGCTATGAACATTGGGGTACATATGCCCCTATGCATCAGCACTCCTGTATCCCTTGGGTAAATTCCTAGCAGTGCTATTGCTGGGTCATAGGGGAGTTCTATTGTTCATTTCTTGAGGAGCCTCCACATTGTTTTCCAGAGGGGCTGCACCAATTTACATTCCCACCAACAGTGTAGGAGAGTGACCATTTCTCCGCATCCTTGCCAGCATCTAGAGTCTCCTGATTTGCTCATTTTAGCCACTCTGACTGGCATGAGGTGGTATCTCTGTGTGGTTTTGATCTGTATTTCCCTGATGAGGAGGGACGCTGAGCATCGTTTCATGTGTCTGTTGGCCATCTGGATGTCCTCTTTGGAGAAGTGTCTGTTCATGTCTTCCACTCATTTCTTCACTGGATTGTTTGTTTTTTGGGTGTGGAGTTTGGTGAGTTCCTTATAGATTTTGGATACTAGCCCTTTACCTGATATGTCATTTGCAGCTATCTTTTCCCATTCCGTCGGTTGCCTATTAGTTTTATTGATTGTTTCCTTTGTTATGCAGTAGTTTTTTTTTTATCTTGATGAGGTCCCAATAGTTCATTTTTGCTCTTGATTCCCTTGCCTTTGGGGATGTGTCCAGTAAGAGGTCAAGGAGGTTGTTTCCTGCTGTCTCCTCTAGGGTTTTGATGGTTTCCTGTCTCACATTCAGATCCTTTATCCATTTTGAGTTTATTTTTGTGTATTGTGTGAGAAAGTGATCTAGTTTCATCCTTCTGCATGTTGCTGTCCAGTTCTCCCAGCACCATCTGTTCAAGAGGCTCTCTTTTTTCCATTGGATACTCTTTCCCGCTTCGTCAAATATTAGTTGGCCATACATTTGTGGGTCCAGTTCTGAGTTCTGTATTCTATTCCATTGATCTATGTGTCTGTTTTTGTGCCAATACCATACTGTCTTGATAATGATAGCTTTGTAGTAGAGGCTAAAGTCTGGGATGGTGATGCCTCCTGTTTTGGTTTTCTTTTTCATTATTACTTTGGCTATTCGGGGTCTTTTGTGGTTCCATACAAATTTTAGGATAGTTTGTTCTAGGTTTGAGAAGAATGCTGCTGCAATTTTGATTGGGATTGCATTGAATGTGTAGATTGCTTTGGGTAGTAATGACATTTTAACAATATTTATTCTCCCGACCCATGAGCATGGAATGTTTTTCCATTTCTTTGTGTCTTCTTCAATTTCCTTCATAAGTTTTCTATACCATTCATCATACAGATCTCCTATATCTTTGGTTAGGTTTATTCCTAGATATTTTATGTGTGTTTTTTTTGTGCAGTTGTGAATAGGATCAGTTTCTTGATTTCTCTTTCTGTCGCTTCATTGTTGGTGTATAAAAATGCAACCGATTTCTGTACATTGATTTTGTACCCTGCATCTTTGTTGAATTCATGGATCAGTTCTAGTAGGCTTACAACCAATCCCTCAGAAATACAGGCAGTTATCAGAGAATGCTATGAAAAATTATATGCTAACAAACTGGACAACTTAGAAGAAAGGGAAAAATTCCTAAACAAACACTCACTATCAAAATTCACACGGGAAGAGATAAAAAAAAAAATCTGAACAGACCCATAACTAGTGAAGAAATTGAACCAGTTCTCAAAAATCTCCCAACAAATAAGAGCCCTGGGCCAGATGGCTTCCTTGGGGAATTCTACCAGACATTTAATATCAGAGTTAATACCCATTCTTCTCAAGCTATTCCAAAAAATAGAAATCAAAGGAAAACTTCTGGACTCATTCTACAAAGCCAGCATCACTTTGATTCCCAAGCCAGACAGAGACCCAGCAAAAACAGAGAGCTACGGGCCAATATCCTTGATGAATACGTATGCAAAAATCCTCAATAAGATATTTGCAAATCGAATGCAACAGCACATAAAAAGAATTATCCACCATGATCAAGTGGGATTCATTCGTTGGTTACAGGGCTGGTTCAATATTCACAAATCAATCAATGTGATACATCACATAAACAAAAGAAAAGATAAAAACTATATGATCCTGTCAATAGATGCAGAAAAAGCATTTGACAGAATGCAGAATCACTTTTTATTAAAGACCCTTGAGAAAGTCTGGATAGAAGGAACTTACTTAAACATCATAAAAGCCATTTATGAGAAGACTTCAGCTAACATTGTCCTCAATGGGGAAAAACTGAGAGCTTTCCCCCTGAAATCAGGAACACGACAGGGATGTACACTCTCAACCACTGTTGTTTAACATAGTGCTGGAAGTCCCAGCATCAGGCATCAGACAACAAAAGGAAATCAAAGGCATCAGAATTGGCAAAGAAGAAGTCAAGCTTTCACTTTTCACAGAAAACATGATACTCTACATAGATTATGCCTCTTAATAGCTCTGGGAGGATGGGTATAGCTGGCCAGGCTTGGGTCACGTGTCATCCAAGAAGCCAGGTGGACTTAATTCCATCAGCATCATGTGGAATAAGGAGGCATGGTGGCTCCCTAAACAAAATAAGGGTACTGTTTCCAGAGAAGAAGAATGGATGCTGGGTTAAGTAAAACAACAGATGCCCGCTATACTGCTCTGTGTTGCGAGTCCCCTCTGTTTCCTCAGGCCTTTAGTACAAATGTTATCAGCTACAGGCTCATATTAGCACTACATTGGACAGTTTACTCAACCTCTCTAGACTCTTGCTTCTTCATTTATAAAATGATCTATGAAATAATCTCCTTCAGAGGTGAAATGCTTTCATCACGTTCTTATTTATTTCACAGACATTTAGGAACATTGTTGTGGACAAAACGGGGATAGAATTGTGGAAGTTTGCACAGGGTTGTGTATGATTGGCTGCTTAGTTAAATACGGACCATAAACAAAATATTCCCTCTGCATGGAGTCTGCAAGTCTTCCCCCACTCCCAACCCATCCGATCCAGGGGCACTCTGCCTCTCTTTCTCCCACCTCTGAAGGAGCTGGTTCTGACTCAGCTTTTGTCAACTGTTGCCATTTTGGAATTCTGGCTCAGACTTGCCAGATCTTCTGATTTTTCTTTTAAGACAAGCCAGAAATCAAGATTAATTTGTGAAAAACAATTCAAATTAAAAAAAAAAAACAGTATTGAACCAAACACATATGTAGGCTGCATCTGACCTGCAGCTTGTGACTGTGTCCTAAATCTTTCTTTTGTACTACATATAATACTTCAGTATTCTTATTTTTCACAGGTCTGAGTATGGCACTAGACTAGAGTCTTCTTAAGGGCAGGGAACCTGTTTCTTTTTTTCGTTTTTAAAGAGAGAGCATGTAGGCTGCATCTGACCTGCAGCTTGTGACTGTGTCCTAAATCTTTCTTTTGTACTACATGTAATACTTCAGTATTCTTATTTTTCACAGGTCTGAGTATGGCACTAGACTAGAGTCTTCTTAAGGGCAGGGAACCTGTTTCTTTTTTTCTTTTTTAAAGAGAGAGCATGCACACATGCAAGTGGGGAAAGGGCAGAGAGAGAGAGAGAGAGAGAGAGAATCTTAAGCAGGCTCCATGCTCAGCAGGGAGCCCTAAGTGGGGCTAGATCCCATGACCCTGGGATCATGACCAGCTCAACTGGCTGGGCCACCCAGGCGCCCCCAGGTTTCTGTTCTTCTTTGCATTCATCATATCTAGCACAATGCTGGATACATAATAATCACTTAACAATTTTTTGTTGAATGAATGAGTCAACCAACTAGAAAGAATAAAGCCAGAGGTTTTTTTAATTGAATACAAAAAACTTACTTTATAAATATGTAATCAATGGATATTTTAAATGAGCAACACACACACACACACACACACTTAACAGTTGCATTATGATCCTGACAAAAAATACACATCCCAAGAAAGAAAGGAAAAATTTTAGACTTAAATAGATGATTCCCAAAGCCCTTTCTCATTAGTGAAGAAGAGATATATGAAGTTCTATTGCCTGCCTATTTATTTTGTACACTGCCTATACTTTTGGAGGGAATTGAGGGTAGGAAAAAGGCAGATAACCAAGCTGAAGGGAAAAGTTCATTCTGTATTTATTCTGAAGGGCTGTTTAAGATGAAATGTTAACCTCTCAGTTCTATAGCTCATACATGATCGAGTGTGTGTGCATAAAATCCAGTTCGATGTCCTTATTGTCTAAGTAGCTCCCTTTCTTTCTTTTTTAAAGAGTGGGAAATAAATCATAAGATAATCTTTAATGTTTATTTATTTTTGACAGACAGACAGACAGACAGACACACACACACACACACACACGCACACACACACACAAGTGGGGGAGGGGCAGAGAGAGAGGGCGACAGAATACAAAGCAGTCTCCTGACTCTGAGCTGTCATCACAGAGCCCAACATGGGGATGGGAATCGAACTCACGAGCCATGAAATGACCTGAAGTTGGGCACTTAACCGACTGAGCCACCCAGGCACCCCTAGGTAGCTCCCTTTCTATATGAAAAGCCGGCTTCAATGTTGGGTCCTTTCTTAATATCTTCCTGACCACCCACACAACCCCCCTCCTCTGTGACCCTATAGCCATAATTTATGCTTGTGTTGGAGTGCCCATCACTCTGGCCAGTAATTGTCTGTGGGCCTTCCTGTGTCCACACTAACCTGGGACCTCCTTGAGGACAGGGATCATATCCATATTATCCAAACCTAGGACATAGTAGGTTCCCTACCAATGTTTGGATGAATGACATGCCTTCTATATTATGAAGCATCTTGTTATCTCAGAGCTTCATGGTATTTCGTTCAATTCAGTAAATGTTTATTAAGCACCTCTATGTGTCAAACACTATACTCCATGCTTGGGTTATACCATTAAATAAAAAAGCCTCAGTTTCTACCCTGATAGAGCTTATATCCTAGCAGAGGGGAAAAGGAAATAAACAATAGACATAATAAATTAATTATATATTTGTTAGAGGTGATTGAGTGCTATGGAAAAAGAAAACAAAAGTAGAGCAGGATAAGGATCCCAAGTGCTCAGAGTGGTAGAGGGGTGCAGGTTTTAAAATAGGAGTTTCAGTGTAGACCTTGTTGGGAAGGTAACATTTGAGCAGAATCTTGCCAAGCTCAGGGAATTGCCAAACAGATGTCAGGAGAAAGTGTTCACGTGGAAGAAATGCAGCCCAAAGATTCTGGGCAAGAATGTGCTTGGTGGAGGCTAGCCAGGTGGAGGAAAATAAACAAAAGGAGAGTAGGAGGGGAGGAGGCCAGACAGGTAATAGGGCCACATGTGGTAGAGTTTTAGGTGTCATTGTAAGGGTATTCTGGCTTCATTCTGGGCAAATCCAGGAGTCATTGTAGGGACCTAGCAAGACTGAAGATAGATATGAGCCATGGCAACCAGTCTCACACAGATATAACCTGACAGCACCGTGCATCTCTCACTTTCTGCACCAGAAAGTGCTCGCATGTGCCGTCTGGGAAAGCAAGGGTGTTAACATCCCATGAGATGACGAGACAACGGATCACCAATAGGATGCAAATCCCTGTGGGATGGAGCCGCGGTTGGCCACAGAATGGAACAAAGCAATAACTTACTCTTGAAATGACTTTCCCTCCTTTACCATTATGCTCTTTCCAGTCCCCCTTCATAATCCTTGGGACTACATGCCAAATATGTGAGTGTCTAAAGCCCTGGTCTCAGAAGTTTCTTTCCTGGGGAAGCCTAAGATAAGCAGGAGTTTCTTTCCTGGGGAAGCCTAAGTTAGACCTGGACTTTGAAAGTTGAGCGAGAGCTATTCAAGTGTAGAGAGAGGGAGAGTGCATTCCAGGCAAAAGGAAAAAAAATGCAGAAGACAAGACAAGGAGTCATGGATGATACAAGAAGGCAGGGTAAGGGATTGGCAGCAAGTGGCTATGGTAGAGGCATGGGGTGTATGGAGGACACAAGGGAGAGAAAACCGGTGGCAAGGTTTGTTGAGAAATACCTGTCAGATTCACTAGACTGAAAATATTGGAAAAATGTTACCCCCAAGTTGTGTTTGTTGTTTGTTCCTTACCATAAGCATTCACACAGTCCTAGGGGTGTCTGGCTGACTCATTTGGTACAGTGTGCAACTCTTGATCAGGGTTGTGAGTTTGAGTCCCACGTCAGGCATTGAGCCTGCCTGAAAAATAAAATAAAATAATATTTAAAAAGAAGTAAGCATTAGGGGCGCCTGAGTGGCTCAGTCAGTTAAGCTCCAACTTCGGCTCAGGTTATGATCTCGCAGGTTTGTGGGTTCAAGCCCCATATTGGGTTCTATGCTGACAGCTCAGAGCCTGGAGCCTGCTTCAGATTCTGTGTCTCTGTCTCTCTCTCTGCCCCTCCCCAGCTTGTGCTCTATCTCTCTCTGTCTCTCAAAAGTAATAAATATTATAAAAAAATAATAAGCATTAATATTGTTCTTCATCTCTGGGAAATTAGTGCCCCATGGACTGAGTAATAACTGTGAGTCATGCACTCAAGACAAAATTGAATATTTGGGTGAAAGACCAAATTCTGGAAACTAACACTGCTCTCAATATGCATATTATCAGCAGGTACATAAAACACATTTACAGTCATTTTATTGTTACCAAAGGACAGGGGTTCCTGAAAAATTTCAAGGAAGTGAAGTGAATAGAAATGAATTATATAATATCCATTATTATTATTATTATTAATTAAAGTTGTATAAAATAGCAGTGCATGTTCATTGTCTTATTATTATGAACAAAACAATTTATAAGTGCACCTACCTTACTTGCCCTTAATTACCCATTTGGACTTCAGGTCTTTAACCACAACTACTCTTCTAGGGAGGGATGGTACATTTAGGCTTGAAAGGAAATTTTGGACCTCTTTGTTTTAGCAGTATGTTCTGTCTGGTGCAATAATTACCATATTTCATCGAATCTAAACTTCATTGTCATCGATAGTAGGTTATTTCCTGATTTCATGTGCCATTAAGAAAGAAAAAGTGCTGCCAATTACATTTTGACGTATTGTGGATTGTAAGATGCATCCCATCCTGATTTCAGAGATTTGAGAAAATGTATCACTTAGAATTGATGCCTGGAATTTCATTCCATCCCTACCCTCCCGATTGTGAATTCCCGAGTGGTGAACAGTGATTTGGCTTCTTCAACTTTGATTCTTCCTAATACTTGATACAGTTCCTCGTACATGTATGGTTGATATGTGTTCAGCAAATGTTTCTTGGATGAGATGGAACAGATTTCTATGTATCCTTACCTGCCTTGGCATAGGAGAGTTCATGGGATTAAAATTTCATGATCCAGGGGCACATGTCTGGCTCAGTCAGAGGAGTGTGTGACTCTTGGTCTTAGGGCTGTGAGTTTGAGCTTTGTGTTGGGGGTAGAGATTACTTAAAAATAAAGTCTTTTAAAAAAATTTCATCATCTACCTCAGAAATCTGCAAAGTATCATGAAATAGACCCACTACGATTCAGAATCAACAAAAATATCATATTACCATCTTTTTGTTCATACTGACTCGAGATTTAATGTGTGTGATTATCCACAATGTGTTTTATACGTTTGTTTCAATGCCATGGATTATATTCTATCACATTCAAAAGAAAACCAAGGACTTCTTTAAAAAAATGGTTTCGGTAAATGTGGTAGTAAAAATAATTTTGAAAGTAGAGATACCGTGTTAATTATTTACATGTGAGGGTGTGTTTGCATGACCACATGCAGTCCCTAACTCTTCTAACCCTTTGAAAGGATTTACTTGGATAGAAAAAAACTGGACATCAAGGAATTATTCACATACATTTTCTGTGGTTTTCATTTAAGACAGGAAGGGGTTTTTCAAGGTTTTCCACGCTTTTATTTGATTTAATTTCATGCTCACTGGAGCCCATTTCCATCATAGTCACCGACACCTTGAACTTACTGTGATTAAGCAGCCCAGATGATATTCAGTAAGATTCTTGGACTCTAAGCCTCATGTCTTGGAAACAGACCTCATGGAATTAGTGAAGATTCCAGGGCATTCTTCTTACTCAGCTGGCTAAGCCTTTGAAAATATACTATGGCCACTCGGATTTGCAGTCTTAGTGGACCTGCCATAAAAGGTTCCAGAGACCTTGGAGGGCTCTGGTGCCTGGGGTGCAGTGGTTACACCTCATTAGCCCCAGAGCAGGGGCTGCCTTCCCTCCTTTCCCCTGTGGTCTACATCTTCCCATTCTGGCTGCGGGGCCTCAGGAATGCAGCACAGAGTCACTGAGCTGCTTCCCAGGGAAGGGCAGACAGGCGCACAGCCACCCTATGCTTCCCCTGCTGCAGAGATTTCATCTTTATTTCTCCTTCATCTTCTCCCATAGGAGTTTAGGTGGAGTCCCCAAACGGCATAGGTGATGCTTGCTGGGGTAGACCACAAATGGTGGAGTGCAACGTGAACAGGAGGGAATTCTGGCTCTGCATTTATTAGGAGGGTGCATTTGGAAGGTACTTGTTCCCGAGGCCCAGTTTCACCATATACAAAGGTGGGTCAGCATCCCTATCTCAGTGGGCTGTTGCAAGGAGGAAATGATATGAAGCAAAAATGAAATAAAGATAATGGAAATGAAACAGCCCAGCCCAGGGGCTGGTGCATGATAGGTACTTAAACATTGCTGCCTCGGGCTACAGCCCATCTAGGTTACTGCTGCGCTCCATACGCACTGGGCTAGTTTTGATCCTAATGCCTGCCGTAGGTCTGTGCTCGAAACAGCTCCTCCTTCAAATGGGCACCAGCCTGCCTGCAAGGTGTGGCTAAGACCACTAGCTATCAGCCTTGCTATCTGCCCAGGGAGGAGGGCTCTGTGATTGCTGGTCATCATGGCTCTGTGTTATCAGCTGTGGCCCAAGATGAGTATCGTGGCCTTGTTGCTTACTTTATATCACAGGACCCTGCCCACATTCTCCCCCCTAAATGAGTAAGACAGACAACTTAAAAGCTGCTGAATGATTAAAAAAAAAAAATCTGGTCTAATAATTCCTTTTCAGGTTGTGCAAGCAGGAAGGTTTACAATCACACGAGAACGATTTAAAGGAAAAGACACACTTGTTTCTGTTCCTGGCAAACGCAAGCAGCTTGTGCTTTCCTGGTCTGGTTTTCTTAGACGATCCTTATTACAGAAGGATCCATTACCCAGAGAGAGTATCTGTGTCCGGAATCTGCCAGAGGGAAAGTGACTCAGAGCAGCTCCGGAGTTCAGACAGCTGAGAGCACCAAGTCTGCTCTGAGGCGTGCTTCCCTCCTCAGAGAGGCTGGCTTTTGATGTGCCTTTGCCATGTCATCATGCTCCACCCTAGGACTCCAAGTGAGGAAGTCTGTTTCCTTCCCTGCAGGCAGTGTGCCCCAGTCCATGGGTAAGGTCCCTACTTACACCCCATTTCTCCCTTCCTCTATTTTCCCTCAGCTCTTGCTCCCCCCTTTCTCCATCTTTCTCCTGCGTCCTCTCTTCTTTGGGTAAAATCCAAAGCCAAGTGTCAACTCAGAGAGCCTAGCTTTCTGACTTGATCTCTTACAAACTGTGTGACCTGGGGCAAGTCACTTACCACCTTGGTATTTTTCTGAGTATCTCGAAAATGGGAGAACCATGTTTTCCATGCATCCAAGTATTTGCAAATCCATTTATTAATCAGATATCTATGAAACACGTTTGGATGCTAGACCCTGGACTGAAGATACGGGGGATGTGGTTACGAAGATGATTAAAATACAGTCCCTGTCCACTGGGTGATCACAATAGAGTGGATGATAACACTATATTCACAGTGTTGTTTCAAGAATTGAAGGAAATAATGTAGTTAAAAGTATTTTGTGAATGTATAGTGTTGTCAAAGCACTATGTTGTGGACCTGAAATGAATATATATCATTGTACATCAACTATAATTCCATTTAAAAAGTATTTTATGGGACGCCTGGGTGGCTTAGTCGGTTAAGCGTCCGACTTTCGCTTAGGTCATGATCTCGCGGTTCGTGGGTTCGAGCCCTGCGTCGGGCTCTGTGCTGACTGCCAGCTCAGAGCCTGGAGCCTGTTTCAGT
Source organism: Proteles cristata cristata (assembly GCA_017311185.1). Taxonomy (NCBI): domain Eukaryota; kingdom Metazoa; phylum Chordata; class Mammalia; order Carnivora; family Hyaenidae; genus Proteles; species Proteles cristata. The sequence goes on from JAESUZ010003875.1 coordinate 1,716,789, forward strand.
CCGTGACTCCCTCTCTCTCTGACCCTCCCCTACTCACGCTGTCTCTCTCTCTCCTAGAAATAAATAAAACATTAAAAAAATTTTTTAAAAATTTAAAAAAATAAAAAGTATTTTGTGAATGAAGTAGTTCATTAGGGAAGTAAAGTATGAACATGTTCAGCTTCCTTTTAGTAACTTCTAAAAGGTTTAATTCTGCCATCAAAGTATTTCCCTTGGGTTGACCCTAGACTTTCACATTCAGGATAAAGTTCTGTTGGCATATATGACATGAAGATCACATGGCCATTGTCTTCGATATGGTAGACATTTGCCTTCTTGTGCAGAGATTTAAAGTAAAATGGCTCACATACATGGAGGTGTCTTCCTTTCTCATGTAGCAACAGATTATGCATTGGAAGATCAGCGCTGCTGTGACAGCCCCTCCCTGGGTCACTCTGTGGCTCTGCTGGGAGGATCCAAGATGGCAACGTGCAAGACAACTACCAGCGTTAACAGCTGAAAGTCAGCCAGCAAGGCAGAGGTAAGAGGCGAAGTGGAAGGCATGCCTCATCCCTTTGAGAAATTGCCCATCTCCTTCTGCTTATGTCCCATGAACAAAACTTAGAATTTGGTGACTCCACCTACCTTCAGGAGAGGCTGGAAAATGAAGTCTTAATCCTGGGCATCTGGCACACCCCACATCCAATCTGTCAAATGGGTCCAGAGTCCAGCCATTCTCACCATTTCACTTCTTTCACTATGGTCCAAGTCCCCATTACTCTTCTTTGGAAGACTGTGGTAAGGGCCTAACTGGTACCCCTGGTTTTCCTCTTGCCCTCCCCTGAAATCTTCACTCAACACAGAACGGTTCTTTCAGAATTGTTCAGATCTTTAACTCCTCTACTTGGAAACTCTCCAATGGTTCATGAGGCTCTCTAGGTTGGGACTCCTGCTACCTATGACCTCCTGCTCTCTTCCTTCACCTATTCTAGTCACTCTTGCTCCCTTGCTGGTCCTGAGGATGGCAGACACGCTCTTGTGTGGGTCATTTTTCACTAGCCGTTCCCTCAGCCTGAAAGCCCACCATCTCAGATACTTACACGGCTTGCTTACTCACCTCCAACTCTTTGCTTGAATGGCACCTTCTTGTAGAAGTCTACCATGACTACCTTATTTAAAACTGCAGGCTCCGTTCCCTTTCTCTGTACTACCAATCTGCCTTATGTTGTTCTACATCTTCTAATATACAGCATACTCTCCTTGATTACTATCTTTACCATTCATTGTGTATCTTCTTTTGCTAGCATAACAGCTCCATGAGGGTAATTTTCACAACTGATATATCCCAGCACCTAGAACTGTGCCTGATATCCGTACTAGATATTCAATAAATATTCTTTGAATGTTAGATTGAATGAAAAGATGGAGTTGAACCCAGTTCTGATGACATCATTTGAGTGGTAGATTTACTGTGTCTGCAGCAAGACCAATTCTAGACTTCTCAGTTCCAACAGTCAAAACGTTACTTTTTCCAAGAAAAACTGCTTATTTAACTAAATCAGTTAGAGTAGAGTTTTTGTTATTTGAAAGGGAAGAGTTCTGGCCTCCACGGGGAGTTAATATAGACTGGGACGTCATGGAAGACCTCTCTGAGGAAGTGACAGTTAAGCTGACATTTGAAGAATGGATAGGAACCGGGCAAACAAAAGTCAAGGAAGGAGGCAGGAAGTACAGGGAGAATATTCCAGGACGGTGGGAGATGAGAGCACTGAGGCAGGCAGGAATTAAAAGCTGTCTGTTGAAATGAAGCCAAAAGGTAGCTTTTGGGTTCCAAGGCCATTGTAGGGACCTTGGAACTATCAGTGAGGATTTTTAATGACATTGTGAGGGCAATGGAAAGCCATTTTGGGATTTTAAGCAGAAAAGTGATATGACCTAGCATATTTTTCTAAAACATCACTTTGGGTATTGGACGGTTAATGAATTGTGGTGTGCGTGTGTGTGCGCGCGCACGTGCGTGTGTGTGTGTGTTGGTGGGGGGAGTATTGCAAAAGTGGGGGAGCCCAGGGGTCCAGATGGGAAATGATAGCTGTTTGGACATGAGTAGATGATAGAAGTAGATGAAATTGAGTTATATTTTAGAGGTATAATCAACAGGATTTGGTGACAGATTGTCTGTGGGGGTGAGGAAGAAGGAGGCAACAGGAATAACTCCTAGGATTTTGGCTTGAGCGGCTCTAGGATGTAGGTGTCGTTTACTGAGATGGAGAACACTGGAGCAGGAGCAGCCTGAAGAAGAAGCCCGTGGTCAGAGGCAGCCAGGCCTCGTGCAAGACGCCTCTTGGCTGCATTATCAGCAATGATTTCTGCCATAGTTAAACACTAATAATGTCTTGAATATGCTGGACAAGCAATTTACTGCAGCACATTAAAATTCCTTTTTCATGAGGGAAAAGTAAGGACAGCGCTGTAGTTGCTTTATTTTTCTCTGCATATAATGTGGTTGTTATAGATTCCCTCAAAGCCAGAACGCGTTCCTAGTTACGAGCTGGGTGGTGCTGGAATCGTGGAGTTAACGGCAGCAGTTGCCCTGGAGATGTAATCAAGGTATAGTTAGAGTACCCCTTTCTAGGTGGGTTAAAGAAGGCCTCCAGCATCCCCTGGGGAATTTGACTAGATAGTCTCTGTGGTCCTTCCAACCTCAGGGTTCTGTGATTTAATAGGTCAGCCAGTGAGAAGGGTAACAGAAAGGAAAAGCTGGAAAGGATGAAGGAGACCCCCTGGGATTAAACAAGTTACTAAGTGGTCTTTAAGAATTAATTCATGTCCCCACACTAAGGAATTTACTCCCTCAGGGTGGTCCGGGCCTTTGAGCCACCTCTGCTTATTGTCTTCCCAGTATCGAAATATAAATATACAAACGAAGGTTAAAATTTTGTAGTGACATAACATATTTGGAGTCTCAATTTAGGATGAAGCCAAAGAAGAGCATAAAGTTTATTGTTTTTGGAATAAGCAAGTTAGTTCCAGAGCCATACAGAATGAAGTTTGAATACCTACTCTGTCAGTTCCCAGATGTGTGATCTTTAACAAATTATTTAACTTCTCTTGGCCTCACTTTTCCCTTATGTAAAATAGAGGAATCTGTAGTCTTTGCTCTGTATGATTGTTGTGAGGACCAGCTGAAATTATGGATCCTGGCATGGGCTTCAGTGCTCAATAAACATTAGCCTCAGAGCCATTGGAGCTCATATGAGCTGTTTAATAAACATTTTAGAAAATGTAGAAAAGTTTGAAAAAAGTATTTTTATCACTTCAGACAGAGCTAACCTTTTAAGGCTTTTTCCTATTTTGTTTTGTTTTGTACATTGTTTTTGTGTTTTGTATGTATTTGTTTTGTTTGTGTTGAATTTTTATGCTTGTGTTGAATTTTGTATTCTGCTCTCATGGTCTTCTTGGGCTGTTACAACAAAAAACTAGACTGGGTAGCTTGAACAACAGACATTTATATCTTATAGTTCTAGAAGCTGGGAAGTCTAGGATCAAGGTGCTGGCAGATTTGGTGACTGGGAGAGACACTTCCTGACTTGCAGAAGGCCACCTTCTCCATGTGTCTTCATATGGCTTTTCCTTGGTACATATTCCTGGAGGCAGAGAGAGAAATCCATCTCTCTCTCTTCCTCTTTTGATAAAGGCACTAATCTCACCATAAAGGTCCAACCCTCCTGGCTTCATATAAATCTAATCACCCTCTAAAGGCTCCACCTCAAATACCATCCATTATATTGGGGAGTAGGACTTCAGTCTACGAATTTTGGGGGTGGGCCATTCAGCCCATAACACTTGCTTTTTTTTTTTTTTTTGTCTCTTAATATTATTAAACGATTACCATTCTTCCTATTGTCCTTTATCATTGTTTCCCCAGTAAGGATTTTATTATTTTTAAATTATTTTATTATTTTTGAATGTTAGGGGTAGAGTGCTCTTTCTGTAGATAATTTCCTGTTGTGCAGTTCGATAGAGAGAGGATGGAATTGGACTCACACAGACCTGTTTTCATATCTTGTTTCTGCCATTCACTGGCTGTATGACCATAGACAAGTAACTTAACCTGTAGAGGCCTCTACAGTAAACCACTTCACAGGGCTGTGGTGTGGCTTAACTAAGCTGATGTAGATTGTAATCACTATGATAATACATTTTATTAGAGACTCATTTTCCAACCCCAGCAACTGTGTCGCTTAAGATTTTGTAAATAAGGTGCGTGAAGGACACAAAATGCAATGGTGAGATGTGCCCATGAGTTGAGTCACAAAAAACATTCAAATTTTGTGCTTAAACTTGAATACTCCAAGGAGAATGCTATCAGAGGTTGGTGTCCTCAGTGCCTCTACTTTTTTTCCCTCAGAAGAATGTGGATTGTATATGTATTTCCTGGTTGGAACACTCATTATACAGCATTGCCTCTTTCTACTCAGTCGCTCCATCACTAGATGCACTCCCTTCAAGGAAGGAGCTTACAAGTATCTCACATACAGTCATATGTCCAGGACTTAGCACACGTTTCTGTTCAGAGAAGCCTCCCAATAAAGACATGCTGAATGAATGACTGGATGGATGGATGGATGGATGGATGGACAGATGGATGAATTACCATTGTCATGGAGTGAAGGCAGAAAACCACCATATTTGCCACCTTAACAGAATTTCCATTCTCCCTCTATGCCCTGAGCAACAAGAATGATTGGAAGCAATACAACAATCACTAAAAATACGTAAATAAATAGTGAAGGCCCAACAGAATTTAATAAAGCAGATGCACACTGTCATCTTCCCAGAGGCTGAGGAAATTAGAAGTCATATTTGAGTCATGTACAGGATATGATGGCAGTCTCCAGGGCTCTGTTTATCAGCTTGGCTTTGGTAGAAAGTTTTTGTCGTGATCTTTGTGAGAACTAATGCAAGCAAACTGTCGAAAGCATCAAGAGAAAACCAGAAACTTACTAACCATGATTATAATTGCTTTAGCTTGTTTGGAAGTTTGCGGAAATTAAACACACTATTAGCAATGTAGGCAAGAGTTCCATATCAGCAAGGGTACAGGGAAAATTAGGAACCTGCTCTGTACCTGTTTGCTCTACAGAATGTCAGAGCTGTAAGGGACATTGGGGTCTCTCTGAGGGGGCAGTCCCAATTTGCTCCCCATTATTGGTTCCGAACCAGTTGAGTCAAAGAGAAAGAGGTCAAAATACCAGATCTAGACTGGAGAAAGTAACCTCAGCTTGAAGCCTAATCGGCTTTCACTCACTTACCTACCCAGTCATAGACAGGCAAGATCAGTGAGGCAAGCAGCCCTCTTCCCACCCACCCCAGTACAGGCACTCAAATCAGAGAGGAGAAGGAAAAGAATGCTCATAGATCACAAAACGGGAAATTAGGGCAGGCCATGTGAGAACAACAACCTTGACCACCCTACTCCTGGCCAGTACAAGATTGTGGACTAATGGAGTCTAAACTACTGGCAAACCACCAACCACTCGTAAGTTGGTAACGGGTAGAGATTTTACTCTAGCTGAATGTTTTGGCTGTCTACTGCTGCTTAGCAAACTGTCCCATAATGCAGTGGCTAAAACAACAATACAGTATTTTTTCTTATAATTCTGCCTGTTGACAGTTTTAACTGGGTGGTTCTTGCTTAGAGCCTTTCACGTGGCTATTGTCAGAGATAATGGCTGGCATTGGAGTCTTCGGAAGACTTTTTCATTCATGTCTGGCACCTGGACTGGGATGATTGGCCAGCTGGGAACTGGCTGGGCATCCCTCCTTCACTGCCTTCTCTAGCTTGGGCTTTCTCAAAGCATGGGGAACAGAGTAATCAGATAACTTACATGGCAGACGTCTTCCCCCATTGCAAGTTTTCCAAGAAGCCCAGGTGAAGACTGCAAGGTTTCCTATGACCTAGTTTTGTAAGTCCTAGAACATGACTTCTGGTACATTCTATGGTCAAGCAAGTGACTAAGCCCAGCTCAGATTCAAGAGGAGAGGATCTAGATTCCACCTCTCAGTGAGGAGAATGGCAAAACATTTGTGATCATTTTTAATTTTTACATCTCAGAAGTTCCTTCATGGTAACATGAGGGTAGGGAGATGGCAGCTAGCAGTTATTGAAATACTCTATGTCAGGGGCACACTGCAAGTATCACTGCTCATTCTCACAAAGACCCAACAAAGTAAGTGTTACTATCCCCATTTTACTAGTGAGGAAGCTGAGGCCCAGAGAATAAGTAACTCACAAGCAGTGGGTGGCAGAATGAAAGACCGAACACAGTTATGCCTGATTCCGAAGTTTTGGTTCTTTCTGCTGCACTACACTATCATACATACATTTGTTTAATGCTCTCACTTTATGGAAGAGAAAACTGAGGGTACCTTAAATGCCTGTGAACCAGTAGATTTTACAATGGTCACTTTTATGACAGTTTCACTGGCCCAGGATTTGCTTTTGTCCAATACTGATTTGATATTGAGCAAAGCCCATACTCTACCTTGTGAAATGTGCTATATAGTGAGAAAGACTACTTTTTATTTTTTATTTTTTTTTTAAGTTTTTTTTTTAATGTTTTATTTATTTTTAGGAGAGAGAGACAGCGTGAGCAGGGGGGGTCAGAGAGGGAGTCACAGACTGAAACAGGCTCCAGGCTCTGAGCCGGCAGTCAGCACAGAGCCCGACGCGGGGCTCAAACCCACGAACCGCGAGATCATGACCTGAGCGAAAGTCGGGCGCTTAACCGACTAAGCCACCCAGGCGCCCCGAGAAAGACTACTTTTTAACCCAGAGCTCATCAAGAGGGCTTTTCCAACAGCAGAACCACCGAGGAAAGCCCACCGTTGCTGGAGGGTGAGATTTCATAGAAGACCCTCGCCATGTTCCCAGGGTTCCCACTTAGAGCCCCAAGTCTCTATCATGCTCTTGGAATCAAACCCAAAGTCCTTATGTGACTAAAATTCTACATCAGTGGTTCTTAACTCTACAACACCCACTTTTAAAAATAAATGTTTTAGGGGCGCCTGGGTGGCTCAGTCAGTTAAGCGTCCGACTTCAGCTCAGGTCATGATCTCACGGTTTGTGGCTTCAAGCCCTGCTTCGGGCTCTGTGCTGACAGCCAGCTCAGAGCCTGGAGCCTGTTTCAGATTCTGTGTCTCCCTCTCCTGCTCCTCCCCTGCTCACGCTGTTTCTCTCTCTCTCTCTCTCTCTCTCTCTGTCTCTGTCAGAAATAAATAAAACACTAAAAAAATAAATGTTTTAAATATCTTTTTAAAAATCTTGAAATGGAAATCATACTACCGACCCATGAAATTCAAAGATAAGCATAGAGGAGAAATCAAAGGAGGATATTTATAACAAAATGATATAGACTTTAAAAAGTAGATACTGTGGGACACCTGGGTTGGTTAAGCATCTGACTTAGGCTCAGGTCATGATCTCACAGTTTGTGAGCTTGAGCCCCTCATCGGGCTCTGTGCTGACAGCTCAGAGCCTGGAGCCTGCTTGGATTTTGTGTCTCCCTCTCTGTCCCTCCCCGGCTTATGCTCATGCTCATGCTCTCTCTCTCTCTCTCTCAAAAATAAATAAAAATTCTAAAAAAGTAGATACTGCAACACGCCTACATTTTTAGATGTACACTATTAGTGGTTCTCAAACTGTGATGAAGGGCCAGGTTTTTAAAAAAATGTTTTATTTACTTCAAACTGATAATTTTGTGAAATATAATAAAATGGTTGCTGTGGTAAGCAATTGGGATAAAGTTTCCCAAAAGGTTACTGTTACTTTTTTTATGTTTATTTTTGAGAGAGAGGGGGGGATAGAGGGAGAGTACACACAGGGCAGGGACAGACAGAGAAAGAGACCGAGAATCCCATGTGTAGAACCTGATGTGGGGCTCGATATCATGAACTGTGAGATCATGACCTGAATCAAAAACAAGAGTCATACGCTTAACTGACTGAGCCACCCAGGCACCCCACTTACTACTACTTTTTGCATATAACTGACAGAGAACAGGTAAGTTTGTAGATGAACTCTGGGGGTGGATCCCATTTTGAGTAGCACTGTATTAGGTCAATTAATGTTCACAACCCTATCAGTAGGTATTATTCAGAGCCCCCATCTTATAGGTCAAGAAACTGAGGCACTAAGAGGTTTAGGAATTCCCCACTGCTCTGATTCATATCCAATCAGTTTGACACTGTCAGGGCAGCCCTCTTTGCTGTGATGGATACAAAGTGAGATTTATAGTACCCTAGAGCATGCACAGTCCATTGGAAGAAACAGATAAATAATAGGTTAACTATTTTTCATCTTGATAAAATTTTTATCATTGACTAAAAATTTAGGGACAAGACCCTCACCCCCACTGAAATTGCCCTCAGCTCCAAAATCCCTCTCCGGACAGCTTTCCTGGAATTTCCTGGAATTCTCTCATTTTACCTCCACATGAACAGCACAAGTGTTGAAACCATCCAAACCTCCAGTTCTTCATTCGGACTCCTAACCAGCCCTCATTTTGAAGAGGCCTGGGGGATGGGAGCAATGACAGTTCTTACCCCCAAGTTCAGCACCTTTTCGAGGACCATTTGCACCCCTCCTGAAGGAGGGCGGAGGGGACATGACACGTACTTAATTAGCGCATCTGTTCCCAGGTCTGCTTGGTGAGCAGCCTGCAATCACAAACAACTCATTTAGGGGCACGTCAGTCTCTCCCCAAGAGGTACCACCCCCACACCATTTGTGGACCACACACTCTGATGTGTGAATCACCTCCTAGGATGAGTGACTGTTGACTCACTACTTCAGAGAGCTTCCTATTGAAGCAGAAGTTGCCCCAAAGCCTTGGAAAGGGAGCAAAACAACTTTTGAAGGAAATGAACACCGTCCCTTTGTTAGCTGTGAACCATTACAGCTGGAAATGGGCCTCATTTCCCATTGGCAGTAGCATCCGTTTTTCCGCAGGCTCCTGAGGCCCCAGGCCCACCACAGCTCAAGGGGCAGCTTCCTGAATCTTTCTGGCAGTGCCATTCAGAGCCTCTGAGACTGATCATTTAAGAGAGACATTTATTGAGCACTTGTTATATGTTGGCCATTGTATGAAATCACCAACATATACTATTATATTTTGTCAAAACAAACAATAATATAAGGTATGATGATTTCCACTTTGCAATTGGTTTAAGCTGAGGCACGGAGTGGTTAAGAACCTATCAAAAGTCAGAGAGCTGGAAAAGTGGAAGAACCAAGGCTATTTGGCTCCAGAGTGCTTGCTCTCAAGTGCTGAGCCATAGGGAACATTCGGTGTTGGCATAGGGGCCTCATCATCCACCAGAGAATTCTTCCACATTTATTGAATGCCTGCGTTTGCCTCACTTAAGCTACAGAGTGATGCAAAGAGCATGGCATCACACAGGTCTTGAAGGCTTTGACCTTCACAGCATCAGTATGCCCACCTTGTGATGGGATCCAACATCCTCCTTACAGAGGCTGGGGAAAGAGCCAAGGAGATAGTGTATCAAAAACACCCATTACAGGCCTGGACCATGGTAGATACTCAACACATATTACTCACCCATCCTCCCCCAAGACACACACGAGAAACTCAAAGAATGTGTAGCTATATGAATAATATAGACACATCATAAATACTGAGTGATTAGAACACTAAATGCATGCTACATTTTAGGATAATGCAAATGGGAATTGTGATGAGCTTATAATTGTATGTGTCCTATCTAATTTAGTCCTAAAAATCCTGTGATTTTATTTTGTCCACTCTTGGTGAGGACACTCTGTGTACATGGTGCCAAAGAAGAAAGTATATTCTGTGAAAGGTAGAACTTTGAGATGCCTAATTGTAGATGTTGTTTACTGGGTGTCTATTATATGTCAGGTAGGTTAATACACTCCACTGGGGTCTTGCAATAGAAATTATCACTCACAATTTATAGTGAGGAAACCGAAGCTAAGGAAGATTAGGAGGCTTGCCTAAGGACTGAAATCTAGCATGTCTCAAAAATTATTTTGTAGTGAAGGATGATCTTATTGGTGCTGAGTTTGCCATGTGGAAGTCAAAAGGTATCTAAGCAGGTTTAGCATCATTTTGAAGTTTGTTTCAAGGTGCCCATAGTTATCTGCCCTTAGAGCACATTCTATGTTGTTTAGTCCTCCAGATGTGTCATGATGAAAATAAAATTCAAGTATTTCTGGGTTTCTTCTGGAAACCAGGCTTGAGAGCAAAGGTGGTGGCTAAACGTATCTGTGAACACAAAGGCGAAGAGATTGACAATAGGTGAAATGTGTCACGATCCATATTTGGTGCCTCAGCCAGACCGAGTGAGGCACAAGGAGAAGGTGTGGGTCTGGTAGAAGGAAGAGAAGTTCCGCCCTTTCAATTGGTTCACCAGTCTTGGTAGGAATCCCTCACTGATCTCTGAGTAACAGAATGTAAACAATGAGAGTTTGCAAGTGTTCTGAGTTTCACCGCCCAACTTCGGTCAACCCTAAGTATCCCTCCAGCACTGTGATACATAAGCTTGGTGAACATGTTTGACCCAGGCAAAATCCAGAAGTTGGATGGAGTTAAAGTGCTGGCACTTCCATTATAGCTGAGATTTTGGGCCATCAAATATATTTGCTATCCAACCTATGACATGTTGCCATGTGGGCAGTACTTTGAGACATTCAGCGAAGTTAAACATGAGGTGCTGTTACCAGGTTGAATTGCCTGCAGAAATATGCTTCCCACCTGTGGAAAATGATGCCTGGATTTGGCAAAATATTTTTTCTTTCTTGTTTTACTTATCATCTAATAGATCAGAAGCTTATGAGAAGACGCTTGGGACACCCTCCCACTATATACGTGAGAGTCTGGATTTGAACCCAGGTCTGTGTGACTCTAAATGCCTGTGTTTGTCTTACATGGCTATGCCTTTCTCTGACAACGTGGTATTTAAGCTGAGTTGTGACACATGAAAAGACATTTTACCACATGGGTGAATAGGCAAAGGGCCTTGTAAACCGAGGGCACAGGACATATATGAACAAGGCCCTGAAGTGTGGGCTGAAGTGCCGAGACGATATAAGGTTACACAGATAATATAAGGGACGACTTGCCATCAGAAGTGTTGGAGAACCACCTCGGTGGCTTACTTGGTTAAGTGTCTGACTTTTGCTCAAGTCACGATCTCATGGTTTGTGAGTTTAAGCCCTGCATCGAGCTCTGTGCTGTCAGCGCAGAGCCTGCTTCAGATCCTCTGTCCTCCTCTCTCTCTGCCCTCCCCCTTTCTCTCTCTCAAAAATAAATAAAAACATAAAAAAAGAAATGTTTGAATCCATTGAAATATGTTACTTGCCATTAATTCATTCATTTGGTAATTCAACAAATGTGTATTGAGTGCCTCCTATATGCCAAGTAACATTAGAATTAGAATTGAATTGGAAATCACTAGAAACCTTTGTCAAAATATCACTGCTCCTTATATCTAGAATTTCTTCTCCTTTCAAACAAAGAAGTCTACAAAATTTTGTCTCATTGGCAAACTGGCAGCAAAGGTCTTCTTTGAATGAAGCTGGTCTTAGAGTGAAATAAACCATGGATATTTATAAAAGATTAAAAGCAAGCACATAAAATGAAGATAAGCAGAAAGATATCACAATAACTTTGGGCTGGGAAGGATCTGGCTTCTTGGGTGGTTCAACTTGTTTATTCTGCTGAAGCTCAGAGGTGAAAGTGACCACTCAAGGTCTCTTAGTCAACTGTATTGGCTCCATTCTCACTGCCAGAGTCTTACTTCAATGTCTCATCAGTTTATTTTTAAGTTTATTGATTTATTTTGAGAGAGTGAGCAAGGGAGGGTCAGAGAGAGAGAGAGAAAGAGAAACAGAATCCCTAGCAGGCTACACACTGTCAGCGCAGAGCCTGATGTGGGGCTCAAACTAATGAAGAACTGTGTGATCATGACCTGAGCTGAAATCAAGAGTTGGATGCTTAACCAACTGAGCCACCTAGGTGCCCCTATGTCTCATCAAATTTTACCTGGATTATTCCAATAGCCTTCTTTTTTAAAAAAAATTTATTTATTTTGAGAGAGAGAGGAGAGAGAGGAGAGAAAGAGACTTGAGACTTGAGTGGGGGGGCGGGGGAGAGAGAGAGAGAGAGAGAGAGAGAGAGAATCCTCAGCAGGCTCTGCTTCTCGGCACGGAGCCCAACCCAGGCTCGATCCCATGAACCATGAGATCATGACCTGAGCTCAAATCAAGAGTTGGGCGCTTATTTGACTGAGCCACCCAGGCACTCCGTATCCCAATAGCCTTCTAACAGATTGCCCTGCCTACATGTTTGTCTCCTTCCAACCTCCACAGAGCAGCACAGAGATCATTCAGAAAAGCAATTGCCTTATTTTACTTTGTTCCTCAAAAACATTCAGTGTTTCCATATTGCCTCAGGCTCTGCTTCTCAAATTGTGGTTTGTAACTGGCTGCAGACAGTACTCAAAACCATAGGGTAAACAGCATTGCTCTAGAATGTTCATTTCACTTGATGGCTAATAATTACAAATATTATTGTACATGAAAACGATGTATTATAGGTTAATATATTATAGATCAAGAGGAAAATTTGGGTGAGTTTAAAACACTTTAAAGAATTTTTCTTGTAGCAGCTACTGTCAAAACCCATGGGAGTCCAAGTTTAGCCTTCTCTGCCATTAGGGATATTTTAGTGGAAAAAGTCCATAATGTCCTAGGCCATAGGATAAATTCCAAGTGTTCTATCTTTGATTTCTCCAGGATCTATTCATTTGTGGCTTGTCACCCTGTTCTGTTTAATAGGTCCCTTGAAACTCTACTCACCAACCATCCCCCACCATTTAAAACAACAGCTAGAGTAGCCTTCAGGATGCAATCAGGATAAGAAACCATGGTAGGTATCTCAAACAGGAATGAATTTTACACAGGAAATTAGATGCTTCTAAAGCTGTGAGAAGATTCTAGAGAAAAAGGTTAGCAAAACCACTGCCAGGAAGCAGGATGTACAGAAATTGCAGCAAAGTGGGTGATTTTCAAGAGGATGCCTAGAAGCTGCAGACTCTAGAAAAACCTTGTGTCTATCACCTGTCAAAGACCAAGACAATGGCTTTTGCTTCTCTTCTACCTTATAAAATTTGCAAGCATGCCTTAATCCAGAGTCTGTGTTCTGGGCTAAACTGTGACACTCCGTCCTATTCACATGCAGAAGTCTTAACACCCAGTGCCTCAGAATGTGTCTGTATTTGGAAATAGGGCCTTGAAAGAGGCGATGAAGTAAAATGAGATCTCATGAGTGTAACTTAATCCAATATGACTGGTGTCCTCTTATAAGAAGGGATCAGGACACAGACACATGAAGCAAAGGCCGTGTGAAGACCCAGCGAGAAGGTGGCCATCCACAAGCCAAGGAGAGAGGCCTCAGAAGAAGCCAGCTCTGCTGGTACCTTGATTTCAGACTTCCAGCTTCCAGGACTGTGAGAAAATACATTTCTGTTGTTGAAGCCACCCAGCCTGGGGTACTTTGTTATGGAAGCCAGAGCAAACCAACATGATCTGAGAGTAGGAATTTTATAAGACATAGTTGTCAAGCTTCTAACCCCCATTTAATAAGGAGAACTTAGAAGGGCAAAAATGGTCCCGAGTTGCCAAGAGACAGTGTGTCACAGCTGGCCTCTGTTGGGCACATGCTGAGAATCGGGCATGGCACGAAACACTTTGCACATGTTATCTCAATTTACTCCTCATATCTACCGATTTAGAGTAATTTTCTCAGCCATGCCATGATGTACAGGTAGGAAAATGAGGCTCAGAGAGGTTCCTTTTCCACGGTCACCCTGCTGGTCTCTGGTGGGAATCTGGGGCTGACTCCTAGAGAGGATCTCTCCGTCACTGCGTGGCCTGGCTGCAAATGCAGTTTTCTCACTGGCCCACGCAGGGAACATCTGTGGGTCCTTGTCTATGTCCCTTCCTCTGTTCCTTTTTACCAGTAACCCTACTCTGCACCCAGTGCCACCCTCCTTCCTCCCCACAGAACATACCATTTCCTCATTTATTTCCCCACACTGGTATCACATATGGTCTTGTACATTGCACCAAAAAGTCTCAAAGATTTTAAATGGCCAATGATGGGAGAATGAATAAGTAAACTATGGTGTATTTACTCGACATAATATTGTGAAATAATAACATTATAAAATTATATAATTATTGAAGTCAATATATGATTGTAATGAGGCTTATAATTTAAAGACAGATTTGTTTTGAATAATTGTAAGAGAAAAGGCAGGATTTGGTGGGATCATATGTACTTAACAAAATAAAATAAAATCCTAACCAGAAGGAAAAAAATGAAAGAAATACTCTTAACCATGGTTATCTTTGGGTGATTTCTCCCTCTTACTCTTGTTGCTTATATTTTGCTTCAGAATTAGCTACAAAGGAAATGAATTTTTTTTTATAATGGGCTTTTGAAAACTCTGCATTCTCTACTAAAGAAGTTTGCTGTCAATCCCCTTATGCTGTGCTGAAGGACACTGTTTAGAAGAATTCTCTGTGACGGGAAAAGAAAGGGCCACGGTATTATGGAAACATTAAGAACGTTGGCGGCTTAAGATAGGAGGCCCAAGACCAAGGAACTTTAAGTCCTTGGTTTTCTCCTCCACAAGATAAGTGGCAGCTGCTGAGGGCCTTCTCAGAGCAGCCTGGGCAATGGGCAAGGTTGATATATCTGTGGTGCCTTGGCTTGTAGGGGACTAAAGCCACTCGACACTGCCTCAGACTGGCGCCATCTTGAATCTTCTCTGAAATCTCCCAGTAGTCTTCTAGACTTAAAATACACCTAGCACCAAGGAGGCCATACATTTGAGCTGGCCATCCCTGCCCCCTTGCCTGTAGCCAATGAAAGAATTCCTCTTCTGGCCGTGGTTCACTCAAAATAAGGCCTATTCCTCATATGATACCCTCTATTACTCCATTCAAATCCTCTTTAGATTTGGGTTCATGGACCAGAAATTAGGTCTGTTTGGCTGCTGGAAGTATCTGCACGCAGCCTGTGACACAGAGTAAGTACTCAGTAAACACTGAATGAACAAGTGAATGAATGAATGAATGAATGAATGAATATGGTCGTGAATCCCTGTGCTCCCTATTTTGAACATTCACGATACTGTGCAATGTAGTGTAAAAGACATAGGACCAGCAGCTAAAAGACCTGGGCTCTGACCATTACAGTGGTTCTAACTAATGTTGGGTACCAGGCTCACTCTGGGCTAAGCCTTCTGCTAAGTGCCTCACACATGTATTTGCAATTCATGCAATAGGGGGCTTGAGGCTTAGGGAAGCTAAGCAACTTGCTTAAGCTTGTCTCCATCATTTAATTGCCAAGAAACCTCGAGCTGGTAACTCAGAGTCTGTGCTTCATTTGCCTTATCTGTCAAATGAAAATAAGAATACCTGCCTTGGAGTGTTATTAAAAGGATTTATTAAAAGGAGGCAGTGAAAGTAACTATTAAAACCTACAGATTTACAACACATTATTATTAGGGCTCTGATTTTCCAGCACACAATCTTGAAACCTAGACTCCAATTTCCTCTCCTTGTCTGTGCATTCCAGATTGCTGTCAGTTGATGTAACAAATGTTTTCTTCCTTTCTCGAATCCTGGCCTTTCTGTAGATTAAGAATAATTACTCCCAAATGGATACATGAAAGCCCAATTTATGCCTAATATACATCAAGCCATCCATAAATACGCATTTATATTTTATTTATTATTCTTCATTACATCTATTTCAAGTGAAAACAAACAAATCTACTCTTCCCAAGTGTTAAATGATCTCAGACCCAAAGCCCTTTCTGCACTACTCTTCCAGCAGAGGGCACTGTTTCTCTATAAAGCAGGTGGTCTTCTTTCAAGCAAGATCATCAGATTTTGCAGGGGATATAATTTCCCTGAGACCCCAGAAACAAATGCACAGCAAAGTACTAGGAATGAAAAATAGTAAAGGGGTCATTCGATTCTATTTCCCAAAGAGAATTTTTAGATCGTGCAGAAATGCCAATGTTTGTGTTTCATAATATTGGGTCAGCTCCCCTCATTCAGAAATCAGAGAACGATGGGGCACCTGGGTGGCTCCGTTGGTTAAGTATCCGACTTCAGCTCAGATCATGATCTCACGGTTCATGGGTTCAAGCCCTGTGATGGGCTCTGTGCTGACAGCTCAGATCCTGGAGCCTGCTTCAGATTCTGTGTCTCCTTCTCTCTCTGCTCCTCCCCTGCTCATGCTCTCTCTTTCTCTTGCTCTCAAAAATAAATAAACTTAAAAAAAAAAAGAAATCACAGAATGTGATTAATTCTTAGAGACCATTTAGCTCACGGGTCACAAAGAAATAGCGTGTGGGTTAGATTCAGTCCACATTCATGTTTTTTCCCTATTTTATCTTACTATTATTATTAGACTAACACTAGTTTAAGCAGAAGACTGAATATAAAATTAAGATTTCTTAGCATTTCTTTGAAAATGAATCAGAAGCTCTCCTAACCCTGAACCCATAGACCCCCACAGTGACAACTGGCTGGAGTTCAACAAATTCCACCCTTTTGGACAGGGCATACTTTTGCTCCTTCCCTATGGTCCCTATCCAGCCTGTCTCATGGGTGTACATCATCTACCTACACCCCAAAGTACTTGAGTTTGCAACCTGCAGATTCTGGTCCGACTTCTTCATGCTACAGATGGGGAGAACAAAGCCGGGAAGCCAGACGGCCCTCGCTGAAGGTCATACCACAAGGAGGTGCTGAGACCAGGCTAGATACCAGGACTCCCAATGGGGCTTCTCAAAAATGAAGATTGGTCTTGATGGCTGCCCATGCCTTGGCTTGGCTTCTACCCTTTCCTCCTCTCTCAGAAGGCTGGCGCTCCCCAGTAGGTAGGTGGGACCACAAGAAGATTCCAGGCAGTGTAAGATGCAAGATGAGGTTTTGGAGAGCAAAAAGAGAGCGCAGATGGATGCCCAGTTTTGTTTCTTAGACTTCTGATTCCTTCTGTGGATGGGACAGGACTTGGAGAGCACAGAATCAAAAAGGCTTGGCTCCTCAAAATATCTAGGTCTTTGTTTCCTCATCTTAAACTGGAAGTGCTATTACTTTGTGGAGGTTGCATGAAAATTATTCATTCTATGAGTAAAGCATCGGTGATCCCTTCAATTATTGACTGCCTACTAGACAGACGTGCTTAAGGCACAGCCATGGCTGGAAGGTGGGGAGTCCTCAGTAACTGGCAGCAATTACACAGGAGAAACAGGAGAGGCAGGATCTCTGTTACTCAGTGCAGACTCTATGCCTTTGACCTCAAGCCCTCCACATTCCATTAGCTTTCTTCCTAAACCAGTGGTTCTCGCCTTAGCTGCACATTAAAATTTCTCAGGGTGCTTTTGAGGCCCAGGCTGCCTCCTAGACCAAGTGACTCGGAATCCCTAGGGCTGGGATCCAGTCATAAGTTCTGTGTAAAGTGACTCGTGTCACTCCAATGTGCAGCACAGGTGAGGACTGCTGTCCTAGATCCTCTGCGTATCCTGCCACAGCTCTAATACTCTTCCTTACCTAAGAGCCACCCTAGGTATGCGCTTCCATACCTCCAGCTCTGCTCCTGCCCTTGGACTCTGGGTAGATTAATTAAGCCCCTCCAAGCCTTCTTTTCCTCGTCAGAATAACAGGGGTATAGAGGAGACAGTTGCCAGCATCCATGACCTCCTTTTCCTCTCCAAGTAAAAGGCTGATTTTGTAAGCTGACCAGCTCCAGGGCTAGGCCTGGTTGGCCTAAGGGATATTCGATCATCCCCCTTTTCCAATGATTGGTTTAGGGATGAGACTGCGGACCCACATCTGTTAGATAAGATGTGGCAGGAGGCTTCTAGGAAGTGTTTTTCTTGCTCTTTAGAGAGAACAAGAAAGGCACCTTGTGTTATCTTGTTACGATGCTTGAAGCTACTGCTCATCTTGTGACCAGCTGGAATGCTAAGGCAGCACAGGGGCACAACATTTAAAGGTGAATTTTGGCTGGAGGGGCACCTGGGTGGTCCAGTCGGTTAAGCATCCGACTTTGGCTCCTGATCTCGCAGATCAGGAATTCGACTCCTGCGTCGGGCTCTGTGTTGATGGCTCAGAGACTGGAGCCTGCTTCGGATGCTGTGTCTCCCCGTCTCTCTGCCCCTTACCTGCCTTCTCTCTCTTTCAAAAATAAACAAACATTAAAATTTTTTAAGAAAAATATGAATTTTAGCTGGACTTTTTAGAAGATTAAGTCACAAGGATGGTGAGTTGAAAACTAATATTTACTGAGTCCCTATATTATTCCAGACTGTCTATTAAGCCCAGTGTGATATGTGCTCACTCATGTAATTCTTACAGCTGTGGTCTGGCATGATAAAATACTCAGCCTATGCAGTTAGATCTATTGATTTTAATTTTAGCTACATCTTTTAGGCAAATGACTTAAACTCCCTAAACCTCAGTTTTCTTATCGGTGAAATGAGAATTATAGAATCTATATGTAATGGGATCATTGGAAGGATTAAATAAATGAATTAGGTAAACAAAATAACGCATGTAAGTAATCTAGCACACCACTAAGACTCTATAAAAACCAGGTTTTATATTAAAAAATAAACTCTGTAAAGAAGGTTATTACTATTATTACGGTTTTCTTCATCCACTCTTCACATATGAATAAAATGAGACCCACAAAGCCCATTGACTTGCCTAAGAATCCACAGCATGTAAGTGGCAAAGCTGAGATTTAAACCCAAGAATTCTTACTCCTGATCTGTTGCTCATGTCCTTCCTCTCCTCTCTGCCTGCTAAGCTGGTTGACGAAATCCCAACATTCTCCCGCAGAGAGTAGTGCCTGGGGAATTCTTCCACAAACACAGGTTTGCAAGCAAACCAGGTGAAAAGGAGAAGCTGAGCCTGAGGCACTGATGTGACTGAATAGCTGTGAAAGGCAAGGAGCCCTTCAGCAGAACGCTTACTAGGTTTGCAAATAAAGGATCATAGGACCAGAGACTATCAGGGTTCAAAAAATCCTTTAGAGATCAAATACCCCAACTGCATCTCATGTCAGAATTCCTAGTTGATCACCCCTTGAATGGGGACTTTCTACTTTCCAGAGCAGGGCAGTTTTAGTTCTTAAAAAGTTCTACCATTTGTTAAGACAATATTTGCCTGCCTTGAATTTCTATCTATTGTTTTAAAATTCTCATTCTTTTGCTACAGGGCAAACAGCCCTTTGGAAACATGGGGATGACGCTCATTCACCTGAGTCTTCTCCTTGTCACCTCCCAGCTCCCCCTTCCCCCAGCTTTCTTAACTGATCCGCCAACAGTTTCAATTTTTTCCAGTCCCACCACCATCCAGACCCTTCTTTTGATACAAGGAGAACAGAAGTGGAATCAATACTCAGGGAGTGATTTTCAAACACTCAGAGCTGTTCAGCAATGGATCAGTGGTTGATGTGCATCATTATTGCTTGTATGTAAATTACACCTAAAAAAACAACACTGAGTGAGCGGGAAACAATTACCTCATGTGGTGGGCATCTATTTTTGTTTGTCCAGGATCCATACTCTCTTCCATGGGACCAGGATTAAAATTCACTTGGGAGAAGGGGCCTATGGGTGGCTCAGTTGGCTGAGCATCGGACTCTTGATTTCGGCTCAGAGCATAATCTCTTGGTTTTGGATAGAGCCCAGCATTGGTCTCCCTACTGAGCATGCAGCCTGCTTGGGATTCTCTGTTTGCCTCTCTCTTTGCCCCTCCTACCCCCCAAATAAATAAATAAACATTAAAAAAATAAATTTCAGTGGGGTGAATGGTCAAAGTCCTTTGGGTATAGTCTGGCTAGGACAGTTGGCTAGGAGCCCTAATCCTCTCTAGCCACGGCGGAAACACGGCCCTCATTGGGCTGACCAGAATTCCCTTCCTGTTTGAGCATGTGAGTGGTTGAGCCACTGGTTGTCACAGGGGCTCTTGGACAAGCCGATGCATAGTTCCTGCACAATCTCTAGAGAAGCTCACTTCCTCTTCCTGTCTTTCTAAGCCTGTTTCCCCACTTTCCATTTGAAATTTTGAATTCCCTTGTATTTGTCAAAAAATCTCCTTTCTGGTATGTGTTAACCAGATGCAGTTTCTGTCGCTTACAAGTAAAGACCCCTGGTTTACGTGGTAAAGAAATAAAGGGACAAATAATATTATGGGATATTAATTAAAAAGTCTCAAAACAGATAAAGAGAAAAATAAAAATAGTATTTACTTTACTCTATCTTATTATATTTTTGCACATGCTGTATTTATTGTATGTAATATCTATGTATGATAAATATTTTTTCTTTCAATTTTGAAAATCTTTTTTTATGTGTATTTATTTTGAGAGAGAGGAGAGAGACAGCACGAGCAGGGGAGGAGCAGAAACAGAGGGAGAGAGAGAAAGAATCCCAAGTAGGCTCCACACTGCCAGCATAGAGCCCAACGTGGGGCTCAAACTCATGAACAGTGAGATCATGACCTGAGCCAAAATCAAGAGTCGGATGTTTAACTGACTAAGCCACCCAGGAACCTCTTTTAATTTTTTTTATTTTTTAAATTTATTTATTTATTTATTTTTTTTTTTACTGCTTTTTTAAAAATTTATTTATTTCTAGCAGAGAGAGAGAGAGAGAGAGAGAACGTGAGCAGGGGAGGGTCAGAGAGAGAGGGAGTCACAGACTGAAATAGGCTCCAGGCTCTAAGCTGGCAGTCAGCACAGAGCCCGATGCGGGGCTCGAACCCACCAACCGCGAGATCATGACCTAAGCGAAAGTCGGACGCTTAACCGACTAAGCCACCCAGGCGCCCCTCTTTTAATTTTTTTTAAATTAAGTTTTTATTATAAAGCAACATGTGCCCATTGTAGAAAATTGGGAAAATATAGAAAATCACATATTACATATTACCTATATAAAATTATTACTTGGCTGCCGAAAGTGTGAGTCTATGCCCGAGGGCAGAATTTATGCCATTCCACACTAGCCCGGCTTCTTGGTTACCTTTTGGTCTGTTTTTGTTTCACTGGGAATGTGGGCCAGTGCTTATTTTCACAGCCAAATTAATTAATGAGAAAATCCTCAGACTTTCCATTTATCACTTCCAAACACCCACTTTCGATGAGTCAGTTGCCATTTGAACAATATAGGATAATTTTCAAATTAATTAAAATGAGACAACAATACGGCCCATTTCTTACTCAAAATCTCCAAGGGATTCTGACTTCATTAATCTTTGGACCACCACTCTCCAACAGAGAAAGGACATTAATCACGTCTCTCCCATGGGAGTTGGGGGAGGTACGGGACCCCGAGAGTGAGCGGGTTGTCACTTTCAGAGAAGTGCTAGGGTAATTGGGACTATCTCCAGCTACGCGTCCTTCTCATTTTTTCCCTCCACCAGACAATCAATCGGCCATATTTATACATTTAGTGGATACATATTATGCCCTAACTGTTTTATGAGTACCCAGGGGAATGGGAAGCACAGACAACTGTGGGCCGGAGTTCCCATCCCCTTTCAGCCCAAGAAGCAAGAAGAGACAGATGCGTAAGGAAACAGGAGCAGAGATAATACCGTGGTGTTCATTAAGTGTAAAGCAGCTGCTGTTTTCTTTTCTGAATATAGTGTAAAATCAACTTTCTTAGCATGTGTGTCTTTTCTCTGCTTCTGCAAATATTTTTAGTATCTGCTACATACCAGACACTTTCACATAGATCTCTGCTCTGAACGCTCATAACATCCCAGTGAAGGAGGCGCCCACATCTCTGTCCGGCTGATGAGGGCGTGCAGGTCACCCAGCCAGGGAGCCCTCTCCCTCTGTCCATGTTCTTCCTGTGCACTAACGTGGCCTAATCTCAAGTGTCCTGTGGCCCTCTCTCAGGCCGACTCCCTCTCTCTCTCCTGAGCTTGAGAGTCATACCCAGGTCACAGGGGTCATCTCCACCTAGGTACCCTGCAGGCACGTGGATCTCAGTATGCCTCAGAATAAAGCCTTCTCATTTGGTCCCCCAAACCTATTTTGCCTCTTTCCTTTCAAAGTCCCAGCAAACGGTGCGGTCCACTGACACTCCAGCGGGAGTGCTGAGAATCAGCCTTGGCGCCTCTCTCTCCTGCACCCCCTTCCCCCATTTCATCAGCCATCGTTTTGATTTCTTTCAACTATTTCAAAACCCCCCCTTCTCTCCATCTCCATGACTACTGTCCAGGCTTTCCCCCTTTATCTGGAACTTACTGTGCCAGCCTGTCTCTTCTCTGAGCCACACTCCTCTCTGACCCATCTCCCATGCTTCACCAATGGGATTTCCATAAATACACACATAATCATGCTACTCGCCTGCCTAAAAATCATTCAATGGCTCCCCAATGCCTGGGCTACAAAAGCCAAACTTCTATCCATATCATAAGGGTCCCTCCGGGTCTGTTTTCAATCCACCTCCCACTTTTTTACTTTTGCTCTATTTTTTCTGCCTGAAGACTTCCCCCTTCCCTTCACCACCTAACTCCCATTCATCTGTCAAGATCTAACTCAGATACGCTCTCCACTACAGGAAGCCTTCCCTGACCCCCAAGATGGAAAATATCTTGGGGCAGAAGGAAGTGAAATTAGGTATTTATTTCTCTGACACCTTCCCTGTATGGTCACCCCGGCTATGAGCTTCAGCTGTCCATCACTTTCAAAATGATCTTCCCCCAAAATGATCTTCTCTGCCAGGTGCCTTTAGTCGATCTTCTCTCCAATTCTTTTGGGCCTGGGGCGGTAAGAGGACCACTGTGACAGTTCCAGGTTCCTGCAAGACCCCTGTGAGTCCCCTGCATCCTTCCCACATCCTTGTACATAAAGGGTTCTTTTGGAAATAAACTCTCCTCAAATTACCCTAATTTGGGCATCCCACCTGTTTCCTAAGCCAACTCTGTCTGATCCACTGGTATTTTGTAAATTTCAGAATCGTGTTTCCCTCTGTTATCATTTCAAACTACATCATCTTCATTTGTGATTGATCTTTTATTGGCCTTGGTCTGTACCTCTTTTGGCTTAAAGCTGGGGGCAAAACAGCTTTTCCATCCTATTTGTTGAGAGAACAAAAAAAGCTATCAAAATTCACAACTTTTATTTCCAGTGTACAGATCTTATCACAGAAATTGGAACAAACTATGTGTCTCTCTCTAGGAGCTCCTTCCCCAAGGCAAAGCTCCACGTCAGAATAGAGTAGAATCTCAGTAAATAGTCCACTAGTGAATAAACCACTGGGAAGCACTTAATAAATATTCGTAGAGTATGTGGATTGGAAAAGAATTGGAGCCCCAAATTTGAAAGCCTCGGGGACTACAGTTGTTAATAAGTGAGACCCCTCTTCTCTTTTGTCCCCACGCCAGGATGCTGGAGTGTTATTTTGCCAGACTTGGGAATTTCCTGAAAGGACTTAAAAATATCTCTCCTACCCAGAGCACCTAAGGAAGGCATCCTCTGAGAAAGCACATGGCTGGAGTAGACCCACTAACCATGCTCTCAGCCCCATCTTCTCCCCCACCCCCCTCACCGCACCCCTTCGGATTTGACAGCTCTGTAGGAAACCAATTTGCTGTTAATCACAAGGGAGTTTTATTTACTCTGTTGAAAGAATTGAAAAGCAGTCATTTTTATTAGTGCCACAGCTGGTTCTTCCATCATGGAAGAAATACAATTACGCGTCTTCCTATGGATGAATGCAGACAGCTACAACCTCATTATTCATTCTGGTAGGAAGCAGGCCTTTATAATGAGCAGGGGGAAAAATGCACTGACCCCTCATTTATAAAGGGAACAAATCGTAGTTTCTGGAATGACATCGCTACTGCCACCATAGAAAAGAAAGGCTTTTTATTTTTTTGGTTACATAAAGCAATAGCTTTAGAGGCCTGGCGAGGCAGTTATCATGGCGGAGCAGAGAGAGTGTAGGCTTTGGCTTTGGGCCAGCCTGGGTTCAAACCTCGGGTCCGCTTCTTATCAGCTCTGGATAGAGGGCGTGGTAATTCTTCTGAGCCTCCATTTTCGGATCTGTGGATTGGAAATACAGGTACCCTCTGCTTTTCCAAAGTTCATGTTGGGCCACTTTGCTCTCATGAAAGACCTACATGAGTGCTTGGTTTTGCCCACTGAAAGAAACCGGAAGAGGATTTTTTCGCTTCTGGGAATAAAAGCAAGAGCTAAAACAGCATTCAGCGCTAGTTTTCCAGCGTGCACCTGGAACGGCCAGCGGCACCGCCAGGCCCGTTCCCCCGAAATACCCTGGGCACCTCAGCATCAAGCCTCCAGAGCTTTGAACAGGGTGCGTGAGCTCTACGAGCTGGGGAAACTGTAGTCACTGAGCAGCTTCCCAGGGTGGTAGTAAGGACTGGGGGTTAAACTCAGGCACATGGAGTACAGCTCCCATCGCTACCCGATCTGGCCCCTGCCTCTCTTCAGGCGCATCTCTCACCCCCCAAAGCTGCCATCTCTGCTGCAGCCATGTCAAACCGTTGACAGCTCCCCAGAACCTGCCTGTTTTGCCATGCTGTCTCTGACTTTGCACGCGGGTCCTGCCTGCCTGAGTCACATGCACTCACTTCCCTTGTTCACTGGCAGAGTTCTTTCCTTAAAAGTGACGGTCCCTCTGTGAAGCCTGTGCCTCGGTCATCCCCTCCGGCACCCCACTCGGTTTCCATCATCCTATGTAGACGCCCCACTCTAGGACGCTGTCACATACTGTGAGAGACTCACCTGCTTACGTGTTTGTTCCAAGGACGGGTCTGTGAGCTCCTTTAAAGAGCAAGAACCAGGGGCTTTCACTCCTGGACGCCAGTGCGGGCACAGGGCCCGCCAGAAGCCGTGGCCCATACGGGATTTACTAAACACATGAAGACGTCAGTAGAGCACTTACTGCTTTGCAGGGGTGTGGCTGACTCTGTTGATTGGTTACATTTATACCTTGTTTAACCTCCCCCACATGCCAGCTTCCACCATAGAGACTTCCCAGCCATTAGGGAATTTACAAGTGCCTTGTCACCCAGTTTTAGCCAAAGAGAAATTGGAAGAAGTCTTTTGGGGATACTTGTTTTTGTTCTTAGATCTTGGTATAGCATATTCAACTCTAAAAGCTGATTTGCCTGTATGCAGCCTCATCCCTTGACACGATGAGCAGAGTATGGCCTTTGGAATCAGACCAAAGAGTTCGATCTCCGTTACTCTGTTTCCCACAACCAGCATGACAGGGTGGTTCTGATTACTGACCTGGGACGCAGACAGCCTGGGTTCCAGTGCTTTTCAAAGGTATTTGTCCTTGGGCAAAAAACCTAATGATCTGTGAGGTCAGGATAGTAAGAGCACCTACCTCATAGGGTTCAATAGGTTAATGAATAGAAGGTACTTAGAATAAGACTGACACTGACTGAGGACTGTATTAGTGTCAGCACTATTTTTTTATTAATAACACTGGTTGTGCAACCAGAGGCAATTTCACAGCCTTTCTGAGATTTGGTGTGCTCATCTGTGAAATGGGGGTTTGGGAAGAGTCGGCCTTGCAGGTTGTGGTGAGGATGGCAGTTCGTGGATGTGGAGCACCTGGCATGAGGCCACCGCTGTGCCCAGAGGGAAGAGGGACAGTACTGAGGTCTGGAAGCTGGCATGTTTGCGAGTGTCTGGGCACGCTGGCGCTCTTACCTTTCCTTCCTGTCGCCCTCCTCCCTTCCTACCACAACGGACAGAGAGGTCCCTCCTCCCGAGTGAGGCCAACTGCTGCCCCTGAGGTCTGGGACCCCTCCCCTCTCACCTTCTCAGAGACCTTCTGCTATGATTTGGATCCTGTCTCTGTTTTTTTTCTTTTTAATTAATTAATTAATTTATTTTTTACAAAATTTTTAATATTTTATTTATTTTTGAGAGAGAGAGAGACAGCATGAGCAGGGGAGGGTCAGAGAGAGGGAGACACAGAATCTGAAACAGGCTCCAGGCTCTGAGCTATCAGCACAGAGCCCGACGCAGGGCTCAAACCCACGAACTGTGAGATCATGACCTGAGCTGAAGTCGGACGCTTAACCAAGGGAGCCACCCAGGCGCCCCTATTTATTTATTCTGAGAGAGACAGAGACAGTGTGAGAGAGGCAGGGGCAGAGAGAGAGACGGAGAGAGAGAATCCCAAGCAGGCTCCGCAGCAGACAGCATGGCTCGAACTCATGAACTTTGAGATCTTGACCTGAGCCAAAGCCAAGAGTTGGTTGCTTAACCAACTGAGCCCCCTAGGTGCCCCGGACCCCTGTCCATTTGGCCTTTTCTTTCTACTGGCTTCTCCCCAGAAGCATTTAAATGGACTTCAGTCTCTTCCTTAGAACAAACTTGACTACACGCACACACACACACACACACAATCCACTTAAATCCCAGCAGTCCCCTCCCCCCACCCAGGTCTTTCCTTCTCTTTCCATCTTCCCCCAGGAAAACTCCTTGCAGTGCTTGTCTCACAATCTGTCTCTACTTCCTCAACCCCCACTCACTCCTCCCATTGGTGCAGCCTTTAACAAATGGGGTGACACGCTGGAGTCTAGAGGAAGCAAGGCCAAACACACAAGGGTGTTGTTTCCATCCTGAAAAGGTGACCTAGAGAGAGGGTAGAGAGGGAAGAAGAGGCAACAGAAGCTCTGGTCAACCAAGAATGGAATTGCCCTGGCCCCCGCTGGCCCCCACCACCTCGCGTGCAATCCAGGCTCAGGCATGTTGGGGGAGCCCACAGCCCTCCAGGCTCATGTCACGTAAGGATCAGCTGCCTCCCACGTTATGTGCCCTCTACCTGGCAGCCCCTGACTTCTAATCAAGCCTGGGCCACCCGCGCTAGCTTCTCTGTCACCTTTCAGCTGACTGCCTTCTTTTACCATGACTCAGTGAATTCTAAGCAATTCCAGGAAGAGAAGGAGGTTGAGAAAGTAAAATGTATAAATGGAGGCAAGTTCTAATATTTTTCCTGTGTTTTTTCTTTCTCCCATTTCATAATCATCCATAATCATAAGAGGCCAGGAGATGCGGCTGGCCTTATTCTAATGTCGTCCCCCAGGGAAATCATACAAGAATGTGTGGAATCATCCAGCTTGTGTTTGTGCAGCAGACGCGACAAGGTTCTTCCCCATGCCGGAGCTCAGTGGAATTTCTTAACAAAGCTAGGAGGTAAGGGCCCTTGCCAACCCTATTTACAGACAAGATGACTGAGGTTCAAAGAAGATCAGGGTGAGGAGCTACGGTTTGCAGGGCCTGACCCGGCCGAGTACTTTGAGGCTGTTACCTCATTTAGTCCTTGGGGACATAGCCTCATACCCAGGTGTTATGGCTCTGCTTATGAATGAAAAGCACAGAATTTGATAAAGAGAAGGCCGGCTCTGCTACTTCTAAGACAGGCGAACTTGAGTGACCTTCTTAAACTCTCTGCGCTTCAGTTTATTGTCCATAAAATATCAGGGCTAGATTGAACGGGCTGGAGGGCGCATTCCAAACTGAACTTTCTTTGGCCTCTTAATTGCCACGCATCTCCTCAGCAGGCCCAGCTCTTAGTCAGCTCTCTATAATGGAGCAACAGAAAACAAGTTATTTCAGTTTTAGGCATGGAAATCAAGTGGGTGGAGAAAGAATTGGATGGACTGTTGCTGCCATTCTATTCCCTTTACGCTGGGTTGTTCACGTGGGCCTTTTAGAACACTTTGCAGGTTGTGCTCAACTTAAAACCCTAGATCTGAGATCAGATAGTAGACCCAGATCCAGCACGGGCAGCAGCATTTACGAGCTGTGTGACCCTGAGAAGCTCATTGGCATTTCTGAGCCTCAGTTCCCTCATCTGTAAAAGTCGGTGCTCCCTGGATTGTTGAGAAGGCAAAGCAGAGAAGAATGTATGAAGTGGCTTGACACATGGTAGGTGTTCAATAAATGGCAGTCATTATTATTTGTTAAAAAAATTTTCTTTTTGCTTCTTCCATTGTACGATAAAGTGACAAGTGGAAGATCCTAGAACATGTTTACGGGTTTCAGATTTGGGATTTGCAGCTATGGCAAAGTATTTTCCTTACCTCACCGCACTCTTGGGCTCTTGTTGGAATACGCTGCTCTGTCCAGTTTGCTGGTGTCCTGAACAATTGAACAAACAAGCTTGGTGAAGGTAGGCGGATTCAGGGTGTGTTTTCAGCAACAAGTGAGGCGAGGCGCTGAGCGGGTGGTTGTGAGCAGGAGGCCCGTGGAGCGACAGCGGAGGGGGAGCAGTGCCGAGACGATAATATTAGAGTACACAGAGTAATTCACAGCTGCCAGGTCACGCAACTTGAGAAGTGCTTCAGAACAGTCAACCCTTCCATGTTGTTGCTAAGAGACGGGGAGGTGGGGAGGTAATCATGCCTCCTAATGAGAGAGAGAGGGGAAAAAATGAACAGAGACGGACTTTAGATTTTGGAAATGACTTTATGGACTTCTAGTCACTGAATGCTGGTGACTTTGAAGATATTTTGCCTGTAAAAGAAACATGCTGAGTCCCTACTGTGCACCATTCGTGGCTGCAGTCCCTGCAGAGTCCACGGGAGACAAAGTCCCAGATCTCGTGGAACCTCTATTGAGGTCAGCCATCTTTTTTTTCTTTTTTAATATCTATTTATTTTTGAGAGAGAGTGAGGGAGAAAGAGTGTGAGCGAGGGAGGAGCAGAGTGAGAGCGAGACACAGAATCTGAAGCAGGCTCTGGGCTCTGAGCTGTCAACACAGAGCCTTATGCGGGGCTAGAACTCACAAACTGTGAGATCATAAGCTGAGCCGAAGTCAGACGCTTAACTGACTGCACCACCCAGGCGCCGTGAGGTCAGCTGTCTCTAAAGCTGAGGGGATGCCAGAGGTCCTGAGAGGGCAGTGATCTGTCTGAGGCCCCAAGGCAACCAATTGGCAAAGCTGATCTTAGAATCCAGGCCTCCTAAATCCCACACCAGGGCGTTTTCCAACCACCATGTTTCACAAAAGAGATTCATCGGTAGCAGATTTTAATCTGAGCTAAGACTTGATACTTCAGCGAGATAAATAAAGGCCCTCGCCAGAGGAGTTTATGGAAAGGAGTCCAAAAAAATGATTTCTCTAATTTCAAATGTCCCACTGAGAAATGTCCTGTTTATTTGGAGTCCCTGTCCTGTCACAGTGCACCTGACCGAGTGAGACTACAGAGTGACTGCAGGTAGCAGGATCAAACAAGGGGAGGGATTCGGGTATCTCATCACGGCTGGAAACCAGCAAGACAGAAGTCCAGAGGTCTGGGTCCAGAGCCAGTTTCTGTCCCTTCTGACCCAGACCATTTACTTCTCTGGGGGCCTCAGTTTTCCCATCTGTAAAATGCTCTCAAAATTCCGTTCCAGCGCTAAGTTTTATAATAAATCACCCAACAGTGCCGTGTAGGCCTGAGGGGCCCTAGATATAACCTCAGAAAGAAGCCATGGTTTGAGGATGGAGCCTTGGGCATTAAACACCCCTTGTTCGCCACAGTCCTGCAGGAGAGCACCAACATGGTGTATATTCCCCTGTGCCTAACGGATGGCCATCAGTGTCCATACCTCCCAAAACGTCTGTGCTTCGGGGTTGGGGGGCAGGGGGAGACAAGGATTGTGTCCCTCTGACCTCTGCGTCTCCCCCCAGTACCCAGAAACTACCTGGCAGTGGTAGACATTTCATATGTCTGTAGAAGGGCCTTTGACTGAGCAAAGGCAGGTTTGGAAAGGATGTCAAAGAAAGCTGCCAAAAGGGAGAAGTACTTTAAAAAGTTGCCATGATAGAGGCTTGGACTTAGGGCATAGCTAGTATGTGACGGGGCTCCAGTTAAAACCTGGGACTGCCTGACTCCTAAGCCTGTGTTGTTACTCCCTCACCACTCTGCCACCCATTTGCCCGTTTATTCAAGATGGCGGCACCAGCATTTCCTGAGGTCAAGACAAAGACTGTGCCTAGGCAAGAAAGGTCATGAAGCACACCTGTCTTAGCCCACCCTTCTTCAAGGTCTGGCTCAGCTGTCACCTCTCTAATTTTCCTCAGTCGTTTGGGCAGAATTAGTTGTTCTTGTTTCTGTGTTCCTAAAGCTGTAACTTTTTCTCCCTGTGACACCCATCAATCTCACTACAGTGTGACTACCTTTGGACACCTTTCTTCTCCACCAGATCGTGATGACTTTGATGGCAGGGACTGGGTCTTATTTATCCCTCTGCCCTCATGCTTGTTACTGAGTAGTCAGTATATGTTTAGAGAGTGAAGGAATAAATAAATAACAAATGAATTAATGAGGAAATCCTATTTCTTAGGGTCAATAAGGGAAATGGGCACCAAAGAGCCTCCCCTAAACAATTTCATGGAGCAATCACAGAGTTAAACATTAGGGTGAGGGAGGTTATTGGGGACTTGCTCACGGTCACATAGTTAGAAAGCGACACATCGAGGGCTCCTACCTTCTTTCTCTTTTTTTCTTCTTCCTTCAACACCTCAAAAGGGTCTCTGGCTCCAACCATGGTATTGCACACAGGTGGTTTTCAATAAAAATCTATCAGAAAGAAATGAATTTTAAAAATAAAGAAATTTAATGTTTATTTATTATTCTGAGGGGGAGGAGGGGCAGAGAGAGAGGGAGACTCAGAATCTGCAGCAGGCTCCAGGCTCTGAGCTGTCAGCACAGAGCCGGACGCGAGGCTCTAACTTACTGTGAGATCCTGACCTGAGCCGAAGTCGAATGTTTAACAGACTAAGCCACCCAGGCGCCCCAAGGAAATGAATTGTAAAGTAGCTAAGAGTGTGGAAGTCTGACAGATGTGGGTTCATATGCCCCTGGACCACTGACTACTGGTGTGATCTGTGGCAACTTAACCTCTCTGAAGATCAGTTTGTGCAAAGTAAAAGAGACGACAGCTCCAATACCCGCCCCTCCCCCCCCCTTGCAGGCTATTACTATGGGGATCACTTGAAGGCATTATGATTAACCGCAATAAGAGGTAGGATGGGACTTTCTGACACACCAAGTCTCTCATTGTCCTGCTGGATTTGCTTTCGGAGCAGTAGCTTCTCTTCCTTCCTCCTGTCTTTCAAAGTGCCATTTTTGGCCTCGCTAACACATAATACGGCGCGTGTTCTGGTTCCCCACCATACCCATGGCGTGTACTTTCCAGTACCTCATAGACAAGCCCATTCACCACGCAGGGCAGTTTGTGCAGGCTTGTATTTTTGCTCCTCGCGCTGCTGCAGCCCGAGGGAAGGCTGGTCCTTTCCGCTTTCCGGGGCGCGATTGCCGCCTACCAGCACCGCAGACCTTTCCAGGGGCTGGAGGGAATCTCGACCCACAGGGCCGGCACAGGAGATGGCTTCCGGCGTGAGCTCGCTGTGAGTCACAGACATCACGGATCCGCTGGAGAGAGAGCTGGCAGGCGCTGTCAGCAGATGCCCCTCAGAAACACTGGCTGTTTGGAGGCCTGGAGGAAAGCCAGGAGGGATGGGGCCCGAGAGGCAGCACCTCTGTTTTCTGAAGAGGAAGCTCTCGTGCTGTGGGCTCGGCCACGTGCACAGCGGCTGAGTCCAGACCTGAATGCCCCTCTCATTACTCACCGGAAGTGAGTCTGAACACTTCACACAGGAAGATGACTCGCTCTTCCAACAAGATGCGGAAAGCCTTTCTGAGGAAATGATTTGAAGTGTTGAAATATTCTATTTCTTAGTCTGCCCTTCCTCTGTTGAATCCCTCAGTTTGAATGGGAGCCTTTATGGGCAAATCGACCCAGCTGTGGCATCCTTCGAACACCTTGGAGGGAATTTCGATTTGTACGTTCGCCAGTTAGGATACTTCATCTGCCACTCCAGCTCCCTTTAGCGAGGGCAGGCTTGTCAGAGCAGTGGGAGGTACCACAAGGAGCACGTTACTCTTACAGTTGGAAATGAACAAACGTAGTAAAAAAAAAAAATTACAGCGTACAGTTGGCATGGGTCAGGCTTGAGCACAAGGCATTGTGGGTCCCTAACATACCCGCCTGGGCAGTAGGGCAAAAGTGGGAGAAGGTGGGATTGGGGACTGACCTCTTGGCCCCTTCCAGGTCATCTTAGGAGCAGGGCACCTTCAAAGACCTAGGGTAGCAACTGAGAGACTGGGTTAGTTTGCTTCTCAGTCTCAAGGGTAGAAGTGCCTGGAGTGGGACTCCTGTTGGCATTCTCTGGAACCAAGCTGGGATTTGTCATCTATGGGGAAGGTCTCTCCCATCAGCTGGAACAGACCCCAGAAGCAGCCACCAGGGGAAGGAGCGAGAAGAGTCAGGGCATGTTTCCAGGCCATCAACTGATGGGTTGAGACAACAGGGAGACTGTAGACTCGGGGAAGGGACACTTAGAGGCGAGGCTTTTGTGCCTGGGGAACACAGCATGGTGTCATGGGCAGTGCCAGACTTTGGATTTGGAGAGCTGTAGATCTGAATCCCAGTTTCGGTACCTACTAGCTGTGTGATCTCGGGTAGGTCACTTCACTTCTTGGGGACATCTGCGAAATAATTCCTAGAGAAGCGGCATAATGACCAAGATCGTAGTCAGACAGACTTGGGTTCAGGGCCCTGGCCTATAATCATAAGTTACTTAACTTCTGTACTTAAACCATCCCTGAGCCTCAGTTTCCCCATCTGTAGGCAAGAGTGAGAGTATTTAACCTCATAGATCTGCAAGGATTCATTGAAATAATGCAGGTGAAAAAAATACTTATCATTAGGCTCAAACACAGACAGCCCTCCATAACTGTCAGCTATTATGGGAGGTCGGGTCCTGGCCTGGCTGGCAGTGAAGGTCTAGGAAATAGGGCTATGTGGCATGTGTTTGGGCAATGGTGGCAGTTTAGGGAGTACTCTATGCTTTCCCATAGTTTTCCAATCAGCTGGATCTCGGGGTCCTGCACGAGGCTGGGAGCTGCTTAGTCCCAGCTAAATTAGCAGGTTCCTCATCTGGCAACATCTTCTGAGCCCTGCTGGATGGGCTTACGAGTTAAATGAGGTGACATAGAGGTAAACTTTGCTGGATAGGCTTGTTTCAGGGACTGAGATCTGTGAACTAGGGAAGACAGGGCTGAGGCTCACAGCTTTACAGCCCAGAGAGTGTTGCCCCAAACATCTTCTCCTTTTAGCTTGATCCCTACAGGCTTCTGCTCTATAGGCTCAGTGCTGGGGCGAGGAGGGGGAGGCACAGCACCTGGCCCTGTTCCTGCCCTTACATGGGTGGTAATAATAATTCTGGGGCTGTAATAATGGCTACTCCTTACTGAGCACTCCTTGAGGGTGCGAAGTGCTTATTTT
The DNA here is from genome assembly GCA_017311185.1 of Proteles cristata cristata. Classification (NCBI taxonomy): domain Eukaryota; kingdom Metazoa; phylum Chordata; class Mammalia; order Carnivora; family Hyaenidae; genus Proteles; species Proteles cristata. The sequence continues at coordinate 1,750,238 of JAESUZ010003875.1, forward strand.
TTATTTACTTTATTTTTTATAATCGCTTTATTTTAGGCAATCTTATTTTTCCCGCAGAGAAATGCTTTGAATAGGATTTCTTGAGTCTATTTTACAGATGAGGAAAGGAAGGTTTAGTGAGGTGTCCAAGGACACACAGAGCCAGAGAAAGAACTGGGATTTAAGCTTTTTTAGCTACACCTTTTCATTCCTGATGCCATGTCATTTCCCTTCCTTCTTTGCTTTATTATGCATTAGCTTAAGCCTAATTACGTGCAATGAAAACCCCATGAATTATGCACAATAGGATACTGGTATTAATTTCGGATCCCTCTCTCACTAAGCTACTGATGAACCTCGCAGTGGTCAGGTGTGACTCATGAAATTGTTCCTGTTCTAGTTTGATTTGAATTTCTACCTTGATAGTTACATAAAGATTCTGATGGCCGGCAAGGACTCTGGCAAAAAACAGTGCCCCCTTTGTAAATGCTACTGTAGCTAGGATTCATTTTCTTGCTCATCATACCCTCCCCTGTTTTGAATGGTTGTTTATGTTCTTTGCTAGCTTTTCTATTGAGTTGTAAGAGCTCTTTATATTTTAAGAAAACTAGTCCTTTTTAATTGTCATATGTATTAGAAGCATTTCCCCCCACTTAGTCAGTTGTCAGTTGGTTGCGTATATAGTATTTTAGGGAGCCATGCAAAAGTTGTGTATTATTTTTTGAAAAGCTTTCTCACATAAAGAGAAAAAGCAAATTATTTACGTATCCAAATCTTACGAGTAGTTTATTTTCTTCCACTGATTTCTCAGTCTAGTATTTCCCAATTCTAAATTGTTATAATATTTACAGCTTTATAATGTATTTTAATATCTGGTAATTCATGTCAACCTTCATTGCCCCTTTTCAAAAAGCTTTTCCCTGGCTTCACTTGCATATTTAAAAAAAAAAAGTTATAGAAAAGATTCACCCTTCTTATAGAAAAATGAGAAGTACAGATAAATATAAAAAAAGAAAACATGGATAATAATACCATCCAAAGGCTACTGATATTAATTCCTTGGAATACCTCATTCCAATCTCTTCCTATGTGTGAACACACACACGCAGGTCTTTTCTAACGCAATTCAGGTCATGCTATTCTAGCAGATATATTACTAAAATAGGTATGCCCATTGCTTAATTAGTATGCCTGTTGCCCAACACACTTATGTTTTATTTAACCTTGCCTCATGTGGAGCATGCAAATTATTTCTAATTTTTCACTCAAGCGATTTATGCTTATTTCTGTCTTGCTGTGAATGAATCCTTTGCACATTCCTCTGGCAAGTTGATCAACATCTGGTCTAAGATATTCACTAGCATTTCGATGTCAAGTTTGGATGTCCTTATCAACTAATTAATATCTGCTCAAAGACTCCTTTCCCCTTGAAAGCACTATTTGGAATCACTGAGTGCAAAGGAGATACTCATTGTGGAGGAAGTTGCCATTGTGGTTAAGAGCATGAGTTTTGAAATCAGACAGAACCACGTGAATTTGCCTAAACTCCAAGTCTGTTTCCTCATCTGTAGAATGTGGACATTGATAGCTACTAGGAACATTATAGTGGGGATTAAGGGCAATTGTACAATAAAGTGCTTAGTGATATGCCAGCACACAGTAAGACGTTCAATGAATGATACCTACACAACCTTGTACCTCTTCCCACCACTCGCCCACAGCTACCCTCCCTCATCCTTATGAACTTTGCCGCATGACAGTCTGGGGATGGAGCTACTGAAGACTGAGTTATATCTCCAGCAGCCTTGCTATGCAAAGCATGGTCCAAAACTAGGAGCATTTACATTACCTGAGAATCTGAAGAATTTCAGGCCCTCCCAAGACCCAGTCAATCAGAATCTGCATTTTTCAAAGATTTCCAGGTGATTTGTATGCACATGAAATACCTTTGCAAAGGTATTGGCCTGTTACTGAGGATGTTAGCAGTGGTTGTATGGGAGGCATGGGGATCCAGGGGCTCATGATATCTCTGCTCTGGGATTCTCTAGTCTGGAATTTTCATTCTCTTGGTCTCAAACCCACTACTCAGTAGCAGTGTGCTCTTCACAAAGCCCCAGTGACCTCTACCACCCTGCTGGGGTGGGAGAATCTCCATCTTCAGATTTAGAAGATATGGGTTTCAACCACGGCTTTGTTGTCTGGAAGACTTCGTAGACAGGAGACACTGAAACAAATTATTTCAATTTTCGGAGCTCAGTTTCCTTGCCTATGAAATGTGGACAACACACCTTTCCTGAGGTGTTATTAGAGATAACCAGGGATAAGGTATTTAAGAAGCCTTTCCCATCCCAGGAGATACGATAAGTCTTTCAATTCTGAAGACGTCCAAAGCTGAGTGTGCATCTCAACTCCATGACCCATTTGGCTGTTCCATCCCTCTCCTAGGACCTAAGTTTCACCATGTGTAAAATGGGCATTTAGGTCCAATAACCTCTGAGGTCTCTCTCTGCCCTAAAACTCAGCAACTCTTAGGCATATTTCAGTATAAGCATATTTCACATATTTGAATCCTAATGGTAGCTCATGGGAAGAGAAGAGTTGAGACTCCCACCATCCTGACACATTACCTAAATTATCTTTGAATCAGAGACCTAATGAGAGGGATAGATTTTCTATGTATTAATGCATGTTTTCGATTGATACAAACAAGAAACTCAAGGGAAGTGCTGGCATTATTAAATAGCATGAGAGCATATACTTAGATGATTTTAAGGTGGGTATTGAGATCTTCCAAGCTGGATTTTGAACCTCTGGCATGCTTGGGGCACATACCTGGTACTGGAAGTTCTCTGATTTGAATTAGAAAGCTGTCAACATCATCCAGACTGAAAATGCTTAACTGGGCAGAGGAATACAAAAATTGACTTCCCACAATGGAACCTTAATAAATGATAAACAATTAATTTAAAGTAGTTGAAAGAATCCTAAGCAATCATTTCCCTCAGCTTTTTTGAAGAGAAAATAATATCAAGAATGTCAGAAATACACCCAAACTAATAGTCTGTACCCTAGAGAGACAGAGATTGAGAGCGAGAGAGAGAGAACTCAGCAGGCATGGTTTATCATCCATTTCTGCATTTACTCCTTTACCAAATGTTATTTGAACACTACTACAGATAGATACTGTGCTAGGTGTTGGCGGATGGAAGATCAGAGTATGATTCAGTTGGGCAATTACAATGCACTCTGTGAGATGAAACCTATACCCAAGTAACTCTTAACACAAGATAAAAACTATCATCTAAAGAAGGAATGATGAAATGCTTCGAATCTGTACAGGACAGAGGGATTATTTCTGAGTCTTTCTAGCAGTTGTAGCATCTAATTTGTGCCTTGAATGATGGGATTTTGTTCACTGGTTCACCAAATATTTGCCAGAAACCAGTTAAGCACAATGTCTCATAGAAGATGAATTCAGAGTTGGCCAGTTGTGAAGGAGTGGTTTGCCAATTATTATTTTCTATGATTTGCTCTTCTTTCTTTTATGCCCCTGGTTTGAGGACATTAAACTAGTAGGTCACTTGGGGACCATTAAAAGTGATCATTGCTAAAGGCTGGCTTCTCTAAGCCAGAGAAAACTGCTTTCATTGAACACATATTTGTTCAGCAGATACTATGTGCCTGACACTATGCTGAGGAGCCAGGAATACGGTGATGAGCTAGGGCTCCTTGTGATGCCTGGTGCTTCTCCAACTTGGTGGGCAGAGCCCTGAATCAGGATGTATGGCTTGACAGGCAGAGCACAGACTGACTATTAGCTCCTGTCTTCCCCACTCAGCCAGATGGACGGGGAGAATCTGTCAGATGACCTCACAGATACATATGGAATGGTCACTCTGATGAGTGCCGCAAAGGAAAGAAGGCTCTTGGGGCACCTGGGTGGCTTAGTCGGTTAAGCGTCCGACTTTCGCTTAGGTCATGATCTTGCAGTTCGTGGGTTCGAGCCCCGCGTCGGGCTCTGTGCTGACAGCCAGCTCAGAGCCTGGAGCCTGTTTCAGAGTCTGTCACTCCCTCTCTCTCTGACCCTCCCCTGCTCACGCTGTCTCTCTCTCTCTCTCCTAGAAATAAATAAAACATTAAAAAAATTAAAAAGAAAGAAAGAAGGCTCTTGTCTTTGAGGGACTTACCCGGGCAGCTGGCCACTCAGGGGGATTGGGGAAGGCCTTGCTGAGGTGCAATGCTTGACCTTGCATGCACTTGAAGAGTGAGTAGGAGTTAACAGGCAAAGAAGGAGGACCAGTGCTCCAGGTAGAGAGAAGAGTATGCTCCTGAGCTACTTTCCCGAGGAGCTAGGGCGGGGGACAGAGCTGAAAGGAAGACAGTGTGAGATGAATCAAGAAGCATATGGAGATAGGGAGGCACCAATGGTACTGGAGGCCCAGTCAAAAGCTTTGTCTTTAGTCTAAAAGTCACGAGAAGCCACTGAGAAGTTCAAGCAAGAAAAATGGATGGCCATATCTATATTTTGAAAAAACACTCCAATCAGCTAGCTTTCAGTATTAAACTGATTGAGTTTGGGGACTTCTGTGTGGCTCAGTCGGCTAAGCGTCCGACTTCGGCTCAGGTCATGATCTCACAGTTAGTGAGTTGGAGCCCTGCGTTAGGCCCTGTGCTGACAGTGCAGAGCCTGGAGCCTACTTCAGATTCTGTGTCTCCCCCTCTCTCTGCCCCTTTCCCACTCGACTTTCTCTCTTTCAAAAATAAATAAACATTAAAAAATTTTAAAAAACACCTAATTGAGTTTGTACACCTTCTGGCTGCAACGATGAGAATAAATACAAGGCAGGACATAATAGATGGAGGGAAGTGAGTTAGGATGCTAGTGTTGTAGTTCAGAAGAAAGATGCTCTTTTGACCAACATGGTGGTGGTGATGACGAGCACTGGAAAATCTAGGGATAAATAGGAGTGAAATTAGTAGTATGGTGAGTAGAACATGGGAGAGGAAGGTGAGGAAAGGGTAAAGATACTGCCTAGGTTCCTCTCTGTCATGTGTGGTTGAGTCAATGGAGTATTATTCCCTGAAATATATCAATAATTGGCCTCATCCCAGGGCTGCCACGTACAGTTGTGTGACTTGTGCACTGTACAGGGCATCTGACTGAGTGGGGAAGGCAGAAGCTAAAAGTCAGTCTGTGCTCTGCTTGTCAAGCCATACATCCTGATTCAGGGCTATGCCCACCCACGTTGGAGAAGCACCTTCTTATAATTTGCAAAAAGGAACTATCCAGTTGGCTAAATAAAAAAAGAATTAGGCCTTTTAAGGCAGCACCACAGGAATCTAGACAACCCGGATGGGGTGCTACAAGTTGGGGTGGGCTGGAGGTGCTAAGGCCAGGAGCATAGTACCCGGATGGTGGAGGCAGGGGCTGGAAAGGTTGATGAAAAAATAGGAGAGTGCAAAGAACACCAAGTTCAGTTTATTTATCCTGCCATGGCTGTCTCTGGCCTTTCCTGGACTCCTGACCCACAGGGAGGTATCCTGCCTGTGGCTCACCCTTCCTGTTATTTTTATGCTTTTGTTGGATGCCTTTGATGGGAGTAGATATGGAAATCTAGATTGTCAGGGAGCAGAAACAGCTGAAGAACCATCCAGTTCTACTTTCTTGTTCCCGAGGTAAGAACACAGAGGCCCAGAGGAAGAGGAATGCTTTTTCCCATGTCCCCAGGCTGGGACTAGATCCTTGGGCTCCTGACTTACCACATCTTGCTGGTCTTCCCTCTGATAAGAAATAGATTGAGTTTTGCAGGCAGCAATGGGCAGCTGAAAGAGCATAGATACTGAGCGGGGTCAACCTGGATTTGGATCCCCACTTGCCATTTCTTTGCTGTGTGATTTTGGGCAAGTTACTTAATCTCTCTGAACTTTGCATTTTCTACCTGTGAGAGGGAGATGAAAACACTCTCCTTAAGGGGGAGCTGTGAGAATTAATGTGAAGACTCCTTAAGGGGGAGCTGTGAGAATTAATGTGAAGACTCTAGTGTCCCTTTGTAATCCATGATTCAGATTCCATTCTCCACTTCTGTTACCTTCTCCAGCCCCTGTTTCTTTACCTACTGTTTCTTTGTTCCCAAGAGTTTGGCAGGAATCTACCAAAAAAAGATATTTCTTTGGAAGGTCTTTGTGCAGCACTACATAAATTCCGAATATCAAACAAACACACTGTTGAGCGTGTGTTTGACAGAATGACTCTGTTTCCCCCTGACCTAAACCCATCTGAGCCCTAAGATGCAAATGACAGTTGAACTCTGGCCCCTAAAGCAGCCCTCTCCTTTCCCCCCATGATGACTCTGCAAGGATTTCAGGAAGCGTCATGTGAAAATAACACCTTGAAACCAGAAGCAAAAGGAACTGGAAGGCTTTTGCAGGAAGCATAAAATAAAGAAGGTGGAGGCTGGGAGCTCAAAAAAATAAGCAATCAGAGGGAGGCTTTGTTTTTTCTTTCAAAATGATTTTTGATGGCACACAGTTACTTTTATTTGTTCCCTGACTTTGAGAGGCTGACAAGTAGCAGTCTTATTTTGCATATCTATTGTCACCCTGAGGTTTTATGCAGAAGAGAAAGGATTGTTTTGAACAGTTTCCCATGGACAAGTGGAAGCTGTATTCTTGCTACGAGTGATTCATCCAGGAGAAACGATATATAAACAAGCCTGCCTGCTTGGAAAGCGGATGGGAGGGTGGGAGGGTGAGGTGTTTCAGAAGGGCTTTTTACTCCCATGCCAGTGCATGACAAAAGCTAGCTCTTGAAATAGCAGGGGTGCTGTGGAATGGAGGTGTCAGAAAGTTTTAAACCCTTGCATCTCATAGTGAATATCAAAGAAGGTCTTTCTTAAATCTCAGACTAAGACCAGGTGCTTTCTCCTAGTGGGGGGCGGGGGGGGGTGCGTACTGATAGGTTGATTCCATCCTAAGCCCTGTCCTGTGAGTGTGATGTGAAAAAGCCTGGGCTCCTTCTGAAAGCTGATGGAGTGAGCAGGGGGAGACTAGGGAAGCACCCAGCCTGCAAACTTTTAGGAGGCACTGATTCTCAGCGTCAGACAAGTGCACGGTCAGCTCTTGCATGACCCTGGGAGTGAGTGCCTCCTTCAATATTGTACCTAGGGTGCTTCTCTTGCCTCATCTAGTCCAGGCTCTGGAAAGGAGTTAGAATCAGGGCTTCATCACTTATTGGTGGTATAACCTCAGAGAAGCAATTGAAATCAGGCTTGGCTATAACAGAAAAACCCCAAACAAGAGACAGCTTTAACAGGTAAAAGCTTATTTCTCTATTACATAAAAATAAAGAGCAGTACAGGGGCACCTGGGTGGCTCACTCAATTGAGCATCTGACTCTTGATTTCGGCTAAGGTCATGATCTCAGGGTCCTGGTATGGAGCCCCACATGTATGGAGTCTGCTTAGGATTCTCTTTCTGCCCCTTTCCCCCACTCACATTCTCTCTTTCTCTCTCTCCAATAAAAAGAGAGAGAGAGAGCAATACAGAGCAGGGCTAACATAATGTCTGTGTTATGTAAAGTCACCAGAACACAGAGCTACATTCATTCCAGCACCTTGTCCTGCCATTCCTATGTTTTAGTCCTCATGATTCAAAAGGGCAGGTGCAAAGGTTCAAGATGGAGACATCCGTGTTCTAGGTGGCGGGGTGGGAGATGGTGCATCAACCATATGGACACATTACTAATTTTAAAAATCAATAAAATTACAATTGCAGAAAATGTAGATCAGACTTTTAAAACCCCAAGTAATACAAAAATAAAATCTTTTTTTTTGGATTATTAAATCACCTCTAATTGTTATTTTTATCAGTGTCACTCCAAATTCCCAACATGAGCATCCAGTTTTATTATAATTGGGCCATAATCTTGCCCCCTGGAGCTGAAAGTGTTTCCAGATGGACACCTTCTTATGCATCTTCAGGAAATGTCCCTAAAGCCATAGCTTTGGGAATAGAAGAGTTACCCAGAGAGTGGAGGTAGACCTCTGTGTATTTGCCTACCCAGCAGTCATGACCTATTCTGGTAGTCACACCCCAGTTTTGCTTTGGGGGATTACTGGTTCCTATTCCTTGTAGATTTGGTGGGAACTATTACCTGGGCTGCAGGTGGGAAGGAGGAGAAATGTAACTCAAGCCAGAACAATAGCCTCCCTCTTTCTCAGGAATATGTTTCTTGAGTAGTGAGAGAAAAAGCACAGAGATATGATCAGGGGCCATTTTTTCTAACAGAGACATGGATTTCAGGCAAAGTCCTTGAGCTGCCTTGGAAGCTGTCCCTTCCGAAGTCTGACTCTTCAGCTAGTCCTTTATTTCTTTTTTTTAAAGATTTTTAAAAATGTTTTTATTTATTTCTAGGAGAGAGAGAGAGAGAGAGAGACAGCGTGAGCAGGGGAGGGTCAGAGAGAGAGAGAGTCACAGACTGAAACAGGCTCCAGGCTCTGAGCTGGCAGTCAGCACAGAGCCCGACGCGGGGCTCAAACCCACGAACCGCAAGATCATGACCGAAGCGAAAGTCGGACGCTCAACCGACTAAGCCACCCAGGTGCCCCTTCAGCTAGTCCTTTAAATCTTGTTCATGAGGGCCCGTATCCTTCCAGTAAATCTTTTACTTCAGTTAATTAGATTCTGGTTTTGTTGCTTGGAACCCAAGAACCTTACATGACGCAAGTAGTCATTCATTTGTTCTACCTAAGGATTTGGAATCATATAGGCTGCTCTGCCTGTTGTCACTCCGGCTCTTTCTTCTCCAGAATCTCCTGTTGAGGCCACGAATGCCACACACTTAGCCTTGCCCTGCTTCCAAGACAAAACTGAAGTGGGATATGAAGGTTGGATGTAGATTTAAGCTGTCCTTATATCTTGGTTTTCGTGATTAATAGGACTGTTAGACCAATAAGGTGGTGGGAAGGACGCCAGAGAGGAAGTCCCAGGGGCCAGGCTGAGGAATTGTCTAGAAGGCACTGGTCCAAGGAAAGAAAAGGCCAACATGCCATGAAGATTTCACAAAATAAGGAATGTTGCCTGCCTTATTCCCCACTCTATTCCTCGTGCTAAAAGCTATGCCTGGCCAAGGTAAGTACTCTTAGTAAACATGTGCTAAAGGAAAGGATGAAAAAGCAGTAGCATTGAGAAGGGCTGAGATTTGTGGTGGCAGAAACCAAGCAAAAGGGTGAGGTAGTCTCACAGAGGGGGAAAGAGGTCAGCAAGCAAGGGAGTGCATATGTGGAGTTGAGGGCATGCGGGTGTTCGATTCTAAAGATGCCCACCAAGGCAGTCGCTGTTCTGCTTTCTGGTTTTCCACAATATTTTCTCGTGTTCTTCTCTCTGCTGATTACATCTCTTAACCAGAGCCAGCCCCAGGAAAACCTATCGCTACCACATTCAGCTTCTTCCCTCCTGCACCTGCAGCTTGCCCATAGTCTGGACCAGACCATCAGAGGGACATTCCACCTTGGTCCCTCCTCTTGAGTGCTAATGCTTTCCCCTGTCTGGATCCCTAATGCAGGATCTGAGGCTCTTGTACCCTGCCTTGCTCTTCTAAGTCCTCCTGACTAAGACCAAAGACTCTCTCCATTTTTTTTTTTTTTCAACAGGTCCCTACGGTGACGCCACCGAGATCAGGCTTCCTAAATGATGGCATGGTTAATAAAAACAGTAATGACAATATCTACCATTTATTGGACACGTATAATGGTTAGCTCCTGGGCAAAGCTTTTTCACTTTTATAAAGTGCTCCCCATAACCCCATGAGCTGAGTGTCATTATTAAGGCACAGACTGTTAGTTGCCATCCCAGCCTTCACACTCCCAGTCACAAGTGTTAAGGACTACACATCACACACTGCCTTGGGACTAGGAGTGGCCAAGGAAGTCTACATGGAAGTTGCTGGCTGAGCTTCAGAGAAAACTCTTTAAAGCAGGTAGGGTGTCTTTTATAGCCCTGATTTTTTCTCCATCCTCGGGATGTCACAATGGCACCTGCAGGGTGACTTTTGTAACCACGAAGTGACTTTTTGACGGAAGCCACACACAAACAATGGTGGAGGAGAAAGGTGGGAGGAGCCTCTGCTCCTGACGACTGTGGAGCTGCCCTACCTCTTTAGGCTTCTTTTATAACAGAGGAAATAGATCTTAAACTTTCTATTTAGTTGCTCTATTGTATGTGACAATATGGGTGCTCTACTCCTGATCGATTAACTTATTTCAATTAAATTTTTTTAAATTCTTTAAACATTTATTCATTTTTGAAAGAGAGACAGAGTGCGAGTGGGGGAGGGGGAGAGAGAGACACACACAGAATCCAAAGCAGGTTCCAGGCTCTGAGCCGTCATTACAGAGCTCGACACAGGGCTTGAACCCACAAGCAGTGGGATCATGACCTGAGCTGAAGTCAGATGCTTAACTGACTGAGCCACCCAGATGCACCTACATATTTAATATATATGGTGGTGCAGACATATACAGTGCTCCCCAAATACCTCTATGCCCCTTCACATTTCTCAGTTTCCCTTGAAGTTAGGTTGAGACTGTGTTTAATTTTGAACAGGGGGCTGAAAACAGAAATGACATGTCACTTCTGCGCTAATGCATTTTAGAACCAGTGTGCCTTCTCCAGGTCTCTCTTCCATGCTATAGAAACACTGGACGCCACACGATGATATGGAAGTATCACAGAGTACAAAGAAATGGGATCCTTGAGCCACTGGATGTAGAAGAGCTCCCACGAACGTGCCTTTGAATGAGACTGCAGGTGAGTGAGAAATCAACTTCTGTTTTGCTAAGACACTGAGAGTTCCCACTTTATATGTTACCGCAGTATAGGTTAACCCATCCTGACTAAATATGCCTTGTTTTATAAACCAAGAGATTGAGTCTTTCAGCAGTTAAGTAACTTGCCCCAGTCAAGGGGCCTACTCAGTAACCAAGTCTATCTGACCACAATAGCCAAGCTATATGTGGTCTCCAATTCCCTCCTTAGTATTGGCCACACTGGCATTTCTGATTCTGTTGGCTTCCTGCCATTTGCTTCCATTCAGGTCATTCTTTCCTTTAGCATCTCTCCCTCTGCCCTGCATAGACTAGAATGCCACATGCTCAGATCTTAACCTATGACACTCAGATTATAGAATTACATCTCATAGTGTAATTCTTCTTGAATTTATTTGGAATCTTGGCTGGTTGAGTTGGCCAATACTAAAAATGGCTGCTTAGCATCTGGCTCCTATTTGGTCTTTGGCTAAAACAAAACACTCACAATTGATTTGCATCACCGGGGTTGTAGTATTTTCTGTTTTCTTTCCTGAACACAGTGAGGAAAAAGAAAGTGAGATGTGGCCTTTATTCTGTATCTGAATTACTTAGCTTGGTGGGTTGGAACAACTTGCTCACAAGAAAAGCTCGTGTATTCAACAGATGTTATGTTCCAGGGGCCCTGATAGAGTCTGGGAACACTGGGTGAATTTTACCACACAGCCCTTACTTTAAAGGGGTGCCCAGCCTAAGGACCTGTATAAAATAAAATGCAAAATAGTGTGATAAGCCCAGAGAGAGAGACTCAGCGTGTATCAGATGCAGTGGTGACACAAATGAGAAGGTTGTCCTTTCTGACTGTTCCAATTCCCATAGGAAAGGGGTTTAGTGCCACGGCTGGGAAAGGTTTTCAGAGGCTGCTGAAAGCGCAGTGTTGTGCTAAACACTTTCCATAAATCAAATTTTGTCTCCCATTTACAAACTTTGCATCTTTTCCAACGATGAGTCAACTGTTGCTCAGAAGGAAAGAGAACTGGTCAAGGTCACACATGCAGGATCTGAACCCAGTTCCGGCCAACTCCAGCCTGCCGTGTTTCCCCCAGTGTACCAAGCTGGTCCCTCTGCAGAGGCAGGCGGGTTTATTCTGACAACATAAGCCTCTGTCGTCTTAACCAGCGACTTTCCTGAGACCAGCTCTCCGCAGTTCCGTCGCAGCGTGGGCTTCTTGGAAATTTGGTTCTCCTTCTCAAGGCCTCCCTACCTGCTGAGCCTCATCCTTCATTCTGAAATAGGAGCTGCCCTGTAAACAGTATCTGGCGCTCACTTCCAGGCCTCCGGCTGGTGGAGCAAGGACATTTCCAGTGCATACGCTTCCCTACGCTGTAAAAAAAAAGAAAGAAAGAAAGAAAGAAAGTGTTTATACTTGGTCCCCTCTGAAGGCGGACGACGCCCATGCTTTCGCCCCAGGTCCCAGCCGAATTTGTTGGCTGGGCTTTTTCACATCCTTTACACCCCAGAAACAGAGTGCGCTGTCTGCCCTCTGGCGCCATCTACCGGCACTGTTCAAGTCTCCGAAGGAGCCCCAATTAATCGGATGAATCTTGCCGCTTCATTAGCCAATTGTTTTTTTTTTTCTTTTCTTCATACACTAGAGAGTGACCAATTAGTAGAGAGAGTAGAGAGCAAAATATATCTTAGCTCAAAGAGGCCAGAATCTCCTTTCTCTCGCCTTTCCTACCTCACCCGTTGTGACATTCCTTCATCTTCAATTCTTTCTTCCTTTTAAAAATATTTATTTTGTTCTTATACGGAGATCAGGGCATGGGGCACACAGCCGCACACCTGAGCAAACACAGGGGCTGACTGATTTGCTGGTGTAATGAAAAACATTAGTTTTGAGCTCATTACTGTGATTCCACAATGGGCACCAAATCCCACTTAAGACCCACGGAGGAAGTCTTCAAAGGGACACCGCTCCTGGTCTGTGCCTGGTGAGCGAGCCGCCTCTCTGAGCTTTTGCACAGGAATAAGCCACGTTTGGAGACCCAGGCCTGTCAGATCAAAACCAGGCCTGGCCTCCAGACCTTGCAACAAGTCGCAACAGCGAACCGTACTCATCCATTTTCAAAATACAGCCTGTTCTCTACAAAATGGAGCAAAGCCTCTCAGATTGGCGCTGGCTGCTCTATTTGATATATTAAGGAGAATCTTGACTCTTTCCAGGTTTCTGCCAGTCTGTTTTAAATCCAAATGGCTTGGCGGAGCGTGGTTTTTCGTTATTTTTTCATTTGAAATGGAATTCGGAACAGCAGGGGCATAAAGCCCAGCTACGGATGGAAGAAAAATTAAAAGGTCCCTGGAGTTCCTCATTCACCTTTCACATTAAAGCAAAAGGAATTCGCATTTCTGGTAAACCTACTGTCTGCTGAAGTACCCCTCAGGGGGGAGGGAGATGTTGCTGAGCCCTCGAAATGTTCAAGATTTCCAAAGATTTTGATTTCTTCAGGAGGCAGAAAGATCAAGTGCTCAACTTTATTTAAAAACTTCTTTTTAATGTTTTATTTATTTTTGGGAGAGAGAGACAACGTGAGCAGGAGAGGGTCAGAGAGAGAGGGAGACACAGAATCTGAAACAGGCTCCAGGCTCTGAGTGAGTAGTCAGCACAGAGCCCGACGCGGGGCTCGAACCCACAAACCGCGAGATCATGCCCTGAGCCTATGTCCAGTGCTTAGCTGACTGAGCCACCCAGGTGCCCCCAAGTGCTCAAACAAAAGCCTGCTCTTGAATCTTACAGTCATGAGGACGTAGCCCTTGCTGGGATCAGTCTGGGTCCAACTTCCTGACCTGGGGACAAGCCCTGTGATAGCTAGCTGATAGGGCTGTTGCGGGATTGAAAGATAGTGCAGGAGGCATTTACCACCAGCCTGGGCACATCTTTTTTTTCTTTTTGAAAAACACATGAGTCTTTTTTTTTTTTAATTTTTAAGGTTTAATACTTATTTTTGAGACTGAGAGAGACAGTGTATGAGCGGGGGAGGGGCAGAGAGAGAGGGAGACACAGAATCTGAAGCAGGCTCCATGCTGAGCTGTCAGCCCAGAGCCTGATGTCAGGCTTGAACCCAACTGTGAGTTCATGACCTGAGCTGAAGTTGGACGCTCAACTGACTAAGCCACTCAGGTGCTCCTCTTTTTTCTTTTAATGTTTATTTTTGAGAGAGAGAAAGAGAGAGAGAGAGAGGCAAAGCGTGAATGGGGCAGGGGCGCGCGCGCACACACACACACACACACACACACACACACACACACACAGAATCCAAAACAGGCTCCAGACTCCATGCTGACAGTACAGAGCCTGGTGAGGGGCTCGAACCCAGGAACTATGAGATTATGACCCAAGCCAAAGTCAGACACTTAATCGACTGAGCCAACCAGGTGCCCCGGGCACATTTTTAGGGCTTCATAAACAGCTAAGGTCATGATCAGTCTCTTACAGCCAGGAATTAGATCTTCTGCCTGAAGCATGAAATGTGTGACTTTTAGAAGACGTCCGGGTTCTCTTTTTTCACTGTCATCTAACCTCTCTGGTTGTTTGAGACCCAAGGGTCAAGGTACTGTATTTGGACACGCGGCATTAAACCTCACACCATCTGAATCCACCTGCCGCATCTTCTCTTCCCATCCCCTCCCCTGATTCCTCTGGAGGGAACCTTACGTTCTAACCACACTGGTCTTCCGGCTACTTCTAACACATGCTTTTGCCCAAGAAAGGAATGCTCTCCACACCCACTCCCATATGCCTGACTAATTCCTTCAGGTCTCAGTCTAAAGGTCACTTCCTTGGGGAGGCCTTCCCTAATGACCAGACTGAGTCAAGCATCTCCCCGCCCTTCCACTGAATACTCTGGAAGCACCTTCATGGTATCTGCAGTAATGTTGCTTGCACACCTTTCAGCACTTTGCAAAGTGCTGGGGTTCATAAGCAATTGTGATGATCTTTTTAATGATCTATTACATGTCTCTTTTCCCTAACTGATAGTAAGTAGCCAGAAATGCTGTCCGTTTTGTCCATAAATAGTTGATGCTTGGCTGATGGGCCCTGAGTCCTGCTTACCTTAGTCTGGGATGTCCCTTCCCTCTGGAACACTATCCCCTCATTTTTCTGTCAATCCCCCACTCATATCTTTTAAGATACAATTCCAAGTTGGCTTCTCAGTGAAGCCATTGTTCAACTCCCTTAGGTGGGGGGGTGCTTGTTCCCAAGGTACATTGTCTTTATCTCTGTCACAGAGCAATGAATATATTGAATGCCATTAGCTTTTGATAGTAGGATTAATGCTTTACGTAGCTTCTCATTTCCAGTGCTTAGTGGGTGTCTGGCACCAAGGAGGCATTTGATAAACACTGGGTAAGTATGAATACAGCAACACTATCTTCTGAGAGAGTGATAATCGTTCATTCCATGTTAGTATTGTAAGGTAGAATGATTTTGACCATATACACCAAGAATTGGTCGGTATATTACCTTCTAGAAATATCTTAAGCCACACGATAGGTTCATCAACTTATCTTGGTATCTCACACTTGCAACACTGGATATATCATTCACTTCTGATGCTTATAACCAGTTCTAGAAACCAGATTTCAGATATCTTTCATGTAAAGATCTTTGATTTGTTGTGAGGAGAGAAAAAAATATTTCATTGTGAATTGAATTCTCTTCAGAATTTGGTTATAAAGACAGTCTATTTTATTTTATTTTATTTTTTTACTTTCATTACTTCAATAATTGAATTGTGGAAATACTATTGTAGGTACTGATACTGATACAGTTGAGTAGGAGAGTAGAGAAAAACGACTTGAATAGATGGGTGGGCTTCCTGACATTTCAGTCTTGCCTGGAGTATCTTGGACTCTATTCTCATTGGCCCAGATGAGTTAACTTTTTGCAATATACATCACAACAGCAACTAATTTTAATAAGTAAGTGTTTTTTGCAGAGTATTTTTACATATTATATTGTTGAATATAGTCCACTTGAACATTTGCCATTCAGAGAAATATGCTTTGATGGTTTACGCAACTTGTTATAAGAGATTCAAGAATGGATCATGAATTTTGGTCCAGCTTTTGAAGGGGACTAGATGTCCCTCTACCCTGGCATATAAAATGTGTTGATAGTAACAAGAATAATCACAGAATAGATGGACCAGAGCCCATCTGGACCCTGTTTGGTCTCCAGCATCTACTCCTTTGTAGGTCCTGATACTTCTTTGATGATCTCTTCCTCTCTCTCTTTCTTCTTTGGCTATGTGGCTTGATGGGACTCCAAAACCCTAGTATTAAAGGCTGACCTACACCTAAGCCACTCAGTGTGTCCCTTGCCATCCCTCCGCCATGGTGATTGGTTCAGGGAGGGATATGAGACCCAATCAGACCAATGAAACACCATCCTGGGAGGAGACAAGGAACTGCTATCTCCATCTTACTTAATCCTTCAGATAGAGAGTGAGGCCTGCTGGACACTACCACATGGACCTTGAACATGAAGCTAACCCTTCCTATGGCAAGCTGAGCAATGGAGGGAAATCAAAGCCTAAAGATACCATTTGAGCCCTGTATATAGCCAGGTCTAGAGCTACTTCTACTGATGGCTTTTCAATGATTTATTCCAATAAAATGGCTTTTTATTCAAACTGAGTTTTTTGTTCCTTGCAACCATGAAATTCTAACTGACACATTTCTGATTCGCCAGCCTAAGCTAAGCCTTTTTACATATATCAGCTTATTTAATCCTTACAACAACCCCAGAGGTGGTAAATATTACCATCTCCATTTCACAGTAATGAAATTGAGGCTTAGGGAAATTAACTATCTTCCTATGCACCGCTAGAAATGTTCAAGTTGGGATTAGGGTTCAGGTCTTGGTCACTGCACTGTTTCCTGGACACAGCTGGAGAATGGAAGCACATTCCTTCTCAAGGTTCCGTGCGCTACCAGGCACCATCTATCTCTCTTGCTCCCCTCCCCACCACTCCTAACCTAGCCCTTTATTTTGCTACTCCCTCTCTCCTTTTTTCCCCCTCCCAAAACTTGAGTTCAAATCTCCAGGGAGATAAACATTAGCCCCTTGAGCCAGCAGGCTCTGGGAGCCCGGGCTTAGTCATTCCCTTGCCCAAGACATGGGGCTCGCTGAGATGACCCCTGTGTAGGCTTTCTGGCTGCTTTTCTATGGAAGTCACAGCCCTTCCCTGGGTGCCAGAGATTGCTCCTTCCTTTTCTGGCCCAGAGCCATTCTCAGAGGCTTCTTTGACAGCACCCAGGGCAACCCAGGCTGATAGGCACCCTGCCTAGATAACGCATTTCACTGCCTGGGCATTTGTGTGCAGCTGGCTCTGTTTGAAATCCTGCCTCTCTCTGACTTCACTTCCTGAATGTGCTGACAGGCGTCTGAGCCAAGTCAAACAGGTTCCCAATACCGTGCCTGTAGAGCATTCCCCTGTGAGTGCAGCTGGGGAAACAAAACTTTTCTGCAGCCCATAGAGAGGACCTGCCAAGCCCTTATATGACCAAGAAGAAAGCCCTCTGAGACCTTGTTGAATCTTACTGGGAAACGCATTTCAGCTAGGCGTGTGTGTGTGTGTGTGTGTGTGTGTGTGTGTGCGCGCGCACGCGGCATACGTGTGTGCATGGGTGGGGGCACAAGGTGGGGGTTTCTGATTATTTCTTCTAAATTAATGAGTCTGCAGTAAAAAATGACAACTCTTTGCTTGTCTGCTCCATACAGGGGCTTTACATTAAATGATCCTCCGACAACCCGGCAGTAGCCATATTGGCCTCATTTTCACAAAGGAAGGGATTGAGGCTTGGCAATATTAAAGTACTTGCTACCTGCTCCTCCAGATATAACTCAGAGCCCAAATTCTAACCCCTAGATGCTTGACTCCAAAATTCATGGCCCCTCTTAACCCGTAATACTTCGATTCTTCATGTAGATGGTGGGATAGTGAAGAAGAATGGAAAGGGTGATACTCTGGTATCTTCCAGCCCTGTGAAGTGTGGAATAACTGTGTATATGGCAGGAAGGTTGTGAGCATCAACTGAGATATAAATTCATGGGTTACTACTCAGGAGTAAGGACATATGTGTACGGTGCAAGCTCTTTTAGGGTCAGAAAGATCTGGACTCAGCTTGGGCTTCCACCAATCTCTTATTCCATGAACATGAACTCATCTATAAAATCCAACCCTATCATTTACCTTGTGAGACCTAGCACAGTACCTACTACATAGTAGAAATGTGGAAAATGGTATCTATTATGGATATTATACTTGATGTTTTTATTATACTTGTGGAAGATACGGTTGGTTCCTATTGGAGTTGGGAAAGGCTGAATAATGCTACAAAAACAAGCAACCCTCAAATCCTTGTATCCTAAAACAAAAGGTTTCATTCTTGCTCATGTTAAATGTCTATTGTAAATATGGTATGCAGGAAGAGGGACTCTGATCTACATTTTCATTATTTAAAGACCCAAGTTAATGGACACTCCATCTTTGTGCTTCCATAGTTGGTAAGGTTGGGAAAAGGAAGCATGTTGAATCTCACCTTCCTCTTAAGGCTTCTACCAGGATGTGACAGATGTCACCCTGCTCACATTTCATTACGACACAAGTCGCATGGCCTCTCACCCACCTTCATGAAGGTAGGACATGGGGAAGTACCCTACATTGTACCTATAAGAGGAGAGCTGAAATATTTTGTCTGGAGCAGTAATGAGCATTCACTAACCCAATGCCATCCTCCTCTCACTTCTTCTCACTATCAGAGCCTTGATTTTTTATTGATTTTAAAAAAACAACTTCCTGTGTTCACTTCCCATGTGCTTAGAAAGAGATGATCCCAAGGACAAATCATGACTGTAGGCCAATTATGGTAGTCACATTCCCTTGCAGGATATATGTATGTGATCTGCTCCTGACCAATGGGACCTGAGGGAAAGTCTGGGGTGAGGTGGGGAGCTTCCCCAGGAAAGGCTTCTCTCTTGCTAATAAAGAAGAGAAATATTAAAGCAATTCTTTGATGTTTATTCCATTTTTGAGACACAGAGAGAGAAAGAGTATGAGCAGGAGGGGTGAGAGAGAGGGAGACATAGAATATGAAGCAGGCTCCAGGCTTTGAGCTGTCAGCACAGAACCTGACAGGCTCAAACCCATGAATTGTGAGATCAGACCTGAGCCAAAGTTGGATGCTTAACCAACTGAGCCACCCAGGTGCCCCCAAGAGAAAGATTAAAGTAAACATCATTGCTCAGTGTCCCTCATCATCAGGGAACTACAAATCAAAACCACACTGAGATACCACCTCACGCCAGTCAGAGGGCTAAAATGAGCCAATCAGAGACTCTAGATGCTGGCGAGGATGTGGAGAAACGGCACCCTCCTACACTGTTGGTGGGAATGTAAACTGGTGCAGCCCCTCTGGAAAACAGTGTGGAGGTTCCTCAAAAACTAACAATAGAACTCCTATGACCCAGCAATAGCACTGCTAGGAATTTACCCAAGGGATACAGGGTGCTGATGCATAGGGCACAATGTTCAATGTAAGTGTTCATAGCAGCTCTCAACAATAGCCAAACATGGAAAGAGCCTAAGTGTCCATCAACAGATGAATGGATCAAGAAGATGTGGTTTATCTATACCATGGAATACTACATGGCAATGAGAAAGAATGAAATCTGGCCACGTGTAGCAACATGGATGGACTTGAGGGTGTTATGCTGAGCGAAATAAGTCAGGCAGAGGGACAGATACCATATGTTTGCACGTATAGGTGGATTAGGAGGAACTTAACGGAGACCATGGGGGAGGAGAAGGGGAAAAATAGTTGGGGAGGAGGGAGGGAGGCAAACCATGAGAGACTCTTGAATGCTGAGAAAAACTGAGGGCTGATGGGGGTGGAGGGAGGGGGGGTGATGGGCATGGAGGAGGGCAGTTGTGATGAGCACTGGGTGTTATATGGAAACCAACTTGACAATAAACTATTTAAAAAAATAAACATCATTGCATTGCTAGTGTTCATTGTGTTTACCTATGATACCAGTAATTGCCAGAGTTATTTTGAGGCCACACAAGGAACTTCTTTGACACACCAAGAATGGTGACATGAAAAGATAGAAAGCCCCCAGACCCATGATGATGTCAGTGAACAAGGTCATTGGGCCCTGAGGTTGGTTCATGTCTGGACCTCTTGTTTAAACTGTGTCTTCTGTTACTGGCTCCTGTAAACATCCTAACTGTTAATGTGGTCAATTATATAACAGCCCAGGTTCGTGCCCACGTTTTTCCAGGACTTGCAATAATGTCAGGGAAAATTCCTCCCTCTGAGCAGGAACCTGGATGAATCAACTCTCTGGAAGAGATGAGGCATCAGCTTCTGCTGATGGACTGACAATCCTGAGAAGATCTGGGAAACACACACATTCTGTCCAGGTAGCCAGGGAGTAGCAATAACCTACGAAGGCAGGAAGTTAATGATCTGGTAATCCAATAATGAGGCAACCATCAGGCACTGTTCTTTGGTGGATGTACATGGAAGAAGTTTGCATGGCAAGAAACTGTCAGGGCTTCTCCACACTAAGTGTTCTGGCCCCTCCAGAGAGGAGGGGTTTGCAGCGGGGCAAGGAGAGTTCATTACCCGTTGCTGTGGCATGGATGATATTTCCCAGGGGACTATCTGATTACCTTTGCTCAGATGGTATGCACCTCAAAGAACCTTCTGATGGCTGATTCAGTTCCTCAGGGTCCTTGATGTGGAAGCAGGGACATGCTCTGGGTAAGGAACCCAGAATCACCAGAGCATCTGGTTCCTGGAACAATATAGGAGAAGACTATGGTTCTTGAAGCCTAATTGTGGTCCCACCAGCAGTGGATGAGGGACCTTGACAAAAGCTCTTAAGACTCACTGAGAGCCTTAGTCACTGTGTCCATGAGACAAAGGTCCTGACAATGACATAGCCAGGGCAGTGGTGAAAATGAAATGAGATAGAAGGGATAAAAGCACTTTGGAAATGATAGCAATGTGAGCTGGTACAAATCGCATTGCCCAGCATGCTTCCTTTGCTCCTCCCACTCTAGGAAAGCCGGCTGTCTCTTGACCCCTAGGGTGCGCAGAAGTCTTTCCCAAACTTTACTTCCCGCTGCCCCTCCACCTGCTGCCCCTTCTCTTTCGCTCTTCACCTGATGAGCTCCCGCCATCTAGGAAATCTCAATTCAGGTATGTCTGTAGAAGAGCCTTTTTCCCCCCCTGGTCCAGTTTGGATGGTTTTTCTCTTTCATGGTGCCCAGTAATTCTTTTCTTTTTTTTTTTTTAATGTTTTATTTCTTTCTTAGGAGAGAGAGAGAGAGAGAGAGACAGCGTGAGCAGGGGAGGGTCAAAGAGAGTGGGAGTCACAGACTGAAACAGGCTCCAGGCTCTGAGCTGGCAGTCAGCACAGAGCCCGACGCGGGGCACGAACCCGCGAACTGCGAGATCATGACCTAAGTGAAAGTCGGACGCTTAACCGACTAAGCCACCCAGGCGCCCCTCATGGTGCCCAGTAAATCTTTTTTTTTTTTTAATTTTTTTTTTTAATGTTTTATTTATTTCTAGAGAGAGAGACAGCGTGAGTAGGGGAGGGTCAGAGAGAGAGGGAGTCACAGACTGAAACAGGCTCCAGGCTCTGAGCTGCCAGTCAGCACAGAGCCCGACGCGGGGCTCGAACCCACGAACCGCGAGATCATGACCCAAGCGAAAGTCGGACGCTCAACCGACTAAGCCACCGAGGCACCCCGGTGCCCAGTAATTCTCAACTATGCTTGTCAAGGTGTAGACTCATACATTTAGTGGTGCGTTTTCTGTTTCCTGTGTCTCTTACAGAATAAAAGCTGCACCAGGGGAGGCCTCCTGCGGATCTCACTCTCCATTGCATTCCTAGTATCTGGCACAAAATAGAAATTCAGGGTTGCTGGATGAATAAAACGAGTGTTGTGTGGATGTAAGATGTTAACATGCAATTCCCCCAGCGTAAGTAAAAACACGGTTGTCTTCATTTGCATTGAAATGTTTGTATCGTTTGAGTCACTTAGTCCCACTGAGTTTAGTCAATGCTGGGGGACAAGATAACATCAGGCTTGGATCCAGCAGTGGTGAGGTCACAAGCCTCTTTTTTTTACATCTATTTATTTGAGCATCCGGACACTAAGCAGGTGGACTCTGGACCATTTTATAAGAGGACTTTCTTTTAGATGTCAAGTCGACCCAGTGGAGGGGAAAACTTGAGTTCAGGTAGCAGAGGTGAAGCGTGAACTTCCTGATAGCTCTCCTCAGGCCTAGCCTGGCAGAAAGTTGTGGAGGAAGAAATGTGGCATAATGGAGCTCAGCCTCAGCCATCTCCTCCCCATTTCTCCCCTACCCCCAGGGCAGCATTAAAGACCACGGGCATTCTAGATTAAACTAAAGCCTGAATTTGGTATTACTCTCCTTCCCCAGCCCCTCCCCTCCCAGTCAGTTATCCAAACTGTTACCAGCAAGAATCTTTCTCAAGCTGAAAGTCCATTTCCCTACTTTGCTTCCTTCTACATTTCTCTGTCATCTAGAGGGTAACAGCCAAACTCAGCATGGAATGGATATTACTTCACAACCTGACATCTAAACTTTCCTGCTTCAAATCTCCCTTCATTTTTCTTCTCATACCTTCATTGCCAGCCTCTCCAAGCAGTTTACAGCTTCCCGAACACGCCACGTTTTCCCATGCCTCTGTGCCCCGGGCGCCCAAGTGCCTCCTCCGGCCTTTCTGTCCTGGTGAGTTCCGCTGGCTCGGCTCAGATGTCATGTCTCCTCTGCCATCTGTCCCGATAACGGGGCCTCCCCTCCAGATCTGGCACCTCTTTGTGTTTCATGTCTGTGCTTCTCCCCACCAGGCTGTGAGTTCCTGGAGAATAGGGATTGTGTCTTGCTCATTACTGACCCCCACGGTCAGCATAGGGCCTCCATGAGACCCAGGCCCTGGGGAATGCCCTTCTTTGGGACGTCAGAAGTCCAAAAGCAAGTAACTGGGACCAGATTCCAGAGTTAGAAGGGGATAAGTTCACATTCTGGGGCTATCCCATATTCGAACATTTCCCCATCTTGCACGGCATTCTACCTGACCCATATAGAAGGCCCATGGAAGCAGGAATAGGGCAGAATAAAAGGCATTGTCTTTTTTCCTTAGTTCCACCAACGCATATCGTCTCTAACAATCAAAAGACACGGGGAATAGATACTTTAGCATGATTCTTATCTCTCTCTAGCAAATACTGAGTACTAACTTCTAGATCCCTGAGATATATTTACGTTACAAACGGAAAGTCCTCTCTGCCATCGCCAATGAAGTAGTTGTTTAATAAAGCCATATCTGGAACTTTTTTTGGTGCTTAATGTTTACAGAGTATCCTTGCCCATTCCCACCTCCATTCCTACTATTTCAGGCTGAGCCATTTTATATATGAGGATGTCCACTAGCATTAGCAGAGGGGAGAAGGGACATCGGGTGGCTGTAACAATGTGATAACAGCTTAATTATTTTAAGAACACTCTTTGAAAATTGGACTTTAGAACACCCATGTAAATTGGCTGGGCTTGAATCTTCTGGGGGTCTTCAATCCATCTGAAGTAGTATATCTGGAAATGGATGAGGTATATTTCACTAGAAGAAATTAAGACCTGGAATTATTTTGGAGGAGGGTTTAAGTTCAATTGCTTGTTCACTCATCACACATTTGTTTTATAAACATCTCCTCTTACCAGGCACTGTACTAGGAGTAGTCTGGGGTCCACAGATGGGTTGGATAGGGGTCTAGCTAACCAACACAGAGGTTCACAACGATAATACTTTGATAAGTGCTATCAGAGAAGTTTTGAAAGAAAGTTATAAATGCTCAGTGGGAATATTCGTTCCACCTGAAGATAGACTTAGCAAGGAATGCTTCATGGAGAAGGTGCTCTGTGTGCCAGGCCATAAAGAATGAGTAGGATTCATCAGCTGAAGCAGAAGGAAAGGTATTCTGGATAGACGGATGAGCACAAGCAGAAGCATGGTAGGGTGAAAAGGCATGCGATTCAGATTCACACAAAGGTAAGTTTCTCATAGTGAGCATGTAGCCATTACGTTTAAGAATTACTAACTATTTTTGAGTCGTGGAACTCCATGAAAACCAAATAAAAGCTAATGATTTCTTTCCCTATGGGAGTGTGTGTATGAGCATGTGTATGCACATACACACATATACAATTTTATAGGCATTTTCATTGAGTTCATGAACGCTCTGCCCCCATGGACACAAAGTGTTAAGACTCTCTGATTAAAATATACATATATAAAACAGATCAGAAGAGAATTAATGGTTTTATGTGCTACTAGCTTCATTTTCTCCATTGGTGTTACCCAAATAATCACTCCGTGAATGCCAAAATAAATTTAACTTTTGTGTGTCTACAAGTAATTAACTGATTTTCCATCTCCAAAGGTCATTGGTTAATTTCCTCCACCACAATTTTTTTTTTTTACTCCTTTTGTTAGAATGGTTAGACTTTCAGGGATATATACACATTTAGAATGTTAGTTGAAACAAGCAAGTATGGGGAGAGGCCTGAATTTCAGGCTTTTTTTTTTTTTTTTAACACTTGGACTCTAAATAAAGCTGGGGAGTGGCGTGGCTTTTCTGTGCGGCTCTGTTGTCTGGGCTTAGTCTACCTTTGCAGGTAATTAATTCCCCAGCCTGCTTATTTTTTCTAGTTGGCTCTTGTTTAGCTTTCATAGAGCTCCACCCCAAAGTGCTTTATTGTCCCTCTGCTGACTATTCCTACATATGGTCAAAATCAACTCACCTTCCGGGTTGCTGACATCGGCAAATTCACTCTTCGGCAAACTCTGCTCTGCTCCTAGTAACCCTTTGTGAAAGAAGTGTTATTACAACGGAGTGGATCGGATAGCTTACAAGTCTGTCCAATCTCTCCCACTCTAGATACACTCCTAAGGAGAAACTCTTTGTCTTTGGATTTACAGCCACAGGCAGGATATTAGCACTCTCAGACCTGTTGGGTACTAGAACGCTGCTAATGAGCAAACAGCCCTGCCTCAATTAGTGGTTTGTGAAATATTCCTGGATATCAAATTGCTTTTGCTGCTTGATAATCATACTGGCTCTTGGGATGAAAGCAACCAAGCAAAAATTGTTCCCTTGTTGCATACTGCCTTGTTGATCTCCTAAGTTATACCTGTAGACAGAAGCTAAGTTTGCCATTTCCCCAGAGCTAAGGTTTGATTTACACATGTAATCATTGTGTTGGTGTTCATGTTTTCTTCTATGAATCCTTCCCATGTTATATAGATTACCATCTTCTTAGGTTGGTTCTGTAATAATAACTTAAACCAGGTTGATTTCAGAGACAAATTAAGCAATAAACTATAGAAGAATCCCAAATGGTAAACAGCTACAGTGGTAATTTGTCCAAGTATAGTGTTTATTTCAGAGAGACAGAGAGAGAGGAGGGGAGTAGGAGAGAGAGAGAGAGAGAGAGAGAGAGAGAGAGAGAGAGAATATTAATGAAACTGGGAGAATGTTTCAATGTTTCATCCCAGATTGCAAATTCCATGTTGACTCTTCCTAAATTCTTTGCTTCTTAATTACCCAGTAACTTTAGTTGGCAGCAACGTTAACCCCAGCAACTGAAAAGAAAAGCTTCAGTGTAGAGCTTGGGAAGAAAAAAGTAGTAAAGGGAAAGGAATTCGAGATCTGTTATTGGTATTTGAATACGTTTATTGTGACAAGAATGCTGTTATAAATATTCATAAGCAAAGACCATCTTTTTTATCTAGGGATTATTAAAGATTCCAAATTGGAAGGATACATCTTTTGTAAAAACCTGCCACTGTTCCTGATTTGAGAATTAGCAGCTACTCTGAAATTTCTGCTAACATCATAAATGGTCACAGCACATGCCACTTGGTGTAAACCAGACTTTAAATTCTTTGACTTCCCGGTGGGCTGTCTCCCTCCACCACAACCTCCCTTTCCTCAGCCTTCTGAAGGGCCACCCTATCCTTTGTAGGCAACTCTAGACAGACTCTTGGGGGAGGGAAGAGTATAAGTTGATGAGAGCATCAGCTACAGTTATTCTCAAGTCCAGTACAGAACAGTTTTCACTGCTTGATAGTAAGCAGCACTGAGGGTGATTTTAGTTGACATTCTTTTGAACTCTTTCAACTCCACCTCGACAGGTAATCCATAGATAATGCAGAAAAGAGGTTGTGGGAGGGGTACTTTTTCAATATTTTATTGTATTTTCTTAAATATCCTTTCTGGAACTTTCAGGAACAAAACATAAAAAAATTATATACTTTATTACAAATGGTAAACTCAGAGTGCTCCAAATCTCTTATTTACAGACAACACTGGGCAGGACACCCAAACAAACAAACATGAAATAACTTACAAAGGCATGAAGCTGTTTATTGACAGTAATCAGCTTTCATCAAATTAAAAAATATATATATGTACATACACAGTTAAGGAAAGCAGGCCAGAAAAGAGTTCATCTGCAGGCTCAGCCTCGCTCTCACAAACTCCCTCCCGCCTCCCCTCCCCCAACCCCCCCCTTTGTGTTCTTAAGGAGCACTACAGAAGCAATCTACAGTCTCTATTGCAGTTTGTAACCCCTCCCCCTCCCCCCTTTAATACTGAATGAGATCGAATGTTAGGTCCATGCAGTTCTTGGTCAATGTTAAAGAAAAGTCTATAACGTTCTGTTCGCGCGGGGACAGCCCGTCCGCAAAGCGGCGCAGCCCGCAGGCAGCCGCTCCCTGGCCCCACGCCAAGGGAGGGCGCGCCAAGTCCTTCCCACTCGTGCACACTGGGGGCGCCGTCAGGACGCCGCCCAGTCCAACTTGGATACCCTTGGCTTTAGTCCTTGGACACTTCTTTTCTCTCTCTTTCTCTCTCTCAACTTGTCAAGTTCTCAAGTCTGTCTCTCTGTGTGATTATTTTTTTTTTCTCTGTTGCCCCTCAGCCCCCGACAGTCTCTCCTCAAAACGTTTGCAACTGCTGCGTTAGCATGAGTTGGCACCCACTGTTAACGTGGTTCATGACTTTCTGTTTAAGCTGTGCCACCTGTTCCCTGAGCATGTTGGCCGTGGACGCCAGCTCCGAGTTCTGCGCTTTCAAGGTTTTCACTTTTTCCTCCAGCCGGGCGATCCTCTCCAGCTTCCTTTTCCGGCACTTGGAGGCGGCGATGCGGTTCCTCATGCGCTTCCTCTCCGCCTTGATCCTCTCCTGCGACTCCATGTCGATGGGGGACAGGGGCGGCGTTTCCCCGGGCATCTCGGGCACCGTCTGCGGCTCCTCCTTCAGGGCTTGCAGCCGCGGGTGCTGCACGGGGATCTGCTGGGGCAGGTGGTGCGGCGGCTGCGGGGGCTGCTGCTGCTGCTGGGGCTGCGCGGGAAAGGACAGGCCGGCCGCGCCGTAGGAGGGCGCCCCGCCGCCGCCGCTCAGAGCGCCCGGGTTGAAGTTGCTGAGGTTGGCGTAGACCGGCGGCTCGCTGTGCAGGCTGGCGCCGAAGCCGCCGCCGCCGCCCGCCGCCGAGGCCGCCGCCGAGGCCACCGCCGGAGCCACCATGCCCGCCCCGCTGACCGGCTGCGCCGCGGACGTGACGCTGGGCAGCGTGTTCTGGCTGTGCAGTTCGGCCAGGGCGCGCACGAAACCCTCGGCGAAGCCCTCCTGCTCATCTGTCACGTTCTTGGGGCACAGGAACTGCGTGGGGGTCGGCGTGGTGGTGATGTGCCCGTTGCTGGACTGGATTATCAGGCGCTCCAGCTCGGGCGACGCCAGCTTGAGCAGCCCCACGTCGGGCGAGGTGAGGAGGTCGGAGTTCTTGGCCCGGAGGTGCGGCTTCAGGCTGCCCACCGGGTCGGCCAGGTTCAGGGTCATGCTCTGTTTCAGGATCTTGGGGTTACTGTAGCCGTAGGCGCCGCTCTCGGACTGGAGGAACGAGGCGTTGAGGGCATCGTCGTAGAAGGTCGTTTCCATCTTTGCAGTCATAGAACAGTCCGTCACTTCACGTGGGGTTAGTTTGGGCTGCGCGCAGAAGTTTCGGGGCCGCAACAGCGCGCTGGCGAGCGGGGGACACCCCTCCCGGGGCCCTGGGCAAGGAAAGTTCCTCGAGGGGCGCGCGCACCCGCCGGCTGTCCTCCCCCCTGCGCCCTGCTCACCAGCTCGCTCCCAGGTGCTCAGGGTTCGGACGCCGCCAGCGCTCTTACTTGTCAGCTCGCGCGCGCTGCCCGGCTTTGAAAAGTCGCGGTCACTCCCGGAGCGCTCTCGGCGCAGCGGTAGCTGGGCGCCCGCAGACGAACACGCTTCCCGGCGACAGCGGCCCTCCGGGCGGCGGCAGGCAGCGCCGATCCCGCGGTGGCCGGCCGGCAGCGGGTGTCCGCCGCCCGGACTGCGACGACTGTCCCCTCCTCCGCGGCGAGGGGGAGGGGGCGCCGGGCAGCCGCGGCTCGCGCTCGCCCAAGTTCAGCAACCGGTGCGAGTGAAACTGGGCGCACGTCCCTCCTCGGGTGCCGCTCTCCGCCGCCTTTCCGTCTTCACCGCCGCCGCGGCAGCTTCAGGCGCAGGAAAGCTTTGCAAAAGTTCGCTCCGGGACTCGGGCCACTTGTCCCCTGTGCTGCTGGCCAGGAAAGTTCTTTGCCGCTGCAGCGGCTCTCTGGACTTCCCCGGAAAGACTGTCGCCGCTCTCCGCGCTGTCACCAGCTCCGGGGAAGCGGGGCTCTCCTCCTGGGGGCGGCTGGAGAAGGGGCTCTCCGGACGCTCCCCAAAACACCAGCCCGGGAGCCACAGGCGCTAGCTCTGGGCAGTTGGTGAGAAAATGGAAAAGAAAACCAGATGTGCAGCTCGGACTCTGCGGCCGTCTTGCCTGCCTGCCTGTGTCTGTCTGTCCGTCTGCCTGAGTCCGCGCACCTCCACTCCCGCCTCACGGCTTCAGCCACACTCAGTGCAACTCTGAGCCCTTATCCAGCCCGAGCTCAACACTTATCTGTGACCAGTCAACCCCTAAAAATAGCCCATGATGTCACCCCACGGCCTTCCCATTGGCTCGCGTCGCTCTCAAGGGGGCGGGCCCGCCCGTCGCCATGGAGACCCCACCCTAGAAGATTCTTCTCTCGACCCGCGGAGGCTCACGGGATGAGGTAATGCTCCGCTGCCCTCCTACAGTTGGGCCCTTTTTTCTCCTCCTCTCCCCCTCCCCCTCCCGCGCGACTCGCGCCCCGCTCTTCCCTCTCCCCTCCCCGGCGCGTCTTTCCCGGCCCGCCCGGTGCATTGTGGGCTGACGTCTTGGGGTTTGACTGTCTAGTGACGGTGGCTGCCGAGAGCCGGGCGGACGCGGGCTCCCGCAGCCTCGGACCGAAGCGGGCTCCGGTTCAGGGCTCGGGCGGGAATGCGGGAGATGCCGGCACCCGGAAGGCTCGGGACCCCGGCCAGGTGTCTGCGCTCAAGGACGCGGGGTGGGGGGAGGGCGTTTCCCCACTCGGGGGGCTTGTTGTCCTCCGCCGGCACGCCGCCTCCCCGCGGGGCCGGAGGCCGAGGGCCAGGCTCTGCGTCCCCCCCCGCACTTCCGGGGGGCGGGAGCACCGCCCTTAAGGTAGCTCTGTTCAGTCCCCTGTGGGGGCGAGTGAAAGTGGATTTAAGTTTAGGGGCGGTCTCGCGAGAGTGGGCCCCCCACGTTGAGGACGCTCCAAAGTTTTCTCCCGGTCAAGTTTACGAGCGACCGTCAGCGCTGCTGTCTGGCTGCGCCTGGAAGCCAAGTGATTTGCATTGCTCCAGACTGGGTGCTCAGCTAAGTTCGCGTTGCACCCCCATTGCCCTTTCCAAACCACTGGAAAAAGGTGCGAGGGCTCACAGTTTTCCCTCGATGGCGAAGTTTTTTTTTTAATAGGGGGTGGAATTGGGGGGCAATTCAGCGTTCAGTTCTGAACGAGCGTATAGGGAATCTGACACTTGGGGAACCCCGGTGATCCTCTACTACCCGCCCCCGCACAACATGCCACCAGACTTCAGACAGATAGACAGACAGACAGACACACACACACACACACACAGAGAGACACACAGACACACACACACACCCCGCTCCGGTCCTGATTTGCTTACAGGAAGACGGGAGCGTGAGACACTCGGCAAAAGTCACGCAGCAAGTGAGCGAGACAGGGATAGGACCAGGATTTAAAACCTCTCCGCTCCCAGCCCGGTGGTGGGCCCATATCCTGGGTAGCCTCTAGGAAGCGCTAGACACATGTAAGTGGTTCCTTTTCCGCGGTTGTTATTTTATTCTTCCTCCTACCCCGCACCCCTTAGGGACAAAAGTGTATGGAGGAAAGAATACCGAACTCGGGAGTCGTGGGTTCTCACGTGGCCAGAGCTGCCAGGCTGTGAAGTGAACAAATCGCCGAACTTCTCTGAGTGCCTTCAGATCTGCAAGTGGGGCCGGGGAGACCCACCCCACAGGGCTGAGATAGTGCGGCAGCATCGTCCGTCCCCAGGGCCAGGAGGCGGTCGCCTGACAGCCCCCTTCCCTGCCCTCCCGGGGGCTTCGCAGAGCCACGCCCCAGTGCCAGGATAGAAGTGTGACTTGTCGGGAGCAGGTGCACTTACCCCTGTGAGGAGCAGTGAGGGAGGAAGCCGGATGGAAAGGAGCGGACGTCCGCACTTTCCCGGGCCTGGGGCATGAAGTTGGACCTGCAGCCATTTACATTCTTAGGTTCTAATTCTGGCTTTTCAGCTTCTGAACTTTGGGGGATTCAGCCTTGGGTTTATAGCCCAGAGCTTTAGAATATTTGTGGCTTTGAGAGTTCAGATTCAATGGCCCAACAGCAGCTCATGTCAGGGAAATCTTGACAACCTTTCTTCACTCCTGTCATTCTCTCAGGCAGCAGAGGAAACCCGAGTGGCTCCTATAAGCCAGGCACTGGGCATGAGGTGAGGGCTTAGGGATACAGAGATGACAATTTCAGTTACTTTTCTTCAAGAGGGAACGTTCTCTGTTCTGTTGCCCTGACTCATTTTCTTTTGCGATCAGAGAGCTGATGTTCTTAATAATTTTTTATGTTAACAGTAGCAAAAATAAATTTCACTTATTAAACACTTACCACCAGCCAGGCATTCACCTGAGCAACTGAAATATGTCGCTTCTCCTTATACCCGTCTCAGCTGCATATGTTGTTATTTGGATTTAATATATGAGGAGCTAGGCCCAGAGAGGTTGGGTATCTTGCTCAGGTCGCACAGACAACAGGAAATTGACCTCGGGTCTGTGTAACATTCCGTTGTTATGCTTGTTATGTTTTGCTCTGGGAGACTCCTGTGTTAGCTGTCTGGTGGGGGGGAGGGGGATGGCACTTGGATAGTGCGGTAGAAGAAATTACCGTGCCTGATCCTCTGTAACTCCTTTCAGAGCCTCCTTTTAGAGCTCCTGTATTTAGAAACTTCGAGACTTAGAACTTTGTACAAATATATATATATCTTTTGCCTAAGGGTTCTGTGTGTTTCTCTCTGCCTTATGTGATTTAGTAGGCTTCTTGTCTCCTTATGTTGAGGAATAGCATATTTCATCCAAAAAGCAACAGATCTGTTCATGTTAACGCCCCTGCTTGGAAGCTTTCATGGCTTCCCCTTCTGACCAGGAAAGAATTCAGAGAGGCCTTTGCCTGAGAGAAGGGGTCTTTTACAGACCCATCCTATTCTCCTGCCTCATCTCTCACTCCCAGAGTCGGTCAGGAAAGGCCGGGCTCTGCTCCCCTAACAAACAAGCCGGACATGTCAGTGGCTTACCCCAGGGAAGTTTATTTCTCGTTCATGCTACGTGCCCCACTCTGGGTCTGCAGGGGACTTCTGCTCAGGGTGGACCCTCAAGGACTTGGGCTGAGGAAGGCTTCTTCTTGACATGTGCTTCCCGTTTCTATCTTGGCCGGGGGAGAGAAGGCAGCAAACCAACCATTCGCTGGCTCTCGAAGCATCCACCTGGAAGTGACACATTGTGTTCCTGCTTGGCCGTCGTTGGCCCAAGCAAGTCACGTGGCAATGCCCGACTTGAATCCAGCCGAGTGTCTGGAGGGGAGAGAGCCAGGAATGTTCGGGGAGCCACACTAATGATTCTAGCAGCCTCCTTTCTGTTCACCAAATGTCTGGCTTACTGTCTCTCCCTGCCCTGCCCACCCCAGGCAGAATTTCCTCATTTTTTTTCCTCGGGGGGTGGACAGTCCTAAAGATTTATCTAGTCACAATATGTCAAGCTCACTTCCCAGGTTCTGAGTGATTCGTAGTAGACTCTGTATCAGCTCCAGATGTGGCTCTTTTTCCTAAACACAAGGCATCTTCCCTGCGCACCGCCACAGACACCAGTCGGCTGAGCAGACATGTTGAGGACCAACCCCGTCAGCACCCCGTCGGACCCCGATTCTACCCCTTGCTCGTAGCTGCCCTACCCATGACTCTCTGTGACCTTGGGCTTTGCTCTTTGAGAAAGTCTTCCTTTTCTACATCTAAAGCAGGCATAAAAGCTTTTAAAATTAGCTTTTAAACATTAGGGGAGGTACAGAGCGATAGTAAGTCTCTAATACGGTCTCCTTTAATGCAGGCGGATGCGCTTTTGGCGGTACAAGTCTCACAGAAATGTAGTCTTCTTATCGGTTTGATTCCAGGCGTTCCCTGAGCTGACAGCCACAGCCAGCTCTTTCCTAGACACACTTCCTCGTTTTGCCGTATTTCTTTGCTTTCTCGCCCTCACGCCGGCTGCCGGCTGCTGTCTGTCTCTCTCCCTCATTCACTTCCCCTCGCTTCTCCTCTGCTCTCTCCTGACTTGGTTTTGTGTGCTTTAGGTTTACTGGGCTTTGGTGGGAGAGTGACACTTTCCCTCCCATTTTCAGAGCCAGTTGGTCCAATTGAAAGCATATCTGGGTAACATCTCAATTTATCTAGAGGTTATAACAATGGATTTGAGGCCGTACCCTTCACTTGATACATACCTCTAGGCTCATTTTACTTGGCCTTTGTTTTTTATTATTTTGCTGAAAACATGTCTTAATTTTATATTTTACTAGTTGAGAATGAGAAACAATAGTCTCTTCTAACCCTATAAATATCTCTGAATCTATAGATTGCCTCGACTCTCTTTCATTTCTGCTTACAAACTGGGCAGGCACATCTTCTGTGAGCCCGCTCATCTCCCTTTTGTAGTAAGTTTCCAAATGTATCCAACAGCCAACCACGCAAGCTACTAACATTTTGTTTTACACGTTTACAATCTCTTGCTTAATTCATTAGGTTCATCATATGCCTTCTACATTATTATAGGTGATCACCAAGTCGATTACCATCCTTTTAGCTTCTGATAACAGTGTTCTTAGTTATTGCCTTATAAATGAATGTTTTCTTTTGTTGTTGTTGTATTACTGCATGTTTCAGTGCTAATTTTTTAAAGTTTATTTATTTATTTTGAGAGATAGAAAGCGGGGAGAGTCAGATAGAGACTGAGAGAACGAATCTCAAGCAGGCTCCCTTGTCAGTGCACAGCCCAATGCAGGGCTGGAACCCATGAACCATAAGATCACGACCTGGGCCAAGATCAAGAGTCAGACACTTAACCTACTGAACCATCACCCCTAGATGCCAATTTTTACATCAGTAAGGATAGGCTACGTTTGCGACCATAGCAAACAATTCTAATGTCTCAGTGGCTTAACAAAAACACTTTATTTCTTGCTCATACTACATGTTCAAGGTCAGAGGGGCTCTGCTCAATGTACTCATTCAGAGTCTGAAGGAGGTTTCATCTTGATAAATGCTTTACATAATCATCCCACTCACCTCAACAGAGGGAAGGAAGCATGGTGAATTCCTATTGACAATGAAGTTTCCTCCTAGAAATGACACACATTGCTTGTAGGGACATACTATTGGTCAAAAACAAGTCACATGACAATGTCTTGCTTAAAGGGTACAAGAAAATGCGATCCTACTATGTGCCTGGAAGTCAAGAGCTGGAAAGGCACACTTCTGCAATAGGCTAGGTGATGTTGTGATGGCAATACAAAAATCTTACTGGATGACAACCAAAAAATATTTTTCATTCATAACTGCATGCCAGTTATGGGTTGGCTCTGTCTCTGCCTCTCACAATATCATCATCCCTCTAGGACCCTTTCTGAAGCATTGCTGATTGTCATGGCAAAGAGAAAAGAGCATGGGACTTAGAGCTTCTGCAAAGAGCAGTTCACATTGTCAAGCCTGATGTCAGTGGGACTGGGCGGCAAGTGTTTGCAAATAGCGATACAGTCTACCATACCCTGAACGATACTCAGCTACCCTGAACATTGTCAATTCCTCTGTTTTTTTTTTCTTTCTGTTTAATTTTGTCCTTAATCAAAATGCCACCTGGCAAACTCCTAATTACCCTTCAAGACTCTGCTCAAATTATTGCTCCCTCTGAAGTTTTCTGTTACCCCATCCCCCACCCTACCCTCAAGTAGTTATTATTTTCTTATTTTAAAAAAAATTTATTTTTGAGAGAGAGGGAGAGACAGAGTGCAAGCAGGGGAGGGGTAGAGAGAGAGAGAGACAGCATCTGAAGCAGGCTTCAGGCTCTAAGCTGTCAGCACAGAGCCCGATGCAGGGCTCAAACCCACAAACCACGAGATCATGACCTGAGCCGAAGTTGGAAGCTTAACTGACTGAGAAACTGAGGCGCCCTGCTATTATTTTCTTTAGCTCTCACCATACTTGACACATATCTGAAGCAGAGAATGTTTATCACATGTTCTCATAGATATCTTATCATATCCCCGACTCCAAATCCAGTAACTGTCTAATTTATTTTAAAAAAAAATTTTTTTTTTTCTAATTTGTTTTTGTGTCTCCAATGCTTCATGCCATGCCTGGCACACAGAAGGATAGAAGGTGCTCAATAAATGCTTGTTGATGGATTTTTTAAAATAGCCTTTTCTATCGTAGACTTAAGGGTGCATTTTAATAGTCAAATACAGGAGTACTTTGTTTTAATGCAGAAAAATTGGAACTCCCTTGCTGAAGCCTCTTTGAGTGTATCCTATTGCATTTGGAGAAAACCCAGCATTATTTACCTTGCCTGTAAGATCTCCCCTGATCTGGCCTAGGTCACCTCACCAATTATATTGTAGCCCCACTGGGTGTGACTGTATTTGTCAGGATAGCCTAGGTTATACTACAATTATAAAGTTCCAAATCTTGATGACTTAAGAAAAAAAAACCCAATTATTTCTTGTTCCTGCTCCATATCCATCAAGGGTTGGCAGGGACTCTCTGATCACATTGCCTTCTCTGGGACGCAGCCTAATGTAGCACCTACTTTCAGGAACATTACAGATCTCGTGGTAGAGGGAGAGCAAACTTTGAAGGGTCTTGGCTAGGCAGTTAAGCACCTTTGCCAGAGAATGTAACAAGTCACGTCTCACAATTCCGTTGGTTAGAACTAGTCTCATGGTCCCACCCAGCCACTAGGAGACCAGGAAGTGCAATCCTATTTGCCTGGAAGGCAGGGAGCTGAAAGCATTTGGTGACCAGCCCTAAAGACTCCCACAATGGTCTTCTTCAATTCCTCAAACAAGATAAACTGTCTCTTGCCTAAGAGCCTTTATATCAGCCTTCCTGCTTCTTCCCTATTCCTTGGTCAATTTCTATTTCCTTTGGATGTTAGCTTAAATAACACTTGAAAAGGCTTTCTTTCCTACTGCACCCTTCCTCCATTTAATTAGATTCCCCTCTTATACCTCTGAAGTCTGTTTTTTGTTTTTGTTTTTGTTAGTTTTATTTTCTTTTGATAGTGGTTGGGAACTCAGCAGTGTAATAACGTAACACTCTTTTCTTTCCCTCTTGAGTTCAGAACCAGCTGGAAGTTAGAGATAGAAATGAGATAAGTGGAGATCAAAGTGTCATTTTGATATAGGATAGATTGCAGGACATGCAGCCACAAGGCCACGGTGCTTGTTCTAATGCTTTACCTGGAATTAAACTTACCTTCTGGTCTCTGGCAAAGGGGGGCTCTTACAGGCCTCTTCCGAACAGTGAGGGTGTACGTCCTGTGGATGAATGAATGGCTTCTGCAAAAAGAGCGCAATGGTTGGGATGGGCGTGCTGGGTCTTTCTCTTGACGACAGCAGTGAGGTAACCCACACCTTTCCCGTGGGGAGGAAAGAAGGGATGGAGAAAATGGACGAGAAATTACTCTAGCAACTGTCCCCTCCTGGAAAGCCAAAGCCAAGGAAATGGAGATTTCGTTGTCTCAATCGAATTTACCTTAATTTATGAATTTACCATATTTCCCTGTGTAATGGCCTTTTTTGAGATCTGTTTTGCCCACCAGAGGCAGGATCAGCATATCTTTTGGTCTTCACTGTATCCACAGCATTTAGTATGGCTCTTGGCACATAGTGGTGGGTGCTCATTAAATCTTGGTTACACATGTTACACATCAAATCCCCTGTGAAGTCCTTCTTTTGGATCAAATCTCCCTACAATTTTTTCCTGTTTGCTTGAGACTGCTTTCCAATTTTGGAATTTTCCATTCTCTTCCTCACCCTCTACCTGCTTTTTTTTTTTTCTTTTTCTTTCCCAGGTTGCCAGCTTGGATGTATGCATTCACAACACAACTGGAGTAAAGAGATAGAAATGAAAACCCTGAAATACAAGTAAGTGAACTGAGTCACTGGAGAGTATGCATGGGCTAGGTTTTAGTCAAGGAAGGGCTCCTGGGCAGCCCAGTTGGTTGAGCATCTGACTGTGGCTCAGGTCATGATCTCATGATCTGTGGGTTAAGCTCTTCATCGGGCTCTGTGCTGACAGCTCAGACCCTGGAGGCTGCTTCGGATTCTGAGTCTCCCTCTCTCTCTGCCCCTCCCCTGTATGTACACATTTTCTCTCTCTCAAAAACAAATAAATGTTGAAAAAATAGGTTTTTGGGGAGCCGGTGTGGCTCAGTCAGTTGAGCATCCAATGTCAGTTCAGGTCAGAACCTCATGGTTTGTGAGTTTGAGCCCCGCATCGGGCTCTCTGCTGTCAGTGCAGAGTCTGCTTCAGTTCCTCTGTCCCCCTCACACTCTGCCCCTTTTCCACTTGTGTTCTCTCTCTTTCTCTCAGAAATAAATGAACTTAAAAAATAGGTTTTGGTTAAAGAGGAATAGGTCACCTTCACCTTCACCCGAGGGTGATGTCTTGGCACTCAGGACTTCCACACAACTTCTGAGATCATAAAGGGGAACTCCTCTTGAGGTCATGCCCCCTTGCCCAGTGCAGGAATCCCTCTGGTGGTGTCATTACTACTTATGAACTTCCAGTGATTCTCAGAGCTGGGAAGGGGTCATTCTGCTGAGTGCTGCTGGCTGGACCCCCCCGGGAACCCTGGGGACCTGAAATTGTGGCATGCAGCTTTGGCCAGCCAGATCTCAGAGAAGGTCAGTCAAATGGCAAGAAGCCTGAAACCAGGTTCCATGGAGAAGAAATAAAGGAACTTGGGGGAAAAGTAAGCAACTGTGAGAGCACATAGAGAGGTCTTCAAGTAGTTGTGCAGATATTACATGGGAGAGTCGACCTGCTCGGTAGGTTTTGAGGTCACAGCGAGGGTAATGTTTAGATGTTAGAGAGGAAAACACTGCAATATTTAAGGAAGACATTTCTGAAGTCATGATTTTGTATGAATGCGAAAGTTGCCTTAACTGTAGCTGAAGGCCATTCATTCAATACATAGTTGTTCTCTTCTCTGTGCCAGACACTATGCTGCCTTAGTTCATGATCCTTCCTAGTGAGCTCGTAGTAACGTGCAGTAATCATCACTTCATTTTGAAAGTTCATAAAAACCATCTTTAAATATTCTCTTTTAGAATTTATCTGGGGATGACGTCCAGCATTTGTGGTTTATCAATTCTGGAATGGACCCTTTATGATTCTCAAAATCTGAAAATCTGAGATCATGTTTTCTCATGTGGAATGTTAGTTAGAAGATGGACATTTGATAGCAAGACACAGTGTTTTCAGTATCTATAAACCAAAGTTCCCTGTCCCTGGGGTCACTTAAGACTAGAGACTCGCTGTGCTCTAACGTACAACAAATGTTTGTGGCAGAAAAACTGCAACGTGTCCACGAAACCCCTTTCCCTCTTATGTGTACCGCTGAGCTACATTTCCTGGCCTCCATTGTGATCAGGTGTGGCCATGTGGCTGAGTTGTAGCCAATACAGAGGGGGTGAATGTAACGTGTGAGAGCTACAGGCCTGGCTCCTAAAACCATCTTCCCCCAAGTGTAAGGGACATAAGGAAGGACAGAGCCACAGATGGAAGGAGCCTGGGTCTCTGAATGATCACATGGAAGATTGCCCACGGACCAGGAAAGTTTGCAGTGGGCTTTGCCTGAATGGGAAGTCAACTTTTTTTGTGTCGAACCGCCAGGGTTTGGGAGCATATATGTTAACGTGGCCAGTGTCTTCTTTTTATTCTAACTGGTGCTGCAGGGTACTGTCAGTGAGGGCATAAATGTGGAACTGAGGTTACGGATTTTTTCTGCCTTTTCCTTTTTGAAGAGAATTAATGGGGGAGACAGAAGTAAAGGACCTAGCACTTAATTATGAACTGATGCTTCCTGTTGGTAATGTTTTCTTCCCCCATATAATTTATAAACTTCATGAAGCATGTGACCTTGTGCTATATCCTCTTCCATTTTAATCTTTCACCGGATGTTTATTGAGAAGTCCAGGTGCCTGGCGGATTTCAGAAGAAGTATAGGTAGCACATTTTGTTAATTGCGTTATTCACTTATTTAACTATTGTGGATCGTTTTCTATGGGCTGGCCACTGGTAAACACTGAGGAACAAAAGCTATAGTACCTGCCTACAAGTTGGGGTATTGCAAGGAAAATAAAATAGATAATAAGGAGGCAAGACTAGTTGAGTATGATGATGCTGTGAGGAAGAAGGCTGGGATGTTCTGGGTGCTTAAAGAAAGGACATCTGACAAGGGTAGTGGCCAGAGAACTGTGCTCTAAGGAGGTGATGAATACATTGAAACATGAAAGATGAGTAGGAGTAGCCAGAAGAAGAGCTGGTGGAGAGAGAAAGAGTGTTCTAGAACGAGGGAATGCATGAACAAATGTCTGTCTGTGAGGCAAGACTATGGTGCATGCTTGGAGGGACCACAAGGTAAACTGGAAAGGAAGACTGGGAGAGGATGAGCATGATAGGAAGGGCTTGTAATAAATGTATGTGCACACTTAATAAATGCATACAGAAGGCCTTGCACTAAAATGTGTATGCATTTACCTAGGAGGAAATATGGCTGATTAACCATCAAGGTATCAACAGTTGCGGTATTTGGGTAATTTCTGTTTTTCCTCCTCATGTTTTTCTTTTTGTTTCAAACCTTTCTGCAATCAACATGTATTACATGTAATAAAAAATAAGAAATAAGTGTTTATTTCTGATTAGTTGTGACTGCACCTGCTGTCCCTCATTGGATCCTCATAGTAGTTCCTCTGAGCAAACGGAGGCCCAGAGATGATATCCCATGAAGCTGGGATTAGCTCTCCTAAGGTTCCATTCAGTCTGCTTTCTCTCCCTTGCACCTGCCTTCCCTGCAGTTTTCTAAGTAGTGATGATGGCTTTTCTCGGAACTGCTGACATTAGTGCATGTTGCGTGTTTCTGTGCATGTAGTTTGCGACCTGGAGAAAATGGGTCAACGTTCTGATGTTCCTGACCTACCTAAGAGCCTCCCCACATAAAAAGGATGTCCTCAATCTACAGGACTACATCATTAGACTTGCTTTTTCTGTGATACCATCATGTCCTTTGCCTAGTGATCTGGCATTAGGGGGAGAGGGCTACTGATAACTTTTTTTAAGTGATGGTAGGAAGGGGATTGTTTCCCATTATTCTTTCAACCCACATCTTGATTGCCTGGCATGTTGCTTGGCCAAACCAGTGGATGGTGAATACCTACCATGAACACCCAAACACTTGAAAGTCTTAAAACACTGTATTTACATTCTCTAAATTATGTTATGATGACAATCACCTCCCAGATCTGAGTCTTAAAACAAATGAGTTTATTTCATGTGCCTGTTACATTTCCATCTTGATTTAAGCCTGAGCTCTTTCTTTGAAACTCAGGCTGAAGTAGCAGCTCCCTGTCTGAAATATTGCTGCTGTGTGTCACAGGGAAGAGAGAGAGAGAGGGAGCACCAGGAGATAGC
Organism: Proteles cristata cristata; assembly: GCA_017311185.1. Classification (NCBI taxonomy): domain Eukaryota; kingdom Metazoa; phylum Chordata; class Mammalia; order Carnivora; family Hyaenidae; genus Proteles; species Proteles cristata. The sequence continues at coordinate 1,790,361 of JAESUZ010003875.1, forward strand.
TCTTAAAAGATTTGCTCACCTGTCACTTATGCTCACCTCTGGTTGGCCAGAGGGTGTCCCTGGGCTTGACCCGGAGGAGCAGCAAAGATCTTGACAAACGCCTCAGCTCTATGAGTGTCAGTTTCTTTATCTACAAGTAGAAATAGGGAAAAAATATATTATGGTATATTTAAACCATGGAATATCATGTAGCTAATTTAAAAAATGAGTTAATTGCTTTAAAAAGATGAGTTGACCTGGAGAAAAATCCACGAATCCACATCACACGAAGAAAGCAAGTCAAGTAATGTGCATAGGATGGTCTCCTTCTTGCATAAATTCAAAAAACCCTATATCTGAGTATATTTCTTTGCATGAGAATATTAGTAACAACAGCCAATGTAGGATGAGTGCCTACATCAAATGCCCATCACTGTGCTCAGTGCTCTTCACATGCATTTGCTCATTTAATCCTTCGAAAATCCAGAGAAAGGAGTAGAAAGTTATGTATCAAATGGTTATTGCCAGCTGTCTTCTTTGAGGATGGGATTAAAGAGTCTGCACTTACTTTTTTTAAATATATGACTTCTGTAAAGTTTTACTCATCACCATAGGTGGATCAATCAGCGTCTGTCACGAAACAAACCACAACAAAATCAGAGTGCTCTGCAAGGTTCAGTATAGTTTTTCCTGCATATTCGTCTGCAGGTCAGCTGAGGTGGCGTATGCTTCCGAAGGTCCCATTCAGTAGTCTCTTCTCTCCATTGCATGTGCCTCGCCTGCAGTGTTCTGAGTAGTGATGGTGGCTTTTTCTGGAACTGATGATTATAGTGTCCGGCTGTTTGTGTTCATGTATACCCTGAAGAAATAGCGTTGGGGTCCAATGCAGTTCCACTTTATGTGTCCCATTCTGGAACCCATCCTAGAGAGGCAGAATCTATCAGGGATCTAGGCAGGGGTTGGGGCAAATAGAACCACAGGAAGATTTTTAAGGTCTAGGCTCAGACCCGCTATCTTCTCGTTTTTGCCTATCTATTCGCTGAAGCAAGTCATGTGGTCAAGTCCAATATCAGTGGAGCTGGGAGGTCGTGGAGCTTGTGAAAGGAGATAATGAATGTTTGCTGTGTAGCCATCTACGACAATCAACATTCATTGCTTTGTTAGGTATAAGAATAACAATAAAGGGAGGAAAAGAATACCTAGCTGGGAAAGTTTAAGTTGTGTTCAGTATGTTACAAAGTTACATTAAACATGTCTTAAAAATAAGAACTCCATGTTTATCATTATAATGAGCATAGTCCATATGAACATAGGCATTTAATGAACCAGGGTACTCATTGCCTAGAAGGGCTGGTTGGCATTTATACCAGCTTGGCGTATGCAGCCTGTGGTGTGTGCGGTGTGACAGTCTAAGCATAATTCAGAGACTTTAATGGTCCCCTGTGTGCACTCCTGCTATTGTATGGTCATCTGCAGTCCGACGAGCTTAAGTCATGAAATCACCAATTCTTGGAGCAGGAAGGGCTCTAGTGTCCATGGCAGGCTTCTAACTTACATGGACAGCTGCTTTCCCCAGTGGTAGTTATTCTCGATCGGGCGTGTCTCACGTTGCTGGAAGGTAGTTATGGAAATCAAACTTCCTTCATTTAGCTAGTGGGAACAGTGAGCCCCCAGCTGTCAACTTATGCAAGTGACACATTAAATGAGTGGCTAAGATGAGATTGAAATGCAGGTGTCTAGAGGAGGCCTAGGGCTTTTTACTCTTCTTTCTGTGTAATGTAAGCATCAAGTGAGTGGATCATTCCGGAATATTCACCAAGCCCTGAAACTTCCATTACTCTCTTTAAAATAATATAGTGTCTTCTTTTTCTACCGCTTCCTCTGTGTTAGGAGAACCCAAGCACTTCTTCGACCAATGACCTCTGAGTCCTGCGAAGAAAACCCCAACTGGTATAGACACTGGAATAAAGAGCACCATGTTAAATTCCTGAACACACTGGCCAGGGAATCACGCCTATTTTCATTTCCTTTCTATTCGAGGTAATTTAGAAAATATCTGCTGATCTAGCTCAGGGGAATCAATTGCACAAGGAAAATGTTTTATTAAGGGCCTTGTTAGGATTAAAAGCTGTGTTCCTCAAATTTCAGTGATTTACCCATCACTTTTTCCATTTTGCTATATCCACATACAGATCTTAATACTTTTCCTTTAAAGAGATTTACTTTCTTAAAACTTAAAGATATTTTTATGGGAGACAATGTATTACAAATGTAAACCGATAACAAATATCGCTGGCCATAAGCATTTAGACCTTTGTAAAATTATAAAAAAATAAATATATAGTCTTTAAAATAAACAGATTTATCCTTATACCACTGAACGTATTCTCTTATTCTACAGGAGGTAGGCATTCTCCACCAATCTAGTGGAAAAGTATGGGCTTCGGAATCAAGAAGTCTTGGGTTAAAATCTCAGTACATTTCCTTTCCAAGCAGTATAATCTTGTGCAATTTCCTTAAATTTTTGAACATCAATTTTTCATGTATAAAATGGAAAAAAGACAGCTCATAACATGTACGTCTCTGTGTGCCTGTTTGATGTGTGTACGTGTGTTCAGAAAACATTGGGTATCATTCCTGACTTATAGTAGGAGTTCAAAAAATGTAGCTACCTTCTTCTTTCTCTCATTTATTTTTTCAAAATGGCTTTCATGGACCATATTGTTAGATAGATGAATGATCTGTTGGAGGTATTAATTGTTCCTTGAATAACTTACTGATCAATTGTTTACCATATTGCTAGGAAATATGCTAACTGTTGTGGGTACAGTGAAAACTGGGTAAATGGACTCAAAGGCTTTTGGATTCAAGTCTTGTTTCATAGCCTTTGGATGAGTCACTTAACATCTCTGGGCCTCAGTTTCCTCATCTGCCACTTAGGCAGATGGGAAAGCCTTTGGTGCATTAATACAGGCATTTCTGCTCTAATGTGACATGTATGTTCCTGAAAAGCTTTGCGTTCTGCAAAGTTGTATATTAAAAATAACAGAACTTTTGGTAAAAATAGGCTTGAGGCTGTCAGTGATAATCTGTACAATATTGTAGCCACAATGCTAAGATAAAACTCTAAATATCCTAATGGAAATAATAGTGCTAAAAAGACCTGTTAAATTTTGACTAAATAAATAAATATATACACACATACATTATAACAAATATAGGACTTGACCTTAAAACTGGTGAAGGTTAGGGGTGCCTGGGGTGGCTCAGTTGGTTAAGCATTCAACTTTGGCTCAGGTCATGATCTTGTGGTCCGTGAGTTTGAGCCCTGCATTGGGCTCTGTGCTGATAGTTCAGAGCCTGGAAACTGCTTCAGATACCAGGTCTCCCTCTGTCTCTACCCCTTCCCCTCTTGAGCTTTGTTTCTCTCTCTCTCTTTCTCTCTCTCAAAAATAGATAAACAGTCAAAATTTTTAAAAAATGGTGAAGGTTGCTTGATGGAAGGCATAAGGGAGAGAGGAGGCTGCTGAGTTAGGGAGATGTGGGCAGATACTTAAAGACAGGGGCACACCGTGCAATTAGCTCTTTTAAGAAAGAGGATGTGGGCGAACAGCCCAGTGGGAGGCTGGAAGGTGAAAGGGCATTACACCCAGGCACCCCGGGCTCTGTATGCATGTCCCTGTGTGGTACAGTGGTTTCTGCTCCACTGGTGTTCCTCAGTGAAACAGAACCATTGTGAAATAAGGTGGCTTGCTTATTACACTGTTGTCATTCCTCTGGGGTGAGCAGTCTCAGCTTCTCTTCACGTCACATGTGTCACAGAATCATGGAGTAGAGCGGGGCTGCCCACATACACTGATGTGGAGGGCGAGGGGTGCAGTTCTTTACGAAGAGTCTGCCCCAGTCCTAGGCTTCACGAGCTGAGCAAGCAGAGACCTCCAGAGGTCCAGAGACTCTCCCCCTGTGCCTCCTTCCCTCCCTTCATGGTCTGACGGGTCCACTTCCCCTCCTCTCCTCGGTTCCAGGCTTGCTCTTCCTCACTAGCCTGTGACCCCTTGAGAGAGGGCTCTGTCATGTTCACTGCTGTGGGGCGCTGAAGCGGAATGGTTGCATTACAGCTGAACCCTTTTTCATAGGGCAGGGAAGGGCCCTGGTCCCGGACTTCCCTCAGAACCAATGGACACCTTGAGATGAGGATGGAGGCCAGGACAGGACCAGTGTCTCGTTCAGCTCTGTCTCCAGCATCTCTGTTGCTTGGTGGGGACTCCTCAGTGGGTCCTGGCCCTACTTTACCCAAAGAAGAGCATGGAGGGGCTAGTGGCTTATCTTCCTCCTCAGCGCACTCCTCCTTGCTCCCTCACCCCTCCTTTCTTTTTATTCTTTCCACAAATATTGAGTGAGGCCCTATCCCATACCACACATAGACAAAGTCCTGGGAATGAAGCGGTGGGCAGAAAAGACATGGAGTCTGCCCTCATGGTGTTTCTATATCGCCTAGAGGTGAAGCACTTAAGCTCTGGAACCAGATCGTCTGGGAGCTGATGTTGGGCTCTGTCCTTTACACACTATATGAATTCGGCCAGACTCCTCTCTGAACCTTCGTTTCCTCATCTGTAAAATAAGGCTCATAACAGAACCTATTTCATAGGGTTGTTATGAATATTAGATGAATTGATGAGTACCTGCCCTAGTAAGCACCCAATGAGCATTAACTGTAATACCAGTATTATAGTTGCTCTATATAGATAATAAATAAATATGAAATCACAGTAAGCAGTAAGTGTTATGAGTGAAAAAAAAAAAAAAAACCAAATGAGGTAGGAATTGCCTATAACCTGGAACTATGTTTTCCCTGGGGTGTAGCTAATAGAGTATGTGAATGTTACCTGATGGGGAAGTTGAGAGATAATTGAGCTATTGACCTGGAAGATCTCTATATACTTCTGGGTTTAAAGAAGAAAAACAGGGATCTTCTTAAAGAGGATGATCAGAAAGGGCCTCTCTAAAGAGGGGCTACAGCATAAGCGATGTAAAAGCTGACGCTGGGAAAGGAGGGTGGTTTGGGAAATGCATTCCTGGCAGAGGAAAGAGCCATCACCAATGATCAGGTATTGAGGACTTTCTCTACGGGCTCTGCACTGGGTCAGTTTTGTTAAAAGATCTTCCGTTCTCCATTGGTCAGTTAACACGTCTACAGTATGGGGAGCTCTCAGATGTGGCTTTTAAGCACGGGAGCCTGGACACTGGTATCATCCACATCCCAAAGATTCTAGAACTCCATGCCTTTCCAGACTCTGTAGCTCCTTCTACACTGCCACGTCTGTTGGGCGGTTGTTTTAGTTCTCGGGTTACACTTGAGCAAAACACAGAAAGGAAACATAATGAACATGGATTTCTAGGTGCCACATTCCAAATTCCAGTGCTCACTTCAGCAGCACATATACAAAAATCGGGGCAGTACAGAGAAGATTAGCACAGCCCCGCTGCAAGATGACACACAAATTTGGAAGCATTCCATGTTATAAATAAATAGTTAATAGATAGGTAGATAAATAATTCACTCCCAGTCCCTAAGTTTTAATCAGTACGTGTGACCAGCCACGTACAGTTTGGGTAACCTTGGTCACGCCATCTCATTTGCCTATTCATTCACGAATCCTCATTCAGTGAATACCGATTGAGCAAGAAGTATGTGCTAGATTGACAGGCTAGATGGGTCATTCGGGGCCTCAGCTTCTCCACCAATAGCACGAAGGCCTGGGCCGGACCATTGCTTTTCAACTATAGTGTTGACTCTCAACCTCCACTTTATTAAACAAATCAGAGTGGGTTCAAGGTTATTCCTTTGATAGCTTCAGCCTACTCCCTGGTCTACTGAAAAGCTTTCTTTAGAGGGAGAGAAAACAGTGGCGTGACAGCGAGCAGCTGGAAATGCTTATTATTATTACCCAGAAATTGTTTTCTCTGCCTAGACTGTTAGGATATGTGAGCCTCACCTGTCTCCAAGACGCCATGGAAAGGATTGAATGAAGTACAGAACTGGGTGCTCTGTGAGGCTCTTCCTAGTTTTGATATTCTCTGAGACCTGTGATTAGTTCTCTTTTGTTCTTTGGCTCTTTCATTTAACACCATTTCATATGCATGTTTCCAAGAAGCCATGTGGTCCTCTGCCATGTCTGTCTCAGGGACTGTACTTCAGTTTTGCTGAGTGGTTTCCCTATAAATCCCTCCCTCTTGATTCAGTCTACAGACCTTTTCAGAACCTTCATTTTAACGAATCCTAATTGTATGTGTGTGTGTCCCTGCGCTCAAGGTCTTTATCCCTGGTAGCAACAGGCACTTAGGAGCTGTTGGACAAATTAGTGAATTCTTAACGATTATCAAGACCCTCCCCATATATTTACATACAGGTTATGACCCTTGGATTATTTGATATCTTGTTGAGGGTATGAATTCTTAGCACAGAATATAATATAGATACAGAGACATAAGCAGGCTTTGTGCTTTATTACCAACTGCCAGATTGCCTTGGTGCTTTTGTTCTCTGCCAAGTGGTGGCATTGCTAATACTTGTGGTGATTATTTAGAACATTATCTTTAATGACCAAATCAAGGAGTACTTTCCCTCCAGTTTGATTCGAGGTGTCCATATGCTTTCCATTCCAAACGCCAGCAGTTTCCCTAAAGCTGGTGAGATCAGTGTTGCACTCTTTGACTTTAGCCAGAGAAAAAGAACCGGGCTCTTCCAGCTCCAGGTACCAGCAATGTTCGTGTCCATCCTTTTGCCAGTTCAACACCAGCCAGGTTTGGAGTTTTCCATGGTGATGACGATGATGATGGAGAGAACTGTAACAACCCTGTGAAAATATTATTAACCCTGTATTACAGATGAGGAAACTAAGGCTTGCCTGTGGTCACACAGCTAGGAATTAGCAAAGACAGGATTGACTTCTGGTTCCCTCTGACTCAAAGCCTGTCTCTTTCCACTAAACCGTACTACACTGCTCCCCAAGTGGACGTTCAAGGTCAGGAGCCTCATGGGACCAGCAGGTCTGTCAAGTTCTGCAGGACTGAGCTGTTTATCGTTGCAGAGGACACTCATCACTGCACTAATTACATTAATTGCTGCCCACTCTGGGGCTAGGTGGGTGGCTTAACAATACCTGGCAACGCGGTAATGATGCCTGGGCCTGCCTTTCTGCATGAAAACATCTGACTGCTTCCCCCTTCCCCTCCTCTTTTAAACTCCTTCCCTTGGTGGCCAAAGATAGTAATTATAGGTTCTATTGGTTGGGAGTTAGTGACTCTCTACCTTGTAGGGGAAAGGTCAAGACTCCGACCTTTGCCCTCCATCAACATCAGCTGTGTGCTTGACATTTTATTTAAGGAACCTTTTATAATCCTTGTGATAGCTCAGAAGTAGGTATTATATTCCTTGTTTGGTTTATAGGAGAACCCAGTCACCTTTTAGGGATCACATAGCTGGGAAGGACTGGAAACGGGCTTAGAACTCAGGACTGTTGGAGGATAGACTTAGCTTCCACATATTTCCCTATGTCAGAGCACTTCTCAACAGGAGACTTTTTCCTCCTTTTGTTTGGAATTGAATTACCAGTATATTTGAGTCTGCATTTCCAGAGAAGCAGGGCCCCAGGGACTGGTGTTTTGAGGAGTCCTCTAGAGCTAAGTGATGAATATTTGACATTTCAACCTTCCAACTATCACTCTTTCCCTGAGCTTCTCAAGGAAATGTTAACACAGTGTTCCAGTTGGCTCTTCAAGAAGTAATTTGGAGACTACATCCTCGTACTTCTTGGGAATGGACAAGATGGCTTTGGCAGTTCATTATAATTGGGCAATTGACTTAACTTCCTCAGAGACCCAGATAACAGAGGTTAATTTAGGAAACAATTGACTTTGGAATGTTGTCTATGCCTGCACTTTATGGGTGTGTCCATATCTATATATATATATGTATACATGTCGATAAATGTATGTGTGTCTGGTCTGTGTATGTGTGTTCATGAAGAAGTCTTGGAGTACTGGTGGGCATAGATGACTTGGTTCTTTTCTTACCTATCATCTATCTGTAAATGAAGTTTAACAATATGTTTTACTGAAATTCAAAACCATTGTGTTCTGTAACGACACAGAGTCGTGATTAAGATATGAGAGGGTAGACCACGGTTTGCATCTTGGCTTTGCCACCTCCCGGCTGTTGTGAATCGGACAAGTCACTTAACCTCTCTGGGCATTAGTTTTCTCATTTCTAAAAAGAGGAATAATAACAGTTCTGACCTCATGGGGCTGTGTAAGTCAGGGAAGGGTTTGAGGGCAGGGACTCTGTCCATAATTTTCTCTTCAGCCAGCCAGAATGAGGTTTGGAAAGACCAGGCTTTGGTCTTAGACATCCTGTCGACTCTGATTCCAGCACTCCCATATTGGCTGTGTGACCTTGGAGAAATCACTTACCTTTTCTGGGCCTCAGATTCCTCCTCTGAGTACAGGCTCATTATTCCTACCTCGAATGATTATTATAAGATGAAGTGGGACATATGAAGATCTAGTACAGAGAGTAGCACATAGGAGGTATCCATTTCCCATTTGCCTATGCCAGAGTCTGACATTCAATAATTGATGACCGAGTTCTTGTTTGATAGGTAACATCCTTCCCTTTCACACTCCATTAAAATATTTTTTTTAATGTTTATTTATTTTTGAAGGACAGAGAGACAGAGTGTGAGCAGGGGAGGGGCAGAGAGAGAGGGAGACACAGAATCCAAAGCAGGCTCCAGGCTCTGAGTGGTCAGCACAGAGCTTGATGCGGGGCTTGAACTCACAAACCACGAGATCATGACCTGAGCTGAAGTTGGACTCAGGGCCTCCATTCAGGACTATCTGTCCCCTGGACGATTACAGCAGCCTTCTTCCTGGCCTCTTTGCCTCCATCTGGCCCGCTGTTGTTTATCTTTCCATAACCTGCACAGACCTTGCCGCCGTTCTGTGCCACCTCCTCCAGTAGCTCCTCATCATACCCAGAGCAGTCTGGGGCTCTCACCATGGCCTGTCCCGGGATATTCTTGGACCTGGCTTCCTCATGCCCTATCTCAATTCCCCCTGCTCCAGCCTCGAAGGTCTCCTAGCCGTTACTGGAACTTTTCAAGCACATTTTACCTTTGGGTCTTTTATTCCTGCAGTTCCCTCCCCTGCAAGCATCTGTAGATTTCTCTCTCACTTCATCTGGCCTCCGCCCACATGTCCCGTTATCAGAAAGGCCCTCCTTGATCACCTGCATGAAATGGCACCCCCAGCCTCTCTCACTTCCCCACTGCATTTTCCTTCTTGCTTCCCAGTGAAATACTACATATTTATGTATTTACTTTTTATTGTCTCTCTCTCTCCCTAGTAGAATGAGAGCTTTACCAGAATGGATTTTGTTTTGTTCCCCCCCTTTTTCTAGTTTTTAAAATTGTATTATAGTTGACATATGATGTTATATTAGTTTCAGGTGTATAACATAGTGAGTCTACAATTATATACATTATGAAATGTTCAGGGGCCCGTGGGTGGCTCGGTCAGTTAAGCATCTGACTCTTGGTTTCAGCTCAGGTCATGATCTCACGGTTCGTGAGTTCGAGCCCCACATTGGGCTCCTCACTGACAGGGCAGAGCCTGCTTGGCCCTCTCTCTCTCTCTCCCTCTCTCTCTGCCCCCACCTCTCTCTCACAATAAATAAATTAACTTAAAAAAAAAAAGGAAATGTTCACTGCGATCGATGAGTGTAGTTACCACCTGTCACCTACCCTATGGTGTCATTACAATAGGATTGTTTTCCACTGTGTCCCCAGAGCCCAAAATACAGTAAGTGCTCAGGAAAGAGTTGCTGAGTACAGGAATGTGTGTGACCTCTCCCTGAAATGTCAGGGAAGAGGCTGCATCAATGCTACAGGTGACGCCAGGCCTGGAGGGCTCCTTGACCATCATTTATCTTCCCTAGACTGAAGTGATGAGCATTGAGAAGGAGAATTAGGCGCCCACTCCCTGCACACATGTGCCCCCAGGACCAGTGCCCTTCATGTGTGGCAGTGACATACCTGTGTTCACACTTGCACTTCATGCTGTAGTTGCTGGGTTGTCTGGAATTCCCATGGCAGCTTTACAATATGATTAATCTTGCTCGCACAGATGCATACCAATCCCAGATAAGGATCAGTCAAGGTTTAAATCTGGCGCCACCACAACAAATGGAAAGTTAGAAGTAGGAGACCGGATTGTTCCCAGACTATGAAAGCAAAAACACAGAAAATCTGCTAACCAAACCAGTCTCCTCCACTGGACCCTCCCTTCCTCTCCTTCTCCTTGTCCTGATTCATGTTCCTGTCACACACTGTGGCAGCTTAGCGAAGTGACAAATGGCACTGGGAGCTCAGGGCTCCAGACCCAGCCCCCACAGTGAGATCCCTGGGAGATCTCAAGCAGGTGAGCCCACCTCCCTGAGCCTCAGTTCCCTCTTCTCTAAAATGGGCCTTGGGAGTATACATAAGAATACGTGTTAGGTGGAAGACGACTAAATATGACACCCAGGGAGAGTGGCTAGCTCGCAGGAGCATGCACAGATGCAGGTGCCTTCTGTGCTGGCTGCCCTTCACGACCGTGGGCTTTGGGTAGCATTGCCTTGGCTTCGGTCAAGAAGCCTTTAGAACAGGCAGCCCAGCTGAAAACACAGACAAGGCCTTTCAGATGCAGTACCTCATAAGGCTTTCTCTTTGCACGAGGAGGTTTCTGAAGATTCTGGGGTGGGTGGGTCATCACAGCCGTGAGAGACACAGTTGCTGCTAATATTAGTTTCCTAGGGCTGCTGTAACAAACGCCGCAGCATTTGGTGGCTTCAAACAACAGACGTGTATTCTCACACAGGTTTGGAGGCCACAAACTTTGAAATCAAGGTGTGGGCAGAACTGTGGTCCCTTGGAAGGTTCTAAGGGAGAATCCATTCTTGGCCGCCTCCAGCTTTGTGTTCCGTGGCTCATGGCAGCCTTACTCTGACCCCTGCTGCCATCTTCCTCTCTGAGTGTCCCTGTGTCTCGGCGCTCCCTCTCCTCTCTGTTATAAGGACAGTACTCATAGGATATAGGGCCCACCCTAAATCCAGAATGATCTCATCTTGAGATCTTCTTTTTTTTTTTTTTTTAATTTTTTTTTTTAATGTTTTATTCATTTCTAGGAGAGAGAGAGACAGAGGTAGCGTGAGCAGGGAAGGGTCAGAGAGAGAGAGGGCGTCACAGACTGAAACAGGCTCCAGGCTCCGAGCTGGCAGTCAGCACAGAGCCCGATGCGGGGCTCAAACCCACCAACCGCGAGATCATTACCCAAGCGAAAGTCAGACACTTAACCGACTAAGCCACCCAGGCGCCCCGAGATCTTCTTTTTAAATTAAAAAACCCCCCACAGTTAAAAATTTTTTTTTTAATTTTAGAGGGAGAGAGAATCCTAAGCAGGCTCCACACTCAGCATGGGGCATGATCTCATGACCGTGGGATCATGACCTGAGCTGAAATCAAGAGTTAGATGCTTAACCGACTGAGCTGCCCAGGCTCCCCTTGAGATCTTTCTTATTCATTCATTCATTCATTCATTCACTCATTCATTGAGAGAGAGATAGAGCCCAAGTGGGGAGGGGCAGAGAGAGAAGGAGACACAGAATCCAAAGCAGGCTCCAGGCTTCAAGCTGTCAGCACAGAGCCCGACATGGGGCTCAAACTCACAAACCATGAGATCGTGACCTGAGCTGAAGTCGGACACATAACTGACTGAGCCACCCAGGCACCCCAAGATCTTTAATTATATCAGCAAAGACCCTATTTCCCAGTCCCGAGGGTTGGATATATCTTTTTAGAGGACACGGTTCAACCCACTACAGTTCTCCCCCCCGACATGCCTCCTGCACACCAAGAATTTCAGATTAGACAAAGGAACAGAGCACAAACCAGAGTTCAAGTAAAGAGTAACAAACCCTACTGGAAGGTGGGGGTAGGGATAGATTCATTCATTCTTTGACCCAGAAGCCCTTGCTGAGCCTCTGCTGAGCTGGGTGCTGGGAAGTGGGAATTACGAAGCACAGTCCCTGCCTTCAAGGAGTTTATAGAAAGAGAAATAGGCACTTCCGGCTCAGAATGGTTGGGCTATGCAGGACGTGGGCCCTGATGCTGTGGGGCCCAGCAGGTCTGGAGGAGACTTCTGGAGGAAGGGTTGCCACACCTGAGGGAGGTGGCGGGAGGAGCCAGCCTGCCCTAGGAGGGAAGAGTTCTGGGAAGAAGGAACAGGAAAGAAAGCCTGGCTTCTGTGGGTTCTGCACAAAGCAGGGGATGGTGGGCTGGAGAGGCAGGCAAGGGGTCAGATGGTATAGGGTGCTTTTAAAGATAAATATTAGAGGGGCGCTGGGATGGCTCAGTCGGTTAAGCGTCTGCCTCTTGGTTTTGGCTCAGGTCACAATCTCCTGGTTTCCTGAGTTCAAGCCCCTAGTGGGGCTCTGCACTGCCAGCACAGAGCCTGCTTGGGATCCTGCCTCTCCTACACTCACGCTGTCTCTGTCTCTCTCAAAATAAATAAATACACTTAAAAAAATTTTTTTTGAGGGGCTCCTGGGTGGCTCAGTCTGTTAGGCATCTGACTTTGGTTTAGGTCATGATCATGTGGTTCATGGGTTCAAGCCCCGCATTGGGCTCTGTGCTGACAACTCGGAGCCTAGAGCCTGCTTCAAATTCTGTGTCTCCCTGTCTCTCTGCTCCTCCCCGTTCGTGCTATGTCTCTCTTTCTCTCTCTCTCTCCAGAATAAATCAAGATTCAGAAAAATTTAAAAAATTTAAAAAATTTTAAATAAAAATTAGAAAAAGACCTAGTGAAAAGTGATGTGACAATAGATTTGAAAATTGTATTTATTACCTTGCCTTTTTATTTTTATTTTATTTTTTAATTTTTTATTAAAAATTTTTTTAACATTTATTTATTTTTGGGAGACCCCTTAAAAGGGCTGGTGGCCCGGGGCGCCCGGGTGGCTTAGTCGGTTAAGCGTCCGACTTTCGCTCAGGTCATGATCTCGCGGTTCGTGGGTTCGAGCCCCGCGTCGGGCTCTGTGCTGACTGCCAGCTCAGAGCCTGGAGCCTGTTTCAGAGTCTGTCACTCCCTCTCTCTGACCCTCCCTCTCATGCTGTCTCTCTCTCTCTCGAAATAAATAAATAAAACATTAAAAAAAAAAAGGGCTGGTGGCCCAATGCTTGTCTCAGAGGCCAAATGTTCCCAAATGGCACCGAGGACTCCTTCCTAGCTGCTGTGGTGGCACTGCGTAAGTGGGGACCCAGGCTCTCTGGGAGACCATCGGAGCCCGTCTCAAATCCCAGAGCCCCTTCTGGACGCTGAGCATAGCAGGCTTCTCTGACCACAGGCTCATCCACACTATAGGTCCGGCCTGTCCCGTCATGGCCAGCGCTACCTCAGGAGCCAAGTGCTATGGTGACAGCAGAGAAAGGTCTTAAAAGGAAGCCAGATGCCTTAGAAACAAAAGGAGAAAAAAAAAAAAAAGCCAAAGGAGTGAGAGTAGCCGTGTTCTACCCTCCTCACATCACACTCAAGTGACCTGACTCGAAGATTTTTATCTCTGGGACAAAACACTTCAGTTACTCAGGAATGAAAAGATAAAGCATTTCTTTTTCTAAAGGAACAGGGGTGGAGTCAGTATGCCAGCCTCCTGGGTCATGAATTAGTAGAGATAATTTACAACTTAACTGAACAATAAAATGTCTTACCAATCACCTCAAAATGCCAGTGTGGGGGTGCCCAGGTGGCTCAGTTGGTTAAGTACCTGACTCTTGATTTTCGCTCAGGCCACGATCTCACAGGTTGGTGGGATAGAGCCCCGCATCGGGCTTTGCACTGACAGCTCCCTCTGCCTTTGACCCTCCCCAGCTTCGGCTCTTGGGTGTATGTGAGCTCGGGGACTCATGCACACACACACACGCTCTCTCTCACTCCCTCTCTCCGAAAACAAATAAACAATGAAATGAAATAAAATAAAATGAAATAAAATAATAAAACAAAATAAAATAAAAATAATAAAATAAAATAAAGTGAAATAAAAAAATAAAATAAAGTGAAATAAAAAATAATAAAATAAAATAAAATAAAACAAAATGCCAGTGTGGCTGCTGTTTGGATGTCACTGGGCAGGAGCCCTGGCTTGCTCCACAGCAGCCGGTGGTCTTGAGCAAATGGCTCCACCTTCCTGAATCTGTCTCCTGCGCTGAACAACAGTGCCCACAGTGTCCCCTCGGCAGGGTTGGCAGGGATTAAGTGATGTCACAGATGTAAAGTACCCAGCGCCATGCCTGGCCCAGAGTGTGTGCTAAGCAAATATTACTTCCTTTTTTTTTTTTTTTTTTTTTTTTAAGAATAGGGACTGAATTGTGCTTTGGAAATAAAATAGTCATGGAAAAAGCCAGGGGCCCCCAGTGAAGTAAAGTTCCACCAGAGCTAACCAGAGCCATTTCCCAATCGTTTGTTCAAGGACCTCACCCGTGTGACTGGCTTCCCACACAGGGCTCATGTGTTTCCTTTCCATTCCCCCTGAGCCAGGCCTTGCCAGCAAAAATGCCTTTGGCCACTCAGAACACGATCCTGATGACCCGCTGGGCAGGCGCCTCAGTGCGCCAATTGTTTGACACGTGCAGCAACTACTAAAAATGCATGCTACTTGACGCCCCCGAAGAAACACGGGGCTCCCCTGCACAGACACCCAGCACCGCCAGAGCTTGCGAGCCGGATGAACGTCGGCCCAGTTCAGCTTCCTTCCTTTAACAGAGGTGTGATCTGGAACAAGTCCCCAGAAGGCCAGTCTGAAAAGATGGTAAGTACCATACTTAGCGTTGGAGCTTCTTGCAAGGATCATAGAAGACAAGGATGGTCTAGAACGCTTAAAGATCGTTATTGCAGGAATGCCAAGAATCTGAAATGGGAGGAGAGAGGGGAGTCTAGCACTGAGCTCATCTTCTTTATGGTGTTTTACCCAGTGAAGTAGTCTCATCTGTTTCTCGACTTCTTTGGGGGCTTTTTGCCTCTTAACAGTAAGATTTTGACCTTAGCGGGCTTTGCTCTGTTCCAGGACCTCTTTTCGTTTTGCCTCAGCAAATGAACCAGACCACCGTCTGAGTGTGAATGCCATGCTTCCTTCCTACATCTCCGCCACACACCACTCACAGTCCCCAAGGCCCAGCACACCACTGGGGCCAGCAGGTCCTCGCTGAAGGCTGGGAGAGGAGAGTCGAATTCACCTCCACCCTCAGCCCTCTTACCCAGCCCCAGCCCTCCTTCCCTGCCTCATTTGAGCCTGGTTGGATGGGACAGTAGCAAGCAGGAAGGACAGGGTCAAAGAATGGCACAAGAGTGACAGTCCAGATCCAGGGTACATTATTCTGGAATGGGAACCAAACAAAAAGGCACTGCAAACATAGAAATTCTCCCCCTCCTCTCCTCCTCTTTTATCTCACAAACTGCACAAGGAAGGTCAAGTGAAGCAGTCCAGACCTGAGACGGGTTAGAATCTGAGGATCCCAGTAGCAACCGTTTTGCATAACACGTTCCCCAGCTTTGTCTCATTTCAATCTTGACACCATCTTGGTGAGGCAGATGCTGTTAGCCCATTCTACAGATGGTAAAACTGAGGATAACAGAAGCATAGCCATTTACCTGCAATCACACTGCCAGAAAATACCAGATACAGGGCTCAGAACTGAGTCTGCCTTCTGTAGGTCCCAGGTTCTTCCTATTATGGGGGCCATTTACCCATAGAACAAAAATAGAATTCTCAGTCCTGGGCCCATCTCAGACTCTCCTCTATCCTGGCCCAGCTCTGACCATCCATATACCTAAGTGACGTGGGGCTGCTCACTTACGCAAGCAGCACTTGTGATCTGTGTGTATGCTATAGTTCTTTTAAAATGACACAACAGGGGCACCTGGGTGGCTCTGTCGGTTGATCATTCGACTTCAGCCCAGGTCATGAAGTGACTTCATCCCACACTTTGTGGATTTGAGCCCTGCGTCGGGTTCTGTGCTGATGGCTCAGAGCCCTAGAGCCTGCTTCAGATTCTGTCTCCCTCTCTCTCTCTGCCCCTCCCCCACCCTGGGTCTCCCTCTCCGTAAAAGGAGAGATTTGGGGTAGGTACTTTTTCCCTCTGTGGTCTCTTTTGACTGTAACATGCCATGATCCTATCTCTCTAAGTGGAAGACATGCAGCCAATTTTAAAGGGTGAATGGATCCTTTAAAATTTAGCCATTCAGCCATTCAACAAATATTTACTCTTGAGGGGATAGCGTGAGGGGATGTCAGGTGAGGGGATAGCGTGACGCAGCAGAGACAGCACCTCATGGACCTTCCAGTCTGATGCCTCAGGACAACTCCCTCCTCTCGGGTAGCTGATGAAGGGCCTGGGCACCAACACTGTTAGCTGAAAGGACTCAGGCATGTAATAGATGCTCAAATATTCATTGAACAAATAAGTCCATGCAAGCACCTTAAGGAGGCTCTTGGGGTGACCTTAGAGTTGGGGAACAGTTTCTAGGAGTCAGGAAAGGTCGTGGGAGCTGTGGCCCAGGGTGTGTGTAATTGCTAAAGAGTTTGTTTATTGAGACACCTGAGAATGAGGGATCTGTCCCTACCTGCCCGATTCTCAAGGGGGCCATTACTGGGAACAAGGAACAGTGACTGCTTCCCATGCCTGGTCTTTTCCCCAGAGGTGGAGCCAGTGCAGATGCCGAAATCATGGGGGAGAGGAGAAGAGTGGTCAGAGAAAAATGCCAGTGTTTGTAAGACACTTGGGCCAAGTTCAGAGCACCGTGGAAAGTTATGGAGTCTCATCTGTGTCCCATCATGAGAGAAAAGGGGGCCCAGTGGGGGTACTAGGGCCACATGAGGGTTGGCCCGAGGGTCATGGACAGGAGTCTGCCTGTGGAGGTGGATAGAACTTGGGCTTAAGGATTGGAGACTGATTTGGGTTTGAAGGCTGTGGAACCCTGGGCAAATCACTTAACCTCTCCGAACCAGCTTCCTAATCTGTTAAATAGACATCATAAAGTTGACCTAAGATGTTATGAGGTATAATACGTCTCAGGCACCTACAGTCAGTACCTGGGACTGACTCTACTCGTGATGATTGGTGTTTATAGTTATTACATTGTCACGACCTGGGTCTTGTTTCTGTGTCATATTGAAAACCAGTGCTAGGAGCAACTTCGAGGAGAAATCTTAGAAAAAGATTGTATTTGCTTTATTTTATTTATTTAAAAAAATTTTTAATGTTTTTTAAAAATTTGTTTTTGAAAGCATGGGAGACAGAGCATGAGCAGGGGAGGGGCAGAGAGAGAGAGAGAGGGAGACACAGAATCTGAAACAGGCTCCAGGCTCTGAGCTTTCAGCACAGAGCCCAATGCTGGGCTGGAACCCACAGACCACAAGACCATGACCTGAGCCAAAGTTGGATGCTCAACCAACTGAGCCACCCAGGCGCCCCAGTTGTATTACCTTTAATATAAGTGAAATGGTGACTCAAAACTGAGTGGATTTACAGGGACTTAGCTCTAGTTTAACTCATATCCTAACCCGCTGTCTGACCTTACATAGGCATTTTTGCCCTCTTTGAGAGCTGGTTTTCTCCTCTGTGAAATGGGAATAATTTTCAGGCTCAACTTTTTCTCATCCATCCATTCAACATTTATTTAATGCCTTTTATGAGCCACACTGTGCTTGGTGCTGAGGACAGAGGAACAAAGCATAGCCCCTGTCCCTAAGGAGCTCACCATCTAGTGGGACAGATCATGAAACAAATATTTCCAACTGAGTATAGATAGGCCTAGCCCTGTCTGAGTGGATAAGGAAGGCTTCCTGGAGAAGGTGCCATCTGAAGCTGAGAGCTGAACGATAATAGTATTTAGCCAAATCAAAGTAGGCAAGGAAGCAGGGAGTTAGGAAAGGCATTCCAGGAAGAAGGAATTGCATGTGCAAAGGCTAGGAGGTAAATGGGTATGGCAGATGTGATAATGTGTCTGGCTGAGTTTGCCCTTCCGCAGTGTGGACTTTGTGTGAAGGCAGTGGGAGACCACCAAGAGATTGTAAGTGAGGGAGTTGGAATAACATCATCACATTTCCATTCTTAAAAAGAACACTCAGGCATATATGTGCCTATGTCAAGTTACATTATGGAGAGCAGTTGTGGTAAGCTGATCCTGACCTCCTCCTGATCTCCTTCCTCCTCCTTTCCCTGCCCACATAAAGTGAAAGAACCCACAGGAGCATGTCTGCTGTAGTGTCTGGGACGTAGTAGGTGTTCAATTAGCATGTATTATTCCCCTTTATAAAGCAGTCCTTGAAGAGGAAATCGCCTGGCATGGACTGCATGTTGCGACAAAAGTGCCGAGGGTGCGGCTGTTTGTATTTTCTGGGTGCTGTTCAGGTATAGCTGATAGGATTTAGGTCAAAGGAAGTTCCCCAGACAGTTCAGTCTCAACCAGTCATCTGGGGTTTCAGGGAGGGCAGGCGAAGGTCATAATGTCTCCCCTACTGCCCAAAGCCATTTCTCCCCAGGGTCCTAGTCTTGAAAACCTATCAGATATGGTGGGCAATTCTGTTAATGTGTTCAAGTTAGCTTCCTCATCGGTAAAATGGGCATGAAGTTACCTGTGCCCCTCAACACAAGATGTTGTCAAGAGGATCAGAAGAAAATGTGAACCACAACAGAATAACGCAGTAGATCCCAATGATACCTAGCTAGGCCAGGCCTCGTTCTTATGAAGCCAGTATTATCATTAGCGCTATTTTACAGACATGAAACCAAAGTTCAGAGAAATTATGCAAATCACCCAGGGTTAAGTGGCTACAGCCAAAGCCCTGGCATTTTAACCACTACCCCATGACATCCATTACCTGCTGCCCCTTGGAAACTACCAACTGTTCCTGAGCTGTTAGCATGATTCAGGCACTCCAGAAATGCAGGCAGAAAGGCAGAAGAAGGAAGGACAGGGGGCAGTGTTTGGAGTCGGAGAAAGTCTTTCCTCATGCCTCTGGCCTTCACCCCCGCCAATTTAGGGTCTTCTTCCAGAGGCATTCCAGGAAATGGTTCCCTGCCCGCAGTTAAAGTGACCTGTTACTTGCCTGATGCCTCACTAGTCTGGGACTGGGTGAGGGCAGGAGCTGTGTCTGGGTCATGGTGTTCTCCCCGGGGCCTAGTAGATGCCTAGCACTCAATAAATATTTGGGAAGATCCTTGGGCATATGCTGATGCAAAGCCACCCAGAGGTCAGTGTGCCAGCCTTGGGTCAAGCCTGACACCAGCCTCCCGCGCCCTCGGACTGCGGGAGGGACCCAGAGGGCTAGGGTAGCCCGCCACATCCTGGACACCCTCTCCGCGGGACTTGATGCTGGCGGGCCCGGGTGTCACATGAGGAAGCCTAAGCGCTTGCTGAGTGGACCTGGGCGTCCCAGCCTCTGTACCGGCTGGGTGGCTTGAGCTGGGCTCCCCTGGCTCGTGGTTGGTCAACAAATCGCATGAGAACCAGAACAATCCTCAGGCACCTTGAGCAACCAGCTTCCCTTCCTCGCCCCCGGCAGGAGCGGAGCCAGGGAAAGTGAAGAAAGCTGTTCTGAGCCTCCCCCGGGTGGGCGTGGGTGGGGCCCTGCCGGGAAAGGGGCCGCTGGACCAGTTTCAATTGCTCCCGGACCGGATGCAGCCTGGTGACTGACGACTCCGCGCCCTGGGCACACCTGTCTGTCTTCCAGGGCGACACTGGCTTTGGCAATGGGACGACTAGGGGCTCTGGGTCAGCGGTCACCGGGAGTGCGACTTCCGGCTGCTAAATCAGGCGAGCGGGTGGGGCAGCAGCGAATCAGCTGACAGGTACTTCTGGAGGACGCTTTGCAAGTCCAGTTTGCCTGGAAAGGAAAACGAGGGAAGGGGCGGAGCGCTACTGACGTCACAGCCGCGCGCTCGGCGCCTCGCCCCTGGGTCGTCCCCGGGCGCGTTCGGGTGGGAAAAGCCCGGCCGGGTCGTGTTTGCGTCCCAGCCGTTCCACCGTCAGGCTTTGGTGTTCTAGGGCAAGTGACTTCGCTTTTCTGAGCCAGAGTTCCCCCAGATGACAAATGGGGGTACCGAGCGCAAAGCGTGGTGCGGGAGGTCGGTGAAATGGCGTAGGAGCAGTGCGGATCGAGGCGCGGGGCCCGTGCCGCGGGGTTCCCTCACCCTCCTCTGTTAGGATCCAGCTCTCACTCCCCCCCGACCCCCCCCTCCGCACGCCCCCCCCCTCCCCCGAGGTCGCGCCACACAGGAGACCCGAGGACAGTGGGGTCTCGGTGGCGGGAGGTCTGGCTTGGCCGTAACTCGTTGGAGCCTCCGTCTGCCAAGCTGTGCAATGGGACGGGGCGTGTGGGCTGGATCCGAAGGCGGCCCTTAGGTCGTGTTTCTGCGGCGCATCTGAACGCGTTCTTTCATTCGCCTGCTGATTTATTCACAGATTCCTATCAGGAGAAGGCCTCCCCCGGCGACGGTCCCACCCCGTCAGCGTTTCGTCCATACATGGCCAGCCTCCACCGGCTGCTTGTTGTGTAAATAAAGCCAGAGCCTTCCGCCCGCAGGTCGCCGCGGGTCCCGCGGGCGGGCGGGGGCGGCGGCACCCGGGCCCCTGGCAAGGCGCGGACCTGGGAGGTCAGGGAGCCGGCCTACCGGCACTGGCGCAGGGCGGGGCGCTGGGGGCCGCCAGGAGAGCGGGGGGCGAAGCCCTGGGGCTCACACCTTCAGGGTCCCCACCCATGAGCACCCTGGTCCATGGACCACATTACCAACCCTGCCAGGGGTATTCTCCCCATTTTAAAGACGAGAGACTGAGGCTCAGCAGGCTTAAATGGCTTGATCGGGATCCACAGGCAAAAAAAAAAAAAAAAGGCAGAACAAGAAATTCTAACCGAACATACCTGGTTGCAAAATCCAGTCTTCCCTATCGCACCTGTCATCAGTCAGTTCCTAAAGGCCTTAACGGTAAGGAATAAAAAATAACCACAATGAATCCGATGAACAGCCCAGGGGGTGTTGAAAGGGTCTTCTAGAACTTCCTTGAGTGTCTCAAACAGGGGAACTTGAACCGCAGGATGACCACAGATTGCTTTTCCTGGGTGACAATTGTACTCCTTTTCCAATAAAAGAGATTCTTAGTAAAGCAAATAATGATCAAGTAACGATGGCTAAGACTATAAAGCACTTAATATTCATTTTAGCTGAAAATAGGAGCCTTCAAAGAAGTTTCAGACTGTTTACACGACGTTCACTTTTCGATCTATTGGGCAGAAGCAATGTTGACTCTGTTTACACAGATGGGCAAACTGAGGCCTGAAACCACTGAAAGCGAGAAGCAAAGCTGGGCGGGGTCGGGGAACCCCGGGAACCCCGACTTCAGGACTCCAGGCCGGTGGCCGGCAGGTGCTATCAGCTGGAGCCGGCGGGAGTCCCATTTTGCAAAGGTTTCCTTGGACAACTACCGCCCATCTTTGTCACTCAGCCAGCCAAGTGGGGGTGATTCTGGGTACCAGCGTGGCTGGGGCTAAAAGCGAAAGGGACACGCGGGTGACGGCAGGGAGGGCGGCGGGTGGACAACCCCGGCCTGCGCCCGCGCCACCGCCGGGGTCCCCGCAGTGGGAGCACGCTGGGTCCTTCCTGCCATAGCTCTCCGCACGCTGGCCCCTCTGGGGACGCAGGACCCAGGACTGCCCAGACACCTGGGACCAGAGGCCCTCTCATTGTGTGTTGGGACAGTGTGTTGAGCCTGGCCTTAAATCCGATCCTGGTATTTGCTAATTATCAGACCTTGAGAAAATTACTTACGTGCTCACTCTCAGTTTCTGTATCCGTAAAATGGGAGGAAAGCAACACTTACATCATATAATTGCTATGAAAAGTAAATGTGTGCCTATCTGTAAAAGCGTAGAATATTAAAAAACAAAAACCAATTAAATGCTATGTTTTGCTCTTAATGTTAGGCGGGCCCAGGTAGGAATTTAAGTTAGGCCAATTAAGAACTCGATGACCTGGCAGGTGCACTTTCTTCAGTTACCCCACCTGGAAAAGAGAGCTTTATTACACTGTACGTGCAGGGTGGGGGTGAGGACAGATGAGCTCCCCAGTATCTGGAAAGCCCACAAGTGTTTATGTTTGCAGCTTTTATTGTTTGCCAGCCACATCTTCAGCACTTTGTACTTATTAGCTTATTTCATGCTACACTTACAGTATGAGAGAGGTATCACTGTTGTCCCATTTCACAATAGGAAACCAAGGCACAGAGAGGTTGAGTTACTTACCTAAGGTCCCACAGCTAGGAAGTAGGATTTGCACCCACAAAGTCTGGCTGCACAGCCCATGTGGTTAACCCATACTTGAGCGTACCAGGCATTATGCCAGGCCATGGGGATGCATCCAGGAAGAACATCCAACAGTCACCTCCTTAACAAGGACAGGGGCACCTTTTTGAGTTTACTGGCCTTCCTTACATCTGCTTAAGCACTACATGCACTGTATGATATTTTATATGCATGCTGTGTCCATCAGGTACACAGGAGGTACTCTGCATTGTTTGTTTCCCAATTCTTGTATGTTTGGGAGGGCCAGTTAAAAGTACTTACATGGAGAGTAAGGTGTGTTAGGTGCTGGAGTACTTGGTGTCCATAGGTGCTTCGCACACCTGAGTTCCTCCTTTTCTGTACTTAGTGATCTTCCAGTTACATAAACTGAAATAGCACACCCTTAAGGTTTAGACCTTTTAATAATAATAATTGCTTCTGCCTCTGAGTTACTGTCTGGGCTGTAGGGTTCCCAGAACTGAGGGTGAATTTACTGTATTTATCACTTAATCATTTCCCAGAGAGCTTATGACTATGCCACCTTTAGTCAAAGCTGTAGAATTCTCCCTCTCCTACCCTCCCCACTGTGGGGTCCCTGTGATAACTCTTGCTGTAAGTGGCTGAAGCTCTTAAATATAGAATGTAGATCTTCCTGCAATGCAAGTGTAAGCTGTCCTTACATTCATCGCTTAAATGTTATGATCACTTCAAGCTTGGCTTTTGCATTTGAAGCCTTGAGTTAAATGTGGAAAGTAAAAAAAAAAAAAAAAAAAACACCATAACGGTTAGAAATAAAAGCGTGCAGTGGGTAGGTTTCCAGAGTAATAAAAAACAGCTTTAAATTTTAAAAGATTTTAAGCCTGGTTTGATTCCAGACAGCATACCCTAATTTCCCATCATTCATCATGGGTGCATTCTACAGGGTCAAAACCACCTTTAGACAATTCAGGGACCTCGACCGATGATCTAGTATTAAATCTTAGGTTTCTTCTTGCAAATAAGATGGCCTGTGGAGAGCATTCAGCTCATGGGAAGCACTCAGGGAAAGCTGTTTAAATCCAGGACTGGGTTGCAGTTAGAGACCTTATCCTCAACTGACATTCATTGGGCACCTACTATGTGCCAGCTGCTAGGAAGTCCATTGTTTCAAATAAACCTGACAATAAGCCTGTGAGGAGAATATGCTGTAGAAGAAGTTGGCAGTCCAAGAAGTTCATTCACTTGCCTAAATCACTAGAGAATAAGGGGCAGAGTCTGAGCTGGAATTTGGATCTGACTCCAAGTTCAGTGTCTTGAGTCATGGCAGCTGTCTGCTTTTTCCTGCGTGCCTAGCGATCTGTCATCTTAGAACTGGAAGCTAGAGTCAGAGGGGACTTTAAGACCAGCTCAGCCTCTCTTATAACGCAGGTCAGCCTAGGTAAGCACAAAAGCCTCACATCCTTAGAATGAGTTTCTGATTTAAAATAATTTAAATATCATGATTCAAAACAAATCAAAGCAAAAGGACAAATTTTTCAGCATGTTGTTTATAAGCAAAATAAGCCTTGTTGGAGCTTCTGCTTCTTCACTTCTGTCCCCGGTGGAGAGCTGTTGATCTGACACCCCTCCGCCCCCACTCATTTACTTCCTGGGAACTGAAGCCCATGCTCGTGACTTGGCCAGCACTTGAACTTGGGTCCATCTGACTCCAAGTGCAGTGTCTTCCCTCTGAACACCCTGCTTGCCTCTCAGTTTGGTCTCTCCCCATGACCTGTCACAGAGTCCACACTAATGGCCAGCTTTATCACCTGCATTTCCAGAATGTGTCACTCCTCCTGGCCTTTGCTCAGACTATTCCTTGCCTGGAAGCCTTCACTCCCCATCCTCTCCCGTTTGCTGGGTGAACTCCTATCCATTAGGGTTCAGCTGAAATGCAGCTCTCTCAAGGAAATGTTTCAGACTCTCACCTACATCCAAATAAAGGGAATTGATTCCCCTTCCCTGCCTGCCTGTGTAGAAGTATCTCCTGGTGTTTGTTAATATTTAAGTGTTATTTGCAAGCCCCTCTCTCTTTGGCTCTGGCTCTCTCCTAACACTTTTGGCCTCCCTGGGCATCCACCAACACTACTACCAAAATTACAGTATTTGGGGATGAACCACATCTTTATATTTTTTCAGCATAGGGCCTGGCATACAACAAGCATTTAGTAAATGCGTGTGAAATACATTATACACATAGACACACAGGTCACTATCAGGTTTTTTTATTTTTATTGTAATAGTCTTAAGACGTCACCCAGGCTATAAGCACTTCTGTACAATTGTCCTCTGTTGAAGTAATAGGGAGCCGTTGCAGGTTTTAGAGGTAGAGAGTTCCTTGATCCATAGAAACTTGTTCATGAGATTGAAGCTGTAGATCTCGCAGTTTCCAGGCCTTTGCTTTTATGATCTTTCCCTGGGAAGGTTTTATTTTATCAACAAGAGGTGCAGGAGAAAACTTTTTTTTTCATTAATTCTTTGTTTATTCTAAAAATATTGGCTCCCGTCACCCACATGCTACTTGGAACCATGGATATGATGAGCAAGGTAGAAAAAAATATCTCCTTTCATGACATTTGTATTCTCCTGGAGGTGAAAGACAATAAATAAGTAAATAGTAAATATATCAGCTCAACTGGTAATAAATGTTATGAAGAAAGATCAAGACCACAAGACGGATGGGGTGGGGGATGGGCAAATTATTTTAGATGGGGAGGTCAAGAAAGGCTCTTCGAAGAAGCAGCATTTTGACACAACCCAGAATGTAGTGAGGGAGGGACCCAGAATACGTTTGTAGGAAGTGTATTTCAAGCAGAAGGGGCAGCAAGTGTAAAGGCCCTGAGGTAGAAACGACAGGGCCCTTGAGGAACAATAGCCTGGCTAAAGCCACAGCATGGACAGTGGCTGGGGTAGGTGTTGATTTGTTTTCAATGGCAGCTGCTGGGGTCAGATGATAATTTAGTAGGTGAGATAAGATTAACCTTGGCACCTTGTTCTGAGTTCAACCCCGCTGTGGGTGAGTAAATGAATGTATGGATGTTTAGCCAAGAAATCGGACCAGACACCTCGGTCATAGTTTTACAGTTTTTAGTCAGCAACAAATGAAGGTTTGTGGAGCAAAATATGAGAACAATATGATTTTTAAAATGAGTTTAAATGACCGAAGCAGAGCAAAGAATGAGTTTCTGAGTATAAAATAGGTGGCATTCTGGTGTTTATTCTTTATTTTATTTTTTAAGAATTTTAATGTTTATTTATTTTTGAGAGAGAAACAGAGCACAGTGGGGGAAGGGGCAGAGAGAGAGGGAGGCGCAGAATCTGAAGCAGGCTCCAGGCTCTGAGCCATCAGCACGGAGCCCAATACGGGGCTCGTACTCATGAATCACTAAGATCCTGACCTGAGCCAAAGTCCTGACGCTTAACTGACTGAGCCATCCAGGTGCCCCTAGTGTTTATTCTCTCTCTGTCTCTCTTTTAGGCTCCAACTGGACTTTAATTTTTTAAATATAATTTATTGTCAAATTGGTTTCCATACAACACCCAGTGCTCATCCCTCCTCAATGCCCATCACCCACTTTCCCCTCTCCCCCACCCCTCATCAACCCTCAGTTTGTGCTCAGTATTGAAAAGTGTTTATTCTTTAAAACAGAATCTTCCTAGTCCATCCCATGGTTGTTTTAGCTGAAAGGTAGAAGTTACTTTCGCTGTAGACTTGGGGAGGGCACCAAGACACCACCTGTAGAGGGTAGGTCACTTCAGCCTGACCCTGCTGGAGGACTCTGGCGTGTGGGTGACATCCCAGCCTTGGCCAGGGAGCTATAGCGCCTGGTGTTTTCCCCAGGAATAGCTGTGGTACTGGCCGCTGAAGGCACACGGAGGTGGATGCACCCCACCCCCACCCCAGGAAACAATAAAAACGAATCCCAAGGGAATGTGGTTGGAACAGTGACACTATCTGATACAATAAGGATAGAATAAAAAAGGATGATCTGGAAGTTCTTTTGTCTCGGGGCTGCCTCATGCATGTAATGTTCATCCTGTAGTGATTATGGGATCCAGGACAGTTAAGGGAGAACCAGGGGCCCAGGCCCCCAGGCCCTCAGGCACAGTTTGCAAACTTCGGGTTTGCTTTTACAATGTCTGGAGGGCAAATAAATACACACTTTTCTCCAAAAGGGCAGGGAAGCAACGTGAAGGCAGAAGGACTGAGATTCAGATTCCATCTTCCTTTTCAACCGTGTGGAGTGCTGTGTGAGCTTCAGCATGTTAATTAACCTCTCTGAGCCTTGATATTTCTCCTCTAGAACATTTAATAATTCTCAGGCTCAGACTTTTACCATCACATTGCCTTGTCTTTATGGGTCTCCGATGATGCCTAGTATGTCTCTGAATCCATGAAAATGCTAACTTCTACTTTTCAGGAACCAAATGAGCTCTGGCTTAGGATAGTGCATAATTGATATTCTTGCTTTATAAATCATTGGCCTTTACATTTCTTGCTTTATTTCTTGCATTTTCTTAGGGAGTTGGTCTGCTTTATTCCTAAGGTAACTGTCACATGGTAGGCTGAATTATGGTGAGTTGCGCGAGTTCCTTTCTCTGTTAGGCTGTCATGTCCCCAAGAAGAGGCTGTGTGGCTGGCAGTTCTTGGCCCTGGCATGGGGTACAAATGCTGTTGTTCTAGGCACAGGGGAGAGAGCACAGACGCTGGGCTGCACAGATCTTGTTCGAATTTCTCTCTACTACCTCCTGGTGGTAGAACCCCAGAGAAATCGTTTAACTACTTTGAGACTCAGTTTCTATATCTGACAACCAACCAAATATGGGTGCTTATATTTTATGGCCCTTGGGAAGATTGGCTACAATACGTGTAAAATGGTGCCTGGCCCATAGCAGGCCTTACTGAGTCACTGCTGACTGACTAAAGGCTCTGCCCTACATCACATTCGACCACTGACAGCATGTTCTTTCCCCGGACATTGGAATGGGAAAGCGTTCCCAAGAGTGATATATTCCAAAGTGGGTGCTCCTGGCCACACCACATACCTTTTGCTCTGGAGAGGAGGAACATTTTGTCCCTAACATAGTTCAGACTTACCTGCAGAGGGTGACAATGAAAATGACTGACTTATTACAACCCATTTAAAACCATTATTTACTTCTTCAAGTTTGCAACAGATAACGTTCTCCCGTATTACCTGCACCCAGGGAGGACTGCTCCTACGTGCCCTCCTTGGTTCATCACTGGCTTACAAAACAGAGGGGAAGACAAGGGGGGCGGGGGGGGATTGGGGGAGAAGGTATGCTCTCATTACAGGGGAATGGGATGCCTGCCCGCACGCGCAGAGTTGGGTCCGTGGCTCTGTAGAGCGCAGAGGTGAGAGCCAGCCATGCCCCACCCACCCTGGTGTCAGGGAGCAGGGTGTGGGGGTGTTGCCGGGGAAGGTGCACAGAGGACGAGGAGCCTTTAGGCCAGGCCTCCTCTACAGGGAGGAGGAGGAAGGGCCCTCAGTGTCAGTGACAGCGCATGCCAAGACACAGCCTTTTCACACTGCATGCGGTATTCTGGGCACTTCCAGTGGGAGGGTTTGGTTGAGGCAGAAGAGACAGGACCCAGGACTTGTATTTAAAAATCTCCCAGGCGGGGTGCCTGGGTGGCTCAGGTCATGACCTCGCGGTTCGTGGGTTCGAGCCCCGCGTCGGGCTCTGTGCTGACTGCCAGCTCAGAGCCTGGAGCTTGTTTCGGAGTCTGTGACTCCCTCTCTCTCTGACCCTCCCCTGCTCACGCTCTGTCTCTCTCTCACTCCTAGAAATAAAAAATAAATAAATAAATAAATAAAAAATCTCCCAGAGAAGGGCTTCAAAGTCCCATTTTCTTGTAGGTTCTGGAGAAGATTCCAGCCTGTGGTCCTCTGAGTGCAGAGCTTGGTGGAACCCTGTCTTGGCTCCTAGCCATTAGGATATTTCTCAGGGAAAGCCCTTGGACCGAGAAGTCTGTTTTGTCTTTTCTTTGGAAACTATGGTGCTCTTTGTGAAAACAAAGGAATTTGGATTCCATTCAGGAAAAATGTAACCTACAAACAAATAGCCTTGGAAAATCTGTGCCTCACCCTCAGTGCCTGGGTCAGGCGCGTAGAGAGAGCCCCACCCTCTGCCGCTTTCTCCCTGGAAGCCACCTCCTTTTCCTCTTCTGTATGTTGTCTCTGGCTGCCCAAAGGGCCATGCTTCCTTGCCTTGCCTCTCCCTTCCCTCTGTGCAGGGCCCAAGTCTTTGCAAGTGCCCTTGCTCTGTCTGGAACCTTCCTCCTCTCCCTGCCTGCGAGCCCTCAATTGTCCTTGAAGACTCAGCTCCGACAGGCCCCCCTCGGTTCTGGTCTTCCCAGATGGCCAGTTGCTCCCCTGCTGTGTTGCTCTGGATAATTTAACATTTAAATATTCTTCCCCCCCTTTTTTCAGATAACAATCCCTGATCTTATTTTGTTTTAAACGACAGCAGTAATAATAGTTGCTAACTTAAACTCTTGTTTCATATCAGGCAGTTTGGTACATAATGTTACTCACCGTCCATGCAAATACTTGAGACAGAAACTGGTACAAAGTAAGTTCTCAATAAATGTGACTTATTATCATCCTCATTATTTACCTTAATTCTCTTAGCACTTGCGGCAAATACAATTTGTCATGCACGTTATAATAATCAGGTTCCTTTTCTGTGAGCTGTTTAGGGGGTAGCAACTGTGTCTTCTTCGTGTGGTATCTCCCAGCATGTGGATATACAAAGGGTATTTGGTGAGTGACTGTTTAGCCATGGAAACTGATGGCTGAGTGCAGAGATTTATATCATGAGTATCCAAATCAGTTTAAAGTAGCTATAGCCTAAAAAAGTTAGGATGGAGAATGCAGAGGCTTTGGGCTTAATTTCTCTTCCAACTGTCCTCCAGCTTTGTGACTTTGGGTGAATGAACTAATGTCTTCTGAACCCCAAACACCTATTTTTCAAAATGGGGATAACAGTCCCTAACTTGCCTTCTTCATAGGTCTGCCTTGAGCATCAAGTGAGCATTTGCGAATTGTAAAGTATTTTACACATGCAACACAATATTAAATCATTCTGGACCCCATTGCCGTCACCACAACACTCGGGACAACATAAGCCCTAGGTAGCTCCAGCTGGACAAATAGCAATATGGTGTTTTTGGTTTCTGCAGTGTCTAGAAATGTAATCCCCTGATGTGTGGGATGCCACCATTTCTTCTCTACAAAAGTGCATCTAAGGTATTAGTCTCAACCTTTTCAAAGGTTTTAAAAAGGCCCTTGGTTTTACCATGTGACTACTTTAAAGTGTCTGGTCTAAATTTCACAGTTACATTTCCTCTCTCAAGAAATGGACTTACTCTCAAGGAGCTTACAGTCTCATTTGGGAGTCAAGATTGAGTCGTTGACTCAGCAAAGTATGTGACCTGAGAAAGGAGAGACCCTCATGTGTAGGTAGTTTGTGATGCTTTCAAGGAGACCTTAGGCTCCACGTTAAACTTAAAGGAAGGTTAATATTTAGACTGCAATCCTGAAAACATAATTCATAAACCAAGTTCACAGCCATTGACTAGTGTGGCTAACACTTTCCCTTTCATGATTGTTGAGTTCTTTAGTTGTCGGCGGATTTGGAGAGAGATATGAGAAAACTTTAGAAATGTACTCACTGACAAATGTCTGAATCCAGAGAGCTGAATCCAAAATATTTTGTGGCTGACGCTTCCATGATGAGAAAATAAAATCACTCTACTTAAAAAAAAAATCAATTTGTACATGTCTAAAAGATGTTTTAGAACATTGTAATACTCCGGCATCAGCATAGTGATGGCAACACCATGTGCTCCTGGATCAGTGAGGCTAGCTCACACTGCTAAGTATAAAATAATAGTAATAATAACTCAAAGATGAAACATTTAAATAATATACATTGTAAATACTTGAGGGGGGGGAAAATACTAGAGAATACTAGATCTGAAAATGTATGTAGTGCAGCAAAAGCCATAGTCAGAGGTAAATTCATAGCTTTCATGCTTTCACTTAAAAATAATAATAGAAAGAAAGCAGTGAAATGTCTAACCTAAGAATTTAGAAAATGGGCAGCAAGGCAAAACCAAGAAAATGGGACAATTAAAAAAATATAAGGGTAATAAGTAAAGTAGAAAATCAACAAGATAGGGGCGCCTGGGTGACTCAGTTGGTTAAGCATCCGACTTCGGCTTGGGTCATGATCTCATGGTTCATGGGTTTGAGCCCCACATTGTGCTCTGTGCTGACAGCTCAAAGTCTAGAGCCTGCTTCAGATTCTGTGTCTCCCTCTCTCTCTGTCCCTCCCCTGCTCACCTTCTGTCTGTCTGTCTCTCTTAAAAATAAACGTAAAAAGTTTTTAAAAAGAAAATAAAAAATAGTAGAATTCATAAATATATTCATGAGCTGGTTCTTTGGGGAAAAAATAAAATGGGCATACCTATAGAAAATCTACTTAGAGAAAAAGGGGGAAAAATGACTGCTATCTGAAAAGTTTCTTTAATTTTTAAAGCACTTTCCTATGCCTTATCATTCTTAGTCCCCAGACTAATTCTGCATGCTATACATTTGTGTCCCTATTTTGCTACTGATCAAATTGAAGATCAGAGAAGTGAGATTACTCTTTAGGGTCACACAGCTTGTGAGTGGTAAAACCATGATTTGAACCTTCTCCTAACTTTGTTGTATATTCTTCCAATACTCTCATAGCATCTTCTCAGGATGAATATAAGAAAGGAAGAGAGAAACATTTAATCTGTCTGCATTAGTTTCCTGCAGCTTCTGTAACAAAATACCAGAAACAGAGTGGGTTAGAGGGGTGCCTGGGTGGCTCAGTCAGTTAAGTATCTGACTCTTGGTTTGGGCTTCGGTCATGATCTCATGGTTTCGTGAGTTCGAGCCCCAAATCAGGCTTTGCATTGGCAGTGCAGAGCCTGCTTGGGATTCTGTCGCTCCCTCTCTCTCTGCCCCTCCTCAACTCATGCTGTCTCTGTCTCTTTCAAAATAAATAAATAAACTTAAAAAAAAAAAAAGAAACTGGGTGGGGGGTTAGAACAGCAGGCATTTATTCTGTCAGTTCTGGAGGCTAGATGTGCGAGATCGAGGTGTCAGCAGTGCCACGCTCCTTCTGAAGGTTCTAAGGGGGAATCACCCACTGTCTCTTCCCAGCTTCTGGTGGTGATCAGCCATCCTTGGCATTCCTTGGCTTGCAGTAGTCCAGTCCCTTCCTACATCTTCATGTGATACTCTCCCCCCGCACCTTCACATTGCCTTCCCTCTGTGTATAGTTCTCCTCTGTTTTCTCTTCTTATAAGATGTAGGGGTTTGTTTTCCAAACTTACAATTTTCCTTTCAGTATGATCTCATCTTAACTTGTTTAATTGTATCTTCAGTGACCCTGTTTGCAGATAAAGTCACATTCTGAGATTCTAGGTGGACATGAATTTGGCGAGGTCACTGTACAACCCAGTGTAATGTCTTCTTATGATTGTATTTTCAAGAATCTTTATTGTGCTCTATTCACACAGCAAAGCTATGCATACATGCATCCGGGCACCCCTGGCAGCCAGCGATAATTTACTGAGTGCTTAAAATGTCCCAGATACTTAAGTAGATGGCCCATAATACAAAAAGAAAAAAAGTGTGTGAGATCTCATGCTATGTTAATGGGAGTTTACTAAGCTAGGGGCAGGTGGGAATGATAGTCCTATTCTAGTCAGACCCATCAGAGAACGGTTCAGATTCAGATACACATTACACATTCATCAGGTACATTCATTACACATTGTGGGTTCTGAGCACCTGTTCTCCTTGGAAACAAGTCAGGATCTTGGTATCTCTTTGATATTAGTGTATTATTTCAACCTGGACAGACCCCTAAGATTCTGTGATAGTCTTCAGCTTTCATACTTTTCAGGAATATCTCTAGCAAGTGTTTTTGTACTATGAAAATGTGCTTCTTCAACGATGTACAATTACCCACAGTAAAAAGCTGTGGGAACCTTGTGGACCAAAGCAGCTAAATTCTCTCTCTCTCTCTCTTAGTGTTCATAGCCATGATTTGTTAACAAAACAGAGAGAAAAAGGAGAAAATCTAGATTCCAGTCAAGGCTCTGCCATTCACCAGCCATGTGACTGAAGTTCTTTTACTTCTTTGGGCCTTGGTTATTTTATCTGTAAAATGGGTGAATTTTACTTGCTTTGCTTGCCTCCCAAGTTATGCTGAGAGATTACCTTGAGTAAAGTTATCATATATCAGAAAATGTAAGACAAAGGAATGATGTTAGCTTTAGATTTTTTGTGGAACCAAGTGGGCATAAATAAAACATGAAGCATTATTTTTATTTCTTGGTGGTTAGTCAGTTCATATAAAAGAAACCTGAACTCGATCTAGCTTAAGCCAAAAGAGGGGCTTTATTTGCTCAAGGTAAATCAAGGACAAGGGTAGAGCCAGTGTCAAGAATGGCTAGATCTCTGTCTCCAGTGCTTTCAGATCACCCCTGTGTCTGACCTCTATGACTTCTTGCCGATTTGCCTTATTCTCTCCTGACGTTCATGAACTTCCAGAAGAGTCACCGAAGCTTCAGGCTTGTCTCCCAACTTTTGTAAAGTCTCTTAAAATTTGTAAAATGTAATAGATACAGAAAAATACATAATGAGGTATGTACCAGTTAGGCTTCTATTTTTCTCAGCTTGTTATCAGAGAGGGAAGAGTGTTTTCATAGAGCGTGAGGTAGAAAAGTCCCACAGAAGCCCTGTGACTGGCCTGACGTAGGTCATGTGTATGCCTTGGACAAATCACTGTAGCTGAGTGTGAGTGTCACTACTGGCCCACCTCAGGCCTCAGGCCCACCCCATGTGGCCGAGGAGCACAGAAAGCACAGACATGGCCATGCCCATTGGTACCTAAACTACTGGACTTAAAACAAGAAAAGATATGGCAAAAGAGGATACTTCTGGAAGCTTCTGGCTCCTTCGGGATGCTCCAGTTCTGGGAGTGCAGGTCTGCCTGGAAGTGTAAGGTGGTTTCACTGGTTACACTTGGAATGTCTTCTACTCCTTGCTTAAGAGAAGTTGATAGGTGTAATGTACAGAATAGGCACCTGCTCACTTTGTCAAACTTAGTATTGAGGATGGAGTGAAATGAACTTGCTCACAGATGAACTCTGACCTGTGCTCGTATGCATACCGCCTCAGCAGGGAAGGCAGACGTTGAGTAAACATCTGTGCAAAAGAGGAATACGGAGCACCTGCAGCACGTAAGACAGACCAAGGATGCACTGATATCAGCTCAGTGAAGCGTCGTGGATGTGAGGAAGGCCTTCTGGGTAGAGGGAGTGGCACGTGCGAGAGTCCTGGGGTTGGAAAGAGCACGCTAGAGGGGGTGAAAGAGGGCTGGCGCGTCTTGGTAGAGAGAATGGCTCAAGTTGAGGGAGACAGGCTCAATCAGGCATCTCGAGAGCTACTAAATGCGAGGCCTATGGTGAGCACTTACCGGTGCTCTCTCTTCGTCTGTGGCCAGATTTGGCTTATGCTCATTACAGGAGGCCTGTGGCCCACGTCCCAAGCCCACCCCGTTCTGGCATGGCGTCTTCTTTAAGAGCGAAACAAGCGGGGGAGAAATAGTTCTCAGCACCTGGGAAATAGTTGCAGGGCCATTTCCCCCCTTTCAAAAGAGCTAATCCCTGCTGCTAATAATACTTATTGTTAATGTTAATCATCATCGTTGACACCTCTGCTGCCACAGAGCATGCCGACCTTCAAAGCTCCCAGGAGCGATAATTACACCTCCCAGGTCCCCTGTGAAAGAGGTAACCCAGGGTTTGAGTACAGTGTGAGAAGCCATAAAGTCCTGAAAGTCAGGCTCCTTCTCTGTGGCCTGGAGCAGAGAAAGGAACAGGCACCAGAAAGCCCGCTTTGGCTCCAAACTGTAAAAAGGGAAGGCAGACAGGGGTAGGGATGGAATCGTGGCCGCCCAGGTGTGCTGAGACATTTAATTAGAAGGTACGAGGAGGTGTGCTTTCCTGAGGGAACAGGCTACAGAGCACTACTTTTCCAGACTTCAAATTCCCCCGGGGGCAGACAGAACATCCGGCTTCAGACACAGGGGCTGGGATGAAGGAAGGGAATCAGGATAGCGAACCCTTCCCATGAGACGGCGCTTGTCTGGCTAAACGAAGGCCAGGCAAAGCCAAACCACATAGCCGTCTTCAAGCGGGCAGACCAAACCCTGATTTCATTCAGGTCTCATCTCCTGTGCTGCAGCGCTCCATGGGGCCAGGGTCTGTCAGGCCCTTGGTGGCTCAGAAACATCTCCCCAGGGTTTCGTTTGAGCTCAAACATGGCTTTTAGTTTGGTTCTGCGCCCTTTCACTCTGGCCCTCCCTCCAATGCATCTCTGTAGCATTCACTGTGTCATGGGTCTTGTGTAGGTAGTATGGATATGATGATGGAGAAACATGGCCCCAGCCTTGTGGTTTGGTGGGGAAGTGAAGGCACAAGGAGACGATTCAAATTCGGGGTGATGAGCTGTGGGAAGGAAGTGCGGGGAATTTGGGATCCTGGAGGAAGGCCACCTGTTCTTGTTTGCTCCCTGGAATGTGTCTGGTGTGGAACAGGATATTAAGACGTTGGAACATTGACTGCACAAGGTGGATGTTTCCTTCCTAGAATGCTTTCTAGGGGGCCCCGGTCAGCCTGCCAAGCTCATCCCACGGAACCCACTTCTTCTCTGGCAAGGAAGCCTTTCCCAGCCGCCCCAGCCCGTGCTTGGCCATGACCCCTGCTCTGAGTGCCTGCTGCAACTCTGTGGCACCTCCAACAGACTCCTATTTCTGCTCATCTCTTCTGGTGAAGTTTTATGTTCTGAATGACGGAATGAAGAGCAATAGCTATAATGCTTTGGGTTTGTTTAGAACTTTGCAGTGTTCCCCAAGCACAGTCATGGGGACCCCTTGTTGCATTCCCTTGGATGGTCCCATTTTATAAGAGGGAACTCAGGCTCAGAGAGTTCAGGGCATCAGTTGGGTAACCCAGCTCATTGCCCCCACCTGTCTACCTCTCAGTCTCGTACTTGCCCTTCAATATTCCTGCTGCAGATGGATGAGGGGAGTGGATTGGGATCTGGGGCATGCTTCCTATCTACCTGCTACACACTTCCCACGTGTGGTTCCATTTAATTTTCATACCAGTCCAGCATGGGTAGTGTCATAGCATCCCCGAATAGAGAAGGAAACGAGCTTGAGGAGGGAAGGTCATTGGCCAGCATCCCACAGCTCATAGGGAATGGAGCTGGGATTCTCCTAGCATGGGCTTAACCCACTTGCTATTTCTCTTGGTAGTCACCTGTCAGTGCCAGGTGTATAGTAGGAGCTTAGTTAAGGGTCTGATTGGTTCGTTTGTGTTCTTCTCTTTCAGACTCACCTTCTTGTTCTCAGCAGGGGCAGGCAGAGGGGCGGGGGAAGGGGGCTTAGTCCCTGGTGCACTGGCCCCGCAGGCGTAAAAGAAAACACCAGTCCCTGACTGGGCACCTGTTCTTTTTTGCTCCCTGGAATGCATCCAGTGAGGAACAGGATGTTAAGATGTTGGACCATTGACTGCCCGAGGTGGATGGTTCCTTCCTGTCCCCTCCTCTCCAGGCCTGAATGCTGTTGGGGACAGCTGCACAACAAGAGGGGGAAAGCTCTGCCAACCGGAATATCCTCCCTTTTGGCCAGAACCAGTTACTCACATTCCAGGCCTCTCTCTTGGGCCCCATTTTCCCAGCCTTTAAAAACTAGCACCTTGGGTCCGTTTCATGACTTTCATGTCTCTGAGGGATCATGGCTTTCCTTCTTATTTATCAGGGCATCTCTGGGCTGTCTTCATTCAGTGCATCTTCTGGGCCCGGCATCTCTGGGGGTGTAGAGATGAACACAGCCTCTACCCTTGAGGTGTTCCCTGGCTGGGGGGCCTTGAACGCTTCACCTAGGGTCAAAAAGGTGATCAAAAGCAAGCCCAGGGTCTTGCAGATTCACGGAGCAGCAGCACCTGAGCAGCCCATCGAGGCTTTGAGGGGAGTGGTGCTCAGGCTTGGTCTTAAAAGATGCACAGGGATTCTCCATGTGGAGATATAGAAGGAAGGAATTGGACAAAGAGAGATTTCTACCCATTTGTGGGTCCTGGTGCCTCTGAGGATGCACACAGATACATACATGAGGTCTGTGGGATTGCCCCAGGTGTGGGAATAGCTTGTGCCTCTGCTGGGTGTGCGGCCAGGCTCCTCATGCATGGGCATCTCTGTCCCTCCTTGACTAGTGCTACAGTTCCTCATTTCCTTATCATCTTTGAGCATCTTTCGTGAACCAGTCTGTTCTGACGATGCTTTCAGAGAGAGGCAGCTTGCAGCGCCCAGGTAGCTCAGTCGGTTAAGTGTCCGACTCTAGGTTTCAGCTTGGGGCATGGTCTCATGATTTCGGGAGATCAAGCCTCACATCAGGCTCTGAGCTGATAGTGCAGAGCCTGCTTGGGATTCTCTCTTTCCCTCTCTCTCTGCCCCTCCCCCTTTGTACTCTCTGTCTCTCTCTCTCTCTCAGAATAAATAAATAAACTTAAAAAAAGTAAAAGAAAGGAGCAGCTGGTGGGCTTAAGAACACAGTCTTTGTGATGACATCAGGCCTAACCATGAATCATGGTGTTGCCGCTTACTAGCTGGGAGACCTTAGGCAAGTTCCTCCGAGACTGTTTCCTTGTGTATAAAGCAAGAGGGTCACATGCCCCATCTGCCTACTGGGGGTTTTACATCTGATTGCGAAGGTAAAGCGCCGACGCAGAGGCCGACACAAGGCAAGTGCCCAATAAACGTCTGCCGTGGCCATGTTCAAAGTGTGCGGCTCGAACTGCGTGTGAGCTGATGGGGGGGGAGGAGGGGGAGCCTAGCCAGAGCTGGGCTGTTTCCTCCTGCCCGACACTGGCCTATTCATGCAACCGTGGATCACGGTGGCCCTTCTGGCAGCGCGGCCCTTGCTGACTCACCCCAGGCTGCCTGGTCCCTGGAAGGCTTCGGCCTCATTTTCAAGGGCTATGCTGCTAAGTCACGTCTCCCCAGCCGCTTGCTGGAGCCGTTGGTGTTAAGGAGTCTTGTCCAGGGCCTGACATTTAGGCTTGTGAAATTCTAGCGCGAGTACATTTAGCCCATCCATCAAGCCTGTCTGGAGTCTGGTGCTGCCTCCCAACTTTTGTCTGCCGGTTTCCTCGCAGGGTTTCCTCACTGCTCCATTCACCCAGCAGATGAGATTTTGCAAAGTGTGGTTTTCCTCTGTCTCCTCTCCTGTTCAAAATCCTTTAAACTCCTTAGCCTGCCACACGAGACCCCTCATGGTGTACCACCGTCCTACTTTGGGGACTTTTTTTGTCTGAAAACGGATGATAAGCGTTTCTGTACCATGGGATTTTTGTGAGGATTAAGTGAGTTCATGCTGGAAAAGAACTTAGAACAGGACGTTCAGGAATTGGGAGTCTGGGATCTGAAACTACCTGCAAACTAACAGTTCGGCCTGGCACAGCCACATGGCTGCTAGGTCAGGGAGCTAGCTGTAGTTGGATTACCAGTGCTTTCTCATGCCCCTTCCCTAGCCCCGGCTTCCAAGGGATGCCGTGAAGTCCAGGTGATACCTGAGATCTGGATGCTGCATTAAGGAGAGGATCCCTAAGCTCAAGGAACCAGAATCTCTCCCAGTGGACTCCAGGGGAAACTGCTCTCTGGTGTGGAGAGGAACCTTGGATCTTCCATGTCTGTTCACACAAGAACATCCTGGAAGAATGGTCTGGAGCAAAGACCGTCAGAACCTCTGCTTGCAACATGTGCAGAAATACGGAAGACCCGTGGAGAATCGCCTCCCAACAAGGGCCATGCCTGTTGTAAGTGCTTTGTAAGTATCAGCCACGGCGAGGCGGATGGCGGTGCCGGTGTGGATGCTCTGCTGCGTTCAGGATGGCGGCTCTTCTCACGGTCCCTTCGACGTGACTTCTGACCTTGGTGCCTTTATGTGTGCGGTTCCTCGTGTCTCCCCAGCCTCTACATCCTGCTGTAGTGTCTCCGACACATCTCTCCTGAGCCTCTGCCACTTCAGATGGAGCCCCCTCTCTGGATGCTTCCTCCAGAAAGTCTTCCTGATCCCTCTTGTACCCAGCCTGGATTCAGAGCTCCCATTTGCTCTCATGGCATCAGTGGTGACCTCTAAGTGGCACGCCTTGCCTCTTGAGACTTGGCAATTCTGGAAGACCCTTGAGTGTCTAGCATCTGCCATGGTGCCCGGCACACGGATGCGTTTAATTAACATTTACATATAAATGAATGACTGCGTGAATGTATGAATGCCCATATGTTTATGCAAATTTAACAAACAAGTCTAACCATGTCAGAAGCTCCTGAAAAGTGTCCAGTGGTCACAGACATTTCAGTGTGTGTCTAATATCTGTGGGTTGACGGACAAAATAAGCGGTAGTCATTATTCTCCCTTTTAGGTGTGTCAATCTCACCTTGCTTTAAAGGATATCTTTGAGGCCAAATGGACCTGGTTTGAGAACATATAACATACATTGTCAAAGATATTATTCATCCTGACTTTATATAAGGGAAAATTCTAGTAAGCCTCCTCAAAAGCAATTTAAGAACCATAAACTTCATGTTCTTTTAACTTAGTAAATATCAAACTCATTTCATCCTTAATAGTCTACAATATCAACACTCGTTTAAACTAATGGTCTGTTTATAGCATTTGTGGCAGGTTTCAGATTGCAAATGCATTTTTACAGTGGCTTTTGAAGGTTGCTATTGGAAAGAATGACAGAGTTGTCACCGTGAAACTTGGGACTGAGCTTCAGGCTAGCTCCCAGTTTTTCCATAATGTGATAAAATTGTACCAAAGAACGGCAAACTTAGAAGCTCAAACCAGGGGATATGGGCCCTCAGGACACTTTCAGAGGCAGAGATCACAGTGATTAAGACCTAACCCTCTGGGGGCAGAAGTACCTGCATTCAAATCCTGCTTCTCTTGATCACTAAGCCTTAGTTTTTTCCCTTATAAAGCCAGGAAAATATGATACACAGCAGAGGATTGTCACGAAAATTAAATGTGGCAACATATGTTAAAACAAAAAACAAAAAACCAACAACTTAGCATTATACCTGTGGCACAAAGTGAGCTCCCAAGTGGTAGATGTTCATTATTACTAAATTTATGCTGAGAAAAAACTTGGATTTGTATCCCAGCTCAGGTGCTAACAGCTATGTGCTGGCATCTCATGCTGAGGAATGTGAGGACTTACCTACCTTCTCTGAGTCTCAGTGTTCTCATCTGTAAGGTGGAGACAATAATAATGCTCTGATCACAGGGCTGATGTGGTAATAAATTGGCAGATGATACGGAATCTGCTTGAGGAAAGTAGGCTGAGCACTCAGTAACTGTAAGGTGGAAAAATAATGATGGTAATAATAATTACTATTCCCTGAATCGCTTTTTTCCCCTCCTTTGTAAGTCTAGGAAAGCTGGTGTTGCTACATGGTTTCAACAATGGGAAATACTATTTACAAAGCACCTACCCCTACGGGGGCACATAGTGGGTACTCAAGAGATGGAGGCTATGGTTTCTAGGCCCTCTCTTCCTGCCTCTGCCTGGTTTCCAGCTCCAGATCAATGAATGCGGCAATTTCAGTTTTCGGGGGGCCTCTCTGACAGCACAGGGTGGGGGGCGAGGGGGCAAATGGAGGCTTCATCAACTGGAAACCGCAACCTGGAAGTGAACTTTCCTAATCAGTGCTGCAGGATTCCAACAGCTGGTTCTACTTTGAAATCAATTGGAACCCCCTGGGCCCCTTGCTCTTTCTCTGCGAGGAGCAAATGCCATCCCAGAGCTGGGATTTAGAAATTTGCTACACCGTATCAGAAACAGATCCCGCCTCTGGCAAGGTCAGGGTTGTTCAGGCCCAGGACCCAGCTTTGGAGCATTCCCCCCCCGCCCCCCCCCCAAGCCTGCCAGGTGGCCTTGGAGGCTGAGGCTCTGGCCCGAGGTCAAGGCAGCCCGCCCGCACTGTCATGTCTCATGTCGCCTGCTGCCTGCCTTTAGGAACAGCCACCCAAACCTCCCAGATTTCCATTTCAAAGAGTGAGTCAAGCTCGGATGTGGAGAGCACGTTCAATAACAATTTTTAGGATATGAGTGTTAGAGAGCAGCAGCAAGAATGCATTTGATTTGGAAAGGAACTGCTTCCTAAATGCCTGCCTTGTAATCCCTTCCAGCTGGCCCCATTCTGGTGGGCCCTGGAGGGTCTTTAGGGCCCCCAGAGTGGTCAGCGCTCCCCCGGGTGCTGCAGACACCAGAGGATGTTGACCGAATGGCTGTTTCACCATTGCCTGAGGCTGGATGTGTCATCAGGGGAAGGAGCGGCAGGTTGTGTGGAGTCCTAATTCTGAGTTCACTAGCGGTGTGACCACAGGAAAATCCCTTGCCTTCTCTGAGCCTCCGTTTCCTCATCTGAAGAATGAGGGCTAGGCTGTATGCTCTTGAAGCTCCGTTGCAGTGCTTTCATTTTCTGATCACAAGTAATCATAGATGCTATCACTGCTCAGTGAATGAAAAATAGCACCTGCCATTAATTAAGCAGTCATGTTAAGTACTTTAATGTATCAATGAATGAATTGCATGAATGAATGCAAAGTCTTTTATCTCTTTTGGAAAAGAGAGTACAAAGGGAGGTAAAGTGACATTTTCAGCGGCTGTTATGTATTAGATACTATCTTGTATGCCTTAACACCTCTTGTCCTCTTTTCAAATTGGTGGGTATTATTACCACGATTTATAGATCCTTGAAGGAAGGGGTACAGGAACTTGCCACGTAAGTATAGCCAAGGATTTCGACCCGGTTTTGCCTCTTGAAAAGGGTGTCTGGAACTATTTTCCTTCTGGATTTTGAGCCCCCTTCCTAAGTTGCTGACAAACAGGAAGTAGTGCTCAGGCCTGAGGAGGTTCCGAGTAAAGTCTGGGTAAACCGATGAAGGGGGTCTTCGAGGCCTGCTTGGAGAAAGGTAGAGCCCGGGCCGGGGCGCCCAGGGAGTGAGGGAGGGGTGGGACATGGCCGAGCCCGAGCTCATGAGTCCCCAGTCTCAGGTCAGCTGCGTCTGTGGGGCACCTCTGACCCCTTTCTTTGGCGGAGGATCCAGTGACATGGATGGTTAAAAGGCACCTCAAGTGCAGCTTCTGGAGAAGTGGGAGGGCATGGCAGAAGGGCGGGTAGAGCAGAGGAGGAGAACCCCTTCCTCCAGGATGCAGAAGACCGGGGCCTGGAGTTCTGGAATCTGGTTTCTCCTTGGGCAGGGCACCCCACCCACTCCTGTGTTGGTGGGTAAACCTGGTGCCAGCCTCCAAAGTCTCTCTAGGTTGGGGGAGGCCCATGCCCATTTTATAAACTGGGCGATGGTCACACACATGCCCTCTCCCTCCCCCTTTCCTCCCCCCTGGCAAGGCCTCCAGAAACACAATGAACTTTACAGAACATTCTGATGCTGGTCCCAGGGAATATGCATTTCCTGGTGAGAGCAGAACAGAGAACCCGGAATTCCTTGCTCCCACGTAGAAGACTTTCCTAGCTACAAGCATCTGAAATTTGGTTAGTCATGTTTCCTTTATTCCACAAATATTTGCCACGCTCCTACTTTGATCTCGGCACTTCTTAACACTAGAAGCCATAAAATAGTGAAAAAAATAGAATTTATCACCGCCTCTGTGGCGCTCAAAGTCTCACTGCAGGGTGGAGTGGAGGTAGGGAGAATGTTAGTTTCCTATGGATACCATAACAAAATGCCAGAAACTGAGTGTCTTAAAATAACAGAAATTTATCCTCTCATGGTTCTGGAGGCCAGAAGCCTGAAACCAAGGTGTTGATGGAGTTGGACCGTTCTGGAGGCTCTGAGGGGGAATCTGTTCCAGGCCTGTCACCCAGCTTCTGTGGCTCCTGCAATCCTGAGTATTCCTTTTTTCACAGATACATCATTCTAATCTCTATCTCTGTCTTCATATCGTCTCCTCTGTGTGTCTTCTCTTATTGGGACACTGGCCACTGGATTCAAAGCCCACTTTGATCAAGGATGGTCTCCTTTCAAGATCCTGGTCTGTATCTACGAAGGTCCTTTTCCAAACGAGGCCCTATTTATCAGGTGCCAGGTGGGAATATCTTTTGGGGGGCCCCATGCACCCCATTGCAGGAGGCAAGAGTAAAATTTAAAAAACAAACAATTACATAATTGCACATTGTGGTTAGTGGTGAGACGGGAAAAGAAACCTAGAAAGTTGTGGAATGGAGATAGTATACCTTTTAAAGACTTAACTGCTCAGAACCTCACATTCCTTATCTGGACAATGGAGAATTATAATGGCTAACTCAAAGCTGACATAAGGATTCAATTGCTTGAGAGTTAAATATGTAATTGTTGATGGAAAAATGATGGAAATGTATCTGGCTAATTCTTGTGTATAGGATTTCTTCTTCCATTGGCATCAAATTTTCTTCTTCCTCCTCATTCATTCATTCAATATATTGTGAGCCTTTATTCTGTGCTAGACTTTTTTTCTTAGACTCTCTCTGGAGATACGGCAGGGACCAAAATCAGCAAAAATTTGGTTCCTTCACTGAACTTACATTTTCATCATTGTGATGGTTAATTTTGTCAATTTGACTGGGTCATAGGATGCCTAGTGCATAGTCAGAAATGTTTGGGGTATTTTTGGATAAGGTTAACATTTTATTTTATTTATTTACTTATTTGTCTTTCATAGTTTATTGTCAAGTTGTTTTCCATATAACACCCAGTGCTCAAGATTAACATTTTAAATAGTGTTTAATGGGGTCCCAGGGAATATGCATTTCCTTGTGAGAGGCTGGGTGGCTCCGTCAGTTGAGCATTCAACTTCAGCTCAGGTCATGATTTCATAGTTCTTGAGTTCAAACCTCACACGAGGCTCACTGCTGTCAGCACAGAACCCGCTTCAGATCCTCTGTCCCCATCTTTCTCTGCCCCTACCCGCTCTCTCTCGCAAAAATAAAGAAACATTTTAAAAAATGTTTATTTTTGGGAGAGCCTGACATGGGGCTCAAACCCGTGAACTATGAGATCATGACCCAAACCAAAATCAAGAGTCAAATGCTCAACTGGCTGAACTACCCAAGCACTCCAAGATTAACTTTTAATTCAATAGACTGACTAAAGTAGATTGCTCTTCCTACTGTGGGTGGGCCTTGTCTAATCAGGCGAAGGTCTGAATAGAACAAAAAGATGGACTCTCCCCTGAGTAAGAGAAAATTTTGTTTGGTGGACTTTGAACTGAGACATGGGCAGTTTTCCTGCCTTATGACTCCCACTGAACCATCAGCTCTTCCTGAGTCTCCAGGCTGCTAGCTTTCAGACTTGAGTTAGCATCACTGGCTGTTCTCATTCATAGGCCTTTGGACTCAGACTGGAGCTAACCCATTGCCTCTCCTGGGTCTCCACCTTGCTGGCTGTAGGTCTTGGGACTTGTCAGGCTTTGTGGTCATGTGAACCAATTCCTTGTAATCTCTCTCTCTCTCTGATTCTGTTTCTCTAGAGGACCCCGACAAATGCAGTCATAATCATCATAATCTCCTTTGTATTTGTCTAACTCCCACTTCACCTGTTATCTCCTTTCTATTCACAAAGCAGCATT
Source organism: Proteles cristata cristata (assembly GCA_017311185.1). Lineage (NCBI taxonomy): Eukaryota > Metazoa > Chordata > Mammalia > Carnivora > Hyaenidae > Proteles > Proteles cristata. The sequence goes on from JAESUZ010003875.1 coordinate 1,834,556, forward strand.
GTGAGATAGGCAGAGCAAATACCGTGAAAACCCCCACTTTACATGGGAGGAAACTGAGTCCTACTGAGTATTCCCTTTAACTGCTCCAGCGCAGGGCTGATCCCCCCAAGAGAGAAACATCTTTGTGTCCCTGTGGCCAGAGGACATGTAGGAAGCTGGATGGAAAGATTGCACTCAAGTCAGGTTTTCTAAACCTCCTTGACAAGGGAGCCATATTTTAATTCTTACCATTTTTCTCTTTGCGACCAGGGTGGAAAAATGATTACTCTCCTCTTTGATTTTGAATATAGCATTGGTCATCAATGAGAAGCCTCTTAAGATTCCCTCAGGGAGAAATAGGAGACTGCTAACACGTGGGCTGCACAGGTCATGTGAAATAATAGACATGCAAGATCTTTCAGGAAAACTCCAACTGGACTTTAAAAAGAAGTCTAGATGAGTCATGGGAACTCATGTTTGTTTGTTTTTTTAATGTTTTATTTATTTCTAGGAGAGAGAGAGAGAGAGACAGCGTGAGCAGGGGAGGGTCAGAGAGAGAGGGAGTCACAGACTGAAACAGGCTCCAGGCTCTGAGCTGGCTGTCAGCACAGAGCCCGACGCGGGGCACGAACCCACGAATCACGAGATCATGACCTAAGCGAAAGTCGGACGCTTAACCGACTAAGCCACCCAGGCACCCCGGGAACTCATGTTTAAAACACGTACAGAATTTATCAATTTCAGCCCCTTTCTTACACAGCAACAGCGTCAACAATGGCCCAGAAAGGGCGGCTGGCTTCCCAAGGTCCACAGATTGAAAAAAGTACGTTGGCTGTTGGACCTCCAGTCCAGCGTGCTGTTTGTTATATAAAACCCCTGTAGTGAATGTGAAGCCTGGCCTCCCGTCCACCCAGCTCCTGAGGTCATTTCATGACACTCTCGTGGCATGAGAATGGAAAAGTGGTGGCAGGGGTGTTCACATTTATTTTCTCTATATTCTTTGCTCACCTGTGATCCTTCGAGGCACAGGTTACCTCTCGTGGCGCCCTTCCCCATTTGTAAGCAGAGTATTTTGAAGTCAGACAGACCCGGGTTACAGTCCCAGCTCTGTGGCTCACTAGTGGTGGAAATCTGAACAAATTGCATAGCAACTCCGACCTCCATTTTTTCACCCACTAAATAGTGAGAAAAGGCATGCAAGGCACTCGGCCTAGTACCTGACATAGTTAGTGCTCAGTAAGTGTTACTAATTATCGCTAAGGTGAAATTCGGAGTCAAGGGAGGTGGGGAAGACACACTAGGTTTTCAAGGCTCGGTTCAAGGTGGCCCCTCCTGCTCACCCCAGCCAGCAGCAAGTGCTTTCCTCCTCCAAATGCTAGAGCAATTTTGTCGGCCCTTTCATGGCATCTGCCACACACGGTGTCTTGCATTGTCCCTGTATCATCATGGGAAGGGAAGTCTTTTCCTTCTCAAGATCGGGTTGGTTGGTTGGTTTTCTTTTCTATCTGTAAAACAGGAGGTGGGGGAAGGGGGCATACCCACCTCACAGGAGCTGTGAGAGATTTAAGTATGATAGTGTTGAACGAACTGAGCAAAACGAAGTGAGTTCTTGTTCATTCATTCATTTGCTCACTCACATGTTTATTAAGGAAGAGCTCTGTGTGCCTGGCATGGTGCGTGGTGCAAACAAGACCATGCCTCTGTCTCCTGGGGCTTCAGGGTTAAAGAGGAAATGTCACTATATGAGACAATGATTATTGTTACTTTAATAATTCTTATCCTCAGATTTCCTGGGGTAGATGAAGGAGGTCTGGCATGGCAGGGGCCTTCATGAACAGGACTGTCAGGAACGGCATGCATGATGCTGCAGAGAATGATCATGCATCTCCTCTGTTTAAGGGTCTTTAATGGCCCCTAGGACAGAATCCTAGCTTCTGAGCAGGCATGTCTTCGTGTAACTAGTACTTCATCGCTCAGCCCTCTGTAAATTCACTTCATGCTGCGGCCTCACAAAACTCCACTCCGATCCCTCATGCCATTGTTGCTTTCCCTGTGCTATTCCCTTTGCCAACGATGCAATTCCTTTTTTCTTCTCTACTTTACAAACCCTTGCCTGTTCTGTAAGACACCACCTCTTCTCAGGGGCTCCTTAGGGAGGGTCAGGCACCTGAGTGCTTAGTGACCTCCCGCCACTAAAATGGTAAATGTTAGCATCTGTATTTTTGTGTGCTCCTAAGAGATGGAGGCTTCTCTGTGCCAGCGCCTCTGTGTTCTTAACACCCAGCTGAGAACCTGGGACAGAGAAGGGCTCAGTGCATGTGGGTGAGGTGAATGAATGAATACATGTCAGTCATTCTTAGCCACCTTCTCAAGACTTGAGTTGAATATGTTAATCAAGCGTCCAGTCCGAGTGGGTTGGGAAGCAAAAAATTGTTTTTCTGCCACTTCCAAGATGGGGAGTTTGGTTTTCACCCGAGGTCTCTTGGGGCTCCCTGATTCTGTTACCCATATAAATACAGGTGTAGAGTCCAAGGTTGCCAAGGGTAGCTGGACCCTGCCAGCAGAAGGCGATTTTGAGACTCCTTTTCTCCCCAAAGGGCTCAGAAGTGATTCTCGCTGTTGTTAAAATCAGGAAAGGGGAGGAATGCCCCATTTCACCAAATGTTTGCAACCCTGAGCTGAGGGCTTGATTCACTGGTGGTCCAAGAAGTGCCTCCTTTCAATTAATTTTCTCCTAGGATCCCCATGGTATAATCCAAGAATTCATGCTGTTGGGGTCCGAAGGACTGGACTGGGAACTTGGTTCTACTTGCTGATTGCATGATTTGGGGACCCCTCTTCGCCTTGATTCCTCCTTGGTAGGGTACCCATTTCACATTGTGGTACACCAGACCCAAAAGGATGACATTTATACCACATAGCTCGCTGTCCACTGGCTTCCCTATATCAGAAACTCACCCTGAACAATGTCCTAATCATTACCATTGATGAGCCGTGTTTGTGCTTGGGAAAATGTTTCCTGAAGTCCAGTATTGAGAACAGTGGTCCTAAGGCTCATAGAATGGGGTAATTACTATGGGACAGGCTGTCCCTACATGTTTGCATGTATAATTCTTTTCAGTAGACCTGTGGGGAGATACTGTCATCATCCAGTATTGTCATTCTCAGTTCTCAGAGAAAGAGACTGAGGGCCAGAGAAGGCCACACAGATGAAAAGTAGGGGGCCAGAGATTTCGGCTCAAAAGCCCAGCGGGGCTGACAGAGCTAGCCTGCCATTCACACCTCCACCAATTGGAGATTTTGGTGAACAGCAGCTAACTAGTGGTGCCAAACCAAGCCATCACAATTTCAGTCTATAGCGAGGAGACTTGGTCCTCTAAGAAGTTTGTGGAAGTCGCATTATTGACAAGTGCATTTTGGAATATCAAAAACACTTCTAGGTGCTTTTCTCACATTTTCTTTTATTTTTAAAGTCTTAATTTTTTAAAAAAATGTTTGTTTGTTTTTTGAGAGAGAGAGACGGAGTGCGAGCAGGGGAAGGTCAGAGAGAGAAGGAGACACAGAATCTGAAGCAGGCTCCAGGCTCTGAACTGTCATCACACTGCCCCATGCGGGGCTTGAACCCATGAACCCGTGAGATCATGACCTGAGCTGAAATCAGATGTTTAACCAACTGAACCACCCAAGCACCCCTCTCTCATTGTCTTTACCATCCTCCAGGTCCCTTTGAGTCCAGGGACCTAAGGTCAGAAACCCCAATGTATGGGGCACGTTGGGGGCTCAGTTGGTTGGGCATCTGACTTCAGCTCTGGTCATGGTCTCATGGTTTGTGAGTTTGAGACCCATGTCCGGCTCTGTGCTGACAGCTCAGAGCCTGGAGCCTGCTTCAGATTCTGTGTCTCTCTCTTTCTCTGCCCCTCCCTCACTCACATTCTGTCTCTCTCCCTCTCAAGAATAAACAAACATTAAAAACAATTAAAAAAAAAAAGAAACCCCAATATAACCTAAACTTCTTATGAAGAAGAACTGGAGTGATTTTTTTCAAAAATGGCAGTTATAACCAAACTACTAATTACCACATTTATTTATTTATTTATGTCTTTATTTTATTTTGAGAGACAGAGACAGAGAGTGAGTGGGGGAGGGCCAGAGAGAGGGAGACACAGAATCTGAAACAGGCTCCAGGCTCTGAGCTGTCAGCACAGACAGCCCAATGTGGGGCTCGAACCCACAGACTGTTAGATCATGACCTGAGCCAAAGTTGGACGCTTAACCAACTGAGCCACCCAGGCGCCCCCATACTAATTACCACATTTAACCCCTTGCTTGAGTTTAATAAGTAATATATTTTGTCAAAAGCAACATCTTAAAATTTACCAATAACTTTTCATATAATGAATCATTTCATGCTAATAATAATAATAATAGCAGTAGTAGTAATAACCATGACTCATCAAGAGATACTTAATTAGGCAATTTTTAAGTACTATTTACTTTTCACAACAATGAAAGCTGTATGGTATTTTCTCTGGCTTACAGAGGAGGAAGCAGGCTCATTCATTACCCCATTTGATCTTTGTCTTAATCCTTCAAGATTGGTTCTTTTATGATCACGGACAGGAAACTGAAGCCCAGAAGGCTAAGATACTTGCCCAAGGTCACACAGCAAATCAGAGCCAGAGTTGGGTCTCAAACCCAAATTTTTCTGACTCAAAGTCTAGGTTTTGAATCACCATGCTGTAGTTCTCAAAATAACCCCTAATGTAGGCAGAGATCATCCCCATGTTGCAGTGAGGAAATAGGTAAGGGGGGGTGTGTGGAAGGTTTACCTAATATTCTCCCAGCTTCACTGTGTCCTCTGGAGATCATAGTGCTTAGTAGTTGCACATCAAGGCTATATAGTGGCTTGCACTTAGCTCAGTGCCAGAACCTGGGGAGCCATCGGTAAGTGATAGCCATTGTCATTTACAGTGTGGGAGTGTGGCAGCCCACGGCCTTGGGCACACACCTGGTACCTGTGTCCTGGACTCATCTGCACTCCATTTTGTGCTGGCTTGAGCTTGGATCCAGTGCTTTTCTATCATTTCCATTCAGTGCCCGCTGATGACACACTGCCCTGATAAAAGCCATCTGAATCTCTGCAAGGAAAAGCTCCCTTTGTGGGAGGTCCTTCTGAATGGATGTGGCCTGCAGGAGACCCTTGGAGCGGAGACTGGGTCCCTGACTCACACTGAGCTATCCCTCATCCGGCTTCGCCTGGCCCAGGAGCCGCCCACCTCTCTCGAACCCTGCATTGTCTTCCTGGCACAGACCTCCGGCTGCAGACTTTGGACTCGAGGCTGCAGAATTACTCACTCACTGAGTCCTCCTTTGGCATCTGCCAGAATCCAGGAAGAGGGCTTTGTAGTCTCTCTTTCTCACTCAGCTTTTTCCCTGCCTCGTTTGTTGGTTGAATTGCCGGAGCCAAGGCTGAATTTCTGTCCCATTTCCTCCACCGACCAGTGTCTGGCAAGAATCATCTCTGCACTTGAGAGGCTGGGGAGAAGTCAAACACCAGTTCTGGCTCTTTGCCTCTCGAGGCAGAGTTAGTCACTTGGTTACTGCTGGCTGAAATTGATCAGAGATGTCATGGGGAGGAAATGCGCTTCTCATGAGTTAGCAGAGCATTTTTTTTTTTTTAAAAAGGGGGGCCTTTTTATTGTGCAGAGAAAGTTTAATGGCAAACTGATTTCCTCTTCTGAGAGGCCTGACTCCAATCCCCTAGATGCTGCCATGAGCACTTCCGTTCTCGGTGCATGGAAATCATGGGAAGCCTGGACAAAGGTGTGGCATTGGGGAGAAGGACAATTAGATGTTCTACACACAGCGTTTCACCTCATCTCCAGTACAATCTATTGTCACTCTCCCCACTTTCAAGGGTGCCAAATCTGGACTGGCATCTGAATTTACTCTTGCCTGTTCAAGTTTACAGTTAGTAACTGGTAGAACAGACACATGGACCTGCATCTGTCCAGTGGCAAGGCCACAGTAGGGAAGTGGCTCTTCTTTCTCCCTCTTTTTTTTTCTCTCTCTCTCCCCACCCGTTTCCACTTTTCCCACTTGTCACCTCCCCCCACCCCTACTCTTCAAGGAGTCAGAGATTTTCCAAAGGATTAAATAACACAGTACTCTACCTTGCATACAGTAGGTGCTCAATGAATACACATTAAATCTGAATTGTTATGCCATGGCTTTTAAGAGCGTTTGCATTTTCAAAAAGGACTCCTGGAAAAGATACTACCTAACAGCAACAACTAAGTGGTGAATTCCTAGCACAGGTGACCTTCAGTGAGACATTTCTTTCCTTTCTCCCTTCCTCTCTTTGTTCCTCCCTCCTGCCTCTTTTTTTCCTTCCTTTCAGGTTCTCTCCCTCTTGCAAAACAAACCCTGGCACTAACTTAAGTGCTTGATAAATATTTACTGATTTAATCCTCATTACTACTGGATGTATGTAAGTACTACTATTATCAGCAGCACCCCATTTTGCTAGTAAGTAGATGGGGCACACAGAGAGTGGTTTCGTTTTCCGCCGAGGAACACGAAGCTTACAATCAGCAGAGCAGGAGTTTGAAGGTGGGTGGTCAGGTTCTCTAACCACCACCAGTGCACTATTCTGCCTGTCGAGGCAGGAATGGCTTCCTGGAGGCACTTCTTTGCTTCCACCCCCCCTGACATTGTACAATTTCCAAGGTATCTTCACATGTCTCCCACCATTCATCCTAACTGTGAAGTTGAGACTATGGTCCCTTTTAGCAACAGAGGAAATGCAAGCTCTGAAAATGTAAGTGACCTGCTCAAGGTCACACAACTGGTGTGGTGGCAGAGCTTGAAAGCCAGACTGACTTGTGGCCCATTTATTTCTATGAATGAGGCTGGTGCCGAGGAATTAGAGCTGAGCAGAGCAAACATAAAGCTTTGAGCAGGAAAAAAAGATGCTCAGTATGTTCATTTTTTCTTGAGAGGGGAAGTGTGTGTGTGTGTGTGTGTGTGTGTGTGTGTGTGTGTAATAGTCATAAAAGTATTCCTCAGACCTTGAGGTTTTAATAAAATGTGAAAAACATTTTACCAGCACCCTCCCTTTCCTCCTGGATTTTAGGCTCTGCATAATTTAAGGAAATGTAATCCATATGTTTGATTATTCATACTTCCATCATCAAAAAATATTGTTGATTCTTTGAGGAGCTTTTGATGTTCTGGAAGCCAATCTTTTTTTTTTTTTTTTTTGAGGGCCATGGAGAAGAGAATTTTTTTAAATCATTTTCCCTTTTCCTACAATTTTATTTCCTTTGAAAAAACATTTTTTGGGATTTGAATGGGAGATGAAAAACTGGTATTCCACTTTTTCCTACAGATTTCTAATACAGTGATGAGTCCAGGAATGCCGTTCTTGGTCTTCAGGGCTCTGATGTGCAGGGAGGGGGTTAATATTTATGGGAAGCCTGCTCGAGAAGTCACTTTATGTACAAGGTCGTATGTTGTGTTCACGACCCCCTGAAAGGAGGTGCCATTGTGCTGTTTCATCGAAGAGGGGAGTCAGGCTCTGAGGACAAAGAGTGGTCCAACTGGGGTACAGTTCTGGCTTTGCCCGGCCCTAAAGCTGCGGCACTCACACCTCTCAGCTTCTTGGAGAAAATCCGAGGATGTGTTGCCATCCAATCAACACAGTATCCATTTTCATTCTCATCATCGTCCCTCTATCTCTAACCAACCTTTGTACCCAAACCACACCTTCCCAGGAGCCCTTGCTCACCCCTTCCGGCAGTAGGCGCTGACAGTTCGAACTCAGGGTCCCTGTTTGCTATTTTCTGTGTGCTGATTGCAGAACAAGATTCAGGGAGTGACAGAGATGAGCCAGACCAGTCTCGTCTCCTCTCGAGCACCATATCCAGATGTGCTCCCCCATACCTTCGCCCCCCGCCCAGGGCACGGTACCTGGTGTAGCCGACACATTTAGGTGTAACCTGAATGCCGCCACACAGAGACCCTCCCTGGCCTGGTCTCCCATCTAAAGAAATCTTCAGCTGCATTCTGTCACTTCAATCTATTGTAACCTGCAACACAGTGCTTTTTACAAGATGGTATTTTTCTTGTTTCTCTATATTTTTTCTAGTTTATTATCTCTCCACTCCTCTCCCCTTCCTGCCAGGAATAGAGCAATCCCTGGCATATAGTAAACATGTAAGAAATATATGCTGAAGGAAAGCATGTTTTATTCATCGCCGTATTCCTAGGCTTTGAAACAGACTAGGTATTTAATAATAATACTATGTAGTATTTATTGAGCACTTACGTTCCAAATGTTTCTTTGAGGGATTGATTTTACATGTATTATCTCACTTAGTCTTACGAGAAACCTCTGAGGATTTCCAGTCATTATTCCCATTTACAAGTGAGGAAGTCAAGGCACAGAAAGGCCAAGATGTCACAGCTAGCAAGAAGTGAGGCTGAGTTTCAAACCCTGATCTTAACCCCAGAGGTGGAGGCTTTAACCACGGTTCTAAATGTTCAATGGATATGTGAATATTTGGGAGAGCCAGATCTCCGTAGGACGTGGCATTCTGAAGGCAGAGTGAAAACAGTGAGCCAAGTGAAGGGAAGGGAATCGGTGCCTCGTAGCTGCCCGAATCAAACATTCTGGAGAAGTTCACAATTACACTTCATTTGAGAATGGGGCAGGTGGGAACAGGTGCATTTCAGAGTCGAGTCTCCAGAGTCAGAACCATGGCTGGTGTTGAGGAAAGGACAGACTAGGCAGAGAAGGGGGCATGCAGTGAGGAGGCAAGGGAAATTAGTCTGGAAAAGGAGGAGGGCTTGGAATGTTGGGCCAGCAGATGTGGTCTTGACGGTGTGAGAGTGATCTCCCCTGGAAGATTTCCACACAGTGGCATGTCACGATCACAGCCGCCTGGCCTCGGCTGCATTTGGCCTTGTCTTTAAGCTGCACTGACTTCAGTGCAGATTGCATATCACATTGCATCTAATCTTCCTAGTAATCCTGGGAGGTCCAAATTACTATTCCCATTTTACAGACGGCACTGTGGATGCCCAGAGAGTTGAATTTTCCCAAGTTTATCAGCTGCTAAATGGCAGTGCTAGGGCTCTAATTCCTGTCTGCTCAGGCTGTATCCATTATCAGGAAAACATTCCCACAACTCCATGGAGAAAGGAATGGTGCCAACATACCCACCTCAACTTCCCAAGGGTAAGAAAGAGAATTCCCTGGTTACTTCTTTCTTCTCAACATGTGTGGCATTAGTGAGAGAGAGCCTTGTGGGGGAGGGACGGACGGCAAGAGAGACGGCAAATTGTTTCTGGGTGGAATTTTCCAGACAGGGCCTCAGTCAGAGAACAAATGTGCCTTCTGAATTTTCACTATAATTGTTATTGACCTTTAGTGAGATGAGCAAAATTACTCTCCCGTGCCCCTCCACCCCCACCCCCTTTTTACCAAATTGTTTTCCCTGACTTTTCAAAAATGAAGTTTGGCCAGCCCAGCCCTGACTGCCGACTGTGGGAAAACAATACATCTCCTTATGGCCCCAAATGGAGCGTTTGCAATTAATCCATTGATCTCAGTAGAAAACCCTATTGTATCAGGGTCTGCCAGGAGAAAGCTGCATCCTGCCCCTCTCCCGCCCCACACAGAATGTTCATTGAAGTCAGCCCCCAAATTGATGGCAGGATGTGGCCCTAAAAGCCTTCAAATTAAAGGGGTCCAGAAAATAATGTTGGCTGGGCAGCGGAAGCTGGGGCGGAGGAGGTGGGGAGAACGGGGGAAGGGGATGGGTTTCCTTTGGAATCTGCGTGCCCAGGGCTTTGCAAACGGCAAAGGGCTTCTAGTTGCCCTTGACTCTCAGTTCTCCTTCATTTGTTCTGCAAATTCAGACCCCTAGCTATCTGGTTTGCTGAGAGTTTGGCCTTTTGTCCAAGCAGCTGCCTCTGATGAGTTGACAGTAATGATACCTTACTAGGGTCTATTGGGCGTTGGACAATCGGTATCCCCCAGCTTCCCCTGTTTTACCTCATTCACTTCTCACACAGTCCTGGGGGAGGGTGATGGAGATTATGAGGACCATCTCTCGTTGAGTGGGTCCTACCTGCCAGGTGGTTTCCACATTCTTTTTCATTTAACCCTCCAGGCCCTAGAGGTAAGCAGAGCTAGCCTGCTGACCAAGAACCTGGGATGCTGTAACCCAGGCCATCAGTCTTTAAGAGACATTAAGCATTAAGGGTACTGGAAATGCAAGATGTATCTTTTCCAGAGCTTCTCTGAGGCAGAATTTGTGGATGGAAGGAAGAGTTAGAGGAGTGAGCCCAAAGGTTCCTACACTGTCTTTCCTGGAGGGTGGGAGACATGACGGCAGAGCTCTGTTTTGCTCTGTGGAGTACGTGGTGGGGCGCCGCCATCCTTGGACATCACACTACACATGCTTGTGAGGTTGTGCGCTGCTTACACATACCGTGTGTGCATGTATAGAGAGGGGTGTGTTCCATACACCAAGTGTAGACAGCCCTACGCGGTAGACATGCCGTCGTCTTCCTTTTCAGCTCTTCCTTCATCCAATACGTTCTCACTCTTCTGCGTAGATGTTAAACAAATATTCAAAGAAGATAAAACTTCAAAGTGTAAGTCTGGTCCTGTAGGTGGGGAATTACTCTTTTACAGATGACAAAATGGAGGCACACAAAATGGAATGACACGTTTGAAGACCCACAGCTATTAAGGGGTTGATTCAGAACCAACAAAAATGTAAGCTCTTGGAAAACTGGAACTTTTTTGGATCTTGTTCGGAGACATACTATCTCCAGTGCCCATAGATCTATATGCCACCGGTATCCAATATGGTGCCTGGCATGCAGACAGTGCTCAATAAAATTTGCTGCATAAATGAATAAGCTGCTTTTTGTTCTTTTCTAGGATACATGGGGCCCTGAATTCTCTCTGTCAGGCGGGTTGCCTTCCTGCTATTTGTCTGCTCCTTCTGTTTTTTAATAATCCTTCTACAAGGATCTTCCGATAAATCCCCCGTAAAACTCAGTTACAGGAAGAAAGTGGGTTTCTTCTGACAAATAAAAAAGGTATGCTTCCTTTCATCAGAAAACAAGAGCTATAAAATGCCCCAAGTTTCCCATTTTTTTTCTGTCTTGGCTTCAAAAGCTTTGAATTAAATTTGGTGCTCAATATCATATTATTCTTGGTTTAGATTCAGAGTACTGCAGGGTTTTGTTTTCTTTTTTTCTCATGCATTTGTGATTTTAGTTCTTTTCTCTCTTTCTCTCTACATGGTTCAATTTTGCAGGTGTCATTCTGGGTGCAGATTATAGTCTAATAATGTAGATTATAGTCTAATAGTGTAGACTATAGTCTAATAATAATAGTGCTCATGATGTTACCAGAGTCTTATGTTGTCCAGAGCCTCCCATATGTCCAAGGCCTCTATTGTGAAGCTATGCCCGAGCTCAGACTTCTGCTATAAGCTTCATAGTTCATCTGCCCAGTAGTTCCTCACTGGGGTAGAAGTGAGGGGCAGTGATTTTGCCCCTCATGTCAAGAGTTGAGAAATCTTGATCTACACTTGTCAACGGTTAGGAAGCACCTCACAGAAATAACTTGCATTTCCATCTTTTCCACTCCCCTTGGCTGGGAGTTTTTAAGGAAAGCCTTCACCCAGGCTCCCCACATACTCTCTCTTGAGCAGGCTGCCTGGCCCCCTCTGCCTAGCGTACATCTTGCTCACATAGGAGAGGAACCCAGACGAATGAGGACCCCATCATGGTCATCTTTTGGTCTTTGATTTTCACACCTGTCTTACCCTAGAGACTTTTCCATTTAAGTCACAAGGTGATCTCGTAACTTTGGCATTGGGAGAGAGAGAGAATTTCAGAATGAAGTGATTTTCTTTTATATGGTTGCCTGAAGTTACACAGTCCCATAGAGGAAGTTAATTAAAACATAGCTCCCCAGAGATCTATGCTGATAACTTTTAGACAGAGCTGGGGTATTTTTGCTGTGTTCATGTGATTTTGATGAAGACATTCCCCACGTCTGCTTCTGCTGCCCTATATTCTTTTACTTGACTGTTAGGAGCATCTGCTCTTTGGCCGAAGGGACATTTTTATTGCCTAGTCTAAATTTCTGGACATTTGCCTCAATTTCCCTGCTTGACACCTCAGGTTCTTCCTGGGGTAAAGGTCAGACTTGAACTCAAGCCTGATGGGTTGGAGCCCTGCTGCTGAGTCTACTTTTCCTTGGCAGGGGCAGGAGGAAGGGGAGGGGAGGTGTCTTATGTTAATTTTTACTCATCCTGAATGTGAGTGTGAGGATTTCCATGCCCCCACGTAGTCACCATCCACCCAATTGTGGACGTTGCCTGTGGCATGTCCCTGTGAAGGACAGGACCACTGGGGGAGGGGAGCTCAGGCTCACTGGATCAGTTAGACACCTATTCTTTCGATAGCATTTACCACTTAGGGTAAAATACTGTGTGCCAAGCAGGTGTCCAGTGGGTTCCCGAGATTAATAAGATCTCCTCGCTAGCTCACAAAGAGACTCAATGGAAACTTGCAGCGCTGCGTGGGCAAATGCTATGATGGAAGTGAGCACAGGAGGTTTGTGGAACACCCTGAAGGCCACCTGCTTTGTTTTGTTTTGCTTTATTGGCTCACCCTGAAGGACACTTAAATCAGCCTGTGGGAAGGTGGTCAGGGAAGCCTTCCTGGAGGAGGGGGTGCCTGTGTTTTAAAGGGCTTCCGTTGGCTCAGCCAGCTCCTCCAGCCAGTCTGGTCTCCCCAGCAACTGTCTCACACTGGTTCCCCCTCCTTACTCATCTCAGCTCCCACTCCTTAGAACACTACTCGTGCCAAATCTCTTTTCCTAAATCAAAAAATAAATAAAAATGAAAAAGAGAGTGGTGGACCCATCGAGATGGGGGAACTTCTGTAGTCTGAGAAATTGCACCTCAGCTTCTCAGTAACCGTGGAACCCCAAATTTCAACTTGGGGTTACTTATGGGCAACAGCCAGCTGTTTCAAAGAGCTCAGTTTCCTGCCAGAAATGGCTGTGGGGGTGTCCGTGGGGTTGCCACCACCTGTGAACCAGCTCCAGCCCCCCCGCCACCCTCCCTCACCCCCCCGCCCAGAGGAGACCATCCTGGAGACTCGCAGAAGCACAGGCCAGAGAGATTTTGAATCCTCACAACAGTTCTGAGAGGTGGATGCCATTGTCCCCATTGCATTGCTAAAGAAACTGAGAATCAGATGGGTGAATCACTTGTTAATAAATGCAGGAGCCAGGACTCAAAAGCAGGGCTTTTCAGCCCAAATCCACTTTCTTCACAGTGCCTCATTTTCTCAGCACAGCTGAGCCTCCTCGACCAGTGAAGAGCAAATCAGAGCCCCGTCCTATTTTCCCCCAGGCTCGCTCTCACAGAGTTGCTTTGGAGATGAAACAGAACCAGAACAGAGCTTATGTGTTTTTATGTCACACCTCTTTTTCCCAAGATTTCAAAGGCTCGGATCCATTTATCTAGATACTCAAATTCTCACCGGGGGCGTTAGAGAGGGACTGGAGAGTGAAATGCTGTTTTGGAAAGGATGAAACAACCCTTGCAGTGTTTATATTCAATTCCGGAGACCTGGTTAGAAAAATATTTTTAAAAAACGGAAGGAAGAGTAACTATGCACTCATGAAATGTGGGCTCCTCGTCGCGGGGCACCTTTGCCCTTGGAGTCAGTTCCCGTGAGTGGATGTGTGCAGCCCCAAACTGCCGTTAGGAGATGAAAGGGAATCTTTCAACATTTCCTCCCATTGTCTGAGCTTTCTCCCTGCTTTGTCACCATAACATTCTTTTTTGGAATTCCGTTAACGAGGAGATTTCCCCTCCCCCAGAAACAATTAAAAGAGAAGGGCTGGCAGAACCAGCCAGGAAAGACCTGTGGCTCACTCCTAAGTGAGTAACTATCACGTGTCTTGGAATGATTTGCTGCTTCCAGCCAAAGAAGTTTGAGCTTAAAGAGAAAAACACATAAGCACTCTATCTATCTGGCTGCAAGAAGCGTGTAGATTGTGCAGGGAGGCACTAGGAGGGCTGCGTGTGACTTGGGGACCAGAAGACCTAAGCTCAAAGCCCGATTTCACTCTTTACTGGTTGTATGGCTTTGAGCAAAGCCCTTAACTTCTCCCCGTGTTATATGTGCTCTTGCAAAAATTCAATAAGATGGGGACATGGAGTACAGAGCACATGACAGCTTTCAAATATGTTCTTTGTCTTCTTTCTCCCTCCACATCCCTTCCACCTGCACCGTCTCCAACATAGACCATCTGAGTGGGCCAAGTAAGAGAAATAGGAATAGTCTGAACAAGAAGCTTTAAGCACTGACAGCTTCATTGGACTCAGAAGTAAGTGCATGTACATCTGTCTGTATGTTTGGAGCAGTAATTTGTAAGAAAAGAGTCCTCGTTGAGGCTCTCTGTCCATGTGGGTTTTCAACATTGTTCTGAGTACTAATCAGAATATATATATATATTCTGTCATTTATAAAGCTCCTGTTCTGGGTACTTTGTGAATATTATCTTGTTTAAACCTTACAATCACATTATATAGTAGGAATTGTCATCCAAATGTCCACATGAAGGAATTAAGGCTAAGAGAGCTAGTCAGTTATGGAACCAGAAGAGAGTAGCCATATAGAGGGGACCACTTTTCAGGAGCTGTGGCCTTTGGTGGAGGAATATAGCTAACCTGCAGCAGTCGGAACCAGAAGGAGCCAGGGGAACCAAAATGCCATCCTTATTCTCTTCTTACTTTCTCATTTACTACTGGTGGCTTCTGTTGGCCAAACCCAGCTGAGAGCCAGAGGGTTAGGGAAGCTTTATAAGGTCCTTTATAAGGCCAGCATCCTGGGACACAGAGTCAGATGGAGAAGTAGTGAAGGTGGATCTGCGTGAGCAAATGGAGAATATCCAACAGAGTATTCCTTCAGTATTGAATCCCAGTTCCCACTCCAGAATTGCTTATGGTCAAATAGGCAAGATGAGATTTTATCTTCAAGTTTATTTATTTCTTTTGAGAGTGAGAGAGCAAGAGAGTGAGAGCACGAGCAGGGGAGGGGTTAAGGGGAGGGGGAGGGAGAAAAAAAATCCCAAACAGGCTCCCTGTTTTCAGTACAGAGTCCAACACAGGGCTTGATCCAATAAACTTGTGAGATTCTGACCTGTGCTGAAATGAAGAGTTGGACGCTTAACCAACTGAGCCACTCAGGCTTCTCGGGAAGATGAGACTTTGACCCAACACAGGTTGGAGTGAGGTGAGTCCATTACAATAGGCTTGAGCTAGGTGAGTTGCCACCATATATTTATCACAGTGTGACGTAGCTCCCAGTGTCTAAGAACGCCCAGACTCCAGCCACGCGTTACCGATCCTCTGTAAGGGGACTCCGATCATGTGGAATCCTCCTCACTGGATGTTGTGATCAAACTGGACTGCTCACCATTGCAGTCACTTCAGCTGTAAACACTGTATGTCTTCTTGCTTTGGTTGAAGTGCTTTCCACAGCCCATTGGGCCCTGCCCTCCCACCTTCCTCCATCCTTTTCAGAGCTCAGTGCACGTCCCAGTGCTCCATGAGTCCTTCCCGGCCCACTCTCACTCACAACTGTAGTATGGGTTTCCCCGTGCTTTGGTAGCATGGCTCTTGCTTGTCTGGACAGGGACTGTTTCATTGGACAAACATCTCACCCAACAGGCACTGAGTGCCTGCTGAGGACCCAGCACTGTGTGAAAAAGGCGCTTCCCAGGGATTAGGACTGGTTCCTGCCTTCAGGGAGCTCACGGTCTTCCTGGGATTGGAGCCCTTTTGTGCCGTCTCCCGTCCAGACTGTGGGTATCGTGAGGACAGGGCATCTGTTTAATTATCTTTGTGCTTTCAGTGTTTCACAACTGTGCAGCACAGAAGTCTCAGAAAATCTGAAGCTAGAGGAGACACAGAGTGAGAGAAGGATGGAGGAAGGAAAGGAGAAATAAATTAGTTTATTCCACAGGATTTGCTAACTGTCTAAAATGCCCTTTATATACAGTGAATAGCATAGGCTACATACATGCACGTGTGTGTGTGTGTGTGTGTGTGTGTGTGTGTATGTGTGTGTGTGTACATGAAGACTGAGGACTTGGTGATGAATGTCTGCAGAGACCTGAGGACAAATCAGAGAATACCCTCTTGACTTCACCTTTTTGGACTGTAGCTTCCAGAATCATCCAGAGGAGAGATGAAGGGACCTGGTTAGATGCCCACCGTAGCTACTGGGTACTAGTTTGAGAGGACTCATCAATTTCTGAAAGCAGGTGATTTTTGCAAATGAGGGCTTGTCGGCATATGGTATTTGGATGCTACAAGTTCTTTAATTGAAAGTGTTATCTTAACCAGAGAGTTTTGCAAAACCCCAAAACAAAGACATCTGTTGCTGTTTTTGTTCTTTTCCCCAGCAAACAATCTGGTGGTGAAAAATAGGAACGACTAAATGGAATGCCAGGGAAAATTGTGGTTTTGGAAAACAAAACCCTACATCTTTAAGAGGAGGGTATTTAATCAAGGTACGAGGCAGGCAGTTTCTTAACAGAGTCTTCTGTGAGATTTTAGATCATTATAACTCTACTTCTTTATGTCTCAATAATTATTAAGACAACCATTGAGATGAACCTGTGGCAAAGTTAGTCCATTTTTCGGTTGTCAATGGACCTTAACTGTTAGCTCTATGCTCCTAGTGCCTTGGCCAGAGCTTCTGGTCCACCAGACTCCTGGACATCTCCTTCAGATGTCCCATAGGCACCTCAGACTTGGCTGATCAAAACTGGTTTCATCAGCCCACTGGAAGCTGCTTTTCCTTCTGAGTTCTCTGTTTTGGGGAGTACCCCACCATCCACTCAGTCATATAGGAATTCCTTCTCCTGGAGACCCTGAACAAGCTGAAGTCAAGACCCATGGCATCCCCCTTGGAAAGATTCCCATTCTTCTCCCTTTCTTCATCACTCTACCTCTGCACCCCTCTCTGTAATCTCTTGAAGATTACTGCAGTGGATCTGCCTCTTCCTAGACCTCTAATCTTGATTCCCAGTATCAGTCAGGATCATGGCTAGAAGAAGAACTCATCTCAAAGGTTTGAATGTAGGACTATTAATGAAGGGACAACCAGAGAGGTGAGGGCTAGATTAATAGAGGCATCTAAAGGCTAGCAACTACTGCAAGCTGTTAACAACCTGTAGTATTGAAGGCACAAGGGGAAGAAATGAAGACATGGAAGCCCACTGAGGACTAGAACTGTGGAAGAGGGGCTGCCCAGTGGGAAATAGCAGAAAGGCTATGTGGAGCAGTGAGGAAGCAAGGAAGAGATCACACAATTCTCCTTCATCTACCTCCCGTCTCCTTGTTGGTGCTTCCCATTGTTTGAACCCAGCTGGCTACTTCAGGGGAGTTCAGAAAGTTCAGTCAGCCGGTGCTGGCCTCCTGGGATGCAGAGCTGGGCAGAGAAGGGCTGAGAATAGATTTGGGACCATGGAAGAGGAGAACCAAGAATGGTTAGCCTCCTTCCCCTCATCCATTCTGCATTTTAATACCCAAGTGCTTGCTCTAAAACGCTGACCATATCTTTTCTCTGATTGAACCACTCTGGAAACTCCCCATTGCTCTTAGGATAAAACCAAATCTCCCTATGCTGGCACTGAATCTTCCTATTGACCTTTCTGACCTCTCTTGTCCCATCTCTTACCATTCCCGGTTCTTAGTCAACACCCTAACTCTACTGTATTACTTTCAGGCCTCTGAATACACCATCCTGCTCCAAATCTTTATGCCTTAGTAGATGTTCCTGTTTTCCCCTCTGGAAAATCTACTTCTCCCCATCCAAACATCATCCAAACACCATCTTCCTGGTGAACTTCAAGTCTTTCTCCAAACTTAGTTCAGATGTCACCTCCTCCAGGAAGACTTCTCTAATGGTTCCACTCCCCAATCTGAATTAATCACCCCTACCTCTGAGCCATCTCCATTATATACATTTTTATTTTTGGACTATTGACACACTTTGTGATTTTTTTTCTTGAACATATCTGTATCCCCCAGCCAGTTTGGCAACTCCTTGAAAGCCAAGGCCTTCAAGGATGTATATTATGCATCTTGGCATCCCAATGGATTGCCATAATGCCTGGAACATTAAATTTGTTCAGTAAACATATAAGGAAGGAAGAGAAGAAGAGAACAAGAGAGGGAGGGAGGAAGGAAGGAAGGAAATAATTCCAACTGTTCAAAATGTTTTCAAATGCCTTGCCCCATCTGACCTTCACAAGCAGGCTGGGTGTTGGGGTAGAAATAGTTACCTAGGATAAGGACACTGAGTCTTGGGAAGGATGTGAGGAGTCTGGGCAGTGGGAAGAGTTAGGGATTGGGATCCAGTAAATTGGGTTTGAGCCCCAGGTCTCTAACTTATGGGATGAGTGTTCTTCACTGAACTAGGAACTTTTCTGAGCTCTTGTTTCATCCCTGTAAATTGGAGGTAGTAATAATACTTACCTCTCAGAGTTGTGGGCAAGGCAATGTATGAAGATGTTTCATATACTATACTGGGCTAGACAGATAAAAGGGACATGAGGACCATTTTTTTTGGCACACACTACTATTTTAGTACTGACAGATTGATTGACATCTTCCCAACTGTTCTACCTGAAATGTCCGAACTCACAGAAGTCTGAGGAGACTCTTTGCACCATGAGAAATTTGATTCCTGAATTTTCAGCATTGTAAAGGCAAGTCCAAGAACACCTAGAGACCACCTAGATCCATCTTTGATCTGACACTAGGCTTGCTGGCTATTGGCTCTTCAGACAATGGACACAGGCTTTACACTTTGGTCACAGTTCACTCCAGGCAAGCCAAACCCTTCCATCTTTGGAAGACTCTGGCTGCCAGAAATTTCTTCCTTTGAGCAGAAATCTACCTTTTTTCTAGGTAGAAAATCTTTCTTTCTTTCTTTCTTTCTTTCTTTCTTTCTTTCTTTCTTTCTTTCTTTCTCTCTCTCTCTCTCTCTCTGTCTCTCTGTCTCTCTGTCTCTCTCTCTGTCTCTCTCTCTGTCTCTGTCTCTCTCTCTGTCTCTGTCTCTCTCTCTCTCTCTTTTGGCTGTGGTTCCAGGCTTTGGGGCCACCTAAAAGAGGCCTGTGCTCATTTCCATGTAATAGCTCTTCTGAAATGAAGGTAACTCTACTATCCTCTGAATCATTTCTTCTTCAAGCCAAGCTATTTTACATCCTTCAGATGCTCTTAATCATGCAGCCTTGAGGCATTTTACTACGCTGACAGTGTCATCAGAACTTTTCTCTTTCTGATACCCCTCATTTGAGCCTGTGACAAACCACTCAGTTGCCTCTTTCCATAATACTAACACCAACCATAACAAACCATTGTACATCTGAAAAAATAACTGCACATTATGGAGGGCCTCTTACATCCAGATCAGGAAACTGAGGCTCTGAGAGGTGGGGGCTACTTGCTCTCTTTCATGTAGATGCTAAGTAGTGCAGGGATATGCTAAGAGCTGTATAACTTCCAGAGCCCTTGTGTTTTCTACTGCAAATGATACCTTCTCTTGCTCCATTCAAGCTATGGACAAAAAAAGTAAGGTGTGCACTCATCAGTCTCCCTCGCTAAACACTAGTTTCCTCAATGAAAAGATAGGATTAGATTAGTTCCTAGTAATTGACAGTGCCTTCAACATAGGAAACACTTGGAAAATGATACTCTCATCATCATCATTAAATGCTTAACAAAACTTGCCAATTTTCTCAGTCATTCTGGGATTTCCAGATAATTAGGGTTTTGGAATCATATAAACTAGTGACTCTCAGAGCATGATCTGTGTACTGGTGTCAGCCTGCCAACTGTTATGGGTCCTTGCTGAGATAAGTTCAGAAATCGAGAGTGAATGCTGAGAGATTTTACAGCAATTTGGCATTTCCATCGCATCCAGTCATGTGATTTTGTATTTTACAAAAGTGTTCGTTGACCACAGATTGAGATTAAAAATCTGGTCCTTCACCATAAACCTTCTGAGAGGCAGTGGTACAGACCATTTGCCCAATGATTGGTTCTACTTGATTTGTATGAGAAATTTGAACTTCCCTTGAACGATAGAATCAGTTTATCTCAATTTGGCAAAACACCAGTCACACTTGGTGCTGTGTGCTCTGCCAGGGATAGTAAGGGGACAGCTAGGATGGACAAGGCATTGTGTCTTCCCATGGCATGCAGCTCGACAGTGTGCCCAGAGCAGATGCCTAGGAAGGGTTGAAGTGGAATTTGTTTGACTTGGGTGTACATTTGCAATTTTGCAGGTGACCTTATTAGGTAGGTAACCTTATATCCATTTTCCATAAAAGAAAACTAAGGTCAAGAGTCACCCAAGGCACCCACCTACAGACAGTGATTGGTAGAGGCAAAGCTAGAATACAGTCATTCATCACCACATTCACACTGCTCTTGACAAATACACACATGCCATTGTGGCTCTTTGGTTCTTATCATAGCCCTGCTCTCACTGATGTCAACTCATTATAGCAATACACCCCCTTGTTGGCCAGGTATTTGATAGAAATCTGTTGTGATGCTAGAGTTACCTAGGTGATGTCTCAGGTCAGTTACTATGATTGACAGGCAGACAGCAGACACTGTCAGTCATTCAGTCATATTTGCCCTAGAGGTAAACTGAACTACAAAGATGGAGAGAGTTACCTAAAAATGGAGAGGCCTCTTTCCTTGGAGATTAAGCAGGGCTCTTACCTTCCTCATGGGGAAGTGGATAGAGCCTTGAAGTGGTAAATAAGCCACATGGGTTCTGATACCTGTTAGTGGATGGCCCAGAACAGGCTCTAGACATGATCCATGTGATTGCCATCTATGAACTATGAATAGGATCCTGCCCCACTGACCTGGCCAGGTGACTGTAAGGTCCAAAGGAGATGCATTACATTTACCAGTGCTTGGAAAGCACTTCTCTGATGTGGACTATCATTGGGCTTCTGGCCATTTCATCCCAGGAACCCTTCCTAACTCAGGACTATTTGGTCTCTACAAATGACTCCCTATGGTACAGTTTCTCATTGGTGGGACTAAATCAATTGGGTGAGAAGCTTTTTAGCCAGCAGAATTCCCTTGAGAATGCAGTGAAGCTTGTGCCTTTCTTTGTGTCTGTTTAATTCAGGTGTGCAATGGGAAACACTCAGTTTTGCTCTTCAAAACACGTTAGATGGCTGCTTTCTCTGTGAAGCTGCCCTTGGTTCCTTTAGACAGAGTTCACCATTCTGTTGTATGTACTCACTTCCATTATTTTACTTACCTCATGCTATGGTGGAACTCGTTTTCTTGGCAGTCTCCCTCACTAAACCATGAGCTCCCAAGGCCAGGAGCTGTAGGCTCCCCAGGGCCTTGTACAGAGCAGGTGTGAGAACTGATGGAAGGGCAGATAAATAAGCAATGGAATGACTTAGCAGTGGAGGCGCCTGGGTGGCAGTTCATCAGCTGTGTGACGTGGGCACATCAGAACTTCCCTGGGTTCGACTCTCCTTTCAGGCAAATGGAGAAAATAATGCTTTTCTATTATGACCAAAAGAAGTAATGTGAGTGGAAATACTGTGAAAACAGTAAAGTCACAAAATACAGAATAATGTTTTATATTTCAGCAATACATAATAAGCATTTTAAAACTGGCATGGAGCCAGGCAATTCAATGGGAAAGGAGGTAAGTCTTGAAATAGCAACCTGAGGGTATGTCTATTACCTTCTTCTTAACTTTAGTGAAAATGTAAGAATAAGGGAATGGGGGCGCCTGGGTGGCTCAGTTGGGTAAGTGTCCGACTTCAGCTCAGGTCATGATCTCACAGTTCGTGGGTTCAAGCCCCATGTCAGGCTCTGTGCTAAATGCTTGCTCAGAGCCTGGAGCCTGCTTCAGATTCTGTGTCTCCTTCTCTCTCAGTCCCTCATGGGCTCACGCTCTGTCTCTCAAAAATAAATAAATGTAAAAAAAAAAAGAGAGAATAAAGGGAATGGTTATTGCTTAACTTAAATGGAGCAACTTGTCTTTCTATCAGGCTTGTACTTGAAGCCATTTGTCAGTGCCCACCCCGAGGCTTCTTCCAGTCCCTGTTTCCCTGTGATGGGAAACTTGCCCCCAGGGTGGATGCAGCCACAGGGTCCCCAACCATGTTTGGTTTCATGTCCTAATACTTTTGAACAAAGAGCCCCACGTTATCGTTGTGCGCTAGTTCCCATAAGTTGAGTAGCAGATTCTGCGTGTACTTTCCGGGGACTGCATCCCTCTTTGGCTGAGGCTGACAGCTATGATACTTTTTTATTTACTAAACAGAAATCTCCCTTCCTTGGCGCCCTTTTGGTCTAAGTCAGCCTTCGAAGCCTAACCTGGGAGGATTCCTCTTTCAACAGATAAGCCCGAGATAGTTAAAGACAGTTACAGGTTTCCTCTCCTCTTGACCCCATCCTCCCTTCTCGTTTCCCTTTCCATTGATTTGTGATGTTATCATTAGTATACATATGATTTGAATGTAAAATGGTGCCTAGTTCCTATGTTCATTGTATTCCATTTTGCTGCCCATGTCTTTTTGTACTGGTATACACTATTTTATTAATTATAGACTTGTGGTGTGCTTTCAAATTTATCAAGGCTAGTTCTTCCCTATAATTATTGTCCAAATCCTCTTTGTATTTCTCCACTCTTTATTAATCAAGAGGAATTTTAGAATCATTGCATTCTTGAGATAAACCCGACTTAGTCATGGTGAATTCATTTTTGTAGTATACTTTTGAATTCAAGTTACTATTATTTAATTTAGAATTTTTACAAAAACATTAATGTGGGAGTTTGTGCTAATGCTACCTATTTTTGGTATCAGATTTAAAAAATTATTTATATATCTAGCTTTACTAAGGTATAATGGACAAGTAAAAATTATACGTAATTAAGGTGTCCAACATGAAGTTTTGATGTAAGTATACAATGTGAATTGATTACCACAATTAAGCTAATTAACATATCCATCAGCTCCCTGTGTGTGTGTGTGTGTGTGTGTGTGTGTGTGTGTGTGTTGAGAGCACTTAAGATCTATTTTTTTTAATTGAGGTATAATTGACATATAACACTATATTAGTTGCAAGGCTACGAGATAATGATTCTATATTTGTATATATTGCAAAATGATCAACAGATTTCGAGCTTTGGTAAACATCTGAAACCTTCAACTTATTGTTTTGCCACTTTTCAACATTGCCATTTTAAAATTCTAATGCACTT
Source organism: Proteles cristata cristata (assembly GCA_017311185.1). Lineage (NCBI taxonomy): Eukaryota > Metazoa > Chordata > Mammalia > Carnivora > Hyaenidae > Proteles > Proteles cristata. Next base: position 1,857,917 of record JAESUZ010003875.1, read on the forward strand.
GTCACTATTATGTCCTCGTAAATTTTATCAGTATGAAATGATTTTTTTTAACCTGTCCCCTTTTGAAATTTCTTTGTCTAATTTTTAATTTATTATGCTTTCTCTTTATGTTTATCTGACTTGTAATGTTCCATCCTTATTATTTTAAGCTCTCTATAATCATTGGTCTGCCAGTCTTTTTTTGTATATTAAAAAGATCGCTGGTTTTTTATTTTAAAGTTTAACTCAAAAAAATTTAACTCAAGAGTGTGTGCCAGTCCTTGATATAGACAAACCACTGGTTTTTAGTTTAAAATTTAAACCAAGAGTTTCTATCTTATAAGCTCATTTCTGCTTATCCACATGTTTTATAGCTCCCTTGCCATTGTGGTTAATAGTGGGCTTACAAGAGCTTCGTGTCTTTTAAACTTTAACTTTTGTGGGATCTCATTTTATTACCTCCAATTCCCCATCCACTCTTCCCTCCATTTCCAAATCGCTGCCTATTTCCCCCAAGGAAACCAGCAAATCAGAGCAGGAGCAATTCAATGATCACATTTATTATCTAAGAAACTTAAAAAAAAATAGTATATTGATGGGATATGAAAGGAACTTACAACTAGAATGTTCATTTTGATTAAGACAGGAATAAAGTGTTTTAGTGTTTTAATGAAAACATATAATTGTTGTAAGAAATTATCACATTTGGTTCATATGTTCAATGTATAACATTGACTGAAAGCAGAAATATATGGTGCTCTTATAAGAAGTATATGTAAAATAGACCAAGAATCCAAAAAGGCAATAGACATGAGTTAGTTAGAGCTGTGTATGCATTATGGTTATGGAATGTTCCAGGTTTGTGAGTCTGGAATTTTCACAAGACCACCAGGCATTCCAATGTAGGGGGTGCCATTTTTCCATTTCTTCTGACCAGAGCATGATGCTATAATAATGAGGAGTACACACACACACACACACACACACACACACACACACATTTCTTATGCATATATGTTAAATGACGTTTCAGAAAAAAAATCCCAAGAACTATTTTTATTTTTTATTTATAACTTTTTCAGGGTGACAGCTATATCACGGATTGCTAGCATTTCACAGAATATAAGGGAAATTTGCCTTGGGAGCAACTGGATTAAAACAGTTCTGAGAAGGATAAAAACTGAAGAAGACACTATTCATCCATTCAGTCATTCATTCTTGCAACAAATACTTATGAAGGGCTTACTCTGGGTTAGATACTGTACTCTCCTACTAGAGCCGTAATCTTGAATAAGATATACTTGTAGCCTGTGTCAACCTCTGTCTCTAGTGGGTAATCATAAGAAGCTGTCATGGGTACCATGGCTGAGGTATTCACAGGGGGTTAGGGAGCATGGAGACAGTGCCTCATCCAGCCAGGGCACAAGAGGGTGACCTCAGCGAAAGCCTGAATAAATTAAGGAAACATTTTTCCTAGAAGAGGATACCCAGAGCCACCACTCACATAGCTGTGCAATGTCATGGACCAGAGGGGATAAGGGTTCATATCCTATCCCCTTTCTGGTGACCATCAATGTCCCCAACTCTTGAAAGAGTTTCAAGGACTTGAGCTGTGGTGGGCCTCAGTGGCCCCATTATGGTATCAGTGGTTTCTCTTCATTAAACTTCAAATACAGTTGGAAAAGGCTCTCCAGTGGGTGATACCATTCTATTCAGTGGAGGTATATTTTCTTAGATGCTGGATAGTACAAGAATCTCTATTGCCTGAGACCCTTTGTACCAAGACTGGACATCCTCTCTAAGTTATATAGATTATGAGTTCATATTGGTATGAGCTTCTGTAGCTCACAGAAATGGCCTAATAATTATATCTACATAATTCCAAGCCCTTGGAAAAAAAGTTCACTGTAGCCTTAGACAAAACCAGTTTGTCTCTCTGGACCTCAGCAGCAGCATCAATAGATTGAAATTTTCAAACAGAATCAGGGATGGCGAACATATGGTATGTTGTTATTCTCTGTTCACAGACCCAGGACATACATCCCTAATCGTTCACTGCATACCTTCTGGCTCAGTTCAAATGAGGCCTCAGAATCCTTCTCAGCTCTGTTCTACACTGCCACTGCCAGGTAGAACTCTGTGTCTTCCCTGACTTCTGATGTTCCTTTTGGGTCTAACATGTCGATTTTAAGGAAGGTAGAAAAATATTTAGTGCATCTAGTTTGTATGTGAACAGAGAAAAGTCAAATCCCATCCCCATGGCATGCTGAGGTCTTGAAAGTAAGAATTAGTGTACTTAAATTTCTGTACGTTTACCAAGGACTGGTAGATATTTGTTTATTTGTTTGCTTGACATTGGATTGTACAACCTTGGCACGTGTTAGACACCCCTGGTCCCCACTGTATGCCTGGTGTTTTTTGAGTGATCACATTATTATTTGTAAAATCTTCCAAAGCTGTGGGGTTGCTTGCTATCTAAAGGAGGTTTGTCATGAAGCCAGCTGCAAATCGGGAGCTTTTCTTTATTTCAGATTTCGGGTGAATATTCTGTGATTTTTCTGTGTGCTTTCAAAGGTCTGTTCTTTCTTAAGCCAGAACATACCAGATATTAGCTGAATTGAGTGGGTTCCCCACTGGGAAAAGGAAATATTTTCATTTTTATCTTTTGGTTTCATAGAATAATGTAAAAACAAAAGGTTTATAATCCAGAAACATCAACCTTTGGTAGTGATGTTGGAGGCATGGCAAATTGGCATTTGTGTCTGAGGGTTCACAACTGCCCTTCTGGAATTGCCTCCTGTCCTACACAGGGACTCAAGCCCAGCACATTCTCCTAGCCATGGCACCTCTGCCTGGCCAGGAAGAGTGGATTGGGCCAGCCCCTCACAGGAAACACCTGGCCTGCCTGAGCCCTCCTGAAGCCACACACTGAGCTTTGCTTCAAGGATTACTTCCAGGGACGCTTGGGTGGCTCAGTCAGTTGAACATCCAGCTTCAGGTCATGATCTCATGGTCTGTGGATTCGAGCCCCACATTGGGCTCTGTGCTGACAGCTCAGAGCCTGTTTCAGATCCTCTGTCCCCCCTCTCTCAGTCCCTCCCCTTCTTGCATGCTCTTTCTCAAAAGAAAGAAAGAAAGAAAGAAGAAGGAAGGAAGGAAGGAAGGAAGGAAGGAAGGAAGGAAGGAAGAAAGAAAGAAAGAAAAGAAAAGAAAGAAAGAAAGAAAGAAAGAAAGAAAGAAAGAAAGAAAGAAAGAAAGAAAGAAAGAAAGAAAATTACTTTCAGGTTTCAGGAAGAATCTCAAAGGTGAGGAAAATCTGCCAAAAAATAGAAGGAATCTCTTTCCTTTACCTTTTGGCACCATCCTGCTCTTCTGATGTTAACACTCTTCTAGTGCCCTGGCTTACTCCAGCTCTCCACAGGTAACGTGGTCCTGTCCACAAGGAACTTAACATCCATTTGGGGGCAATTCAGCCCTATTATAGGAAACTACACTCATTTGTTCATACACTCAACATGTGTTAACTGAAGACCTCCTATGTCCGAGCCTGGAGGGACGTATAGATGACTGAGTCTCACCCTCTTCCTAAGGGAGGAAACAAGCAAATGAACAAGTGGATGCTGTGGTGGTGGACTTGGGGTGCAATGGGAGCATAGAGGGGTCGCCAGCCTTGGAGACCAAGGGAGGTTTCTCGGGGAGATGCTGGTCATCCTAGTTTGATGGACTAATAGGAGTCAGCTGCCGTGGGGATATAGGAATTAAAATGCCGATGCATAGATTAAAATTATTAAGACTTGCCTCTAGTGCTTACAAGCTTAAAGTCTTGCAGTCATAGGACTGAATTTCATCATTCAGTTGAGATAAATCAACAATATTTTTGGAGCTTTTGTTATGCACAGTCTTCATGTGAAAACTATTAAATGGCAACCCTAGATAGCATCTTATTAGTACGCATTCTAGAGGTAACAGTATGTACTAATTGAAGGGAACTGACCATGTGTGGCTGGGTCTTTTTCACCCTGAAGATGCAGACCACTCAACTATTCAGAAGATCTAGCCAGGTCCACATGGTCTATTGAGGGACTATCCCAAGATGGAATTCAAACCTTACTCAGATCACCACCCTTAGAACAATGGCGGTGGAAGGGGACACTGACTGCCAACTCCTGCACTGAATTTTCTCTCCCACCTCTACATATTCCTATTGTTTCAGTAGTTATGATGTATGGAAGGTATTTATTCCAGTGTCTGCTTCTCCAAGAGCAGCAAGATCCTTGTTCTGCCTTGGACCTAGTGAGAGACCAGGGCAAGTAAAAAGCACAGTAAGTTCAGAGGCTTTTACAAACACATGACAGTTCTGATTCTTTTATACATTACAAAGCTTAGAAGTCTTCCTTGAGTAAAGCAACAATAATAATCAGATAAGCCTATAGCAACCAGAAAAATATCAACAGCACCAAAGCACAGCAAAAGTAGTTCATTCCCAATATTGAATTTGGTGAAGTTGAACTCTTTGAAACAACTGAGTACCTCCTTGGGGAATTGTGTCATCTTGGTCCCTGGATCTTGGAGTCCAGTACCTGGCATTTGGACAGCAACAAAGTTGATGCTGAAGTCAACTAAGGGGACGTGATGATAGACGTTCCCAAAGTGCTTACCAGACTCGATAGACAGACATTTACTGAGCATTTACTATGACGATATGATGTTATATATTCAAGGCAAAAAAAAAGAAAAAAACCCCAGCAAGTGTGTTGGTCTGCAAAGAGCTCCTATTCCACTAGAGGAACTAACATTTATTGAGGGCTTTCCCTGTGTCCAGATTCTCTGTGGGATGCATTTTTGTCTGTTAGCTCTTTTAAGGATCCCAACAACTTATGTAAGAGAAAATAGTGATGAAAGGTAAGCCCCTGGAGTGTATGTTAGGGCCAAGACCTCTACTTTTGGCTTGTGTTTTTCCTTCATGTTGCTATGGAAGGACCTGGTTGACCAGCAGTAGGGGTTGGCAATGACCGCAGATGGGGCCTGAGAGGGGTGAATAACTACAACTCTTTGGGCTTTTAGAGAAATCATCTCACTTAATGCTCACTGAGACCCATTTCAGAGATGAAGAAACAGCCTCACGGAGGTTGGGGTCTCACTCAGTATCACATTGCTTCAAAAAGTATGCAATGCTCGTCTCAGATGAGTCTAAGTGTTTAATCCTCTGCTTTGCACCATGATGGAGATATGGGCCTGCTCCTCTGCCTGGAGGAAGCCAGGCCCTTCGTCTTTAGTGCCCCATCTGTTCAAAGGTGCAGCACTGACCACCCCACGGACCATGCAGCACCTCTGGGTTTCTGCTTAATGGCTCAATGGCCTTGAGAAAGGCCCTCAACATTCTGGTTCTGAGTCGCTTTATTGCAAAACAGAAATGGCAATATCTGCCTAGAATCTCGATTCTGTCACCACTAGCTTTGTTTCCTTGGACTTGAGTTTCCATGTCTGTAAAATGGGATGAAATAACACTGGATGGGTTAAATTAGCAAAAGCATATGAAAGTGTCCACCCAAATCCGAGCTCATAGTTGACACTAATGAACAGTTCATTTTTCCCCTGTTTTAGGCAACCAGGCTTTCAGAGAACTCACCAGAACTTTCCAGAAATGTTGGGACTGAGGGTGTCCCTCTCATTCTGTTCCTCCTCTCATCACTACACTCTGGATGTCTTTGTTTCTTATCTTCACCATGGACCTCAGCATGGATCAGGCAAGGGAGAAAGTGAAGCCATAAAGAGAAGTCTTGGAGTTTGCTGGGCCCCTGGGGAGGAAGGGGGTGGGCAGGTCTCATTCTATTTGTACAGGTGCATTGTAATGCTGCCTGTGGTGTGAACATTTTCCACTTCATTACTCCTGGCCCTGGCCCAGGCCCCGGCTGCTCCCCTGGTCCCTGCCTTGGTTTAATTTCAGCGGTTCCTGGCCTTTGGAAGGCAGTGGTAACAGAAAGGAAAACAGATGAGGTCGCCATAAACATTTCTGCACGTTGCCCAACCAGAGCAGATGGATACACTCGTGCAGCAGGAGCAGGGCTGGCTTGGCCACGGTACCCCTGCAAAAACACCTCAGTCCCCAATGGCTTCTGTCTGCTGAGGCCAATCTTTCTAACTAGCGTTGGTTTAATATATAAGCATGGGTCGTAACAGATACCCATGGTTCCAGGACACCGTCAGCACAGTCTATGAAAGATGGTCGAACTGAATAAACAAATAATAGCTAGCATGTATTGAGTACTTGCTATGTGCTAGGTGCTGTTCAAAACACTTGAGATGGATTCTGCAGTGACGTATATGCTCTTATTATTCTTATTTTGCAGGTGAGGAAACTGAGGCACACAGCGTGGTTTGTAAGCAGTGGAGCCAAGATTTTGTCCCTGACGGTCTGACTTTAGACTCTGCATGTTTAACTACTATGCTCTCTTGCCTGCTGATACAACACATTCTACATGCTTCTATTCTCATGATGAGAAACCTTGACGTATCTGTTGTACAGTTATAGAATGAATGACGTGACTTAGAGGCACCTGGGTGGCTCAGTCGGTTAAGTGTTTTAACTCTGGCTCAGGTCATGATCTTAGTTTGTGGATTCAAGTCCCTCACTGGGCTCTGTGCTGACAGCTCAGAGCCTGGAGCCTACTTCAGATTCTGTGTCTCCCTCTCTCTGCTCCTCCCCTGCTCATGCTGTCTCTCACTCTCAAAAATAAGTAAATGTAAAAAAATTAAAAGAAAAAAGAATAATATGACTTAGACCTATTAACTCCCAGGATTGAGTTGGACCATAGGTGATAAAGCCCAGTGACCATTAGTTGCTGGGATTCTTCATAGACATCATCCAGACTGTGCTTACATACCTCCATTGATGGAAAGCTCATCACTATATAAGGAATCCCGTTACACTGCATGACTCTTTAAATCAATGGTAGTACTGATCACTGTATGCAAAATAAAGCTTTTTCCCAGTCATGTTGGTTATCTGTAAAAGAGATAATTCAACAACTGTTCGTAGCAGAGTGCCTAGCACAGAGTGGGCACTCAATAAATCTTTATTTCTTTCCTCCTTTCCTCTTTGTCTTTCACACATTAAAAAGAAGAGGAAGAAACTACCGACCATACTGTCAGGAAGGTATATTTACAAAATAATATTAAGTTCATGCCTCATTTGAAAAGGGAGAGGTTTTGTAGGGCAGGGAGATTCATTTCTAACCTCCTTTCATTTTATCCTTTCTTTTCCTTCCTTTCCCAAGTGGTTTGTGAATCTATATGTGCCAAACATTGGCTAGTCATGGGCTGCAGAGAGGAATAGAGCGCAGTCCCTACCTATGGGGAGGTCCTCTGTACGAAGACAATGACGGGAGGCTACCATGTCAGTGACCTACAATTAGAGCTGCGTGCAAATGCTAGGGGAAGCCAGCAGTAGGATGACTGGCTCACTCGTGTTCACCGAGGCAGGTTCTCCAGGGGAAGTATTTTTTCCACTTTCTGGTAAATGTATTCTATATAATTGGAAGAAATGTCTGCATTTGAAACTGGCTTAAAATGATCCCCAAACATATAATTTTATCAATTGGGGGGCCATGTCATGACAGGAGAAGATACACTTAGGGTTGAAATTCGTCCCAAACCTCTCATTTACTCAAGGACATTGCTCCCAGAACAGACCCTTCCTTCTCTGTCCCACCTCATCAATGTATCCCTCTGGTAGGCCATGCTCATCAGCACACAAGCATGCCATGAAGTCAGCCATCTTTAAAAGAAACCCTCCAGGGGCGCCTGGGTGGCTCAGTCGGTTAAGCGTCTGACTTCGGCTCAGGTCATGATTTCAGGTCATGATTCGTGGGTTCGAGCCCCGCGACAGGCTCTGTGCTGCCAGCTAGCTCAGAGCCTGGAGCCTGCTTCAGATTCTGTGTCTCCCTCTCTCTCTGACCCTCCCCTGCTCACGTTGTCTCTCTCTCTCTCTCTCTCTCTCTCTCTTTCTCTCTCAGAAATAAATAAGACATTTAAATAAATAAATAAAAGAAACCCTCCATTTGATCCCGTCTTCCCCTCAGTTCTCTGTTCATCTTTCCAGAAAAACCCACCAAAATGTTGAATCTACTTGTAGTCCTTACTTGCTCTCCTCCGCTTGTTTCTCAGACCCACTCAATTATGCTCTTGCCCTCTCCGCGCCACTGACCTTGATATTGTCAAGGTCACACATTGCATCTCTACAGATGGGAAGTTCTTCCAAATCCCAAGGCTGATCCCCAGTCTCTACCCTAACCTACCACTGATTTGACCCTTTCTTGAGACACTTCTTTCACTCAGCTGCCAGGACTGGAATCTTTGGACTTTCTTCCTCTCTTAAGGGGTGCCTGCTGCACAGCTTTCTTGCTGGGTCTTCTTCTTTATTAGCTCTGGCCATTGGAAGTCTCCATGGGTCGGTCCTCTCCCATATCCCCTCTCACTCTCTTGGGGATTTCAATACAGGCCTATGGCTCCCATAAATAGCATATGTTCTGATGAATGGCTATTGAATATCTCCAGATCGCCGCTCTCCACCTTCTCTGCCTCTCCCATTGTGTCTCAAAAGTACTCTATCTAAAATAAACTGTTCCTTATCACCCTACCCCCAACCTGCTCCTATCCCAGGATTTTCCATCTCTGGAAATGGCAGCTTCACACTGCCGGTTACTCAGTCCAAAAGCTGTGGAGTCATCACTGACTCTTCTTGCTCATATCTCACCTCCAACCGTCAGCAAATCCTGTTGCCTGTCCTTGAGAAATAGTTCCAGAATCTGTCACTTCCCCACCTCATGATTACCACTGAGCCACTATTTTTTCTTGTGTTGTTTCATTAGCCTCCTAACTGGTCCTCCGGTCCCTCCTTGCTGTTCTTCAGACCGAGGCTCATGTGGGCATGAGGGATGCCAAGTCACATCATGTCAGTCTCCTTGGCCCAAAGCCCTTTGATGGCTCCAGTCTCACTCAGGGTAAAATTCAAAGTTCATTCCACTCCCCACCAGACTCTCACGAACTGGAGCCCTCACTGCCTCTCTGGCATCATCCCCTGCAGATCTCCTCACCTTTCTCCTTGCGCTAGTCACACTGGTGTGCTGGCTGTTCACGGGCGCAGAGACACTGTGTCTGCCTCAGTGTCTCAAGGTTTCCTCCTCCTCCTCCTTGGATACTCTTCCACCATGTTAACCACCTGGCTAGCTCCTCACTCCTCCCAGGTCTCCATGGAAAAGACTTTCCAGATGACTATAGAAAATAGCATTCCACACCACTATTTACTTCACTCTGCTTATTTTTTCTCCATAGTGCTTATCACTACCAGAGATAGTAGGTATTTATGTGATGGCTAATAGCCTTATTCCTCTAGAACTTAAGTTCCTTAACAGACATTTGTTTTGTTCACTGCTTTAGCCTCCATGTCTAGAACAATATGGACACCTTGTACCTACTCAAAAAAAAAATATTTTTTTGAAAGAATACATTGGAAAGCTATGGCTTGCCCTTCTAGATTCAGCAGAGAAGAAAATCCAATGAGATGAGGATCATGAAAGCATGTTATAATGAACACGTATATAAAATCAATGAAAAGATCAGTTCTGCCGCAGTGGTGTCCAAATTGGTAAATTTGTCTTGGATGTGCAAAGAACATTATCAAAGTACATGGGCTCTTGTTCACCCTTCAGGGCTTTCTTCGGAGTAGCTCAGTATGAGAAGGGGGAGAAATAAACCGTTATAGTATGATTTCTCCCCACTGGGAGCCACGACATGTGTATGATCCAACTGCACTTCACACACCTCTACCTGGTAGACCCTGTGAGTTCCCTGAGGTCAACAGCCATGTGTTTTTAGCTTTGCAATTCCAGCTTTGCAATGTAGCTCAGGGTAGGCAGCAATAAGAGTTTACTGAATTGAGAATTCAGCTTCCTTGGTTTATTTATTTATTATTATTATTATTATTATTATTATTTTGCTTAAGTAAGGGCTCAGTGACTGTAGATGACTTACCCAGGGTCACACAGGTAGTCACTGGTGTTACTGTCCAGTGACACACCTTGGTGCAAAGGCTCTGCAGATGACACTGCGCTGCTCAACTTGGTCTATGACTCTTAGAACTTGTCCTGGTCAATTGGTGCCGCCTTTGCACACACAACTTTCATTAGAGCGGTCAGCAGGCTGTGTGCCGCCAGCATAATGGCTTCTCTTTAATGCCCTTTGAAAGAGGCTGGAAAGCTTCAGTAGAGAAAGGGGGAGAGGTCCAGGAGAAAGCCTTCTCCCAATCACGGGTGACTCTGCAGCACCTCCCAAGTTTCGATGTGCAGTTTCAAGGTTTCTGTATGGCCAACGGGGTTGCTATGGAGATATGGAAACAAATATTTGGAGGAGGCCAGTGACACCTCCCTGTCCACCCCTCCCCCCCCCACCAAGCCTAGTAAAGAATGTTTGGGACAAGGCCCCTGCCCGCCAGGCTGCTGTTCGCAGCTGAATGCAGCCTTTGTGACCAGCCTCCTGGCCTGCCACCAGGCTCCAAAGCGATGACTCGGCCCAGATCTTTCTAAATAGTGTTTGTGTTTTAGTTGTCCGCAGGAGGGGGGAGAAAGCTCTACAGAACTCTAAGAAAACCATCCAGCTTATGGCTGATTGTCAAGACAAAAATGATGTCATTCAGGAGAGCCCTGCAAGGCTGCAGCAGAGACAATGCGAGTTACCGCTCACTGAGCACCGGTAAGTGCAGGGAGTTTTGCCCTTGCAGGGGCTGCAGCTGCGTGGCTGGAGAAGCCTGTGCCATCACTCCCAGCTTACAGATGAGGAAGTTAATGCTCATGGAAGGGACACAAGTGGCTTCAGGTCATCACGCTGGCACATGGTGCTGCCAACGCTGAAAAGTCCCAGCATTGTGATGACTACTGGCAATACTGTAAAGTTCCCTAGTTTTCTGTTGCACAATGTCTCGCAGCTTGGTAGAGCCTCCCCCTTGCACTTATGCGGAGCCAGTCTTGAGAGAAAAGGAATAGTGACCCAGAGAAATCAAACCTTAGCTGGGAGTTAACCATTTATTCATGGGAACTTGATATGCCTGCTTATCACTGCAGGCCGGGGCATTGTGTGATCTTACCAGAATGTGCAGGCCCATGGCTTCCCATCTGGCTTCAGTTTCTGTGTTGGGGAGGAAGAGGTGGTGGAGGAAACTTAACAGCAGGTGTTACTTTGAGGGCTAGAAAGGTCCCATTGTCTCCCTTGCAATAAACTGCCTGGTTTTCACTTGCTGACAAATCACAAATTCACTTACCATTACAATTCTGGGTCATTACTTCATTAGTTTAATAAGTCTTTATTAAATGCTTACTGAGGGTCAAGCACTGGGCTGGGTATTGGGGATAGAGAGATGAATAATATTTGTTTAACGAGTATTTGCTGAGTGTCTGTTCTGTGCTGGGTACTATGTTAGACCCCGGGGCTGCCATCATTCCCTCTCCTCAAGGGAATTGTTTGCAGATAAGTCAAATAAACAGACACTTGCATGGGGAGGATTACCTCTTCACTTGTAAGTACAAAGCATGAGGGAGCACCTACCAAGGGCATTTAAAATTAGTCTCAACCAGTACTAGCTCCTTCAGTAGCCCCCAGACCCTGTGGCTATTGAACACTTAAAATGTGCCTGGTCTAGGGGTGCCTGGGTGGCTCAGTCAGTTAAGCGTCTGACTTCAGCTCGGGTCATGATCTCACAGTTCGTGGGTTCAAGCCCCACGTCAGGCTCTGTGCTGACAGTTAGCTCAGAGCCTGAAGCCTGCTTCAGATTCTGTGTCTTCCTCTCTCTCTGACCCTCCCCCGCTCATGCTGCCTCTATCTCTCTCTCAAAAATAAAAAGAACATTAAAAAAAAAATTGTAAATGTGCCTAGTCTGAATTGAGATATTTTGCAAATACTGGATTTTGCAACACAGTGGATTTCAGAGTCTTAGTATGAAAAATAGTAAGTAAAATATCTCGTTAGCAATTTAAATTGATTATATGTTGAAATGATCACATTTTGGATATATTAAGTTAAATAGAATATTTTATCAAAATTAATCTCTCATGTTTTTCATGATGCCATTTAAGCTGCCCACAATCTTATGAGATAGATATTTTATTCTTATCTCCATTTAACTGATAGAGAATGGCTTACAATGATAAAGTGACTTGCCCAAGGTCATATGACTTAGACTCATTGATTTGCCCAAGGTCATACAACTGGACCTTCCCTCAGAGAAAGCCCATTGATCACCTGATTTAGAAATTGGGTCATTAACTTGTATTCTCTTGGTATGTATTGATCCCTATAGAGGGCCCAAGAATATGTCAGAAGCATGAGACATTTCCAATCATGAATCAGTTTTAGGGAGCGAGACAGATACATCCTGAAAGCAAAACACTCACTTATGTCAGAGGATGACTGGTGGTCCCCAAAAACAGTTCTCCCTTTCCTCATTGACAAAAGAGCCCCTGAGTTTTAGTTGGGCATGTGGTTGCTGGAAACGAAGTCAGTATTTCCTGGCCTCCATTACAGCTATCTGTTACCTAAGTTCTGGTCCATGGGATGTGAGTGGAAATGGTGCATGAGACTTCTGGGAAGGGTGCTTACCTGCAGAGCACATGCCTTCTGTCCTGCTCTTCCTCCTTCTTGCTGGAGGGAGTTGCCATCTTGGGTAAGAAGGTAGAAACTGTGCATGGAGAATGGCAGAGCAACAAGATAGAAGGAGCCTGGGCCTCCACCACCGCGGAGTGTGATCACTTCCCTCTGGGCTTCTGTTATATGTGAAAGGCTTCAACCTCATGATAATCATGAGTTTTCTGTCATATGCAGCTGATTCTAATAATACCATGTAGCAAAATTTTTTCCAGGTATGTCAGAAATGACATGGTTACAGTAGAATGATCCATGGAGCCAGAAAAGCCTAAGCCTGAATTCTTCTCAGGACATGTGATTTAAAAAAATTGTATGAGGGGCGCCTGGGTAGCTTAGTCGGTTAAGCATTGGACTTTCGCTTAGGTCATGATCTCGCGGTTTGTGGGTTCGAACCTCGCGTTGGGCTCTGTGCTGACTGCCAGCTCAGAGCCTGGGGCCTGTTTCAGAGTCTGTGACTCCCTCTCTCTCTGACTCTCCCCTGCTCACGCTGTCTCTCTCTCTCTCTCTCTCCTAGAAATAAATAAAGCATTAAAAAAAAATTTTAAAAATTGTATGCGTCCATATTTTAAATAAACTGATTTTATTTTTTGAAAAAGAAATACATGCAAGTGGTTAAAGCTAATTCAAACAAAATGTTTAATGATGAAAAGTTAGGTGGCCTTTCAGCACCTGTTTCTTCTTCTATGAATGATATTAACAAGACTTAGACAAGTGTGTGTGCATGTGTGGGCATAGCAACGAGCACAGGGCTGGCACATGGCAAGTGCTCAATAAATCCTGCTTTCTATCCTGGGGCCCAGTATGTGTCAGATGGCACACAGAAATCTAGAGGTGCGCAAGAAATAGTCCCTGGTCTTTGGGATGAGCACAGTAGAACTGATAAAGGAAAACATAATACCCAGCAAGATATGTGCTTCCAAAATGTGCCAAGGACATGCTGAGTCTGAACCAAAGTCATAGAACAACTTGGGAGTCAGACAGACTGACAGTTGAGCCTCAGGAGTTGTGTGAGTATGGACAAGGTATGTTCCACAGTGAGCAAAAGGGACTGATGATAGTCATTATTGTGGAAGATTGTTGGAAGAGTCAAATTATAGGAAGCATGTTAAAATACTAATCACAATGACTTAGACAAAAGAAATGATCAATGCTAGCATTTCATCATTTGGGGCTGAGGAGATCAGGGAATGCATCCAGATTTTAAGCTCAGATTTGAAAGATGAGTAAAACAAGGGAAGGGCCTGCAAGGTGAAAGAGAGTGCAACAACAAGGGCAAGGAGGAGGAAGAGTGAACGGCAACTCCAAGCAATACCAACACGTTGATCGAGCTAAGGTGAAGAGCTCAAGGGGGTATAGAGAAGAGGACTAAGCATATATCGAGGTGTGATTATCTTGAATGCAGAGTTGGAGGTTTTGACTTCATTCCCTGCAAACTAGGGAGCCATTAGAGATCTTTTGAACATAAGCACAACATAGTCATAATGTGTGACTGTGGCAGTTCATTCATTTCTTAGAAGGAAAGATAGTGGGGTGGACACTGGGAGCCCAGTCAAGACAAAAGTGATGAGGGTGAAAATCAGGGTGTTGGCCATGGGAATGGAGAGGAAGGAATGCTTCTGAGTTAGAGCCCACTGGGCATAGTGACTGGTTAGGTGTTGTCCTTTCGATGCTCTTGCGAGAGAGGGAAGTTGACCTGGTATGACGTCTCTATACCCATCCCATCCTCACCCCCTCCCATGAGGGATTTCCCAGGCGGTGTGCTTAGCTGGCCTCAGGGATCCCTGGGCATACCTGTCCAACAGGACAGCTCTGCTTTCTCCTCAATTCCCAGGTTCACCTCAGCCTATGACTCAGCGTGAGAGGCTGATGGATTCTCTCTGTGACCCATGGAGCCATGTGAGTCATGACTAGGACAGCAGTGTTACCCCATCCAAGCCAGAGTGGCATCTGTTGTGGAATCTAGTAGAAAGGTCATCAGAAGAGCTCGGAAGATGTCTGGCTCAGTCACGGATTGGCGGGAAACTCCTTGAACTCTGTACCCTGTTTTTTTCCATCTATAAAATGGGTGTGGTTCTCTGGGGTCAGGGGGCATAAAGTTAGAGAACAAATTCTTCCATCGGTTCACTCAACCAACACGGACTGGGACCTGCTCTGTGCTGGGGACAAGGAATAAATAAGACGTAAGCTCTCCCTCAGACTCTAATAGGGAAACAAATAAGTAAATAGAAGCACTAGTATGCAGCTCAACTTTCCAACATACAGTTTCATGTTTACTAACTCACTTGAGTCATCTCATGTGAGGTAGAAACATGTTATACCCATTTGACTGATAAGGAAACTGAGGGCAAATGAGGCAGAGTGATTTGCCTCTCCTGGTGTTCCCCCATGACCTTGGACATGATTCCACCAGTCTTTAAGCATGCTTTATTAAGGCTAGAATTTCAAACGTTTATCCCCCCTCCCCCTGAAACTTGAAGCTCCCTACAGGCAGGGCTAACTTCTCATAAGCCTGTTGACCATGAGCATCTAGCACCAGCTTGGCACATAGTGACAGAGGGCTGGCTGGCAGAGGGCATAGTGGGGAGACTGCAGCTAAAAGTTACAGAGTGTCGGCCAAGTGCGGGGTTGGCTGTTCACTTTACATTTGTTACTGGTTAATCTTCTATAAAAATTCAGCACTGTGGGTATTCTTATCTCTGGTAGGAAATGTGCCAGAGGCTGACTTAAGGGATTTGCCCCAGGTCACATTGAGAGTAATCTGAGAAGCTTCCCGCTCAGACCTGGGCAGGGAGACAATGTTTGTTTGTGGGTGGGGTGGTGGCGAAGTGGGTGGGACGCTCAGTAGTACAAACCCAGGATGAGAGAAGTTCCTACAGAGCCTTTAGCCATTCCCCAATGCTCCAGAGCCCGATCCTGCTCTCCAGCCTCTATAAGCAACTGTGCTCTTTCACAGCCGCCTGCCCTGCTGACTCTCCCTGAACACTTCTGAATAAATGCTCTAAAGGGAGAACAAAGGCATGAAGAACTCATCACCAATGCTGAGCCCCCATTGCACACCCAGGCGCTAGGCGAAGCCATTCGCCTATGCTTTCTCTTCTTGCAACATCCCGAGGAAGGGAGTACCACTGCAGCCCCAGCTTTGCAGTGAGAAATTGACTTAAAGATGGTGGGACTTGGCCTGAAGTCACAAAGTTGGCAAATGACCTCAGGCCTGTTGGGTTCCAAAGCCTGAACTACCAGACACTACGTTGAAGTGAATACATGTGCAAATGGATTGTGGCCACTGTGACCTTGGGCAAATCCCAAACCATTCTGAAAGGGACCAGGCCACAGTGGTGTTTGCTCCTCAGATAGGGGTGCTTCCCAGTTTCCACCGACTGATCTGACTTTTTATGAAGCAGCCCTCTCTCTATCCACTGGTTCCCCTAGCACGGTCAGAGAGCACCTGCCCATCCCATACTGGATCCAGCTATCTTTGGGACCTTGAAGGCCAAATTTGAGGATATGGGTTATCCTCAAGCCTGAAGTCTCTTATGTGGTCACTGCTGAAGAAACAAAACAACCCCTCAAGAATCTCAGCATAATGTGACCAGGAGAAGTCTTAAGAAATCAGGCCAAATAGAGGAAAGAACAATGGATAGGAAATCAGGGCATGATAGCGCTGTGAGTCAGCAGTGCGGAGGCGGTTGCCAAAAGAGATAATATAAGCTTTGGTTGTATCACTAGGAGCACAGCGTCAAATAAGTAAGGTGACATTGCACTTTCTCCGTAGTCAGGCTAAAGCTGGAATGTGGGGTTAAGGTCCGGTTCCACATTTTCAGATGATCCTAGTCAACCTGGAACTGGTCCAAAAGCTCAGCACCTGAACACAGAATGGAAAGATGTTTCCATCCTTGTATAGGCTGAAGGACGTACATTTCTTCTTCCCGAGGAAGGGAAGCGGTGAGGAAGTTGAGCAGAGAGGGCTGTCAGGTTTCCCTAAGCGAGGCCATAGATTTCTTCTACTGACTCCGCAGGGGAAAATGGGACTCAAGCGAGGAGCTAACAGGAAGCTAGAGTTAGATTCAAATGGAATGACGCCTTTCTACCAGAGAAAAAGGCAGCCAAAAAAGGAAATAGTTTTGAAGGGGGTGGGGGAAACAATTAAAAAAAAAAAAAAAAAACTCAAGGAACCTTCTTCCTCTCCTCTGTGTGGTCCTGCCCAAATCCCCTCATTTTCCTGAGCCTCAGTCTCCTTGCCTGGAAGGTGCAAGTGGGGGTAGCCAGGGAATCCAACCATGTGCCAGACTTTGGGAGCAGGGCCAGCGATCCTCATGCACATGGCTGGGACTCAGACCGCTGGGATCTAAACTGAACTTGCTGCCCTGTTTTAACTCCTCCATGCCTAGTTGCCTCATGTGCAAAAAGAGGTTACTCTGTGTAAAGCACTCAGAACTGAACCTGTCGATACAGTCAGCCATCATCGTCATCATCATGACCGCCATCACTCTTTCTGTATGGAAGTGACCATCGTGGTATCTATAACATAATAGATGTGCAAAGAATGCTTCCCCTTTCTCTCCTCCCTCTGCTCCTTCCTCCAGGGAACTCCTCCAGGTTATCTCTGGGATCTTGGGTTCTTCTAATCCCCAGATCTCTGGAGAATGTTTCCAAATAGTACAACAGCCATTTACATCAAATTCAAAGGCAGCTACCAGCCTCCATCCAAATACTCTGTTTAGTGAAAAAGGAAGCAAAGCAAGGAGAAAGCAAACCCCTTACTTTTAAGAGTTTCCCATTGTTAACGGAGTACAAAGTGCTTCTACCTCTGCTGCCTCATTCCCTCATTAGTACACGACTTGGCAGACAGACAGCACTCATGTGGAAATTGAGGCTCAGAGACGTTCACTGGCTTACCTAGGGTCACTAGCACCTGAGCGAGAGAACTGGGACTTGAATCCAAGGCTTTCTGACTGGCATTTACATCAGGCATTGC
The DNA here is from genome assembly GCA_017311185.1 of Proteles cristata cristata. Classification (NCBI taxonomy): domain Eukaryota; kingdom Metazoa; phylum Chordata; class Mammalia; order Carnivora; family Hyaenidae; genus Proteles; species Proteles cristata. Next base: position 1,875,564 of record JAESUZ010003875.1, read on the forward strand.
CCAGCCCCGATCCCTGGCCCCTTCCTCCTCCCACTCTGGGATTCCACTCTAGGAAGCACAAGAGGGACACTCAGACAGGCTGCCTGTCTTGAAGCCAAATCCTTGCATGATCAATGGGGCCAAGGAGGAGAGAGAGGAGCCTAGAGCCCTGATGTCTCTGCTAGGACCCTGAGCTTTTAGAGCTAGTCTTGGGCAAGACCCAGAAGCAAGCAATTAACATCAAGAGCCCAGTGCCCCTCCTCGCATGGCCAACTAACTGATCACCCTGGGCCTGTGCTAACAGTGGCCACAACAGCATGTGACCCTTGAGCACTTGCGTGAATGATCGTTGTCTCTGTTTTACAGCCCTGTCCAGGAGCTTGTCTTCATTGTGCAGTTGGCGAGGAGGGTCACCAGGACTTGAACCCATCTTGTCTGCCCGAAAGCCAGCCCTTCACCACCACACTAACCTCTTGTCCTGCTCTCCAAGGAGTGTCTGTGCACTTTCTGAACCCAGACAGGTGATTGGGTCATGTCTGCCTGTGCAGAGGGGCCTCCCTTCCTGCCGGGCTCCACCTGGGCCCAGCTTTAGAAGCCACCTGTGTTGTTCTACTGATAACAGTGTTTGCCCTTCCAGAGCCAGGGCCATAAAAGGTAGCTTTCAAAGTCATTGCCGCAGAAATGTCAACACGAAGGGGAGTCCAGTCATGCTTTCTGAGGTGGAATGTCACCTCTGGGCTTCCTTAAAGCCTTTGCCAGAAAGACCTTCAGAATCCAGGAGCCTGGGGTCTAGACTTGTTTCTACCACAAACCTACTGTGCTACCTTGGACATGTGTCCTGCTTTCTCTGGGCCTTGTTTTTGTCATCAGAGTTAAGAGAGGGCTGGACTTGAAGGCCTTAAAGGCCTCTATCCTTAAAATATTTAACCTCCTCCCCTCTTGATCTTGGGGTCAATACCCAGACATGGCATATAATGACTGTGAAATGCTTTATGTAGTAATCTTCAAAACAAAACCATCCCACAACCTGGACCTGGATTTTGTTTTCAAAACCTCCAACAATGTCGCCATTGAAACCGTAAGGCTACTCATTAATATATTGTAAAAAGTGATTTCGTGATTTTCTTCGTGTATGAAAAAATGCCCCCCACCCCTGACCCTGGGCCCAGAGCCCCAACATATAAAACCACAGTCAGACCACTAGGATTCTACAGAGCTCAGGTGTTTGGACAAATTGCCCTCACTTGAGAACACAGGGCAATTTTCTCAACTTTTAAAATGTTTTCTCCCCTCTACCCCCCCTTTTCTGGGGTTTTCGCCCTTGCTTGTAACTTAAACCACAAATAAAGCTTTAAGCCTCTGGCTGTGAGGAGCTGGGTAGCGGCTGCCAAGAACAGCATGGCTCACGTGGGCCCTTTTTCTGCTGCTCTAGAGAACAGCTCTGAGAGAACAGCAGAACACTCATTTTTCCCTTTCTTCTCTAATTGCAGAAAACGTTGCCTTTTGTATGGGCCGGGGAAGGGGCGGATTGATGCAGATTGGGGTGGGCAGAGAGGGATCATCTGCTTTAGGTGATTCAGAACTCAGCCATGGTAGCCCCCAAAATTCACATGTCTCTTTCAGAGGAGCCCCCGAATACTGACTTCCATTTAATCCTGTAGTCTAGAACCTGGTCCATGTAGGCGGTCACTACATGTCTGTGGTTGGGTGAATGAACTTCTACCTTTGCTCTTACCATCAACACTGGGGTGAGTGTTCATATCCTCATTCTGTAGCTAAGGACGCCAAGACTCCAAGAGGCAAGCCAACTCATTCAGGGTCATTCACATGATTACCTGGGAGGCCTGGTGTATGAACCCAGGCTGTCAATCAGATTGGACTCCTAAACCCATGCTCTTTCTGTGGCTGCTTCAGTGACATGGACTGAAGAAACACTGTGTTCTCAGCTCACCAATGAAGCTGAGGCATGATGGACAAAGCGTGTTGAGCTAGACTTCTCTTCTCCAAGTGCTGTCTCCCACGTCTTCCAAAATTATCCCCATAGGGATGACTCTTAAAACAGAAATGCCAACTCAACCCTCTTTCCAGCTGCCTGCTGGACACCACTGCCTAGATTTATGCTCAGTTTTATGGACCGTGCATAGCCCATAGGTGATGCTTACTGTCAGTTGTATAAAGAAGTCAATGATGGCCCATAGATACTATCAAAATCTCACTCAACTCATCCACTGTTGAATCTTGAGTGCCTCAACAGGGCTTGGCAAATAATTGTTCAATGAATGAATGAATGGAAGAATACATTTCCCTTCTTCTATCCCCCACTCCACCCCTATAGTTTGCCTTCTGGATTGCCTACTTCTGCTAAAGATACCACCATCCTCTCCAACCATTCAAACTAAAGGCCTGGAACTTCCCCCTGGACACCCCTTCTTCTATGTGACTCGGTGAATTGGTTACCACATTCTTTTAATTCCGCCCCTGACCCATCTTTCATGCCTATTCCTTCCTCTCCAAATCTCAACTCACGACCTTCTTCCTTTTATTGTTTAAAACTGTATTAGTTACAAGAAGCAAAATCCCAACTTAAATTTACTTGAGCAAAAAGGGGAGTTTTTTTAAAGGTTTTTTTAAATGTTTATTTTTGAGAGAGAGAGAGACAGAACATGAGCAGGGGAGGGACAGAGAGGGAGACACAGAATCCGAAGCAGGTTCCAGGCTCTGAGCTGTCAGCACAGAGCTCAATGCGGGGCCCAAAACCACAAACTGTGAGATCATGACCTGAGTCAAAATCCAGACCCTTAGCCGACTGAGCCACCCAGGTGACCCAAAAGGGGAGTTTTAAATGAGAATATAGGCAGAATCGCAGCATGAGGGCATAACCAAACTACCAAGCCCCAGTAAGGGTGGAGTTGGCTGAAACAGGGAGCTCTGATTCCGACAGCTCTCGCGCTCTCTCTCTCCCTCTCTCTCTCTTTTTACTGAGTCTCCTGATATACTGACTTTGTTGTGTGTCATCAGCTATGCATGTCATAGGGACATGGATGTCAATGGGCTCCCATCTATATAGCTTTAGGATCAGAGTGGAGAAAGTCTCTTCTCCACATGCTCCAACAGGATAGTTCATAGAGGAGTACAGTTTGCCTAGTGTGGCACATTCTCCACCCCCTGCCTTGCCCTTCCTTGCCCAGGAGCAGTCAGTGGGGCTGACAACACAGAGAGTGCCTCTGTAGGAGTTAGAAGAAGACATCTCATCCTCAGGTGCTATAGGCCCACTAGTATAGCAGAGCAGAGACTGGACTCAAGCTCCATTTACCCTGCCTTCCAGACAGCCTTGTTCAGAGCACAACCTACACAACTGTACATAGCAGACCTGGCTGGCAGTGGAGGTGAGGCTGGTTACTCTCTTTAGCCTAGTATGGATCAGTTGTCCATACCTGGCCAATTACTACTGCTAGAAAATCAGTGTCATGTAAATGTTCTCACTTTCCATTTGGACCACGTGGTCATAGTGGAGGGAAGGTTAGTGAAGGAGCATTTTTTTTCCAAGAAAGGAAGGCAGCACATTCATAGAGTCCAGAGGAACTATATGACCTGGAATGTGTCTACACCTTTAAACCTGATCTTCCTATTGGTTCCCTTCATTGATCCATTTGCCCAGATGTTCTGGCCAAAAACCTGGAGGGCATTCTTTATTCTTTCCTCTCTCTTGCAAATAATCTCCTGAATATGTTTCAAATGTGCTCGATCACCTCTCTATTTCTTCTGCCATTTCCTGCTAATTGTAGGACATTAGTAAACAATTAGTATTTCTTGTTTGGCCCATTACCATGCCTCCTAACAAAAATGTCCCTAAATTCATCCCATCCCTGCATTGACACGACTTTGTTAAGTGGTCTTGCAGTTCTTGCCTTTGAGAAGTGGTGTCCATTGTTCTGCCCTTTGGGTCTATGGTTGGTCAATGAGACATTAAGAGACATGACATAAGCAGAGGCTTGAAAAGTGCGTGTGCATCATAGCTTGTGTTCTCTTCCAGTTCCTGGTGCCTTTGCAACTGCTACCTTGCAAAGAAGCCCATGGGCAAAGACAGACGTGTGGTCCAGTCACCCCTATGGTCCCACCCAATATCCAGTTCCCACCAGACATGTGAGCAGCCCACTAGCCGACTACAGAACTGCCCACTTGACTCACGGACTTGAAAGCAATAATGAAATGGTAGCTGTTTACGGGGTGGCTGATTAGACAGCAAGAGCTAAAAGATCCACCAGCCTTGCTGTCTTCAACCTTCTCCTTCATATGCATCCTGTTATCTTCTTGAAATGCAGGACAGATTCTTTTACTTCCTGCTTGACAAAACTTTGGTAGATTGTCATCTACTAAATAGTGAACAATTTCATTTAATACAGCAGTCCAAACTCTACAGGATCCAGGCCCCAATTCTCCTTTGATTTTCCCCCATCTTCAACCCATACACTCTGTCCTACGTTCCATGAAGGGAGTGATGCTTCCCAACACTGGATCTACACTGGTACCTGGAGGAGAGGATACATAGGGTACATGTGGTGGCTCTCTAGAGCATCATTCTGCTTTTCACCTTTCCCACCTTCCCAAGACACAGCTAAAATGCCCTAGCTTCTGGAAACATCCACAGTGTCTCCTATTTTAGATCCGTTGATTTTTTATCCGTCTACTATTCTAGATCGGCCACCTCTTGAAGGAAGAAACTTTATTAGTTTATTTTTTGTAGTTTTCCCCACAGCACCTACTGTAGTGTATGGAACATAAAAATGCTGATAAAAATGCTAGAAGTTTCTAAAAGTCTTCTAGACTTAGAAGAGATAGACATGGCCTATTGAGGCAAAAGATGAAATGCTTAAGAGACTCTGAGCCCAAACTGCATGAGTTTGAATCTTGGACTTTTCCTTTACCAACAGTGTGACCTGACAAAGTTATTTCACAGTGCCTCAGTTTTCTCATCTATAAACTGAGAACAACAATTGAACCCACATCAGAAGGTGGTTGTGAAGAATGAATTAACAAGTGTAAAGTTCTAGAAAGTACCTGCCATAGTGTGAGCACTTCTTAAAATTTAGCTGCCATAAGGAGGATGATGATGTTGATGATGATGATGGTGGTGGTGGTTGTTGATGGTGGGTTGATGATCTGTCCTCTGGACTTAGTTCACTTTTGAATGGTTTTTTAGGGCTGTGTGGAGAAGGCATAGGCTTTTGACTTGAGAGACTCAGGTTCAGGTCTTTGCTGTGCCAGCTGAGTGGGCTTTACCAAGCTGATTCCCCTTTACTGAGATTTGCTTTTTCATACAGTGGGTGTGACCCCACTGAGTTGGGAGGAAGTCATGAAATAGGGAATGTTAAAGGAGATACAAGTTTGGGAACACCAGGTTCTGGCCAAGACCTCTTCCTTACAGAAGTCTTCTGTGAGCCCCACCCCCACCTGAGTGGGGTAGGCACCGCCAGCCCTATGTGCTTCCTTAAGCCTTGCATTCATTCACGGAGACTTCTTAAGTGAGCACCTACTATGTGCTGGGAGGAGAGCCATAAACAAGACAAAACCCTTGTCTTCTTGGAGCTTACATTCTTGTGGGAAGAGAGAGTAGAAGTAATCAAATCAACCATGATTGAATTAATTTTTCTTTCAATAAGTTGTTGAGCCTACTGTGTCAAGCTCAGGTCTTTCAGTGCCAAAGGGAGAAGGCTGTGATGTAGTCCTCTTATCAAAGAGCTCACAGAAAAGGGAACATTCTGGCCTAGCTGGGTAAGCACTGTGGTAGAGGTTTGCATGAGAACATTGAGGAATCCAAGGGGACCCACTCATTATGGCTCCTGAATCCTTCAGAGATCCTTTGAGTTGTCAGACCTCACAGGGTGAACAGACTGTGGCTTTACCAGAAGTAGACAGAGTGGTAGGATTTTTACAAATCCAAACTATGGATCCAACAGCAATGGTCTAAAGATAAGACATGTCCCCGATGAGTCTCCATCTGCTCCTCAGTTCTGTTCCTGTGTCAGACCAGTCTTCCTGGAGCTCTGTCATTTCTCCACTGAAAACATGTACTACGCCTTAGGACCAAACTTCCTAAGCTGGGGTTCCAAGCCATATCCAAACAACCCACACTTTTTTCCACCACTCTCAAATCCACTCAGCTCTGTGATCTGTTCTCTGTGTGACGTGGGCCACAAAGTCTCCCAGCTCTGGCTCCTTCATCTGCAGAATGGAGACTGGTTTAACTGACTGCTGTCCACCAGGTGCTTCTCTCTGCCACCCATTCATCAAATATTTACTTCATGCTTACTATCCGTTAGATGTTCTTTCAGGTGCCTGAAATACAGAAAAAAAATCTTAGATGAAGTTCCCTGTTTTATGGACCTTATATTCTAATGAGGGTAGACAGGCAATAAATGCATAAAAAATTGGAAAACTATAGTATGCCAGATGGGAGTAAATGTGAAGAAGATAAAGCGGGGAGGGAAGAAGGACAGAGCATGCCTGGGGTGGGGGTTCTGGAACTGGAACATCAAATATGGTACCATAGAGGGCATCACTGTGAAGAGGACATGAGAACAAACATGGAGGAGGCAGGCAGCAAGTCTTGGAGAGATCTGGGACGGTGTCCCAGATGGGGAGAAGAACAGATGTTCTTTGAAGTACAAATTTACTTCCCCCCTTCCTCTTTCCTTTCCTTCCTTCCTTTTTGTTTTCATTTGTTTTTTCATTCTCCCCAAAATATGTTTTGGAATATGCTAGGTGCAATGCACTGTACTAAGCCTTGCCAGTAGAAAGATGGTCTCATGATTTCAAGTGCTCCAAATTTGGATGGACAAGATAAAGCAAGTCTTAGTGGAGGGTGTTAGAGGTTTCTGTCAGAGAAAGAATAACTGTTTCATGACAGGAAGCCCTTGGGCAGTCTGGTGAAGCCCGTGGACCTCTTCACAGAATAACATTTAAAAATGCATCAAGTATGGGGTGCTTGAGTGACTCAGTAGGTTGAGCATGTGACTCTTGATTTTGGCTCATGATCCCAGGGTCATAGGATCGAGTCCTGTGTTGGGTTTGTGCTAAACATGGAGGATGCTCAAGGTTCTCTCTCCCTCTGCCCTTCTCTCCCACTCATGTTCTCTCTCAAAAAAATGCATAAAGTAAACAAACAACAGCATAGGAAGTCAATTGTTTTTAGAAAGAATTAACAAAATTTGTAGAAAAAATCAAAGTGGTTATAATTTATGAGTGTTTTTACACATTGAATAATCAGATCTATAGGTTTATTAACTATTGAAACTTCAAAATACTGATGAGCATAGACAATTTGTGAGATAATCTGCAATAATTCCAAACTGATATGAAAATTTCTGTGGTTCTGTTGGTGATGAATCACAGATATAGTAGATATCAGTGTGCTTTGAACCTACATTCATAATTGAAGGAAATGTTAAATTTTACGCAGAGGTTAGTGAACATTAAAAATGCATTGTATCCCCATTCAAGTTCTCAAAGCTCTTAAATTCCATCTGAGGTGAAGAACCTGTGTACTAGAGGTATATGCATGGTGGGCTCCAAAGGAAAAAAAGAAAGGGTCAGGAATATGTTTCTAGGGGAGGTGACCCCTTAGCTGTGTTCCAAGAGAGGAGTAGGAGTTGGCCAGGGAAATAGGGGTGCAGGGGAATCCAGATAAAAGGAAGAACACCAGATAGCTTAAAACAGTGTGTATGCCTCTTTGGGGGAACTGAAATTTAGTGTGGCAAGAACTCAGGGCTTGTGTAGGATTGGGTGAGAAATGAGGCAGGAGAAGTAGATGCTTGGGTTCGATCATGGAATGGAAGGTCCTGGGTTCTAAGCTACAGAATTGATTTGAAAGATGGTAGGGAGTCCTTGAAGGAGTCCAGCAGAAGAGGGACCTGTCACAATCAGAGTTTCATGTATCAGAAAGATCATTTTGGTAACTGTGAGGCTGATGGATTGGAGGGGAGGGCCAGGAACTAGAGTCAAGAACAGTTAGGAAGCTGTTTGAATTAGTCTAATCCAGATGGATTATAAGTTCCAGGCAGTGGCCATAGGGCTAGAGAAGAGAAGACGAGTCCGTAGACTGTATAAGACATGAGAACCTTCAGGATTGGATAATCGATGGGGGTGGGGGCAGTGGGGAGAAGGAGGGATCGAAGCAGTTCATGAATAGGTGGGCAGCTGCATTCAGAGGAAGAGCTTCCATGGGCCACAAACTTCCTGCTTACTGGCATCTCTGTGCCTTTGCAGAAGTTTCGTCCTCTCCTGGGAATCCCTTCTCTTCCCATCTTTCCTGGCTCAGATCGCCTCCCCGGTTTCACTTCTTCATCTCACTAGGAGGCCTTTGTGGAGGTGGCAGGTTGTGTCAGAGCTGTGGCCTGAACGTAAGAAGGCTTTGCCCCACCCTGTCTGGATACCTGACATTCTCCATCCAGGGCAGAGGCCCGCGGGCCCCTCTCGTCCTCGGTACAGACAGGGGACCTGTGCAGGCTTGGTGGGTCATCAGCCCGGCCCCGGGCCACGTCACAGGGAACCGCCTGTCCATCCACAAGCCAACGGCAGTTGCGCTGGAAGTCAACAGGGAAATGGAAAGAGACAGACCAAGCCTCCGTGGAGGCGCCCGCCCTGGGACCTGGGCCAGTGTGCACATGGCTTTCCGGGTGAGGATTTCCCCTCATGGAATGGGAATAGCAGCTGAGGGCGAGGAGAGGCTGAGAACTGCCTGTGCTTTCCAAAGGGCTTCCTTCCACAGTGTCTTATTTACTTAAGCTTCATAACAACCCGTGGTGAGTGTGTATGTACGTGCATCTGTGTACGTGTACCCATGCACGTTCACACACACACACACACACACACTTTCTCTGATTTACAGATGAGAAAAATACAGCCACAAAAGATGAAGGACTTTGTTTGAGGCCACCCAGCTAGTAAGAAACAGAAGGTGGGTGGGGAAGATGGTTGGGAATGAGCACAACCCTGGGAACTTCAGGTCTGTAAGGTCAGGGGTTAGGGATTGAGGGGTTCAACAGGGCAAGACAAGTTGTTGAGGCTTCCCAGGAAGGCTCCCCACTGTCCCGTCTCTAACGCAGCCTCCACACCCTCACTGCAGTCAGGCCCTGATGCACAATGACAGGGAGCGATGGCTTCTGGTGGTGGCTGCTGGCATGACTGTCCCCTCTCTGTCTGCAGCCTCCTCTCCTGATATTCGCTCTTGCTGGAACCAAACCTTAGGTGGCCTGCTCCATCACCCTTTCAGGCTTTGATCTTGTTAAACCTGCTCTGTGTGTGTGTGTGTGTGTGTGTGTGTGTGTGTGTGTGTGTGTGTGTGTCTAGTGAGCAGGGGGTGGGGAGAAAAGGAAGGACACCTCTTTCTGTAATCACATTCTCCAAAAGTGTCACCCTCTCATTGAGGTTAAGGTAATACATTGCATGACAGTAAGACCACGCTGGAAAAAGTGTGAACGCATGACCTTGGGACAATAGGGAAGGTGGTCAAAGGGGACACCTATTTTAACATGCAACTCCCCCGGCAACCAGGAATGCTGCGAGGGTCCCAGCCCACCAGGCTAAGTAGCCCCTGGTGTCAGCACCCAGCCACATCGCTGACTTGCTGGCACACCAGAGGGCCCGAGACATCTTTGTGGGGACTTTGAGAAGGAGACGCGTAAGGCTGCAGAGAGAAGTCAAGCCCTCTCCCGCCACTGGTACTTCCCCTTAGGAATACAGTAGGCTGTCACATGGGTCAAAGGCATAACTGTGGGGAGGAGCAGCAGGAGAAGGAGGCTGGTTATGAGGAGGAGGAGGGGAAGTGGGAATCAAGAGGCGGAGGAGGCGGGCTGGGAGGGGTGCATGGTGGGAATGTAACTGCCTCTGGTAACAATCCCTAGGTCTCTTGCAGCTGCTGGAGGAGGTCTAGCTTGTCCTCAGGACTGAGAAGGGAGGCTTTGTAATCTCCACACCCACATCCACGGAACCTGGGGTAGTGGTGAGGCTGCCTGGGTCGAGCTCCCCCTCTAAGCCCTGCTAGCTCACGGTCAGACCTTGAGATGACTGGTTCCCTGGGCTGGGCCCAGTGTCACCAGAGCCAACGGGGTGAGGGTACAGATGGGTAGCCTGCCCTGGAAGCCACAGGACTGTGACTCAGAGAAGAGGCTTCTGCTGGAAGACTCCTGAACCAAAGTGGTACAGGGGTGCAGGGCTGGGCAAGAGGAGTAAATAATTTTTAAAAAGTGCTGGGGGTGCCTGGGTGGCTCAGTCGGTTAAGCATCTGACTTCGGCCCAGGTCATGATCTCGCAGTTCGTGGGTTTGGGCCCCACATGGAGCTCTGTGCCGACAGCTCAGAGCCTGAAGCCTGCTTCACATTCCGTGTGTCCCCCACCCTCGGCCCCTCCCCTCCCTTGCTCATGCTCTGTCTCTGTCTCTCAAAGAGATATAAGCATCAAAAATTTTTTTTCTTAAGAAGTGCTGGGGGCACCTGGGTGACTCCGTCAATTAAGCTTCATGACTTGATTTCAGCTCAGGTCATGATCTCACAGTGTGGGAGATGGAGTCCTTCATTGGGCTTTAACTGAACGTGGAGCTTACTTGAGATTCTCTCTCTCTCTCTCTCTCTCTCTTTCACTCAAAATAAATACAAAACTTTTTTAAAAAGTGCACAGTTTGAGGAGAGATTCTGTACAGACTTCGAGGTGAAAGACCCCTGAGCTGTAAGGATAAAGGAAAGGATCGCTGTGGAGAAGCGACTTTGTGCCGGACCGTGTGTGGGGCGCAGGAGGTACGGAATTAGTGTCCGAGCTCCTAGGGGCCACATGCCCACCATGTGCAGGGCTTTTACTCCATTAGTGTCCGAGCTCCTAGGGGCCACATGCCCACCATGTGCAGGGCTTTTACTCCATTTAAAGCTCCCGCCACCTCCAGGAGGTCTGCCTGAGTGTTCGCTCCTCACCATCGGGGAGGCTCAGACGTTCAGTCACAGCCCCCTGCCCCGACTCTTCAAGCCCCCCTTGCTCCCCAGCTGCATCAGGGCAGGCCGAGGAGGGCTAGGGACTTGTCACCATTGGAAGCACCTGACACACGGCAGCGCAGCTGAGCCCGCCTGCAGCATTTCGCGTCCATCGCCAGCTGCCAGGGCCGTGCGCTCACGTGGTGTTTTCCCAGGGCCGGGTCACAGCTGGCCCTCCCGGAGGCCCGCAGCGCCCTGGGCCCTGGCTTTGCTCACTTGTCTCTCACGGGCAGCGGGGACAGGGCACCCGTGCGCTGACGGGGCCCACGTGCTGACAGAGATGCCGGGAAGGGAGCAGCCAGGAGGGAGAGAGGAAGGAAGGGCCTGGAGGAGCCCGCGGCGGTGGCGGGCGGGGCCTGAGGGGAGGAGGCAGGCTCAGGGGACCGGCTTCCTTGTAAACAGTGCTCTAAAAATACCCCTGCCCTAGACAGGGCACGCGGAGCTCCTCGGGGCTCCTCCAGAGGCTTCCCGGGGACCTCGGGCCCTTGCCTGAAAGGTCAAGAGGATGGGAAGAAAGTTGACTTGTGAAGCGTAGGATTTCCTTAGCAAGGAAAGTATAACCGTATTTCCTTCCTCGGCAACACAGGAGGAGGACGCTCTGTGGGTTTCGGCGGCAGCGAAAACAGCAAAAAGCAGCTGCCCAGGGCCCTTGTTCCCTGTTGAGTCGTCCCAGGCATGGGCCGCGCTCAGGTGCACGGTCTGGACCTGGATTCGCAGCCTGGGAGCAGAGACTGGGAGCGGCAGGCCCCCGGGCTGGTACGTCCAGCTGTTCCCTTCATCAGGCGTGAGAGCTATGACTCAACCACCTGGTGCCTCAGTTGCTACAATCATAAAAGGGAATCATGATAGTATTGACTTTAGTCAGGTGTGAAGAGGATTAAATGAGATGCTATTTAATAAGCTTCTTAGGGGCGCCTGGGTGGCTCAGCCGGTCGAGCATCCGACTGCAGCCCAGGTCATGATCTCACGGTTTGTGGGCTGGAGCCCCACATCAGGCTCTGAGCTGCCAGCTCAGAGTGAGGAGCCTGCTTCAGATTCTGTGTCTCCCTTTCTCTCTACCCCTCCCCCACTCTCTCTGTCTCTCAAAAATAAACATTAAAAAAAATTTAAAAAATAATGTTCTCAGCACAGTGCCCCATACATGATAAACACTCCAAGAATTCTTATTTTTATAGTTTATGGGAGGATATAAGTATTTCCTGATTTCAAATTAAGACCTCGTTTAAAAGGAAATTTAGTAGGTAGGCAAAGAGAGTGATGTGGGTGAGATAAGGCAGAAAGAGTCTAAATCCTGGAAATCTCAAATCAGTCATTTGACAGATAGGAAAACTGAGGCCCAGGGAGAAAATAGGAGTAGCCGCAGGCCAGACACAGTATTACCAGATGCCTGTGGGTTCAATATAGCATAGCCACGTAATGAGTACACTAAAATCTTGGGTGATTCTAAGCCTGCCCCACTAGGAGTCAGGAGAACAAGGCTTTTTATTTAGACATCACTCTGACGTTTGGAAAACCCTTTAAAAGGGGAGAGAGATCTCAGCAGACCACTGCCAGTGGGCAGAGCTCCGTGATGGGGAGTATATGATGCACACGTACAAGCATATAGCCAAACAGAGCTCATCCTTGGGGTGGTAACAAAGTTACACATCTGTAGACCAGGCTCTTGAACCTGAGGACCATGGAGAAGAGGCACAGGAAGGCAGGGTTTGGTTCAGCCTAAAGAAGAATCTTCTAATGCTGTGCCATCGAATGTGTTAGACCTTAGCCAAACATGGCCATTGAGCTCTTGAAATGTGGCTAATCTGGATTTCCAAGGCTTAATTAAAAAAAAAAAGAAAAAGTAAAATATGCCATTCGTCACTGGTTTTACTGGTGCCATGTTGAAATAATAGTTTCATTAGATCCATTGGGTTAATTAGCATACATTATTAAAATGATTTTTTTCTGTTCTTGTTTAGTTTTCCCCCTGGCCTCTGGGAAATCTAGAATCACGCATGCAACTTGCGGCCTATCTGCTGGGCACTGCTGTTCTAAGCTCTGAGTTTGTGCAAGAAGGGAGCAAGCTGTGTTAGCAGGTACTAAGTCTCTCATCACTGGCGATGTTAATAAAAGGTGTTGTTAATGCGCTCGTTAGAGTAAGGTGGATAAACCCTGTAATCCCTCCAGTTCTGACTCAGCTGCGATTCTCACAATGCTCTGAGGAACACCTACTCTGAGGAATATGAATAGAGGTTTCATAGGAAAAAAGATGGGTGATCAATTTAATGTGGGAAATCCTTGGTTGGAAAAAAAAAAAGGTAAGTTCCTTTAAGCTAAGATTTCTCAGAATCTTCTAAAATTTTTTTAGCATTTTATATTATTTTTTGAGAGACAGAGTGCGAGCAGAGGAGGAACAGAGAGAGGGAGATAGATAGAGAATTTAAGGAAGGCTCCAGGCTCTGAGCTACCAGCACAGAGCCTGATGCGGGGCTCAAACCCATGAAAGTGAGGGGCGCCTGGGTGGCTTAGTCAGTTAAGCGTCCGACTTTCGCTTGGGTCATGATCTCGCGGTTCGTGGGTTTGAGCCCCGCGTCGGGCTCTGTGCTGACTGCCAGCTCGGAGCCTGGAGCCTGTTTCAGAGTCTGTGACTCCCTCTCTCTCTGACCCTCCCCTGCTCACGCTGTCTCTCTCTCTCCTAGAAATAAATAAAACATTAAAAAAAAAAAAACCATGAAAGTGAGCTCATGACCTAAGCCAAAGTCGGACACTCAATGCACTGAGCCACCTAGGCACCTCTCACTTTTTTAAGGTTTTATTTTATTCCATAACCTTCTAGACACAAAGTATACCATGGGTCTTTATGATAGGAACATTGTATGTGGGATTCCCCATATTAAATTGGTCACAGAGCCTTCTTTTCACAAGGCATGACCAGGAAATAATTTGTTATTAAGTTCCTTCTTTGGGAATCAGTGTCCTCAAATTCTCAAAAGAACATGGATTCCGTTGTCAGACATCACAGAGTTCAAATTCTGACTCACCTCCAAGGCGACCTTGGACATGTTATTTCACTTTTATCAGTTGTGAAATGAGAGGATGCACATTCCCCCCTCAGTATGGCTTTGAAGCTTACACTGTAAAGCTTAGAGAAAACCTAGCACCCGATGCAGAGCAGGTATTCAACAAAAGGTAGCTCTAACTGAGGACAGCCCGCCTGCCCAGGAGGCAGAGCGGCTTCCCCAAGTCCTGCTACCTCTTGAATCTCCCTGTGTGTGTCTTAGCAGCTGACCTTACCTCTCTTCCCTAAGCAGCAGCGAATAAGGAATCCAGTTCTCGGCAGGAGGCAGGGGAGGAGGGCATAGGAAGCGGCCTCCAATCTGGTGTGATTTTATAGGTCAAGTCAGTTTCTAACAGGAGACAACTATTTCCTTCTCTTCCGTCCCACCTCATCCCCCCTCTGTCAGTCCTGGCCAAAGGAAGCCACAGCCAGGCCTGGCAGGCTCCCCCTCGGCTCCCCTCCACTGCTCAGTTCCTGTTCTTGCAGGCCTAGGAGCCCCCAGCAGATGGGCTGCCTTTATCAGCAGGCTCCAGGCCAGAGGAGGAACCCTCCGGTCACATGCAGCTCTCTGGAGGCAGAGAGGCCTTGTAAATAAACACAGCTTCTGAAGAGGAAAGGCGGGGGGGGTGTTGAGGGAAAAGAATCCTTGAAATTTTGGTGACTGGGTCAGGATTAAAGGCCACCAGGCATAACTCTTATTGGCCATTTCTGTGAGGAACTGGCAATCCATGCAGCTTCCCCAGAAAGAAATGCATGCAAGCCTTTAAATAGCCCTGGGAGCTGGGGGTGTTCCTGATATGCTGCTGGCTTGCTTCAGATCTAATCCTTGCCCAGGACTGACCCTTCACAGTTTACAGAGCGCTTGATCCCTGGGCTCAGTGGAGTCTCCCAGAGCTCTCCCCAGAGCAGAGAGGTTTATCATCATCGCAATTTACAAATGAGGAAACTGAGGCTCAGATTGTGAGTGACTCGCCTCTGCACAGCTGGCAGTGATCGAGTCTGGGCATGACTATACGTGAGGTCCATGCATATCCCGACGCCACGTCCAGAGAGATCTGTCCATCTCACCACAGGGTCTTCCACGATGGCTCTTCCTGTGTGCCCTCTGCTGAGCTTCATGCTCTGGCTGCACCCCATTTCTCCCTGGGGAAGTCCACGTTTCAGGGAAGAGGGAAGGTGGAAGGAATAAATGAATCTCAAGGTCGCTGTGCTCAGTGAGTGAAGCCGCTCAAAAGAGAGGACATACTCTCTCGCTCCATTTATGTAAAACTGTAGGAAATGCTGATCTACGGGGACAGAAAACAGATGGTTGTGTGTTGGGAGAAGGGAGCCACGAGAAAACCTTTGGAGCCAGGGATATGTTCCCTGTCTTGGACGTGCTAATGACTCGCGGGTCTGTACATATGGAACTGTGCCTTCAAGTACACGCCGTTAATCATATGTCAATTATACCACCATGAAGCTTCTTAAAAAGAGGGAGAGGAAAAAAAGATTAGCAGGCATATCGTAAAGAAATCTGAGAAATTTTGTTTTATTTATTTTTCTTTTATAGTTTATTGTCAAGTTGGTTTCCACAGAACACCCAGTGCTCATCCCAACAAGTGCCCTCCACTCTGAGAAATTTTAAAAATGGAGACACAAAGTTCCCCAGGCACATAGAGAAGAGGAGAGCGATTCTTTCCCCAGGTGGAGAGATCAGGGAAGAGTTTTTGGAGCAGGTGTCTGACCTGGCTCAAGGTCTGGATTAAGTAGCTGTTAGGTTAAGTATGCAGGTAGAATGTGTTTGGAGGAGAGGGAGTAGAGTACTCACCCTAGTCACCCCCACCGCATTTTCTTCCCAATCCTTAAAGGCTTGAGGTTAAAACTAACAGCTGCAGTTTCCTCTTCTTCAGAAATTCAGACACACGCCCAACTTGGCAGGCAGCTAGTTTTGCTAATAAGATTCCTGCCCTCCACCTCCCCCACGGTGCAGCTCATCCCTCAGGTCTATTGAGACCCCTGCGCTCTCCAATTTCCTCTCTGAACTTACCTGCCAAATGCTGGCCGGTTGGGCTGCTAACGGCATCCCAGGGTCCTGGGAACCGTCATTTCAGCCTCTTCTAAATCCTACCAAAAGGAAGTTTGGGGCAATCGGTCTGGGAGTGTCATGGGATTCTAGGTCCAAAATGAAAACACCTTTTTTTTTTTTCCTCTTCCATAGCCTTTGGCTTAGTAGTAGACATGTGGCCGCTGGAGGATTCTGAATAATGAGTTTATTAGAAAATGTTATGATAAAGCAGTTGGAAATTCAAGAACCGTTGCAGGGTAGTACACTGATTAACTGGTTCATTTGC
Organism: Proteles cristata cristata; assembly: GCA_017311185.1. NCBI lineage: Eukaryota > Metazoa > Chordata > Mammalia > Carnivora > Hyaenidae > Proteles > Proteles cristata. The sequence goes on from JAESUZ010003875.1 coordinate 1,891,931, forward strand.
TCCCCAAACAGAATTCTGGCCATTGGTCTTACAGTTTGTAAAGCATTAACTGGGGTTTGGATGATCCCATTATTCATGTCTTTACAGAAGGGACTATTCCAATGACATATGAAACCCACACATGAAATTGTGGGCTGGCTCTTGCTTTTTAATTTCCTTGGCATGCTTGTTGATTTTAAATTGCCCCCTTTCCCAAAGTTTCCTTATTAATTAAACAAGCCAGGCAGTCACATTCCCTGCATCTAATTCAACACTGGAATGTAAGCTTAGTTCTGGGGTCAGCTTTCCAACCTTGGCTTAAGGGACATTAGTCACTCGGAGCAAAATGTAGCATCTGAACAGCTGTTTCGGGCTTTCAGAGGCCAGGGCCTAGAGGCTTGGAGAAAGTGGGGGAAGGAACCAATATTTATTTACTAAATACCTACTCTGTGCCAGGCCCTGGTGACTTTATAAAGAGTATCTCCTTTCATTCTCTGAATAGCCCATTGATGATGATATGTTCTTTTTGGGTTAAGATCTGTCTCCTCTGGGCACAGCAAGGTTAAGAACATATCAGGCATCACACAACTTATGAGTAGTGAAGCTGGGACTTGAACTCAAACAATCGGTTTCTAAAGCTCATATTTGAACACTGCCCTGTATGTACCTTATTTAACCCTCCCAACTCTGAGACAGAGGTACTGTTCTTATCAGCTCTGTTTTCCAAATGAGAAACCAGAAGCTCAGAAAAGCACTTTCCCCAACACACACTAAATGCATATCAGAATTCGATGATGCTGGGCATCTCACTTCATCCATCCACCCATTGTCTATACTTCATTAGTTCAACATATAGTGGCAAGTGTTTATTCTATCTGAGGGACCGTCTTGTCCCTAGAGATGAAAAGATGTATAAATTAGGGCCCCTGCTCTTCAAGAACCCATAATCCAGAGAGGAAGGAGAACACCTCTGCAATTAGAAACACAGGTGCAGTGTGTGAGGTGCTCTAAGGGGTATGTATGAAGAGCTAAAGGAACCCAGAGGGAAAAGCATCATGCTGCCTGGTGAAGTAACCAAGGAAGGCTCTACAGAGGAAGGGACATTGCACCAATAACTCTATGCTCCTCAGATAGAAAAAGGGAGGGTGGTACTTGAAGTAGAGAGACCATCAAAGGCACAAAGGCAGTATAGGTTAAGAACAGCTCAGATGTTGATGCCTACCTCTGCTTCAGTGCCATCTCTATAATCTTCTGAGTGGGTTTTATCATTCAGGGGCACACAGAGGGCTTGCCAATGCTTCTGTGAGCTCATCAGAACTTGCTCATGATCACGCAGCTAATAAGGAATCAAACTAGGATGCAACCCCCAGGCTGCCTGGCTTTGGAGCCCATGCTCTTAGCTACTCTGCTTGGAGTGTTTGGGGTCACTGGGCAGTAGTTGTCCATGGGTGTTACAGGCAGTGACACTGGCCACATGAACGGGAATTAGGTCCAAAGTGTCTTCCTTTCTTCATAAGACCTTAGCTGCTCTTGATCCAAAGACCTTGGACCTCTTGGGATTTGTAAAAGTAATAATACCATTGGCAGTGTCTGTGTGTGCATGCACGTGCATGTGTATGTGCTTGCTGAGGAGGGGCCTCTACTTTTCCCTACAATGATGCTATACAGAGGAACTGATACATCAACTTTACTTACTATTGACTGGAATGCTGTCTGCTTACTGTAGAAATATTGTGTCTTATACTCAGCAGAATTCTCTTGGCTCCAGTGTCAGTATTTGAATCCTTGTTCATTTTCTGCATTTCCTTGCCCGACTGGAAAGCCCAGGACAAAGCTCTTCTCCACCTTCTTTTCCACCATCCCCCCATGACATAGCATAGAGCCCGGCACTTGCTAGCTGCTCAATAAATATTTGAGTGAATGATTGAGCGAAAGTTGAGTGAATGATTATTCGTTGAATGACCTCTCGGTCTTTAGTACATAGGTAGCATGTAAATGAGTTAATTATAAGTTAACAAATCTAGCATGGTCAATAAAATATTTCACACTATTTAATCGAGGGTATAGGAGGGAATAACATTAGGGTGTTTTGAAGATAGAAAATGTAGAAATTATTGGCCTCGATCAGTGGTTTATAAAATGAAGCTCTGCTTTTTGAAAAAGTTTGCCCTCAGGATGAGATAAATCCAAAAAGTTTGGATTCTGTGGGTTGGAGGTGGTGCTTGAGTTTCCCAGGCGATTCTGAAGTGACCAGGTCAGTATGTGGGTATGACACTGAGGAATCCCCTCCCGTTCTGATTTTTTCTTTTCCTTCCCCCATCTCATTCAGCTTTTGCCCGAACACTTTGAGCTATGGGAGCTTACTACCTCACAAAGCAGGCTGTACAGCCCATTGTTAACAACAGTGGCGATCATAGTGGAGAGGATACCAATACAGTGACCATATATACCGAGCCCTTCTTATGTGTTAAGCACTACACATAGGTCACTGAATCCAAAGGCCAGGCATTATTGATCCCCATTTTACAGTGCAAGAAACTGAAACTGGAGTTTAGTGGTCTGTTCAGTGTCTCAGAGGCGGTGAGGGGCAGGGCCCACATTCAAGCCACCCTGGCCTGTCTGGCCATGTGCTTCCCCAGGGCCCTGAGCTGGTCCCTGGTGATGGTGGTGGTGGTGGTGGTGGAGGCGTGGGTGGGGAGGACTCCTGGGGAGGAGGCCGAGGGGAGCCAGGCCTGCCACATCTGCAGGCCCTGCCCAGGCTGCAGACTCTGCTCCGCCCAGCCCTCTGATCCTCCCCATAGAAGGTAACCCAGGCAGGATCCCATGAGGGCTGGCCGGGCCTGGTGCCTTGCCGGTTTCAGTTTCTGAAGAGCCCAGCCCTGAGCAAACACAGGCGGGGAGGAGGGCTCTGGAAGCCTTCCCAACAGATAGCAGATTAACTCCCTGCTGCCTGGGAGCCACCCACGGGGGGAAGGGCTGGATTACCGCCCGGCCACCTCCCAGCCTCCCCAGGCGGGCAGGGCGCGGCTGGCTCGCTAGGGCCACCAGAAGCCTGAGAAGGCTCACGCTGACCTGCCAAGACGCCACGACCTCTGGGCAGCTCAACGTTCCGGCGCAAGCCAGGCTCTCTCTGGGACGTCTGTGCTTGGGGAGAAAAGGCTGAGGGGACTCCCCAGCCCCACCCTCCAAATATGGACTCATCTTCCTGCCTCTTCCCTCCTTCACTAGGGCGTTCCTGTTCCAACGTGTTAGCAAACCTCTTCCAATGTTTGTTTTCTTTCTGAGAAAGAGGCTGAGGGACATTGCCAAGACGAACATGAACTCAAAACACAGGGCATTCTCTGTCTGTCGGGCATTCTTCTGGACAGACAGACCTAGGTCTGAAAACGAGTCCTGCCGCTTGCTAGCTGGTGACCTTAAATTTCTTAAGCTCCCTGAAAAAATGGGGATAATGAATCTTATCTTTAAGATATGTTCTGAGGAGTAGATTAGATAAGTATAGATTATACATATTACGTACTTAGTGTCCTCCATCAATGGCAATTAACATTATCATTAATTATATTGTTATTACGAATGACTAATAACCCACTCAGGATTATTGCTAATGCTCCTGTGAGCATAAGTGTAAAAAAATAGGCTCAATTAAAATTTTTTACTGAGGGAAATAGTTTCATAATGGGTAAATAAAGAAAGAGGAATAACACTGGGGTGAGAGGTATATACGCATGATCTCATTTAATATTCAAGCAGCTTCACAAGGTAGGCATTATTATCCCCATTCTACAGAAGAGGCAGTTGAGGCTTCTGGTGGTTAAGTAAGTTGCCCATGTCGCACACTGAGTTAGTGGCCAGTGTCCTGGCCTTCATGGTACCCCCTAAAGCCCTCCTCCACTTCACACCCGCCTGCCTCACAGAGATGTTTCCATGTGCGGGGAATGCCTTCGCATTGCCCCCACCCTCATTAGCTTAGAAGACAGGCCAGCTCTGAAAACTGGCTAGAGGCCACCTCCTCCAGGCAGCTTTCCTAATTCTCTCCCTCCTTCCCTTGCCCAACGAAACTCTCCCTCTTTTGTTCTCCTTGTGCCTAAGGCACGAGACTGTGTACTCTGGTGCCTTGTGTCTCTCTCTTCTGCAGGGAGTGTGCCCCTTGGAGGCAGACCCCACACACTGTTTTCACTTTGGGGTGGGGGTGGGGGTGTCAGACTGTGGTTATAGTTTAGAGCCAGGCATCAAAGCAGGACTGACCAGGCTCCAATCTTGTTTTTACTGCTTGCTGGCTGTGAGGCTTGAATCAATGATTTAACCTCTCTCTGTCTCAATTCCCTTATCTGAAAAATGGAGACTGACAGTGAGATCAGCTGCATGAAATTACTGTAAGGACTGAACGAGTTTGTGTATGTAAGGAAGGCAGGATCACCAAAGGTCCTGAAGTTTGTTAACAGAAAATGAAACATAAAAAGAACAGTCCTGAATGTGAGGGAAGCTTGAGATCTCCTCAGGAATGTATCTGTAACTTAATGTGGGGACGTGGGCCTTAATTCCCCTCTCTGAATTTATTTCTCCCTCTGCAAAATGGGAAGTTTGGTTCCCACAGCTAGATGGTCTCTGACAGGTAATATTCAATGGTATTGATGACCAGTTCTTTGCCTATAGGGCTTTTGCTTCATCATGTTCCGGAGTAGAGGTCATACTCGGAAATAGAAATAAATGATCTGTTCACCATTGGAAGCACAAAGCTCAACCAGTTGTAGATGGCCATGCTAACCGTGATGATTGCCAGCTTTTACTGAGCACATACCAGTGCCTGGCATTGGCTTAAGTGACATCATTCATTATCTTGTGTTTTTTTCCCTTTTTTTTTTCTCCCTAAGAACCCTATAAAGAAGGTGTTATTATGATCCCTATTTTACAGCTGAGATAACAGAGGCTCCGAGGTTGTAAGTAGTCGGATGCAGAATTGAATCCTCATCTGTCAGACTCTAGTTCCATGCTGTCTGAGAGAAACCTCTCTAAAGCAAGCCTGTTCAGATACCTCTGGGGTCAAGCAGACTTTCATCTTCCAAGCCAGTCCATTCATTAAGCATCCCAAGTAGCTGAAAGGTATATAGCTGCCATTTTTACATTAGCCTCTTGACTTTGGACTTGGCCCCCAGGCACACATGATGTAGGTGGACGGTTGAGGGAATGAAGATTATAAATTCCCCCAAGGAAAGTCTTTGGGAGCAGTTTCCCAGAGGGTGGTTGGAAGACAGAAGCCCTCCTCCTCCCCCCCACCTCTCTGGGCCTGACCAGGCCCCTCACCTATCCAGACTCCCATGTGGGAACAGAGCTAGGAAATGCTAAGATATTCCAGTCCATCCTAGGTTTGGGATTGGGCTAAACTCAAAGCATCTGAAATTTGTGTCTAAAATCACTAGTCAATTAAGATACATTCCACTGGGGTGGGGTTTGAAGTGAGTCAGGGAACATGTTAACAAAAAGTTTGGAGCAAATCAACACTGCAAACCTGAAGGGAGAAATTGGCTCCAGGACCACTGACTCTCCCTGGCTTTGTTTGGTTTGCTCTCTTTCCAAAAGCAAATATCCTGCTTGAGGAGCTCCAGAGACTCATCAGTTCCAATAGGATGAAGTCTTGACTCCTTAGAGTGGCATTCAAGGCCCTTCACTATCCAGTCTCAACTCTCCATTTTTATCTCTCTTCCCACCACATTCTTAAGCTCATTTCTAGCCGGAGAATTCCACACAATTCCCTCCATGGTTGTTTCTGCCCCCGTGCCTTTGCACATGCTGTGCTTTCTGCCTCATGGCCCACCAGCAGATGTCACATCTAGATGGCACCAGTCTTATTTTAAAATGTTTTGGATTTCCGCTTCTACCTCCAAGACTTTTCCAAATAATCCCTGTCAGGGCAGGGAATTTGGAATTATAACTAAACACACAAATAAATCAAGGAATAGCAACTGGAAACGTTGGGAGTTAGGGCTCTGAGTGGGTCCCCAAAGCAGTGTGGAAAACCCCAAACTCCTCAGGCTGAATATCAATGTGGTTTGGAGAGTCTCATGTCACTATGAAACTAATTTAGGGATGGTACAAAAGTGTGCTTTTTTAGTTTGAACAATTTGTTTGCCGTGTTGATGTTACACTAGATTCCAACACCCAGACTGAAAGGCATTGTTAGGGGAACCTATTCAAGTTGTTCAGGAAGCTAGCTGGGGTGGGGAAGCCTTCCCTGGGGCATTCTGAACATGCCATTTCCGTCATGGGTTTCAGTGTGTAAGGAAGGAGATTCAAGAATGCCTGGGTGGCTCAGTCGGTTAAGCGTCCGACTCTTGATTTTGGCTCAAGTCTTGATTTCCGTCTCCTGGTTTGTGAGGCTGAGCCCTGAGCCTCGCATCCGGCTCTGCACTGATAACATGGAGACTGCTTGGGATTCTCTGTTTCCTTTCTCTCTGCTCTTCTCTCTGCTCTTCTCCTGCTCTCTCTCTCTCTCTCTCAAAATAAATAAATCAACTTAAAAAAAAAATGAGATCCAGAGCCCCATTTCTCACAACAAAATGTTAGCGTGAAGTGAGGTGACCATCTGATCTCGTTTGCCCAGGAAATTCTGATGTTCACCTGGTATCCTGACATAATTATCAGTACTTCCGCTTTCATTATCAACTACCCCAGCGTGGAAGATAAATCCCACGTCACCCTAGAACTAGATAACCACCCTAGAGCTTGTGGTTGCTTCTCTAAGGCTTCGCCAGTCTGTTGGACTCAGCCTTTGTCTCCTCCTCTGTGACAGACTTAAGAGTCCACCTGTGTGCACTCAGGGCACTGTGCACTTACCTCCATTCACTTCTACTAGGCATCGGGCTCCTCACCAGGGATCGCACTGCGCTCTGGGTGTCTCCTTACACCAGTCCTGGACATAGTGAGTTCTTAGTAAGAGGTTGTGGAGTGAATTATTTTGGAAAAAAAAAAAAATTCCCCAGTACGTTTTGGTTTTGCTTTATTTTATTTGCAGTCCTCAGAAGAATAAAAAAGTCTTCGTAAGAAGGTTTTAAGTCTTTAAACTTAAGCACTGAAAAGTAGATAAGAAATACAAATGTCTTCAAAAGGAAAATCAAGAAATGTTTAGGAGGTGACAGGAAGGGCCCAGACATGACTTTTTATTACTATTGTTAAAGCGGGAGCAAGGCTCTCTGATAGTCCTTTAAGTTCAGGCTTTGAACTGTGATTCCATTTGCACTAAAAAGAATCAGATTTAGTTTTTTCTTAAACAATTGTGTATTACTTTTTTTGAATATGTTTTTTCCTTAGTAAGTATGTATTACTTTTTGACAAGAAAAGTTCATATTGGAAAAGATACATATGTTGAAATTTTTAAAAAATCAATTTTTCAAAGGCTTTGACAAATCGTTTTTGCAAACTTTTTTTTAAAGTTTATTTATTAATTTTTGAGAGAGAGAGAGTGCACAAGCGAGGGAGGGGCAGACAAAGAGAGAGAGAATCACAAGCAGGCTCCACACTGTCAGCACAGAGCCTGACACAGAGATCAAACCCATGAACCATAAGATCGTGACCTGAAATCAAGATTCAAACACTCAACTGACTGAGCCACACAGGCACCCCTAGGCAAACCCTTTTTTTAAAAAAAAAATTTTAACGTTTATTTATTTTTCAGAGACAGAAAAGGACTGTGTGAGTGGGGAAGGGTCAGAAAGAGAGGGAGACACAGAATCTGAGGCAGATTCCAGGCTCTGAGCTGTCAGCCGAGAGCCCAATGTGGGGCTCGAACCCACGAACCACGAGATCATTACCTGAGCCAAAGTCGGATGCTTGCTTAATGGACTAAGCTTCCCAGGTGTCCTTAGGCAAACCCTTTTATATTCCAGACGCAGGGGTGAGGGCAGAGTGGGTGAAAATGAAGAAACTGAGGCCCAAAGAATTTAAACGATTGGGGGGGAGGAGTCTCACCACTAGTAAGTGGCAATGTTGATATCTGGACCCCGTTCTCTGAACCCATGTCTCTTGATCCTTGCACAATGCCTCTCTGATTCTTATTGTCTGATAAAGGGCCTCTGAGCAGGGACACTCTTGCCTTGTCACACCCGGAGTTAGAATGTGAGCCTCATGCCCCAATTAGACTCACTTGGATGAAGTTAAACCGTGCATGGCCCCAATGTAAAGGAGTCAGGGAGAAAAACTATGTGTGAATAGGGTTAGTATCCCGGGCTTTGGAGCAGGCAAGATGGACTTCAGATCCCAAGCCCTCACTCGCAGAGTGACCTTGGTCAGGTTGCTTGACTTCTCTGAGGCTGTTTCCCCATCTTTCAAAGGGGGACAATTAGCATGTTTCTTGTAGGAACTGATGAGGTTTAAAAGAATTGATGTTTAGAGGCGCCTGGGTGGCTCAGTTGGTTAAGCGTCCGACTTCGGCTCAGGTCATAATCTCACGGTTTGTGGGTTCGAGCCCCGCGTCAGGCTCTGTGCTGACAGCTAGCTCAGAGCCTGAGCCTGCTTCAGATTCTGTGTCTCTCTCTCTCTGACCCTCCCCTGCTCATGCTGTCTCTCTCTCTCTCAGAAATAAATAAAACATTAAAAAATAAAAAAAAAGAAATGATGTTTATAAAGCACTCACCATGTTCTGGAAGTTGTAAATATTTGATTAATTATAGGGATTCGTATTATAATTCTTATTACTACTCTACTAGCTAACTTGTACTGAAGAAAAACTTATTGATACCAAATATGAACTATTGCAGACAGTTCTTTCTGCTCTTCTACTCAGATGTGAGTCCCACAAGCAGCTTGACTTAAGCTTGTGTCTGAGGAGGTGGTGATTGAACTTGGAGTCATGTGTAGAGGAGCCTGTGTGACTGGTTCCCTTGTCACCAGGCATTTTCTGGATTCCTAGATTCCTTGACATTGGTTTTTTTTTTTTTTTTTTTTGGCTTGGGCTTTGCAAAGCTTCCTGGTGGGTAGTTTTAGTCATCCTTCCTAGCAGTTTGCAAGAGTATGTTCTGAAGCTGGAGATAATAAAAAAATGCCCTGATGTGTCAGAGGGGGGCGGGGGGAGGAAGACGGCTCCCATATTCATTCACTTAAAATATTGGTTACTAGTTCTTCATTTTTATTTCTTATGTTTTAATTTTTTTAATGTTTACTTATTTTTGAGGGAAGGAGAGACAGAGTGTGAGCAGGAGAGGGGCAGAGAGAGAGGGGGGGACACACAATCCGAGGCAGGCTCCAGGCTCTGAGCGGTCAGCACAGAGCCTGATGTGGGGCTTGAACTCACCAACTGCGAGATCATGACCTGAGTGGAAGTCAGTTGCCCAACCGACTGAGCCAGCCACGTGCCCCTAGCTCTTCATTTTTAAATCTTATGGTAGGGGCACCTGAGCGGCTCAGTCAGTTAAGTGTCTGACTTTAGCTTGGGTCATCATCTCACAGTTCATGAGTTTGAGCCCTGCACTGGGCTCTGTGCTGACAGTGCAGAGCCTGCTTGGGATTCTCTCTCTCCCTCTCTTTCTCTGCCCCTCCCCTACTCTCTCTCTCTTTCAAAATAAGTAAAACTTAAGAGAAAGATTAAAAAATAAATCTTATGGTGACTTTTTTTTTCTTTTAACCTCCACACAGACCTCTATTTTATCATTGAAAAGAAAAACAACCATGATATCCCGGCATCTACAAAAGACATCCACTCATTCAAGCAATCCCCAGTTCATCTGATCTATATTAGAAAGTATTGCTATGTTAGGTGCTGTGCTCACTGTAGATTTGCACATTCTATAAACAGTTCAGGGAATCCGAACTCAAACTTCAGCTTCTTTCGGCCCTATTGATTTGATCTTGTGCATGTTAGCCACAATTCCTCAGAGCCAGCCCCTTTTTTCAAATTCCCTGTCTTAGCCACAACACCACCATCATCTTCCTGTCCCCATTCAGAACCTTAGAAATAATTTTATTCTCCTCATTAACCCTCTCCCTAATGTCCAATCAGCCCCCAGTGATGCATCTTTAACTCCTAAGTATCTCTCTGTCATTAGCATCATCTAATCCATTCAATAGGTAGAGAGTCTGCTGTATCCCAGGCTCTCTGCTGGACATAAGGATACATGTCCCCAAGGAGTTCTCAGACTGGGCAGTCTGAGAAAAACATACAATTTTTCCCTACAGTGAATGGGTGTGATGATACTCAAACCCCAGTTTTAATTGCACACTCAATCACTGCCAAATGCTGTTCTATGCACTTTAAATGCATTAAATAGTGTAATCACAATAGCCCTAAGAGGTAGGTAATATTATCTTCACTTATTTATTTACTGTTTTTTTTTTATATCAGATAAAAAGAGAGAATGCGCCAGCTGGTGAGGTGGTGGGAAGAGACTCTCATGCAGACTCCACGCTCAGCACAGAGCCTGATGGAGGGCTTGATCCCACGATCCTAGGATCATGACGGGAACCAAAGTCAAGAGTCAGATGCTCAACCATCAGAGCTACCCAGGCAGTCCTTAGATAAGGAAACTGAGGCAACATAGTAAATAAGCAATGTGTCCAAGGTCACATAGCTAGTTAGCAGTGGAGGAACGATGCAGTGTCTCAGAAGCTGGCTCCAGAGCTGTTGCTGTTAACGGACACTGAACTCTTCCTCTGCTTCAGGGAGTGGGAGAGAGTTTTCAGGGTGCCATGAGAAGAGCTTCTGGCTGGACTGAAGGTCTGTCTCTGAGCTATTGTCCATGCTGAACCTTCATGGTGAGTGGGGGTTTGCCAGAGCAATTCTCCACACTCCACAGCCACCACAGGCCCTCACCTTGACCCACCTCTTCACTGGTCCCTCTCCCTGTGAGTCCATTCTCCCCACCTGTACCATAGCGAGCTTTCTAACCACATCTAATCATATTACTACTCTTCTGCCTGTGTTTCCAGGGACACCTGGGTGGCTCATTGGGTTAAGCATTCGACTACAGCTCAGGTCATGATCTCGCCATTCCCAAGTTAGAGCCTTGCCTCAGGGTCTGTGCTGACAGCTCAGAGCTTGGAGACTGTTTTGGATTCTGTGTCTCCTTCTCTTTCTCTGCCCCTTCCCCAATCGTGCGCTCTCTCTCTCTCTCAAAAATAAACAAACATTAAAAAAAATCAAAATGTGTTTCCACCATCTGCAGGATGAAGTCTAAACTCCTCTGCAGGAACACTGCCTGGCTTTCAGCTTGCTCCCAGCCCTCCCTGGCCTTGGCCACATGGAATCGCTTGTGGTCCTCTGCAAGAAACATGCTCGCTTCTGCCTCTGTCGGTGGCAAATCCCACTCCTTCACCTCCTGTGACTCCTCCCACACTCAGCCTCTTGTGGGGATGCCTTCCTAGATCCTGCAGGCAAAGTGAGGTACTGTCAATGATATGCTCATCACCTCCCCCACCCCACCCCACCCCCGCCAATACTCCCCATTTTAGCTTCTGCAACTGAATTGGAGCGGTTGACTTTTGAATCTGTTTCTTTCATTAGACAGTGAGCCCCTTGGAGTATTCCCCAACTCCTAACAAATATGGAACCCAATGTACTTTTAGAATGAATGAGTAAATAAAGAAATGAATGAATGAGTATTGAGAACAAAGCCCACTTTCACGGCTTTTTATCTGTTGCTACTTATTGCACAGTGCTGAAGATTGAACACACATAAATATTGATTCTCCTCTTACACATCTATGGGGCACAGTCATGGCCACAACAGAACTATGAAAGGGTAAATGCCATCCATGAGTCAAACACATATCATGAGAAAAGCGTTGGAGAAGTGTTGAGATCTGGGATTGTTGTCTAGGCCCTATCACCAATGAACTGTGGCCTTCGGCAAAGTATTAACCTCTCTGGGCCTCCATTTCCTCAGCTTTAATAGTGCTATGAAAAGCCCATCAGGGCATGGATGCTGAAGAACTCAGTAAAGTGCTAGATAAGCCAGTGAGTGTCAATGGCACGATCCCACCAGCTAATCTTCAAACATCAGTCTAAGTTGAGTTTACTTGGTGCTACTACAGGCCATGGGGCAAGGCTTTCCCATTCTTTCTCCTCTTCTTGGTCTGAGTCCAGGAAGATTTCCATCTGTACCTTGTCTGCAAGCCAGACTCTGAACCTAGAGTTCGGAAAAACAGGCAAATTATATTCGTCCAGGTGTATCCTGTCTACATACTGAGCTGTAAGGCCAAGTTTGTTCTCAGAATAAAGTGAACGCACACATGTGTGCGTGAATGTGTGTGCACACACTTTCATTAGCAAGGCAGAGCTCAGGATAATAAAGGCAGCCGTAGAGTAGTGGTGAAAGAGAGCTCACTCTGGACTTGGCCGTAGAATATTTGAGTCTTAATTCTACCACAGTCACTTACGCACTGGGTGACTTTAGTCTATTCTTAACCTCTTACAGTCTCCCCTCATCTCTAATGAGGGTGATACATTTGCCATAGGTTCATGGCCAAGATTAAATGAAATAAGGAACGTGAGGCAGCTGGCACAGGACCTGCTGTGTATTGTGTATTACATACATGTTTTCTTGTTGATTTTTCTTGCTATTGCTACCACTCATAACTGGCATTTTCTAGCTCTTTATATGCATTGTATATGCATCGGGCTTTATGCTAAGCATCTCACATGTATTCTATTGCTCAAGTCTCATCACAACCTTAAAAGAGAGATATTATCCCATCTTGAAAACCAGAGAATGAAGGCTCTGACAGCTTAAGCAGCTGTCTTAAGGTTGCCATAGAGTGATTACAGAGGGTGGGCTCAGATGCATGTCTCTGTATGCTATACTGATGCTTTGGGGACTTCTGAGGTGAATGCGTCTGTTTAAGTGAACATTTCCTCCCTTATCCTACCAGGAAATTATGCAGAAGACGTAAGAATTGGGAGGAAAAGCTGAAGACTCAAGTTATAGAAATATATGCTTAATTGCTTAAGAACCCATGCAAGCCAACACTCTAAGAAAGATAATGTTATGGACCAACACTTGTTTGTTAAGAAGAAGAGGAAGAGGAAACAAGCACATTGATTGGGTCATGGCTGAGCATAATGAACTCATTAATAGATACTACCCAGAAAGTAGAGAGAACAAAAGGTGCCGTATAAAGACATGATTAAAATAGTAACCACTGCAACATAAATAGAAACCATCCTAAATAGCAAAAAAGCTGCACATAAAAACAATAAATCACAACAGCATATATAGTGAATGGCAGAAATAAATTAATAAAAATAAGTCAATGAAAGCTAGTTTACTCGACTTCTGGATTCAACCACAATTGGGAAAAAGGACTGGATTTCCTCTTCCACCTGAAACAACCGAAAAGACCAGACAAAATAGATGAAATAATGGTTTTCAAAACACTAGACTTCAGGAAATGAAGGGCAATGATCCCTGAAGGACAGGAAACAAATGAGGGAAACCCTACGGCTGCCCCAGGCCACTGCCTTGAGGGAGTTTCCAGGCTGTGGTGTGACAGAGGGACCTAGACAGAGTCTAGAAGACCATCCAAGTTGAGGAGATGAAACTAAGCGTTCAGAGAGACAAGCATAGACAGAATGCGCAGGCCGGAGCACTGGACAGGAGAGGGCCATATGGAAACAGACCTCTGATGATCTACACAGGATCTGGGTCAGTGCACACATGTGAGTATGCTTTCTGAGGCTGGGGAAAGAACCCTCCAAAAGCAAGAGAGGGAACAATGCTCAACACTTGCAATCGTGAATAACTCACAGGGCAAAGAAGAAATCAAAGGGAACTTATAAAGTATTTTGAACTAAATGAAAATTAAAATAGTATATATTAAAATCTGTAGAATGCTGCTGATGCAGAATGTACGGGAAAATTGATGCTTACAGTAGTAAAGAAAGGTCTTAAGTCAATTACTTTTGCTTCTATCTCAAGAAACTAAAAACAGAAGAGCAAATCAAACCCAAAATGAGAAGAAGAAAGGAAATGGCAAGGATCAGAGCAGCAATCAATGGATAGAAAACAGAAAAACAATGAAGAAAACCAATAAAACCAAAAGCTGGTTCTTCAAGGAAATAAAATCAATAAACCTTTAGTAAGAATGATCAGGGGGAAAAACAGATACACATGTTCAATATAAGAAACAAGAAAGGTGACATCACTACAGGTACTAAAAGGAATATTGGGGGAATATTTTTGATAAATGTTAATTTTTTTGCGAGAGATAGTATGAGCAAGGGAGGGGCAAAGAGAGAGAGAGAGAGAGAGAGAGGACAGAGGATCTGAAGTGAGCTCTCAAACTCACGAACCATGAGATGATGATTTGAGCCAAAGTCAGATGCTCAACCAACAGAGTCAGCCAGGCACCCCGATAATAATATTGGGGAATACCATAAGTAACCCTGGGCCAATAAAGTTGACAAATTAGATGAAATGGATATATCCCTTGAAAGACACAAACTACTAAAGCTCACTGGAGAAGAAACAGATAACATAAATTGCCCTATATTAAGAAAGTTGAATTTGTAGTTGAAAGCCTATGTATAAAAATAACTTTAGGCCCAATTTGTTTCATGGGATGCATTCTACCAAACATATGGGACGAGATGCCAATTCAACACAAACTATTCCAGAAAACTGAAGAGAAAGAAATACTTTCCAACTCATTTTATGATGCCAGAATTAACCTGATACTAAAACCAAAGATGAAACAAACAAACAAAACTACAGCCCAATTTCCCTCATGAACATAGGTGCAAAAATTCTAAACAAAATTTTAGCAAATTGAATGCAACAATATATAAAAATAATGATACCTATGATGAAGTGGAGTTTATCACAGGAGTGAAAAGTGGGTTTAATATTCAAAAATCAATCAATGAAGTTTATCATGTTAACAATGTATGGAAGAAAACTATAAGTTCATCTTAATGGATGAAATATCCATTCCTGATAAAAACTTGAAATATACTAGGAATAGAAGGGAATTTTCTTAATCTGATAGAGGGTATTTATGAAAAACTCTAGGTTAGCATTATACTTGATGGTGAAAAAACTACTTTCCCCCTAACGTTGGAAAAACAATGGTATGATCTCTCATCACATCTTATCAGCATTACCATGGAGTTTCTATTCAGTATAGTAAGGCCAGAAAAAGAAATAAGGGGAGCCCAGATTAGAAAGGAAGAAATAAAACTCTATTCATAGTCAATATGATTGTCTATATAGAAAATCTGATAGAATCTAGGGAAAAGCTAGTAGAACTAATAAGTGAGCTCTACAACTTTGCAAGTACAGGATCAATATTAAAAATCCATTGTCTTTCCTATTCAGCTGCAAGGAACAATTGGAAATTCAAGTTGCAGAAGGAAACATTTACAATAATATCAAGTCTGGCAAAAAATGTGCAAGACCTATACACTGAAAGCTACAAAAACATGGCTGAGAGAAATTAAAGAAGACTTAAGTAAATAGCTACTTAAATTCTTTAAATTGAATAAAATTCCTCAGTCTCAAATAGACACATTTCAAGCGTCCCAAAGCCCCCCCATGGCTAGACATAATCTTAAAAGGTAGTTTCACTAAAGAAGACACACTATCATGACTACATTATACTAAAGGTGTGAATCAGTGCAAAAAGGTCAATAAATAATTTAAGGTATAAATTGTAGAAAGATAAAGCTATGTTGATTTGTAGGTAATGTGGTTATATACCTCATAAAACCAAGAGAACCAACCGAAAGCCCCCACAAATAGATCATTTAGTAGAGAAGTGGCATACAAAATTAACATACAAAAATCAATAGTTTTCACGTATGTAAGTCACGATTATTTAGGATAGCAGGCATAGCACAGAAAAAAATTCCATATATAACACCAACTAAAATGTAAAATACCTAAGTGTAGACTTTATAAGAAATATGAAACTGGATATGAAGAAAACTTTAAAACACTCCTAAACTTTGAAACATTCTGGGTGGCTCAGTCTGTTAAGCATCCAACTTTGGCTCAGGCCATGATCTTGAGATTCGTGGGTTTGAGCCCCACATTGGGTTCTATGCTGACAGCTTGGAGCCTGGAACCTGATTCAGATTGTGTGTTTCCTTCTCTCTCTGCTCCTCCCCTACTTGTGCTCTGTCTCTCTCTCTAAAAAATAAACATTAAAAAAATTTTTAAACACTCCTGAACATCATGCAATAAAACTTAAATGATAGAATATACTATATCTCTTCTTTTTTTTTTTTTTTTAAAGTAGGCTTCATGCCCAGCATGGAGGCCAACACAAGGCTTGAACTCACAACCCTGAGCTCAAGACCTGAGCTGAGATCAAGAGTCAGATGCTTAACCAACTGAGCCACCCAGGCACCTCTTATATTTTTGAGTAAAAAGCTGCAATATCATATCAATTTTTCATATGTTATTTTATAAGTTTATCACAAGGTCAATAAAAATGCAACATGTCCTTTATTTTTTATGCTAGACAAGCTGATTCTAAAATTCTTGGGGCACCTGGGTGGCTCAGTTAGTTACACAGCCAGCTTTAGCTCAGGTCATGATTTCATGGTTCATGGGTTCAAACCTCTACTGTCAGCACAGAGCCCACTTCAGGTCCTCTGTCTCCCTCTCTCTCTTTGCCCCTCCCAGGGTCATGTTCTCTCTCTCTCTTTGCTCCTCCCAGGGTCATGTTCTCTCTCTCTCTCTCTCTCTCTCTCTCTCTCTCTTAAAAATAAATAAACATTAAAAAATGATAAAATAAAATTCCTATGAAAAAAGAAGCCATGTTGTCCAGGCATACTAGGGAAAAGAATATCAATATTGGAGGGTGGGCTACCTCTAACAGGTATTAACACATACAATAAAGCATTAGTGACTTAAAATATCTGGTATTAGGGCTTGAATTGGTATCACCCAATAGAAGAGAATAGGTCCAACAATAGGCCCACACGAGACAATGATTTCGTTTATAATGAAAGGGACATATCTGTAGGGAAAAGATAAACTAGTTGGTAAATGGTGTTGGGAAAAAATGACTAGTGTTCCTGTTATTATGGCTGCATAACGAACCACCCCAAAACTTAGTGGCTTGAAACTATGACATTTATAAACAAACAAAACAAAACAAAAACTATGACGTTTATAGTGTTCATAGATTCTGAGTGTCAGGATTTCTGGAAAATCTCAGCTGGACAGGTCTCCCTTGAGGTGAGGTGTCTCATGAAACTGTAATCAGAAATTAGCTGGGGATGCAAGTTATCTGAAGACTTGACTGGGGCCAGAGAATCCACTTCCAAGGGGCTTCTTCATAGGACTGGAAAGTTGGTGTTGGCTGTTTGCTGAGATCTTAAACTCCTCTCCACGTAAGGGTCCTCAGAGTGTGGTGGCTTGTTTCCCTCAGCGTGAGTCATCCAGAGACTGTGCTGAAAGATGCAGTTCCTTCTGTGACCTAAGCTCAAAAGACACATGCTACGTAGGCCATCATCTTCTCTTGGTCTGATACAAAGCTCCACCCAGTTCTACTTCTCTTTGAAGGATTGTCACTGTCATATTGTAAGAAGAGAATATGGGTTGGAATCCATATTACCATAGCTATCTTTAGAAAACACAAAGTGTCGCAAGAAGACATTTGGATATACAACTTCTGTGTATCAAGATCTCATATTAGGATAAATGCCACATGTATTCTAATACGAAAATTGAATCCCTAAAGTATAGAAAGAAAACATGGGAAAGAAAATTCTTCACAACCTGGGAATTAATCTAAAATTATTTTAAATTAGGGCATCCTTGTGACTTAGATGGTTAAGCATCTGACTCTTGATTTAAGCTCAGGTCATGATCTCACAGTTCATGAGTTCAAGCCCAGCATCAGGCTCTTTGCTGACAGTGCAGAGCCTGCTTGGAATTCTCTCTCTCTCTTTCTCTCCCTCTCTCTCTCTCCCCTTCCTGCTCATGTGCATGGGCCCTCTCTCATGTGCAAAATAAATAAATAAACTTTAAAAAAATTAAAGAATTATTTTAAATTAATTAAAATGAATACAATTAAAATTTTAATTCCTTCGTCCAGTAGCCACATTTCAAGGGTGCAATGGGCACATGTGGCTGAGATTCACACAGTGAGGAATAAGTGGAAGGGGGGTGATCGGGTAGAGGGAAGAGCAAGTACAAAGCCATAGGAACAGAAAGGAAGCCAATTTGGCTGGAGTCCAAGGACAAGCAGAAGAACAGTGCAAAGTGGGGTGAGGAGGTAGAGCATGAAGGACCACAGGTGTCATAAGGAATTTGGAGTGACCTGGTCAGATTTCTAAATTAGCAGGATCGCTTTGGCTGCAAGATAGAGAAATAGATGGGAGGGAGTGAAGGAGGCAGAGGACCAGGCAAACAAAAATATATGGAATAGGAAGATAGTGGCTGGCCTGCAGCCAACTGCAGAAACCCTTTCCCAATGTGCACATGGCAATCCCCCCTTCTAGAACTGGGTTCATCTCCAGAGGGAGCTTCCAAAAAGCCTGGAGCAACTTTGAGGCTCTTGAATTGAGCATGAGCACGAGATAGTGAAGCCGTTCCAGACCAAGTGAAGGGATGACCCAAAACACCTGGGCTATTCAGCTTAGCGACCCGGAAACCAGAAGTCATGGCAGCTGCCCTCACTCTGAGGGCGGGAACTGCCTGGTCAACAAAGGCGACACCATCCCTGGAGAAGCCCGCAGCCTCTAAGACCAAGGAGTGCAGGCTGAAGTTTTGTGGGCTTTCCCGAGGCGTTAGCAAGACTTATTTATTTTGAAGAAGCACAGACTTCCACCACCCCTCCCCTCATTCTTTTTATAAAGGCATCAATCCTTTGAGTCACTTGGGAATAAAACTGTTTTGGTCGAGAAAATTTCTGTAGGCGCCCGAGTAGGAGTTGGGGCGGCTGCTGTCAGGGAACGGGAGAACATATGGTGGTCTGTTGTGAACGCGATCTGTTTTTTGCGTTGTTGTTAAACTTCCCCTCGTTAGCACTGCGCCTGTTATGTAAGAGCTGGAGGGTCCATATGGTTTGTTGCGTAAGACGCCAAGAAGGAACGTGGTTTTCTGTTGCTCTGCTGCTTGTCCCATTGTGGGTTTGGGGGACACGTGGCCATGGTGTCATGCTTGATTCGTGGAGTCAAGTAGTCCTGGATTTGAGTATCGGTCCTAGCACTGGTTAGCTGTGCAGTCTTGGGCAAGTGACCTACCCTCTCTGAGATTTAAACTCTCCAAGGCTTGATTTCCTTCCATGTCAAATGGAGGAAACAGTTACCAACTTCACAGAATTGCTAAGAGGATACAGAATTATGAAGACAAACTACAACATACTGAGTTTTCAAAGTTTGCAGAATTGCATGTTTTAGAAATATTATTTCTTTGGGGCTCACGGGGGCTCAGTCGGTTAAGCGTCCAACTCTTGGTTTTAGCTCAGGTTATGATCTCATGGCTCGTGAGTCTGAGCCCCACATTGGACTCTGGTTGACATTGCAGAGCCTGCTTGGGATTCTCTCTCTCCCTTTCTCTCCCCGTCCCTCCCCTGCTCATGTGCTCTGTCTGTCTCTCACTCATTCTGTCTCTCTCTCTCTCTCAAAATAAATAAACTTAAAAAAAAAGTTGAAAAATATTATTTCTTTTAAACCTCATAGAAACTGCTGGAAGTAGCTATTATTATATTATAAGTCTTATCTACTATATATCCTATACATTTTTGAGTTATAACCAAACTATAGAAGTTCATACTGAAAGAGTTCTCAGGTAATGCCCCAGGCTCTGTATAAACCAAGTTGATGATTAATTGGTGATTTTCTATAAGGTTGGAAGTGGGTTGTGGGGGCTTGAGTGCTATCCTGGACCAAACTGGTCTTCCCATACTTTACAGTTGGGGAAACTGAGGCCCTGGGAAGGAAGAGTGACTTGTTTAAAACCAAATAACAAATAGGCATAAGAAGAGGCATTCAATTCCTGGGCAGTCCGATTCAGAGTCCCGAGTTCTTGCCCTAATTTTCTAACCTACAGATTTGAGACAAACCTTCTCCAGAAGAACAGAAAACACAAAGAGAACTAAAGTGCTTATAGAGCAGCACCTCTGGGCTGTACGCTCTCTGCAAAACACTTTACAAACATTTTCTCTCATTCTCACAACGGCCCTATGAAGTGGGCAACGTTAGCCCCGTTTCACAGAAGAGGAAACAGAGTCTCAGAGCCATCATAAAATATCCCTAAGATCCCAAAGTCGGAGAGGAAGGCTGATCTGTAGTCTCATCCCCATCCCTGCGGGTGATTTGAACCCACACTCCAGGGCTAGTCATCCTCTCAGATTCAAGAGTTAAGCATCCCTGCTCTCCCACCCACAGAGCAAGGTGAGAAGCCCTGGGCAGGGGGCGTAGGCTCTCTGGGCTTTAATTTTTTCATCCTCACACAAGACCAATCAGCGTACATTCCTCCAAGAACGCTGTGAGCTTTAAGTAAGTTCAGGGATGTAAAATGATGAATCCAGAGCCTGGCGCTGAGTAAGGGCTCGAGGGATGTTAGCTAAAAACAAACAAAGCCGGCACACGCAGCCCCCCGCCAGTCCCCGGAGAAGGCAGAGGGGATGGTACGGCCCACGCAGAGCCCGCGAGGCTGCAGCCAGACCCGGCCTCCCTGAGCCTCCCGCCGTGGCGCCGTGTCTGGCACCCGGCCCAGGACTGAGGAGTCCCCGTCCCTCCCTCCTGTCAACTCAGCAGAACAAGCTGTTTCAAGGGAAGGTGGTTCCCCTTGAGAAAATGTTCTCACACGCCCTAGAGGCCGTTGCCCTGCACGTCTCAGCGATCAGCCCGGACAGGGCCAGGGCCCCACCCTGAGCAACCATTCTTTGCAAAGTCTCTGTACTATCCTGCTGAGCCATAAAAGGTAGTGTGTGGTCTGAACAGCTGTGGTCTTAGGACACAGCCCTCTTTGGCTGCATGATTGCTCTTAACCCGTGTTATCTCTGGTGGGCCTCAGTTTCATGCCCTTGAACATGGGCTGGTTTTGTACGGTTGACTTTTTTAAAAATTTTCGATGTTTTTATTTTATTTTTGAGATAGAGAGAGAGAGAGCAGGGGAGGGTCAAAGAGACAGGGAGACACAGAATCTGAAGCAGGCTCCAGGCTCTGAGCTGTCAGCACAGAGCCTGACGCAGGGCTCGAACCCACCAACCGTGAGATCATGACCTGAGCCAAAGTCGGATGCTTACCGAGGGCGCCCCTCTGGGTGACTATTTGGAAGGGAGATCGGAGGAGGCCATTGGAGACACTGCCTTCCCTGCCTCGTTCCTCATGTCTTCCCCAAGGGTCTGCAGCCTGACCTCTGTCCCCTCCACCGCCACCACAGTTGCCCTGGTCAAGGTCGCTATCATGATAGTACTTCTCAGCCACGGTGGGAACACTCCGTCCTTGCTCAATCCTCAGTCCTCCCCACTTTGTACTTTTGATCTTCCCCTCTCTTTTTGGCCCCCCCTTCTTATTCTCCTCTGAGGGGTCTTCCTCTGTTGCTCCCGGATTTAGTCCCTGACCTCCCTTCTCCTCACTCCACACACTCTCAGGGGCCTTGATCCCTGGTTTTAGGTACAGTGCCCACATTCAGGACTCAGAGCTCAGCCTATCCCAGACTGTCTCTCCAGCTCCCTCTGGACCTCTCCTCCTGGCTGTCTGCCAGCAACCCCCCAAACTCAATATGCCCCAAGCCGCACTGGTATGCTCGTCATCCTCTCCACTTCAAAGGACTGTACCGCCATCCATTCAATAAATGTACAGTGGCACCTTCTAGATGCTAGATACTGTTCCCCTTGCAAAGGAGAGAGCAAGGAACAGAGCAAAGTCTCTACTCTTGTTGCATTCACATTCCATCAGCCAAGATGTCCAATGGCCTCGCACTCAGTGCGACTGCCTTCTTCATCCTACACACACAATTGCACCCTGAGTCTTGTCAATTCTGCTTTCATAATATCCCTTGAATGAGTCCCCCTCTTTCCAGGCCATTCTTGCTGCCAGAGTTCAGGCAACTGCTTCTGACTTGGTTTACCACCCTCCAGTCTTGCCCTTTCTGATCCACTCCATTTTGCAGCCAGAGCCATGTTGTTTAAGAAACAGAGATCTGATTATGCTGTTCCTTTGCTTAAAGACCCCTAGGGCTCCTTCCCATCTCCTTAAGGATGAAGTTCACTTAGCTGCCTAGACATGTAACAGTCAGTCAGGGGTCTACGGGGAAAGAGAATCAGTAGGAGATTGGGAGTTTGTCTATCATCTATCTGTCTATCTATCTATCTATCTATCTATCTATCTATCTATCTATCATCTATCTGTCTGTCTGTCTATCATCTATCTATCTATCTATCTATCTATCTATCTATCTATCTATCATCTATCTGTCTATCATCTACCTATCTGTCTGTCTATCATCTCTCTCTCTCTCTCTCTCTCTCTCTCTCTATCATCTGTCTATTTATCATATATCTATCCATCTATCTCTATCTATCTATCTATCTATCTATCTATCTATCTATCTATCATCTATTATCTATCAAGAGGTTTATTTATTTCAAGGAATTGGCTTCTGTGTCTGTGTGATCTTGCCTGAAAGCTGAAAACTCTTGGGCAGAAGCTGATGCTGTAGTCCATGGGTAGAATTTCTTCCTCCTCAGGAAAACCCCACTTTTGCCCTTAAAGGCCATCCACGGATTGGACGTGACCTACCCAGATTACTGAGGATAATCTTTACTTAAAGTCAACTGCCTGTAGATGTTAACTGTATCTACGAAACATCTTTACAGCAATCCCTAGTTAGTGTCTGATTGAATAACTGAGAACAATAGCCTGGCCAAGTTGACACATAAAACTCACCATCACAACGTGATACTTTTGGACCTACCCCACGCTTGTCTCCTTCGCCTCCTCTTTTCCCTGTCTCCCCACCCCACAGTTTAGGCTCAGTCACCCCTTGTATCGTGCCAGCTGGCCTCCTGCCACCTGTCCTTGCACAGGCCTGGAGTCGTCCCCACCCCTTTCCTAGATAACTCCTATTTGTCTTTGAAACCACGCAGGTGCTGCATCCTCAGGCAGCCTGCCTGCCCTCAGCCTTGCCCAAGCCCTGGCACTCTGAGCTGAGGACACTGCCTCTGAGTTTGCAAACCACCCCTGTTCCCGGGAGACGGAAACTTCCCATTGATCATGCGATCTGCCTCCCTAGCCTGGCGGCAGCTCCAGGGCAAGAACTGAGTGGCAGTCCCCTTCCATCCCGTTGCTTTTAAGTTCCTCAGTCCCAATCAACAGTTATCTTATTTACTTACGTGTAAGTAAGTAAGACGCCCTCCCCACCAGGGAAGTGGGAAATCATGACTGTCTTGTTCGGCGCAGGACTCCTGTGTTATGAGCCCCGGTACCTGGCACATAATAGATGCTCAATAAATATTTACTGAGTGAATGAATTGATATTTATTTGAATGAATTGAAAAGTAAACACTTCAGTTCTAGGCACTACTGGTGGCGGCGGGGGCTGGAAATATAATCATGAAGGACAGGGCTTGCTTTCATGGAACTTATATTTATTCCAGGAAGGGGAGACAGACAGCAACTAAACATGAGTAATCAAGAGAGAGAAAATGAAAATACAACCTGACTGTGTAAATAAATGAGGGGATATAAATGGCTGGAAAAAAATTTAAATCTATCTGGCTTCCTTAGGGGAAAGCACCCCATAGGGAGGGTGGGGGGAATAGTGGAATGAGCACTGGATGTGGAGCAGGAATTAGAAAGGTCTGACTCCCTTCTTTGCTGTCGATGCTGTTCCTGAGTAAAGAGTCTAGCCCCTTGGTACCGAGGTTCCCACAGTTGTAATAATGGGATTATAGCAACTACTTTATTTCTGTCACAGGGCCATCCTATCACAGGACACAGCAAATGTAAGGGAACTTAGTGAGCATGCAACTCTGTACACATGTTAAGGGTCATGGTTGATACTCTAATTGTTGCAAACGGGACACTTTAGTTAGTTGCATTGTTCAGTTGGAGAGAGAGGCAGAAAGGAATTTTGGCATGAGAGCGACCTGGGTTTCAGTCCCTTTCAGCTACTTAATGGTGAACAGTGTGACCTTGAACATGAATTATTCCACCTCTTTGGGCCTCACTTTCCTGATCTGTAAAAAATGGGGAGGACATTTGTACCCACCTTATAAGGTGATTTCCCCCCAGGTTTCAATAAGACAATCCCTTCCAAGTGCTCGGCATACGAAGGGCTCAGTTAATATTAGCTATTAATAGTCATTCTGTCAATCATTGGTGGCTGTTCATAAATGGAGCCATTCATGGTTCAATTTCTCAAGTCTCACAGTTCTGCCAGGAAACTTCCCAAATCTTTATGTACCAGGACCTGTGATTATGCAAAACGTCATTTAAAACCACAATGAGCGTTCATATCCAAAACATAAACAAGGGAAGAATTTACCATTCGAGACCCTCCCTCCCAACTTTCCAAAAAAAAATTTATTTTCTGGAACACAGAGAGAGATGCACTCTTTATTTCTATAGAAAACAAGTGTTCCCGGTTTTATGATCATATAACCCTGGAACTGTTATGTTTTTTCATGTAATGCATTTACATTAGAGGCTCCATAAAGGAGTCCTTGTCAAAAGAAAGCACAGCTGGTGCCCAATTACGGAGGTGACCGAGACTAATCGGCCAGCAGAGGTCTTAATTAAGCTGGTGCCCAAACTACAGGGGAGACGGCTGCTGGGGAGCTGAGGGGGCCTCACACGCTGACCCAAAGGCAGTGAATGAGAAGGGCAGACAGTTTTCTTCAGGGGCCAGAAAGTGGGTCATTTCAGTGACACCTGGGTTTAAGATTTAAAGGCTGGCTTTGCAGAAACAGATGCCTGATTTTGGCTCACTACTTTCCATGAGAAGCTTCAAGTGCTTCAGCCCCTCTTCAGGGGTCAGCTCCAGTATTACTTGTCATCACTGGGCCCTAGGAAATTTCCAGAAGGGGAAGGGAGATTGTCAACTCCAAGAAGGCCTCCAGTGATGGCCCATCTGCACGTCTTCTCTGTACTTCCATCTTCAGATAACCTCCATCTTCCTTCCTTACCGAGCCACTGTCAACACCTCACTCTAGCCCATTCTGACCCATCTCTGCTGCCTTCTCTGCTCCTCTTCCAACTGTGCCCTCTAGACCCCGTATTGCACCAAATACAGTTTACTTAAAGCCTGGCTCAGGACACCTGGGTGGCTCAGTCGGTTGAGCGACCGACTTTGGTTCAGGTCATGATCTCTCGTGGTTCATGAGTTTGAGTCCCGCATCCAGCTCTGTGCTGACAGCTGGGAGCCTGGAACTTGCTTCAGATTCTGTGTCTCTCCCTCTCTCTCTCTCTCTCTCTGCTCCTCCCCTGTTTGCACTCTCTCTTTCTCTCTCTCAAAATAAATAAACATTAAAAAAAATTAAAGCCTGGCTGCTCTGTGTTTCTGTCTCCAGACCTTAAGTGGAATCTGTATCCCTCACTCTGTGGAGATGGTTTGTTTTTCCATATCCCCCATACCTCAGGCTCAAGAAGCAAGATCACTTTCCTCTTTGTCCCCTAGCACTACTTAAGCCATAATCCTCAGCCCTCTGTGACACACATGCACACACAGGGACACACACACACACACACACATACACACACACACCCCACATGCACCTGCTGCCAGGCATTTGGTAGCCACATCTGGAAAGAGACACTGTACGTGCTCTGCACTGAATAGTTGTGTCTGTTTGTGAGGCGGGATGAAAGGATGAAGTGTGGTCTACGCATCCTCAGCTTGAGGATCTCCTGGGGACTTCACAGAAATGCAAATCCTCGGGCCACCCCAAGCCTCTAGGGGAGGGGCCCCACACCCTGCTTTAAGAAGCCCCCCAAGCGGTTCTGATGCTCATCCATGTTGGAGAACTGCTGGTGTAGCATTCAAAAACATGGGCTCTAAAGCCAGCCGGCCTGAGTTCAAGTCCCAGTTCTGACACACACGAGCGTGCTACTTTGGCTGAGTGCTGTGCTAGATGGTTCTTTTCCTCCTCTGTAAGGTGGGAGTAGGGTGTCCCAAGAGAATCGAAGCAATTGTGCCCCTTAAATGTTTAGAACAGTGCTTAGCATACAATGGGCTCTCATGAACTGTGAACTATTATGATTATCATTGAACGGAAATTTTAATAGACCCCCATGGTCCTTGTTTGTATCTGGTTGAATTCACCTCAGACTTTCGGTGGCCCTTCTACACCTGGGGCTTCTCCAGCTTTCCAGTACAGAGAGTGGGTTTCCACGCACACCTTTCTTAGAGGACTTACACTTTACATTTCCATGTTTGACTATTAAAAAACGACTTCCACACCTCACGTCCTGGTGAAAGTTATGGCCTAGGAAAGCTGCGATGCGCTTAACCTGTGGCTTGTTGTAGTCTTCCACGGATGCCCATTCTCCCCAGGAAGTGGAAGCTGGCTCCATCTCCCAGTACCTTTGACCTCAGTTCCAGGAGCCTTCGTCTTTACTCCATTCCAGCCACCCACACTCAAGGCCGCACCTGCTCTTATCTTGGCTGGCTACTGCTCCACCCCTTCGATCCCAACTCGCAGGGCCCCACTCTCCGACCCCTCCCCCTCATCATTCCAGAACTCTCCCCATACCGGCTTTTTGATCTCCTCCTGAGTGCCAGGCCCTCGACTCTCCCCCCTTTCCTTCCCATCCTTTCAGACCTTCTTGGCTTCTCATTGTTGCCATGCCTCCTCTCCAGCCACACTGGTGGATGGACAGAGAGCATTAGCAAGAAATAAGCTTTTCTGTTTATAAACCACTTAGAATTTTGTTCTTTGCTTTTGTTTTTTTTTTTTTAACTCCTGCAACATGACAAGTCTCATCCTTACAGAGGCACCTGCCTCCTAGGTAGATGTGAAGATAGAAGGAAATGGTGTAAGTAGCACACCAGGCCCAGTGCCCGCCCTGTAATAATTGCTCCAGAAATATAGCCATCACTCTTACCACCCAAACCATAAGGCCCATGGCACTACCTCATGATGTGTCTGCAAATCCCTAATTGAATCTGTATACAACAGTGATTCTAAACTTTGGCCTTTATCTTCCCACCAAACCTTCAGCCTTGGTGGGGAAAATGGAAGCAGTCAGATGGGAACTTTTTCAGTAACTTTTCTCTAAATCGGCACGTTTCAATCTCCCTCCTGCTTTTTTTTTAAATTTATTTAAAACAATTTTTTAAAACCTTTATTTATTTTGAAGAGACAGAGTGCAAGGAGGGGAGGAACAGAGAGAGAGAGAGGGAGTCACGGAATCTGAAGCAGGCTCCAGACTCTGAGCTGTCAGCACGGAGCCCAACGTAGAGCTCAAACTCATGAACCATGAGATCATGATCTGAGCTGAAGTCGGACGCTTAACCGACTAAGCCACCCAGGTGCCCCAGTCTCCTTCCTGTTTTAGAGGCAGTTGGGTTCTGAGGTTCTGCTCCTGGCAACAGATATTGGAGAGCAGGAGTGGTTTCTAAGATCGGTAAAGGTTGAACATTCACTTACTCATCCATCCATCCATCCATCCATCCATCCATCCCATCGTCCATTGTCCATCATAAATACGTAGCAGGGCCCAGAGCTTGGAGAAATGTGACTTGAAGATGACGAGAAGACTGAGATCTACAGGGGTAAGCAGACCTCTTTTCTTTCCAAATCAGCACCCCTGTGCTGTCTCTTGCCCACTTACCCAGGTCCATGAGTGGCCAAAGCTAGGCAGTGAGAGGACTAGACTGAAGCTCACAAAACCAGGCATCCTATCGCCACCTGGGTCTCTGGAGAAAAGAATGAGATGGCCAGTGAGGAGCCTATGAGGAAATCCTGAGGAAGGAGGTGAAATGGGGATGCCTCTCTGAACCTCTGTCATTCTCCTGGGCTACATGAGCAATTGACACGCACAGAAAGGCCTGTGCACTTCCCCCACCTCCACGTGGGCTTCCCTGGAACCCCAGACAGACAGACAGACAGACAGACAGTGATGTTTCTCCTTTCTAGACAGCATCCTCAGCAGCTGCCGCTGACTCAGCCTCCCCACCTCTGTATGGGTGGGGTAGGCGGGCAGCCCAGTCCCCAGGCTTGATGTTGTACGTGGCACCGGGAGTAAAGTCCCAGACATCTGCAGACACGGAGACCTTTGATTTTTCCCCAAGCCCGAGGACATGTGCAACTCTCTCTCCCTCACCTGTCACTCAACCCCACCATCCGGCTCTCAGCCCAAACAACCATCAGCCCCCTCCACAGGAGACTGGGGTGGAAAGACCTGGGAGGCTCTGCAGGTCTCAGTGGAAAGGCCTTTAGGGATTGGCCAGCATTCCCCTTGAGGAGGAAAAGGGCCACCCACCCCTCTGGGGACACCTGGGAGTCCTGGCTGCAGTGTCTGCTGAGCTAGAAGAACTGAGCGGCTCCTCTCCGGGGTGGCTTACCTGTCACGTAGGCACAGCACCTCAGAGTCCCACTGCTTCAGGTCAAAGAAAATGTTTTAGTATCTAATATTAATGTACTTGCCTTTAAGCCCATGCCGTTACAAAGTGTAATTATACACATGTACGTGTACGTGTGTATTTATATTATTTATATTTATATTTGGAGAAAGGGGCCCACGAAGCCAAAAGTGCCTAAGTCACAAAAATCCCATGGCAGCCCTCCATGCACTGTTCTAGGTCTGCTTCCTTGTCGGTAAATTGCAGGTCACAAGAGCGTCCACGCCGTGCCCTTCCACCATGCCGGGGCCCTCTCCCCCTGAGCTATCGCTCATTTCCAGGCTCGCAGAGCTCGAAAGGCTCCTATGTGTACACAGGTAACATCCAAACTCCCTAATGTTGCATCAAGGCCTTTGGCTATGCATCACTCTGTGCTCCCCCTGCCTCACCCCAGACACAAGTCCCCCATGCCTGGCACTGAGTGTTTCTGGAACGAGCTGAGCCTCCAGTCCCAGCCATGCTGGGGCTCACTTCTTCAAAAGTACCCCCTCTTCTCTGCCCGATGGCCTCCTTCTCACAGCCCCACTGCATGATTTGTGGGGGCCCAATGCAAAATGAAAATGTGGGATCTCTTGTTCAGAAGTTGTTAAGAACTTCAAGATGGCAACGCAGAGCATAAAGCCAAGTTCTGGGCTCGGGGCTAGGTGTGAGTGCACAGGCCGCATGCCCATGGAGCCAGGCCTGCCTCTTCCAGTATCATCTCCTTCTCGCAGCCATCCTTGCTTCCCCGGACACACGAGAGGAAGTCACTTAATGAACACCTCTTATGTTCCAGGCACCGTGCCAAGCACTTTATAGCCAGGGTCTTGTTTAACCCTCACAACCCCCCCCATGAAGTAGAAAGGACTTTGGTCCCCATTCTGCAGATGGGGAAACAGTTTCAGTGAAGCAGGTGGCTGAGCTGGCGTTTAAACCAAGGACTGCTGGAGTCCAGAGCTCACGCCGTCACCAGCTGGACGGTACAAGCCATTCTGACCCCATGGCCTTTAGATCTTACCCCTGCCTTCTAATTTCTGAAAGCCCCAGGCCATGGCCCTGCTCCCTCAGTCCATGGGCATCCACTGTGCCAGCACTTCTGGCCCCCAAACATCCCAAGACACCAATGTCCTTCTTCCCAGTCCAGAGTGGCATCTGGTTTCCCAGGTGATGGACACATGGGACCGTTACCAGTCAGGTGACCCCAAGTCCAGGCCGTTTGGTCTCTGTATGGTCTCATGAGCCCTATGCCTCACCCCCATTGCCAGTGTTAGTTCAGACCCTCCTTATCCTATCCCAGACCTCAGAGTGCCCCTCACTTGACTGCCTTTTTCTTGAATCTCTCTCACATCCTGAAGCCATCTTGTCTCTTTAAAAATGCAGACTTTCGGGGAGCCGGGGGGCACCTGGGTGGCTCAGTCGGTTAAGCGTCCTGACTTTGGCTCATATCATGATCCTGTGGTTCACAAGTTTGAGCCCCACGCTGGGCTCTGTGCTGCCAGCTCAGAGCCTGGAGCCTGCTTCAGATTCTGTGTCTCCTCCTGCCCCTCCCCCACTAGCACTCTTTCTCTGAAGAATAAACATTAAAAAAAATAGAAAATAAAAATAAATTAAAATGCAGATTTGGGGCACCTTTGGTGGCTCAGCCAATTAAGTGTCTGACTTTGGCTCAAGTCATGATGTCACAGTTTATGAGCTCAATCCCTGCATCAAGCTCTCTGCTGTCATTACAGAGTCTGCTTTGGATCCTCTGCCCTCCCTGCCCCCATCCTGCTTCTGCTCTCTCTTTCAAAATCAATAAATATTAAAAAAAAAAAAAAAGATGTAGACCTGTTCCTGTCTTCCCTCTTATAGATCCTTCTCTGGCTCCCTATGTCTGTCTGGTCCCTTAGCCTGGCATGTGAGACCCTGCCTACCCTCGACTAGAACCCTCCCACATGATCATCACTGATTACTTATTTGAAACTCTTTGAGCGAGTCATGCTCCCTCATGCCCTCATGACTGTGTACATGATGTTCCCTGCCCGGAATGCCCTTCCCAGAGCTCGTAGAAAACTCCTCCTGACAAGCTGAGACTCATTCAGCCTCACCTCCTCCAGGCAGCCTTCCATACTAGCCCTCCCAAAGGCTACATTAGGGCTTCTCCTTTGGCCCCTCAAAACTCCCAGAACACCCCCCTCCCCCTGCCCCGCTCTGGCCCTGGACTAACTCGTATCCATCCCAGGACTCAGACTCTTTTGAAGGTAGGGACTACATCTAATTCAACCTGTCTTGCTTGCCTCTGGCCTTGGATCTTTTGGGATCTAGAAAGCACCCAGTAGGTATTTTCTGAATAAAATCTGCAGATGAATGACAATTGGGTCAAAATGCATCTGACCCCCTTCACCTGGCTAGCATCAGCTGGGCACAACTCAGCTCCTCACCCAGCGGAAGACAGGTGTGCAGATTAGGACGGGAGCACTGATGGCTCCGGAAGGAAGATGGACAGATGGACGGGTTACCCATTGTGCTTGTCACTTCTGAGGGGGGACTTACATTCTCATGGAGATGAGACAGATGAATATACTCAGAAAATGAGGCAAATTGGTTTAAAAATGGAGACCTTAATTTCAGCAAAAAGAGTAAGTTGTACAAACATGTAATGTGATATGGTTCAACTGTGATTTACGTGGTCACATTACTATAAATGCTAAATCTAACCAAGGATTATGCTGAAAGTAGATGGGAGCTGGGCGGTGTGGGGGGGGGTATGGTGGCTCTGTGGGGGAAACAGCTGCTCCCTATGGGAGCAGGTCAACACGGCATGTCTCAGAAAACGAAGGAAGGGAAGTCTAAACACATTATTTAGAAAATACGGAATTAGGGGCACCTGGGTGATTTAGTCGGTTGAGCATTCGACTCTTGATTTCAGCTCTGGTCATGATCTTAGGGTTCGTGACATTGAAGCTCAACTTGGGCTCTCCATTGACAGTGGGGAGCCTCCTTGGGATTCTCTCTCTCTCTCTCTCTCTCTCTCTCTCTCTCTCTCTCTCTCCCTCTCTTACTCTGCCCCTCTTCTGCTCACACACACACACACACACACTCTCTCTCTCTCTCTCAAAATAAGCAAATTTTCTTTTTTAAAAAGAAAGAAATACGGAGTTACATATTGGGAGCAATATTGGTCAGTGGCGGCCTCTGGGCAGTAAGATTTGAATGCGGAGGGGAATGCGGTTAGCCAATAGGCTTTTTAGAAGTCTCCAAAGTTCTGAACTATGCACACGAGGTTGGTAAAACACACGTACACTTTTTGAAACATTGTGTGTAGTTTGAAGGTAGAGATCTGTTGTGAGGCAGGCGTCCCTCTCCTATCAGTGTGACTAATCTGAAACACCGCCGAGCCCTCCCCAGACGGACTGGGCTGGGCTGTCTGGCCCCGCGCCCTCGGTGACCCGGCGCCACCCTGTGCACACCACACCTGTGGCTCCACCGGCCTCCTCCCACTGCTGTAGGGAAGGCATCTCCCATCCCGGGCTTCTGCTTGTGGGCCATGCCTTTGTGTCTGCCCGCACCTTCCCTCCCTTCTGCCTCCCCAGCTCTTCCCTCCCACACTGAGACCACCTGAGCCCAGTGTGTTTGCCTCTCCCAGGCCCACTCCGTGGACATTTAGGGAGCTTCGGCGTGCTGTGCCTGCCTTCCCCTGGGCCTTTCCTAGATTCCTGCAGGAAGGTTCTGGGAGCCACGTTCCAGTCCACCGCTACTATACCTTGCCTCTCCGAGTCTGCTTCTTCATCTGGAAAGTCCAGATCTTTGGGCCTACCTGCCAGGATGCTTGTGAGAGTAGTCTGACGTGAGGGCACGGAGAGCCGCCGCTGCCCACCGATTCCCAGTCCCCTCTTCTTTTACTTTTTTTAAATTTTTTTAAAAATGTTTTATTTATTTCTAGGAGAGAGAGAGAGACAGCATGAGCAGGGGGAGTGTCAGAGAGAGAGGGAGTCGCAGACTCTGAAACAGACTCCAGGCTCTGAGCTGGCAGTCAGCACAGAGTCCGACGCGGGGCTCGAACCCACAAACTGCGAGATCATGACCCAAGTGAAAGTCGGACGCTCAACCGACTAAGCCACCCAGGCGCCCCACTTTTTTAAAATTTTAAACAGTTTATTGTCAAGTTGGTTTCCATATAATACCCAGTGCTCATCCCCACAAGTGCCCTCCTCCAGTCCCCTCTTCTCTAGACGCTTCCCCCTAACAGCAGCAGCACGCGCAGGAAGCGCGAACATCGATCAAGTGTTTACAGTGTGCCAAGTCATGCATCATCTCATTTAATTCCTGCGCTGGGTGCCGTTATCCCCACTTCGCAGATGAGGAGACAGAGGGGTCATCCAGGGAAACTTGCAGGTGAACGTACAGGTGGTCCCCCACATCAGACGGCAAAGGCAGGGAGAGGTGCATGGTCATATTCAAAGCTGTATCCGTCACAACAGCCAATAGGTAGAAGCAACCGTGTCCCTTGAAGGATGAATGAGTAAACAAATGTATGTACATACAGTGGAATGTCAGTCAGCTTCAAAGAGCAGAGAAATCCCGACACACGCTACAGCATGGATGATTCTTGACAACATGCTGCAGAGTGGAATGAGCTTTTTGTCACGAAAAGACAAATATCGTATGATCCCACTGCTATGGGGTTCCTGGAGTAGTCAGATTCACAGAGACAGAAGAGAAAGGATGGTTCCCAGGGGCCGGAGGGCCAGAGGAATGGGGACTTAGAGCCTTAATTTGGAAATGTGAAAACATACCAGACATGGATGGTGGGGATGGTCGGTCAACAATATGAACATACTTAATGCCACTGAGCTGCATACTTAGAAATGGTTACAATGTCAAGTTTGGTGTTGTATGTTTCATCAGAGTAAAACTAAAAAGAAATTTTAAAATGTTTATATATTTTTGAGAGTGGGGGTGGGGGTTGAGGAGGTGCAGAGAGAGGGAGACACCGAATCTGAAGCTCCAGGCTCTGAGTTGTCCACACAGAGCCTGACACGGGGCTTGAACTCAAGAACTATGAGATCATGACCTGAGCTGAAGTTGGAGTCTTAACCAACTAAGCCACCCAGGTGCCCCAATAAAATAAAATAAAAAAGATATAGTTAAGACAGAACATAGAATAGAGGTTCCCAGGGGCTGGGCAGAGGGGGGAGGGTTATTTTTTAATAGTTACAGAGTTTTTGTTGAAGATGAAAACATTTTGGGTATAGATAGTGGTCATGGTCACACAATGTTGTGAATGAATTTAATGCCACAGCACTGGAAATTTATGGATGGTTAAAATCATAAATATTATATTATGAACATTTTCCTCCTCACACATGAAAAGGCAGAGAGAACTGTGATTTCTCTACACTCAGAGTCTCAAGCAGGGCCCAGCATATAGTAGGTGCTTAGGAGTGTTCGTCGATTCAAATAAGCTTCTTTTGGAAGGGACCAGAAGTCTTTGGCCTGGGAGAGAAGGAACGTGATCAGGATTTCCCCTTGAGTCAGCTCTGTAGACGATTCTAGCTTCCGTGTGCTCAAAAGTTCTGCAGACGGAAGGACGCCTGGGCATCTCAGTCAGTTGAGCATCTGACTTCGGCTCAGGTCATGATCTCACGGTCCATGGGTTTGAGCCCCGCGTCGGGCTCTGTGCTGACAGCTCAGAGTCCA
The DNA here is from genome assembly GCA_017311185.1 of Proteles cristata cristata. Lineage (NCBI taxonomy): Eukaryota > Metazoa > Chordata > Mammalia > Carnivora > Hyaenidae > Proteles > Proteles cristata. The sequence goes on from JAESUZ010003875.1 coordinate 1,926,082, forward strand.
GAGCTGCTTCAGATTCTGTGCCTCCTTCTCTCTCCCTGCCCCTCCCCTGCCTGTGTGCTCTCTCTGTCTCTCATAAATAAATAAACATTAAAAAAAAAAAAAGTTCCACAGATGTATATGATCCCCCAAGACACAGACAGGGACTGTGATAACATGATGAGGGAGCTATTAATTCTGGGCATTTTTTATACACATAATAAGAATTAGCAGTTACTGAGTACTTATTCTATGCTAGATACTGTTCTGCGAGTTTCCTAGCCTTACAACAATACTTCTGAGATTGCTCTGATTCTAATCACAAATTTGTGTCTGACAAAACTGAGACACAGAGAGGTTAAATACCTTGCCAAAGGTCACACAGCCAAATCTAAGTGGAAACCTACATTTGCCCCCAGAGAGCCTGGTTTGCCTCATGAGCATGGTCTGTGTTTCTGCAGTAGACTGTGTTGTTCCTGACATTTCTCCACTCTTCCCAGCCCCCTAGGAGGGCACAGAGGACACCTTCAAGAGGAGTGGGGACGTAAGGAGCAGGGTTTGGAGGGGGTACCAGCCCCAGCCTGGGCACCACACAGACTTGGTTTAAGACATCGCTGGGGTGCCTGGGTGGCTTAGTCGGTTAAGCGTCCGACTTTCTCTTAGGTCATGATCTCACGGTTCGTGGGTTCAAGCCCGTGTCGGGTTCTGTGCTGACTGCCAGCTCAGAGCCTGGAGCCTGTTTCAGTCTGTGACTCGCTCTCTCTCTGGCCCTCCCCTGCTCACGCTGTCTCTCTCTCCTAGAAATAAATTTTTTAAAAAATATTAAAAAAAAAAAAGACATCGCTTAGGGGCACCTGGGTGGCTCAGTCAGTTAACCATCTGACTCTTGATTTTGGCCCAGGTCATGATCTCACAGTTTGTGAGATAGAGCCCCATATCGGGCTCTGGAGCCTGCTTGGGATTCTCTCTCTCCCTCTCTCTCTGCCTCTCCCCAACTCCTGCTCACCCTCCCTCTTTCAAAGTAAATAAATACACTAATAATTTTTTACATTAAAACACACACCTGGTTTGGTTTTTTGTAGATTGTGTGGCCCTGGACAAGCTACTTCACCTCTCTAATCCTCTGGGCTCTCATCTGTACCATAGCTGTAGCAGCAGTATCCATCTCACAAAGTTTTGCAGGGATTAAATAAATTAGGAAATGCACACCTCTTCGTGAGGGTGGTGCAAAGGCGTGGGGAGCACCCATGGAGGTGGGAAATGGGATTGTGCTCCCTGACTTCCCGGAATGATCTTGGGCAACTTCGCTTCCTCTCTGAGCCCTGCTGATCTCAGTTACGAAACAGAAATGTGAAAACCAACCCCACAGGTTTGTTGCAAGGATTAAACTAACACCGTGCTTTGTATTTAGATCTATTTATAACTCTAACTTGTTCTCCAAAAGTATTTAAGGCAGCTAACAACAGTACATGATTATTTTTAACTTGAAAATGGAGAATTTGGGGCAAAAGAGGAAGGAATGGCAAGAAAAGAGAAGGAACGAGGCATTTTTTTAAAAGGGACGGGCTGTTCTGGCATGTATTAGGTGCTCAATAAATATTTAGCATTGTCTCTGGTTTGTAGTATCTGGTCTTGGTGAATCTGGCTACTCAAGATGCAGTAAACTGGAGCTTGACTAAGTGTTAGAGGTGAGAAGTGTTAGAGGGAAAGGAAGACAGTGAGGAGTTTTGCAGGTTAGGGTCCCACTTCTCATTTTAGAGAAGCTCAGACGCTATTTGTATTATATATTGGCTTCTGAGTAAGATTTCACTCGAAGAAAATGTTTCACTACTTAAAAGGAGAGAGAAGAAGGGAAATTATTTAAAAAGGACAGAAAGAGAAAGGAAGAAGGGAAGGAAGGGAGGGAGGGAGGAAGAAGGGTAGGAAGGAGAGGAAGGAAGGAAGGAAAACACTGGTAACTTTAATTCTTTCAATTTATAGAAGACTAACACTGAGGCTCAAAGGAAGGCAGCTAATGTAATTGGCTATTTTTATCTTTTCATGTGGAGAAATCCACCAAACACAAAACAAACCCTTTATTAATTGATCTCCAGTCAGCAAACATTTGTGGAGCCCTTACTAAATTCCCGCCATCATGCTAGGAACTAAGCTGTGACAGACAGATTTGCGCTGTCAGCTCACCGTCAGAGGTGGTGTCAGAGGACCAGAGGGCAGAGTGAAAGGTGCCCCCGCAGGCTTAGTGCCCAACTGGAGGGCACAGGCCAGCTTCACAGAGGAGGGGGCACGGAGAGGAGTGTGGATTTGTCAGGCAGCCAGCGTGAGGAGAGTTTCACCCTATTTTCCTGATTTCAACATGCCTTGCATTTTCTGTCACTACTTGTTATTACTTGTTTAACTGTCTTTGCTGCCAGGCTCTCAGTAATCTGTGGGCAGGAACCCTGTCCATTGGTCCCCCCTGTAGCCAATCCAACCTCCTCCCCCCCACCCCCCCCCGGCACAGGAGAAGGAAAGGAGGAGGGAAGGAGGAAGGCAGAAAGAAGAGCACATGTAGAAAGACAGAGGTGGGAACCAATATGGTTCCAAGAACTTTGGGTTGTTCTGGATGGTTCTAGCCTTCTGCAGATGACTTGAGTCCAATCAGACATTGACTGGATTTTATTCTGTGATAATGAGAAATCACGTTTCCTGAGTTTTGGATACAGACAGCAGGGAACTCTTTGATGGTAGAGTTAAGGTAGCAGATACACTACCTGCATTTGGATTTGGAATGAACCTCAGGGCCTGTCGGTAGATCCACTCACCCAACAGATCATGAAGAGTGTACAGTGAACAGGAGAAGTGATTCCTCCACCCCAGCGACCTAACCATCCTGCCATTGTTGTTCACGGCCTTAAATGTATCGCGGGATGTACCACAGGATACGTCCTCTGGCTCTGACTAGATAATACTTGTTCAGTTATTGAGTGCTCACTTCGTGTGATAAGTTTTACAGACTATTAATTTCAGAGACTCTAAAATGTAACCAATGACAAGACACACCCTGATTTTAGGGACGCTAAAAAATCAGTAGCGTAGGATGTATGAGCTATGGTACATTTATCCTTACTTTTTCTAATAAGTTACATGATATCATATTTACACTTGAGAAACTAAAACTCATAAAGGCTACACACTTTGTCCTCTGTCCCATGACACATTCTTGGCCGAGCCATGTGGTTTCAAGGGCCACTTCTCTCCCCACTGCCTCCTACCTTCCTGTTGCCGCCCTGAGTATTAGGAGGTCCGTTCCATCATTGTTAAAAAACCTTTCTAGGATTTCAGTCCATTTTGCTACAATAGGCAAAGTTCTGCCCCTCTCACCTGTTCCCACCCAGTCTGGAAATATCTGGCATTGCTGTGCTGCCTCCTTACGTTTTCTGAGCGAGCAGACCAGTTTGCCCCCATTGTTTCATCAGTTGCCAAATTAGCCAGGAGCTGCCATGTGACCCAACTCCTCGAGTCTGTCACTTGAGTGGAGCACTCCTCTTTTCCTCACAGACTTGGGCACCCCTCCAGGAAGTGTTGTGTGCTTGGTGCGTCCTTCATGCTCCCCTTCGTCTTCTTTCCTTTCTCATTTCTTCGTTGTTGTATTAATGAAAGATGAGCATGCTCACACCCCTAGCAGAGCTGTCTGCCATTACCCATGCAGCTCGGGGGCCCGTGTGTTAAAACCAGGGCAACTCAGATGAGTCCCTGGCAGGAACCTGGTTTGAAATCCCCTGAGGCCTTGTCTCCTGCTCATGCTTGGGCTTAGAAAGAAGATGGGCATATGCCAATCAGACAGAAACTAGCAAGGTCATGGATTCAAGGAACGTGTGGGGTCTGGCTCGTTCATACATATGGCAGCTAATTTTCACAAATACCCTGGAAGGTAGATGTACGAGCTGATGGAGACCTTGAAGTCATCGGGTGTGGTCCCTCATGGGTCGAGGAGGTGCGGATGCCCAGAGTCACGAAGGGGCTTGAGTGAGGTCACCCAGCTCATGGCAGGATCCATTACTTACACACAGGTGCTAAGATACATCCTCCTGCTTCAGGCAGGTGCAGACGCTGGAAAGAGGCCGGGCTGGGTGACTTGTGGAGGCTGGAGGCAGCACCGGTGTTCCTGACCACCTCCCCCACCACCCTGTGGGCTGCCGCTGCTGCGGCGGGACCTGCTCAGCCTCCTCTGCTGGACGTGGTCCTGCCTGTGTGGTCTGGACTTTTGCTCGGAGGTTTGCATCATGGCCTCCCTGTTCCTATTGCCCTCTGACCTTGTGTTCTAGACCTTCAGGCTGTTCTTGTGCCTCATGCGGGAGGCTTTGCCTATGATCTGGACTGGAGCCCTGGCTCTGCCTTTTCCCAGAAGGCCAGACAGGGTCCCTGCTTCCTTTTTGTCCTAGATCTTTCACGTCACCTGCTGTGGGTTGTGCTGACAGCTTTTCCTGCAGTGAGGGACACCCTTAGCAGCTTTACCAGACCGCCTGGGTTGGTATTTACTCCTCCAGGCCTGAACGGCCCTGAACTGACACTACAACCAGGGCGTTTGTGAAATCACTTTTTTTTTAATGTTTATTTATTTTTGAGAGACAGAGAGAGACAGAGCATGTGGGGCTCGAGCCCACGAACTGCGAGATCATGACCTGAGTCGGCTTAACCGACTGAGCCACCCAAGTGCCCCTGGTGTGCTGGATCCCCGTCTCCCCACCCAGGATGGCCTTTCAAGCTTGTGTGAGTTTGATTTTTGCTTTTTGAAAACAATCTTCCCTCTTCCATGCTGCCGGTGCTTATTGGATTACTGACCCCCAGAGGCAGTGGCTCTCAAACTTGAGTGTGCTTTAGAATCAGCCAGAGAGCTTGGGAAACAGCCCTGCACCTAGCAGTTCTGGTTTGGTGGCTCTGGGGCCTGGCCCTGGGAGTCTGCATTTTTGGTGATTCTGACGCAGGTGCTAAGAGAAAACATGTAGGAGAACTCTTCTAAAAGAACTGTGGTGGTTAATAAGGATAAGAGGAATCTCACATTTAGACAATCGATGCCACAAGGTACAAGGCGGTGTTAGTTCCTCTACACCACCCCTGGGTTAAAACAAAAGCAAAACCAAACCAAATGTATCTACGAACTAGTATAGAAAACAGACTCTGGAGTCAGAGAGTCAGGATCCCTTGGGCAAGTCACTGAACTTTCTGACACTGTGTTCACTTGTCTGTTTAATGGAGATCTTGATTCCTACCTTAGAGCATTGTTGTCAGTACTGAATGAAATATTGTATGTAAAGTGACCATTTTAATGCCCAGGTGTCTGGAGAACTAAGGAGGAAATAAAGCTAACATTTGCCAAGAAGTGGGTACCGGGCTTTCAATGTACTATGTCATCTAATGCTCAAGACAGCCTGCAAAGGAGGGGTACAGTCACCTCTACTTGGAGGTTCACAGAGATGATGTGGCTTGTCCATGGTCACTAAGCTAAGAGCAGAGCCAGAATTCAGACTCAGGTCACTCTCACTTTAGAGATGGAACTCTTACCTGCTATGTTACCCTGTCACTCAAAAACACAACCGAGGGGGTGCTTTAAATAGCTCCTTTGGAATTTGATCTCCATCACCTGACATTGCACTGTAGCGAGATCACAAGTCTGGGAATAAGCAAAATGGCAGTTCTGGCTCCACTGCTGATGGCTGTGTGACCCTGGGTGAGCCCTCTCTCTTCTCTGGACTGAGGGGCCATGATTCTGAGCTAGATTCGGACTATACTGCAGGCTGCTGGGAATATCCACTGTGCTGGCCTAATGGAAGCACCTGATGAGTCAGGCAGCAGCAGAGAACTTTGGCCCCTCTTCTTTCCCACCTGCTAGCCTCTGGCCCCATTGGCAGGGGCTCCCGGGGGCAGGCTCCTTCCACCTCGTCTTCCGTCCAGCTCTGGCTGCCAGCATATACTTCCCAGGAGAGGGGCACCAGCAGGGATCCCTGTGTCCCTTGGCAGAGGGTGACATCTGCTTCCAGAGTGGGTGGGGACAGCCGAGGAAGGGGTGACCGTAGATGTGTGATGGTCTCCCTGTACATTGACAGAGCCTCCCTTCTGGGCGGAACACAAGCACAGAAAACACCCCCAAATACAGTCTGGCTGTGTAAATCATTTACTCAGGCTTCTAGAGAGAGAGAGGATTTACCCTTTTTCAGAAACAACCCAAGGGCCAGGAACTGAATGCGGTCAGAAGGCGGGGGGCGGGGGGGGGGGCCCGGAACCTCAAGCCAGAGCTCTTCCTGGTAGTGCAGGGCAGAGGATGAGAGGAGCGTGGGCTCAGAAGTGAGATGCCCTCGGGTTCCTGTCTTCCCTCTGCCACCCGCCGGTGGAGTGGGCTCGGGCAAGTCACTGGACTACCGAGTATCAGTCTCCTAATGTTTAAAATGTGCATAAATAATACTAACCTTGTAAATTCGTGTGAGGAGTGAACACACATGAAGGCTGTGGCTTGCTCCCCGGCAGGCGTGCAGCGGGCACGTGTCCTTGTCCAAGCCTGAGCTAACCGTGCTGAGGGCTCTGGCCGTTTCTTCCTCCACCTACCCCAGTTCTCCAAACTTTACTAGCACCTGCTACCTGCCGAGTCCCGGTTTGGGGCATTGGGTATACAAAGATACGTAAAACAGAATCCTTGCCTCAAGGTATGTAGTCTAAAATTCCTCTAAGATCGTTGTTGACCTGGCCACCCAAATATTGGGAGCAGAATTGATAATACTAATACTACTAAAGTAATAATAAACACTGTATGCCATTTCCTGGACAATTCTTACATGCGGGCTCAGCGCTGGACACTATATACACATTGTTTCTAACACTCAATACAAGCCTTTGGGAAACTGATGAAGGAGACTGAGGCTGGAGGAACGAAGGTGACCGAGTTACTCTCAAAGGCTCTGGGGGCCCTAAGTTGCAGAGATCTGGGATTCTAGCCCAGGTGCTTCAGATTCTGATGAAGCCTTCTTCTCCCCAGGTTGCCTCCACTGTACTTACCTACAGCCTTCCCTCCAAGGCATCAAGCTCTATAGAAACAAGGCTAGCATTTTCACAGGACCTGCTTCCACCCACACAACCACCCTGGGAGGTAGGGACCCTTATGACCGGACCCATTTGCCAAATAAGGGAGCCAAGAGCAGGTGAAAGAATTTGCCAACTGCAGCCCAGCTGGGGAGTTATAAAGACATTGCATGTCTCAAGATCAAATAAAAGGCAACTCTGAGGCTGCTGCTTGGTGAGAAGCCTTCTGCAGAGGCGAAAAATATGTGCAAACAAAACCAACAGCTTTCTTTATGTTCCCCAAAGTTGCTAAAAATGCCTGCGGGTTTGCACACAAGCAGACGCTGTGTTCACAATGCGGTGTGGCTTCTGTAGTTGGCTCTGGCAAGAAGAGACCTGGCAGGTATTTCTCACATCTTTGTTAAACACATCCACCAGACGAGGGAAGGAGTTCCAAGGTAGTCCCGGGGTGTGGATTTCTGCCAAGTCTCCTTTTATTTGTCGTTAAGTTGGGGGGGGAAAGACGCCTCACGGATAAGTCCAGGATCCCACGAGGTAACTGTGGTGTGGTGAAAAATGCATTCCTTGTACTTGGAGTCAGACAGTCCCGTGTCCTAATCCGGATTCTTTTACCTGCAAATGCCATGACCTTGGCCAGGTTGCATAGCCTCGCTGAGCTAACCTCAGCTCTGCTCATCAGTAATTCAGGTAATCCCTTCCACAGGAATGTAAGTACCATGAAGACAGGGATTTTTGTCTCTTCTGTTTCTGTATTCTGGTGCCTAAAACAGTACCTGACACAGAGAAAGTGCTCTTACTTTGAACGAATGAATGAGTGAATGGTTGCATTGCTATCTTGTAGGGTTGTAAGGCTGAAATGAGACCATGGATATGAAGTTGCTTTACAAACTTCAAATTTCTATACAAACTTGAGGATTTATTACTATACAGAACATGGTCTGGGTTCTATCAGATAGATTTATTTAGCCCATTAGTGAGCTTTTTCTTGGGTCTCACACTGGGATTCAGGGGACTGGCTTCCTTCCTCTGAGGGCTTGTTGTCCAGGAGGGAGACATAGCAGTGAATCAAGGACTAAAATACAGTACAGGTGAGTGTAGGGTACCATGGGAGCAGATAGGAGACAGTGACTGATCCACACCGAGAGAGGACTTTCTGGAAAAGGTGTTCTGAGTCAATCCCGATTTCAAAGTTGTCAGACTTTGCCCAGCAAGCTTAACCCTTTGGGCCACTGGGTGTCCTTATTACACACTCTTGCCTCTTGTATTGTCATTTTCATTATAGTCTCTCCCTGACGTACAATTTCTCTTGTTCCCATTTGACTCATTACATTGCCGGGCAAAACCCCAACTCTGGTTAAAGGTGACTCTCACCTACTGTGCTGTTGCATCTGTGTGTTAACCATGGCCTGAGAAAAACATCCAAACACGCTAATTGCTGCCTGGCAAGCCTCTCTACTCCTCTCTGGTCACGCTCTCATTCTCAATTGTTTCCAATTCTCTCTTCTGTCCTCCAACCTCCACGCCTCCTTCCCCATCATCACTTTCAGCTGAAGAGCTTGCTTCAGTCAGGAAGTAGAAGCCATCAGAAGTGAAGTTCCAGGTGCGTCCAATCCCGTCCACCATGACGGAGCCTGGGGCAGGGTGGTCTTACTCTGCTCACGGGCAGAAGCCGAGGGAAACTCCTGGAGGCACTCTCCAGGTTCACAGCTGGAGAAAGGACACTCCTTACCCAGGGAACGGCCTCCACTCCGTCTGGAGGTGTGAGAGAGAGTCCTGCTGTTGACTCATGGGTGTTGACATGGCAGGGTGAGACTGGGGGTGGAAAGGTTACCGAGAGGCAGAGAGAGCCCGGTGGGCCAGGGTTTCAGGCAGAGCCTCATAGAGGGAGGGAAGGCATCAAGGTGGACATTGAAAGAGAGCAGGACCTGGGATTGTGAGCAGTCAGCCCCCAGGTGGGGAGAAGAGAGGAGGCCGTATCTTCCAAAGTCAGAGCCCATATACATGGCCTGATTTAGAAGACAGTCACCAACAGGTGCATTGGGAAGGTTTCTGCTTTTGGGCGAACAGGACGAATGCAGCCTAGCATGACTTCTGCTCTCACAGAACTCTTCACACATCTATTCACTCCATTGTCCATCTCTCTGACAAAGCCTCATGAGAAGCTGAACCCAGGGTCTCCGCTGGGCACCGGGACATCAGGGTGGGGATGCTTGCAGGGAGAAGAGGCGGCTTCTTCCCTCACAATGAACCAAGGAAGACAAAGCCAATAGAAGAGTCATTCACTGATTAACATCGACTGCACGCTATGTGTGGCTGGCAGTGAACAAAATTGTCCTAACCCCCGGCTGACGTGGAGCTCACATTCCAGGGGGCTGCCAGGGAGGCAAATGAGGAAAGCACCCAATGTGTCCAGAGGGCGTAGAGCCAGAGAGAAAACTAGGCCAGAGCAGGGGAGAGAGCATGGTGGGGTGAGAGGTGGATGCAGTGAAGGGGGAGGCAGGTAGGGCCTCACCAAGAAGGTGGCCTGGAGCAGGGATGTGAAGGGGGAGCTGATGAGCCTGGGAATAACTTCGGGAGGGGAGCACACCAGGCCCAAGGGGGCCTCAGCAGCAGCAGGGAGCAGAATGGAGGGCAGGAAAGGGGGAGGGCAGCAGGGAAACGGGTCTGCAGGGTGCCTGGGAAGGACATAGGTCCCACAGGGCCTTAGGGCTACTGTGCTGATATTGGCTTTTATTCTGATTGTGTTAGAAGCCATTGGAGGGCTCAGGCAGAAGAGTGATGTGAGATGTGATCGGCCTCATGTTTTAACAGGGTTGCTCAGGCGACTGTGTTGGAGACAGCGAAGGAGGACAAGACGGCCGCAGAAGGACCCTTTAGGAAGACTTAGCGACAATCCAGGTGACGGGTGGTGGCATCAGAGTCGAGGGCCGATGTGGTGAGTAAGACAAGGTCAGACTCTGACCGTCTTTTGAGGGGAGGACCAGCAATATTTGCTGACAGCCTGGAAAATGGTGTGAAGGGAAAGAGGAGTTCAGAATGACTCCAAGGATTTTGGACCTTGAGCAAAAGGAAAGATTCTGTTAACTCATTGTTAACTGAGATGGAAAGATGGCAAGAGAGGCAATTAGGGGGTGTTCGCTGTTGTAGGACTGATGGTAAACATGTTCAATGCAAGATGCCTAAAGATGGCCACGTGGAGGTGTGCAGCAGGAGAGGCTAGGCTAGAGGCAGACCTTTGGGAGCCTACAGTGTGCAGATGATATTTGAGGCCAGGAGATCACAGGGGAGAAGAGGGCCAAGGGCTGAGCCCTGGGCATCCTGTGCAATGTTTGGGAAGGTTGAAAGGTGGGGAGGAACCAGCAAAGGAGACTGGGGAGAAGCCATGCAGAGAGGAGGGGAAGCAAAAGGCTGTTGGTCTAAAAGCCAAGCTTAGAAAGAGCTTCACGGAGGAGGACGTGCAAGGTGTGTCATGCTGCTGCCTGGTTCAGTAAGATCCAGACTGGGGCTTGGTCATTGGATTGATGGTGGGGGGGGTGTCACTGTTGACTTTGGCAAGGGCACTTTTGGAGAAAGGCTGAGGGTGCAAGCCTGCCCAGAGTGACTCCAAGAGCAAGAGGGAGGCAAGAATTTGGAGGTGGGGTGTGTATTCAGCTCTTTTGAGGAGTTTGCTATTAAGAGGAGCAAAGATGCAAGGTAGAAGGTGGAGGAGGATGTGGGCTCAAGAGAAGGCAGTGTGTGTGTGTGTGTGTGTGTGTGTGTGAGAGAGAGTGTGTGTGTATGTTTTCATGCTGATGAGAATTATTAAGCTTAGAAGCAAAAGTTGATGACTCAGACAAAAAGGAGAGAATTGCTGGAGGAATGGCTTTGAGGAGGCGAGAAGGGATGAGATTGGCTGCCCAGTAAGGAGCGGGTGTTTGCTAAGAGCACATGCATGCATCCATCATCACAAAAAAAGAGGTCAAAGTATAGGGGCAAAGGGCAGGGAGATGAATTCTCGGTGCCTAGCACAGAGTAATAGAAAGCCACACTTGCATGGTGCGCACTGTGTGCCAGGCACTGTTCCAGGCCTTTTACATGTGTGAACTTCAAATTCTCATACCAACCGTAGGAGATGAGTAGTGGTGTGCCCATTTTACGTGAAGAGTACTGAGGCATAGAGGTGTTAAGGATGTTGCCCAAAGTCACACAAGTAGCAGGTGGTGAGGCTTGGCTGATGACTTCTACTCGCTTATCCGTATGAATGGAAGGATGATGAGGGTGTCAGCAGTGAAGAGCCTGCATAGTTTTTGGTGAGCCTGGAGCTGGAGTGTACTCCTTGGTTTCTCCCCCAGAGATGCCTGTTCACTTGCAAAGTACTTTTCAGTCATTACCAATGGAGTCAGCCACCAGTATAGGCAGAGGGGCTGGTTTAAGTTCCCAGCCTGGCCTTGGTACAGTCCAGAAGGACAGATTCCTCCCCACTGCCATACGTTTTCCATTGACACCTGCAGGGAGATATTGAGATATTTTTCCTCCTTTCTCTTAGAGACGCCCCTAGGATTCTGAGCCCCCGGAGTGTCACCATCCTCAGTATTCCTTATTTTTTTTTAATTTTTAAAAAAATGTTTTATTTATTTCTAGGAGAGAGCGAGACAGCGTGAGCAGGGGAGGGTCAGAGAGAGAGAGAATCACAGACTCTGAAACAGGCTCCAGGCTCCGAGCTAGCAGTCAGCACAGAGCCCGACGTGGCGCTCGAACCCATGAACCGCGAGATCATGACCTAAGTGAAAGTCGGATGCTTAACTGACTAAGCCACCCAGGCGCCCCCCATCCTCAGTATTCCTGATTAAGGGAAGGGAGAAAGAAACTGGGGTGACAACACACCTGGTTCTGATATCAACTGGGTGAGATACTGTGGCCAAGTCACCTCCATCCTCTGGGCCTCAGCTGTAAAAGGCAGGAGAGGCTATGCCGATATCCTACTTTATGGACTTGGGTGTTCCATCGGCATACAAGGACTGAGTGCAGCTGTATGATGGACACATATAGGGCACTGGGAATATGACAAGGAGCAGAAAGCATGCATCCTGACTTTGTGGAGATTGTCATCTATGGGGGAGGGGAGGGGACTGGCAATCATGTGGTTGTCAACCTTAATACAAGCATTGAAGGAACATTTTAGGGTGCCTTGAGAGCACTGTTTCCTAATCACTTTTGTAATTTGGGCAAGATCTAAGTGAGGCCTGACCCACAAAACAGAAACTGTCTTTGCTTACTGTTCATTCATTTATTTATTTATTCCTTCAACAAATTTTAATGAACATCTATCTTTGGTAGTAGTAGCACTGTATTTTGCATCCCCAAGGAAAGTATAAATTAAGGCTAATAGAAAAACATAAGACAAAATGGGACTGGGAACCAGTTATTCCTTCCATCAAATCAAAGAGAAATTTGACACGTGCTGCTCTGGACCAGGTACTAGGGACACGAGTGTGTAAGGGCAAGAAAGTGCTGGGAATTCTTGAGGTTCCACAGAAGCTACCTGTGGAGGGGGTGGGGGCCTGAGGCGGGACTAGAATGAGTCCCTAGGGTGTTGAATTTGGACTTCACCACACATGAGCCTAAGACCTAAGGGGAATTTTGGAAGATTCTGTAACCTCAGTTTTCTCATCTGTATGTAAAAATACATCTCTGGGGCACCTGCATGGCTCAGTAGTTGAGCATCCAACTCCTGATTTCAGCTCAGGTCATGATGTCACAGTTCATAGGTTTGAGCCCCAAGTTGGGCTGTGCACTGACAGCGTGAAGCCTGCTTGGGATTCTCTCTCTCTCTCTCTCTCTCTCTCTCTCTCTTCCCCACTCATACTCTCTCTCCCTCAAAAATAAATAAATAAACTTAAAAAGAAAAGGGTCTGGAGAATGCATGACAGCTTTCACTCAACAACATTTACCAAATACATACGAAGTACTGGACACTGTGCTGGGCTCTGTTCTTAAGAAGGTTATTGAGCTAGCCCAGAAGAAAGAGGGGACAAAGAAAGACACAGGACATGAAACTCAGGAGACGGATGTACTGCTGAGCACTTGCTGATGTCCACTTGGGTGCTGCTCAGGGAAAAGGAACAGTCAAAGAGGATTCTGTGGCTTTCAACCACAGGACCTGACAGAGTGCTGGAGTCATGGATGAAAACAGAAGCTGCAAAAATAAGAGCTCAAGTAGAAAGGGCATTGTGTGACCTAGGGCCAGTTCCTTCTGTGAGGTTGTCATCATTATTATCAACATCATCGTGATTACATACCAAGCATGTACTGGCAGCTTAACATACCCATTTCATTTAATCTTGTAATGGCTCTGCAAGGAGGCATTATTTTACAAAAGGGCAAAGTAAGTCACAGAAGTTTAAATGATCTGCCTAAGGTCATAGAGCTAGTAAGGGCTGGGGAGAAGTGACAATATTATTGATCCCAGGACAATTGACCCCAAACCCATTCCTTTCTCTTTCCACGCAGCTCAAAGCAGGAGGCTTCAGACACTGTCCTCCCAGCCACCTGCCTTAATCCTGAGATGACCAAACTGCCTTTTGGCCACCTCCCAGGGTCCCTAGGCCTGAGCAGCACAGCAAGGCAGAAACCCATTGCGATTGGCAACCTGCAATGTTCATAGAACTAGTTTATTCTCCACAGACTATTTCTTCAATTGAGCCTGAAGACAAGAAGGTTATAGCCAATCTTTGGGCTTTGGTTGGGAGGCTCCTTCTTATAAGTGTGAAATCTTAGCCTAAATGAGGCTGTACCAAACTCTAAAACAGGGGTGATCATAGTGCGTCCCAGGAAGGTGAAATAAGTATTGGATGGAGAGCACCTCTTTCTGCCTCTTACACAGGAAGTGCTTAATACACAAATGTACCAGGCAGTGGGGTGGCTGGTGCAGCACGTGGCTCCCTAGAGGTGGTTTGTCTGTATTAGGACCCCAACTCTATCCCAAATTGTACCACCCAGACTATTAGCCATAAGGTTTGGGCAGGTCTTAACCTCTTAGTGCCTTGGCTTCTTCATCTATAAAATCAGTGTAATAACACAGTCTATTCAGTATGGCAGTTGTAGAGACTAAATGAGTAGAGATGGGAGACATGCAGAGCACTTGGAATGCTCTCTTTTACTTCCTTCCCTGCTTCAGTTTTGGATCCGAATCAGGCAGAATCCTGAAGGAATCCTGTTTCACGTCATTCTCAGAAACCAGCACCTGTGTGGTGTACAGTTGCTGAACCCAGGCTTGGGTATAGAGGAAGTGAATAGCACAAGAGGAGGCTTTGATTCATTCTTTTCTCCAACATTTCACTGGACATTGAATTTGTACCATGTCAGGCTCTTAATGCTGAGGCTGACTTCATGCATAAGAAAGCACCATCCTTAAGGAGCTCAAGGTGGAAAACAGGGAGGGTAGGAAGTAGAGAGCAGTTGCAATGTTACAAGGAAGCAGAGGCCATCCTATGGCTGCCCAGATGAATTTAATCCTGCCTGGAGTGGGGAGTGGGGTGGGCTTGTGCTCTCTCAGAAAGCGTGGTATATTAGGTAACAGGTGGGAAAGAGTCAGGAATTCTAGTTCAGAGAAGAGCATTTGCAAAGGTAACTGAAGATTAGCATATTCCCTTGCACGGTTATTTGCATTTGGTAAGAGGAAGTTGTGGGTTTTATTACCAAACTGATTGATGATGAAGATGATAAAGATAATGATGTCCTTGGGAAGGGCTCAGAATGTAGAGGTGGGGGAGAGCAGTGGGAGAGAACGCTGAGAATGAGATGGGCAGAGTCTGGGTCAAAATGGCCCCAATGAGCCAGACCAGGGAGCTTGGATTTTATGCTGCAGGCAGCAAGACACCCGGAGAGGATTTCAGGGAGGAGAGGCAGATGACTGGGTCTGTTTTAGCAACATCAGACTGGAGGCTGGGTTGAGGATGGGCTGGAGAAAACAGCCTGGAGTCTGGGAACACCTTAGGAAGAGAAATGGCAGCATTGCAGCTGGCCTCAGCAAAGGGGCAGCACTAGTTTACCTGGGATTTGACCTGAGACACATCCAGGTCTCAATTCTACCGACTGAGAAATGCACATGGTGGCATTGGTCTAAGTGTCTATGAATCTGAAAGGGAATGATGTCCACTGAGTTCTCAGCTGTGTGCAGGGATGAAGGTCAGCAACCTAATCTCTGTCTTTTCTGAGGCCCCTGGTGGCCAGAGGGTCAGGCAGAATCACAGCCCCTCCAAACACATCTACATCCAAATCCTTACATTACTTTACCTGATAAAAAGCACTTTGCAGATATGATGAAGATAAAAGTCTTGGGGCACTTGGGGTGGTTCAGTCAGTTAAGTTCGGATTCTTGAATCTCAGCTCAGATCTTGATCTCACAGTTGTGAGAGAGCAAGCCCCACATTTGGCTAGGCTCTGGGTGCGATGCCTACTTGAAAAAAAAAAAAAAGATAAGGGTCTTGAGTTGGGGAGATCATCCTAGACTTTCCAGGGCCTTCTAAGGGGGAGGCACAAGGGTCTGAGTTAGCAGAAGGAGGCGTAAGAACAGAAATAGAGAGGACATATTCCACTGTTGGCTTTGACAGTGGAAAAAGGAGCCTTGAGCCTGGGCTGGTAGGCACCCTTACAGAGTAGAAAATCCAAAGAAAGAGTCTCCCCTCCAGAGCCTCCAGAAGGGACCAGCCCTGGTAACACTTGGCTTTAGCCCAGTGAAACTGGTTTTGGATTTCTGACCTCCAGAACTGTAACATGGTGAAGCTGTGTTGTTCTGAGCCACTAAGTTCATGGTAATCTGTTACAACACTTGAGCTCATATAGGAATCCAGAAGAGGATGGTCTCCTTCTCCTCTTAGGAGCTCTCTGAGGGCTAGGACTAGACGGAGGGGGGTCCTCGAGGAGAGCTCCAAACCGTGTTTGTTGATAGGGACTGGAAGAGACAATGACTGGGTGAGTAAACGACAGTGTGAATGCAGAGCTGAATTGCAATAGCTGACATGGGTGACACGGGCAGGGCTCCTATGTGTTATCTCACTTCATCCTCTCAATAATGTGGAGGGAATCGAGGCACACAGAGTTTAAGTAACTTGCCTGAAGTCACACTGCAGTAAGAGGCAGAGCTGAGACCTGCACCAGCCTGACACCAGAGCCCGTGCTTCTTGCCTTGCACTGTCTCCTAGGCTGAGAAAGTGGGTGCTGGGTGTGCATCCATGGGGTTGTTTCTTGAGTGGGAAGCTGTGCTGCCAGCCACCCAAACTTCTGCTTCCCCACGGTGTGTCATATGTTCCCCTTTCGGGATGGTGGTGAAAGAAGGGGAATGTCCCCTAGCCTATAGTTTTTACTTTATTCTATTTAATTAATTAATTAATTAATTTTTGAGAGAAAGAGGGAGCAAGGGAGTGAAGAGCAGAGAGAGAGAATCCCATGGGTTGCAGAGAAAGTGGGAGAGAGAGTACAGAGCCTGGAACAGATCTCTAGCTCACCCGAAGCAGAGCTCGAGCTCATCTGATGCAGGGCTAGAACTCGCAAACTGTGAGACCGTGACCTGAAGTCAAGTCAGATGTTTAACCAACTGAACCAACCCGATAATCCTAGCCTATGGTTTTCTAAGCAGTGCCTGTCCTATGTGTGCATGTGCGTGCATGCGTGTGTGTGTGTGTGTGCATGTGAGTGTGTGTGTGTGCGTGGGAGTGTGTGTGTGCGTGTAATCCCTTGGCTGGTGCTTTCCATAAAAGGAAAATGACCTACGATGAGACATCAGGAAACCAGGTATGTCTGGACAATGTTTGACACTCAGTAGTTCTGTGGCCTTGACTTCACCCTAAACTATCAGAGTAGGCAGGAATATTTAACAGATGGGGAAATTGAGACCCAAAGTAGTTCCTTGTCTTGCCCAGAACTGTTTCTGTTTTGGGGCAGTTTTGTCTACCCAGAGGAAACCTCTTCATTGTAAAATTCAGAGCAACAAAGATACAATGCTTGTATATAATCCTGTTTCTCAGTGGTATCTGGTCCAGCTCTCCTGGTCTGCCTCTTTCATAGATTATGGTAAAAGTTCCCAGTTCAGCCATTTACTTTGCTGAGTGACCCCAGGCAAGTTATCCAATCTCTCTGTGCCTCAGTTTCCTCATCTGGAAACTGGGGATCACATATGTAGAGTGCTTACCACAAAGTTTTGGGGGAAAAAAAAGAGAGAGAGTAGGCAGATCATTGAGTGGGTAGGTGTCCAGGGTAGATTCTGAAGTCACCAGATTATTTAATAGTTAGGTTGCCCCTCCAGCAGCCATGTCAGAATAGAGAGACTGGATCTGAAACCCCTGACTCTCATGTGTGGGAGCTTGGCCAAGTCATACATCTTTATCTTTAAAGAAGCATGAAGCTGGAGGGTCAGTCAAGAGGCAGTGCCAGGTCCCCTGCATGTCCTTGGTGCTTGGCAGGCCACAGCTGTTGTTACTGATGTTTGGCCCTTGGTTGTGTCTCTGCTTCCCAGGGGCTTCCAGAGACAATACTGCACTCCCAGAGGTGATTGGGTATAACAGAGGGGTGGCAATATAGGCACAGGCTGGTTCTGGCACCATCTGACAAGCTGGTGACCCTGGCTCTGTCTGGGCACCTCTGTCCCTTCTGGTTCTGACTGGGCATCAAGGATGCCTGGCCCCTGGAGGGAGCCGGTTGCTGAAGTACATAGAGACAGTGACGATCGTACCCAACATTTCCAGAACAGGAACCACTCAGTTGGCTCAAATCTGATGCTGGACCCTTTTTAGTTGTCACTCCCTCTCCTCAGCCCTTCTCCCCAGACTTTACGTAGGAATTCAGAATCATAAAAAGAGAGAGTTGGTCACATCTGGTTCTACCTGCCCCTATGGGTGGATGGGTGGTGGAACAGATGGCCAATGTAGGGGGAGGGGCTAAAGGCATCTCTGCCTCCTGGAGCCCTGGGCTGAGCCTTCTCTCCAGGCTCCACTCTAGCTTCACTCTCCTGCAACACGGACACACCTTAAATGACCATGCCTTCCCACAATGACCATGGCCACCATGTGCAGGGGCACAGAGAGTATCCCACTTGGTGACCTCATCAGGCCACTGAGGCATAACTAGCTGGTTTCACCATGGAGAGGGTGTGAGACCATGGTAGTTTCTCCATTTGTTCAGTACCTACCGCACACACCCTGACCTGCTGACTCCAGAGGTCCTTCTCCACCCAGTGCTCTGCATCCCTCCCCTCCATCCCTCCCCTCCCTGTTCCGTCCCATTTCCTGCCTCTCTCGCTGGCTGCAGACCGCCCTTGTGCTTTGGTCCCCTCACTCCCAGCTCATGTCTCCCACCCTTGTCTAATCTCTTCAAACCCTTTCTCTAAGGTTCTTTTTAAAACTCCCCTCTTCCCTCCTCCCTTCCACAAATGCTTCATGGGCAGCTTCTCTCTCCATCCTGGACAACCTTTTCGTAGCCCGTTCCCTAGACTGCCAGCGAGGACAGCATGGCTATGAAGGGCTGTTGTTTATTGAGGCTTGCCATGTGCCGTTCACCATGCAAAGCATCTTACATGAATTGCTTTAATTCTCTTAGGGGCAAGTACTATGATTATTCCATTTTTCAGATGGGGAAATTCGGGCTTAGAAATGTTAGGCAACTCACCCAAGGTCACAGAGCCCAGAAATGGCAAAATGTGGAGACAAACCTTAGTGTTTCTAAAGCTTATGTTCTTTGCCACCTAACTGGGCTCCTGTCTTCCAGCTCAGATGCCCCTCCCAGATCAGCCTTATCCCTGCCAGGTCTCATCTCCTGTGGTCCCTCCTGCCATTTACCCCAGATGAATCCCCATGCATACTCATTCCTCTGAGCCTTTACACAGGCCACTCCTTCTGTTTGGAACACCTTTTCCCTTTCTCTTGTGCCACCAAAATCCTGCCTATGCATGGATCTCGGCTCAGCAGCCCTTGCTCTGGGCGTCCCTCCTTGAGGCCCTGGATGATAGGAGACCTTCTCCCTCCTCCTTTCTCCTGTAGCACTGTGTGTGGTTCCCCTTGTGTGGGCCACAACGTGCTCCAGGCTCCGGGTGGCCAAATCTGTGCCAGCAACCAGTTGCATTTGCCACACATTTACCAGGCACCCATTACATGCCAGGCACTGGGCTGGGCTCTTGGGACACAGGGGGATGCCAGACAAAAAGGTTTTATCCTTTGAAGGGCTTGAAGCCTGGTAGGGAAAACACTCGGAACCATAGGGAGGGCTATGGGGTTAGGAATCTTCTGCGATGGGGTTAGGAATCTTCCCAAGAGGAACACCTGTCCAGGACTTAGGACATGCAGCAGGCTTTGTGGAGCAAGCAATAGTAAACCGAGGTGGATTTAAACAAGTCGTGAGGGGATTAAGGAGGAAGGTAGTGTTCTAGGCAAAGAGAACAGCCTGTGCAAAGACCCAGGGCTAAGGGAAAGCCAGGTGCTTAGTTTACCAGAGATAGGCATAATTGGAAAATATAGCCTCCAGGGCCAGTGTTGCAAGACCACTCTGGAGAGGCAAACTCCAACCCTTTGACCATAAAGGGTTGTGTGAATCCTGCCTCGCTCTCCCACTCATCTGTGGGTTCCGGCTGGCTTTGAGGACAGTCTGGCATGGTAGTTCACAGCCCGGCTTGCAGTCAACAAACTTGGGCTTGATGGTAACCTCAGTAAGCTACTTACCTATTCTAGGTCTTACTCTCAATGTGTAAGTGGGAATAACAATAGCCACCACCTCCTAGGGCTTAGGAGAGGACTGGATCATTTAACAGAATGAGCACAGTCTCTGTCACATGGGTAGAGCTTAATCGTGTGATTATTACAGTGATAATGATCACATAACATGTTATATAACATGTAATTGTTATCGCTGTTACTCTTATCATTATTTCTGTTATTGGATCTGAGTCATCTGTGCCTCTCCTATGAGTGGCACCACAGACTCCCATTGCCCGCCCAGGTCTTGATCCTGGGGAGGAGCAGGGAGGATGGGTGAGGTCCAGGATCACAGGACAAACCCTTTGCCCTCCACCGCTGTGCATGAGCCAAGGTATGGGATGTCTGGTCGTGTGGCTATTCTGGAAGGTGTCCCCAACACAGAATTTGGATGCTATGTGAACACTGTGGCCTGGCTGGGAACACTGCCTGTCAGCCAGGCTCCCTCTTCCCCTTACATGGCATCTTCCTTCTTGGGGAAAAGCTGAAGAGAAGGGTTGGCCCTTCTCATTCTTACTGCGGGATGTGGGGATGCCTGCTCTGTTGGTAGTTCCTTACTGTGATCATTCTCATCCCATTAATTTTCTGCTCTCTCTGCCTACTAATAGCCCTAGAGGGCTAACTTCTAAGAACTGTATCACCTAGACTTCTCTAGGCTCTAACTTCTGGCTGAATCTGGCCAAAGGGAAGTTGTAGCAGGAGAACGTGGTGTGGGAGGAGAGAAAGGGTAGGGGTCTGTCCCACTCTCTGTCCCTTCCTTTCTTCTACAGTTCTGGCATTGGCTGTGACCAGCATGGCCACTAGAGCACATTCCTTCTATTCCCCTAGATCCCTGAATGAGTAGGGGCTGTCCTGCTGCCCTAGCCTTGGGCTGCCTCAACCTATCTTGCTGGTTTCCAAACCCTGCTCTCACCTTCACACAGCATTTTGCTATTAGATTCTTTGCAGCTCAGCCCTTTTGGGTGCATTCATTTCCTGCTATGATTCCTCAGTCAATACTCTTGCGGAGGCTCTCCAGATTTCCTCAAAGAGATTCTGCCCTAGCTAGCCAAGAGTAGGACACTAGTCTGCTCCTCTCCTTACCCTCTCATAAGCTTGGCATCTTCTTTTTTATTTTTTATTTTTGAAATTTATTTATTTTGAGACAGAGAGAGCATGTATGAGTGGGGAGAGGGACAGCAAAGGACAGAAGGAGAATCCTAAGCAAGTTCTGCACTGTCAGTGCAGAGCCCAATGTGGGGCTTAAACTCATACACCGTGATGAGATTGTGACCCGAGCAGAAATCAAGAGTTGGACACTCAACTGACTGAGCCACCTGGGCACCCCTAACTTTGATATCTTCTAACAGGGCAGGTGGAGGTCCCTGTTTAGGTACCTGTTCTGGAGGGATTGGATCTCCCTCGCTTCCAGAGGCCCCACTGGTCTGCCGGTAGAGCTGCAGAGAAAGCCAGGACCCCATCATGAAGAGCCTCAGGGGCCATGGGGAAGATTTGGTGTTTTATAAAAATAATAAATCACAACAGATTTTAGGGTTGGGGAGTGCCATAATCTGATTTATAACTGTGGAGGATTTGTCTTCTGAATAGTTCTATGAGTGTAGACCCAGGGAAGATACCTGGGAAGCTAGTGCCGTTGTTCTCATGTGACATTATGATACTTGGGAAGCTATTGCCATCATTAGAGACATCTGCCACCTCCACTGTGAAGCCTCAACTGATCATTGTTTCCTATTGTGTGCATAAAATTTAGTTACAGCAGCTATCACCGTCAGCTTCTGTGAGCTTCTCCTTCTCTCCAGAGTGAGTTTCTCAGTCTTGTGTCTGCTCATTCCCAGGGTCCTAAGACCAGCTTGGGGCTGGGATATACCAGGCCATCACTGAACTGGTTAGCACTCTCTAGTTCAAATGCAAATGCCTTTGAAGGCACAGGCTGTTAAAACATTACCAGCTATTAGCAGAGTGCTAATATCAGATCAGCCTGAATCATCTTGTGAAGCAAGGAAAGAAAGCAAACGTCTGTCTAACATCTGCTCTGTGCTCAATGGCTTTCCCTGTGGTGCCTTGTTCAATCCACGCACCAGCCTGGGGAATAGGCAAGACTGTCCCTATTTTACCCTGTGGAAATGGAGGCTCAGAGAAGTCATCTCCCCTAGATTAGTCACTCAGCTTGTGAGTGACAGCCAGGATGCAGACTCAATTCTCTCCGTCTACTCAAGAGATGTATGCTCTCAGATGAACTTGGGCCACACGTGCTGAGGGAAGTGGGCCAGGAGAGATATATTTGAAGAATAACAAAAACAATATAAATTCAGCAGTAATGATATCTAGCTTTTACACACTTTATAGCCATCGGCTATCACCCACTGGCACAGTGGGGGGGAGGGGGCTGCCTGAGTCTCAGTTTCTCCCCATGAGCAGCAGGACTTTGCACAACCACTTGCCACTTACCATTCAGGTTCAACATCCTTCCTCTAAGAAACCTCTTGGACCTTCCAAGACCTGGACAGGTGCCTCTTATATATGTCTGTGTAGTTCCTCACAATTGCCTCTATGTACACGCACACACGCACGCACACACACGTACATGCTCACACAAATATGTGTATGTGTGTGTATATAGAAAGTCTCAGGAATTCTAGAGACACCTCAGGGAAGGCCTGGGAATTTTCTTCTACAGAGAAGGTTGCCACAGGCGTGAGGGTGTAGACTTGTTTTGAATCGCCCTGCGTAGGAAGGGCCGATGGGTGAAAGCTCCAGAGACCAGTTTCAGACTCTTTTCAGAGTCAGCCTAAGGAAGAACTTTCTAGTAGTGAGAATTTCTCCAGGGGGCAGCAGGCTGCCTGGAGAACCTGCAGGCACAGGATGGGAAGCAGCCACTGGAGAGAAGGAGGGAATGGGGAGGACCGGATGCATCCTGCCGGGCTCATTCACTTCTGGGACTGGAAGCTCTCTTATAATGACAGAAATCACCACTGAGGAATTCCTTACAAAGTGCCTGGCCCGTCGCATACACAAACTCATTAATCTTTATATCAACCTTGCAAGATAGGTGTAAACCAGTTCATAGATGAGGAAATAAGGTTCAGAGAAGTTATGTAACTTGCCCAGGAGGAATCAGCAGAGCAAGGATTTGGACATAAGCTATGTCTGACCCTAGAGCTCAATCTAATAAGCCAACACTCACTACTTCTTCCAGGATTTAACTTCATACAAGCCTCACCCATGTCACCAGCACAATGTAGCTCATTTTGCTTCATTTTCATGTGCCTCAGTTTCCTCTACAGTGTCCCTACCTCTTTGATGTTAGAAATTGGCCATCAGATTTTAGATGGACAGCTAGAAGAATGGTTAGCTTGGCCTGAGTCACAGACAGTCCCCAGACTATTTGGTCCCTCCGGGGCCTCCGTTTTCCTCCTTCTAGAAGGAAGCCATTGTGTACCAGCTTGATACAGGACTTCTGGACACATTTATGGACCCACATGGGCTCAGAGGGGTAAGCAGGTGACAGGAAGCATGGCAGCTACAGCTGAGAGGTTTCAGAAAGGCCTGTGGCTTTTAGTTTCAGGTCTGATGAAAGGAAAGGGAAAAGAAACAAAACAAAACAAAACAAAGCAATGTAAAGCCAAACCCAATAGGCTGCCTGCCAGGAGTCTGTGAAACATGGTTCAGGCCAAAGTCAATGTCAGCCAAGAGAGAAATTACAGGCCTTAAATGGGAGACAAGTCTGCAGAAACCTCCTAGCGTTGTGTCTGGCAAATGTTTGTTTGCATACATGTGTGTTTGTGTGGACCTGTTTTCCAAAGTGCGTGTCTCCTTTTTATTTATGTATTTAGCCCTGACACTCTTATTATTTTTTTTAAGTGTAGAAACTGTACTTTAAAATTCTTTATCTCTTGGAGCACCTACTTAGTCAGTTAAGTGTCCAACTTCGCTCAGGTCATGACCTCATGGTCCGTGGGTTCGAATCCCGCGTCAGGCCATGTGCTGACAGCTTTGGAGCCTGGAGCCTGCTTCAGATTCTGTGTCTCCTTCTCTCTCTCTCTGCCCCTCCCCTGCTGACTCTCTGTCTCTCTCTCTCAAAATTAAACTTAAAAAAAAATCAAAATTCTTTATCTCCGGATGATATTTGGGGCAATTCCATTTAGTTTAGTTAAAGCCAGCTAGTATTTACTGACAGGCTGTTTCAGGCTAGGCACTGTGTGCTGGGCACTGGGGATTTAAGGATGCAGAAGGTACTGCCTTGTCCTAAAGTAAATCTGTGTCTGTCATAAGAAGATATAGGCATGGAGAAGGATTCCAGAGTACCCACTGGGCTGGGATCATTTCAGCTGGGTGTAGCTGGGACCTAAAAGTGGGAAAGTCTTAACCTCTTGGCAAAGAGGGGGCCAGCAAGTGGACAAAAGTGGAGAGGACCCTGGCAGGTAAAAGGAAGAAAACTCATCTAGGGGGGACTTATCTGAAGGTCAAAGATATGTGACTTGCTCCCAGGTCATTGCTAGAAAGCAGCAGCCTAAGGATTTGAACCCGGACCCCTCTGATTGCTTCCTACCTCAGCAAAAACTCCTGAACATGAAAGACCTGTGAATTGGCAGGAAAACCAATCTAGCCTCTTGAAGCCCTTCTCACTCCTAAGGACCAGCTGAGGCTAAATGTCCCAGTAAGGCTACTTTAATACCTTAATTTATTTTATGACTTGAAGTAAATTAATACTTTGACACTGTTGAGATCCTGGAAAATATATGCCTTGATATTGCTAGGTACCATTTCATGGAGCTATGCTTTACTCCTCAACAACAAAAACACATGTACTCATTTATTTACTTGTTATAAAATAATGATTTGTGATTTCTGTGTCATGACTGTGCTCAATGAAGAAGACAGGAGCAATGAAACTATCTTTGAGGGCAAAGATTATTTTAAATTCCTTTTCATTTTCTGTCAAGTACTCAAGAAATACTTGCAGAGCTGGCCTGGTGTGGCTGTACTTTTTTGTGGAGTGTATTAGTCAGATATTGCCACAGTAATGCTTGGTAATGAATAACCCAATACTCGGTCACAACTGCAAGGATTTATTTTTTCTCACTTATGAGTTTGAAGGTTGGCTGGCTTAGGCCCAGGCTTCAGGTTTGGTGGCACTTTGGGTCAGGTTTGTGTTTACTCTGTTTGTCACACTCTGAAGGCTAGGCTGAAAAGGAGCTTCTGATTGCTGTTCTCACGGTAACTGAGTGAGTGAGTGGACAAGAACATGATGAAACAGATAATGCCTCTGAGGTCTCATTCCAGAACTGTCATGCTGTCATTTTCCACCACATTCCTCTGCCCACAACAAGTCATATGGTCAATCCCAGTATCACTGGGCAGGGAAATATATTCACCCATTCTAGTGGGAGGCACTACAAAGTCAAATGGCAAAGGATATCATTCTAACATAAGGAGAACATGAGGAATTTAAGGTGCTGGGCTTCAGAGGTAGACTCAATTCCAAATTTGAGTTCTTGCTTATCTGCTTTGAAGACTAAGGGAATCACTTAATGCCTCTGACTCTCTTTCCTTCTCATACTGAGTGCTTATAATATGCCAGTCACTGAACATATTAGCATTTTAGGAATACTGTCATATGTAAGGTAGGTAAGTTTCCAGTGAACTTTACCCATGGAATAGCCAGCTGATGTGCCTGGCTACCTACACCCAAGTTTCAAAGTTCATTGTTGGTTAAAAAAAGTAAGGGCTATTATTAGCAGTGATCAGAAGCAACCACACTTCCCAGTCACGTGTCTTCAGGAGGAAGGAATTTGAAGCCAAGCCTGGACAGTGTTAATGGTGTAACATGTTTGGTGTAGAAGCAAATTTCATAATTGCCATGGCTGTCAGGTGATGCCCTGATCTCAGCCCCTCAGATAGCTTTCCATTCTGACACCAGGTGCTCCGACATCCCTGGGGAAGGACAGCTGGCAGCTTTTTGTGAGACTTGAGTCATGTGCCATGGAAGATACTAGCAAGAGTAAATCTTGGATGGGATAGACCTGATTTGAATGAAGGCTGAGCCCCTGACTGGTGCTCAGGCCACCCCTGACTGGGTGGCCTTTCCCCAGCTTTCCCAATGCTCTTGCCTCTCTTGCAGTACCATGCCTTTTCAGGACCAGCTGTCTGGTCCCTTTATCCTAGAGGTCTTCCCTGACCCTCTCCAGCCCTACGCCTGCTTAACACACTGAACGCCTTCAGGTCCTACACTTCGGTTATCCTCATTGCTTGCTTAGTTAGCTCTCTGCCACTAGAATAAATAATGTGGGAACACAGGCCCCGACCTTTGTTTCCCACTGAAATCCTGCTTCCCAGCATTGTGCCTGGTACAGAGGAGGCACTCCATGAACATTTCTTTACCTAATGAATTCAACAATAAATCACTAAAATCAGGCTGTTGCTTTATAATCGTTTTATAGTGGATTTCTTTTCATCTGTGCTATGGAAGCCACTTGGCTCTAAAATCCTTGCTACTCAAAGTGTGGTCCTCGGACCTGCTTGCTCTGGAAACATGTAAGAAAATAACAACTCGGTGCCGTACCCCTCCCAGACTTACTGAATCAGAAGCTGCATTTTAACTAGATTTCAAATGATTCATGTTTACACTGAAGTTTGAGAAGCACTGCTGTCAACAGCTTTAGGCAACTTTTAGAAATCAAATCTGGCTGCACAGTCTTGCCTTGATATATTCAATGACTGCCACAGCCTCTAAAGCCAGTTCCACCGGTAGAAGCTGCTGGTGGTTTTAAGTGTGAAGAACTTTTTATGCTTTGCATTTTACAAATGAGGAAGCTGAGGCCCACAGGAGTTTAGCGACACCCCACTGCCACACAGCTAGTAAGCAGCAGAGCCGGATGCTTTTCCTTCCAGTTGAGATTCAAGTTCAGAGCAGAGGAACTCTAGATTAGACTGCAAGGTCATTCTCATATTCTCCTCTGGTAAGTGCCAGAACTGGGGTCCAAGGCCAGTCTGTTTCATTCTCAAACCCTGAGGTGCCTGCTTACCCTACACCAGCTCCCATGCCCTCTTCATAATAATTGAGGAAGCAGTTCACCTGAGGTCACATGGAGAATTGGAGGCTGTGCTGCACATATGTTGTCTCTCCCTGAGGACACAGCACCTGTCTTCCCTCTGCATTGCCGTAGGAAGGGGCTTCCAGAGGATGGTCTCAAGGCTGACTGCTGATCCCCAGGAGACCTGGGCTTCTTATGAAGCCAAGTGAATCACTTTGGGGAGGGTTCTGGCCCCTCCTCTGAAGCACTGCTTCTGTGTTTAGTCTGGTCTGTCTCCAGGGCCAAGATGATGAAACAAAGGACTGCCTTGGACAGCGTCTGTCACTTGCATGCCAGTCTGTCCCTATGTTTTCCTTTAGCCGGGGGTGGGAGGGGGTGGGGGGTGGTTCTTCATAACTGGGCTGAAACCCATGAGATAGACACTGGAGGAAGAGAATGATTAGCTATAACTCAAGCTGCAGAAAACGAAGAGTCAAGGGTACAGGATGGCTTTCTACAGAAAGCAGGGTGGGGAAGTCCCTGCATTCCTGAAGATCAGGGAATGACAGTTCCTGAAGATCAGGGAATGACAGTCTTAGGAAGATTCTTATAGAGCTTAGAGCCATTGCAGCTAACAGCTGGGTCAGGCCTGGGTTCCAGTCTTGCTCTGCCTCTTTCCACCACACAACATCATGACTGTCATGTAACAATAATGACACTGACTTAGACTATTGTAATCTAAGTGTGTGTGTTATATGCCTGATCCAGAGAAGATAGTAAATAAGAGCAGGCTGTGTGTGTATGAGTGTGTGTGTGTGTGCGCACGTGTGCACGTGTGTGCGCACACATGTGTACGTACTTGCCCCCTTATCTCCTCATTTTCTACACAGAGAAATGAGAGCCAGAGCCAGAAGCTGTGATGTGTATAGACACATGGAAGTTAATGACAAAGGCAAGTGTTGAACCCTGGTCTCCAGCCTCTCAGGCTAGCATTCCTTCTCTCACCTTAGGATAATAGAGATGAAATTCGTTAACCATTTACCTAACTTCTGGGCCATGAAAACATAAAAAACGATCATTCTTAGACATCCTATGTAGAATACACTAAAATAAAATAGTTCTTCAAGCATTCCAGCATCTAAAAAGATCTTTGAAGTTGGATTTCTGTATGGTTGGGGCAGGAGGCATGTTGTTGGACTTGATGCTTTACACTCAAGGAGCAGCTAGACTCAGCGCTGTCCTCATGCCCGCCTCTACTCCCAAGACTGAAGGTGTGAGCCAAGAGAAAGTCAAGGGTGGAGTGCAGCATACATGCATGGGCCCTGGAGACAGCAGGAACCAGCCTCATCTATGAGATAAGAGCTAAGAATGTACCTCATGAACCATGAGTGAACTTCAGTAATTCTGTTCCTATTATAAAGGAATATTCCAGACATGACTTTATCCCTCAAGGCACAGGACCGTTTCATGGGTCTCTGAGACCTGGTTAGAGGCTGAATCTTTTACAAACACATTGATAATTTACATTATGTAACATAAGGATGTTGGTTAAGCATTTCCCTAAATTTTTTTTTAAATATTTTTTATTTATTTCTAGGAGAGAGAGAGACAGTGTGAGCAGGGGAGAGTCAGAGAGAGAGGGAGTCACAGACTGAAACAGGCTCCAGGCTCTGAGCTGGCAGTCAGCACAGAGCCCGACGCGGGGCTCGAACCCACGAACCGCGAGATCATGACCTAAGTGAAAGTTGGATGCTTAACTGACTAAGCCACCCAGGCGCCCCAGCATTTCCCTAAATTTATAGTTTGAGGAAATCAACACTTCCGATTAAGATTCAGTGGTAGGGCCATAAAATCCTTCAGTGCCTTCTGAACCATCAAGGCAAGACCCAAACGTGGCTCCTATTAGCTCACTGACCTTTAAGTCTGTCCAGATGACACCTTCTCAGTGTGGCCTTAATGGCCACCCTAACTAAAATTGCACACCTACCACCAACATACTGTATCCCCATTCCCTCCTGATTCATTGTTCTTCTTCACACTTGATGTCATGTAACATGTTACATAGCTTACTTTGCTCTTGCCTATGTTCCCACCCCCCCCATTTATTTAGCAAAATACTCATATGCTCTAAATGCTTTGCAAATATCAGCTTATTCAGTCCTCATAAAAACTGTAAGAGGAGATAGCACTATTTGCTCCTCTGTACAGATGAGAAGACTGAGGTACAGTGAGGTTCGGCACTGTGTCCACGGTCACACAGCTTACAAGTAGCAGGGTTAAGATATGATCTCAGGCATCTGGCTCCTGAGTCTTCACACCTACCACACTGTTCTACCTGTAGGGTATGAATACACAAAAGCAGGGATTTGCTGTCTGATTCGAAGTGCCTAGAATAATGCCTGGTGCACCATAAGAATTATTTGTTGAATGAATGAATGAATGAGTGATTAAATGGGACTATACCACTCCCATTGCTTTTTAAGCCCTTTGTTCACAGATACTATGTGTAGAGAGCTTCTCTCCATGCACCAAACATCTGGATTGTAGGAAGGCAGTGGGGCAGGTGGGAAGAACATGGGAAAGAACATGGGCTTTTGTGTCAGAAAAGAAGGGGATCACAATCTTAACTCAGTCAGTCACAAGTA
Organism: Proteles cristata cristata; assembly: GCA_017311185.1. Classification (NCBI taxonomy): domain Eukaryota; kingdom Metazoa; phylum Chordata; class Mammalia; order Carnivora; family Hyaenidae; genus Proteles; species Proteles cristata. The sequence continues at coordinate 1,955,485 of JAESUZ010003875.1, forward strand.
TACTATTACCGGAGCTGTGTGACCTCAACAAATTCACCTAACCTTTCTAAGCTTTAAAATGAAGAAAACAGGGCGGTTCAGTTGGTTGAGTGTCTGACTTCAGCTCAGGTCATGGGCCCCACGTTGGACTTACTGCTATCAGAGCAGAGACTGCTTTGGATCCTCTCTCCCACTCTCTTTTCTACTCCCCTGCATTCATCCCTCCCTCATCCCTCCCGCTCAAAAATAAATAAACATTGGGGTGCTTGGACAGCTCAGTTGTTTAAGCATCCAACTCTTGCTTTTTGGCTCAGGTTGTGATCTCATGGTTTGTGACTTCAGGTCCCATGTCGGGCTCTGTTCTGACAACATGGAGCCTGCTTGGAATTCTCTCCTTCTCTCTCTCTCTTTCTCTCTCTCTCTCTCTTTCTCCCCCTCCCTCCCTCAAAATAAATAAACCTTTAAACACACAAATAAACGTTTAAAAAAAGAAATTTAAATGAAGAAAATAGCATGTTCCTCAGAGAGTTACACATTACAGTGAAAGTTCAGTGCAGATAAAGGCCAGGCACAGAGCAGGTACTCTGTAAAGCCCAGTTCCCTCCTGCACTGGAAAGGATGAAGGAAAGTGAAGTGAAACTCCATTTCCTTTTGCTGAGCAAGCTCTAATTTTTTTTTTTTTTTTGGAATGAGTATATTAGGGGTCAGGGTGTGGGGAATGCAAAGAGGACCAGGAGGTGGAAAATTTTCACTTTGCCCTTCTATAGCAGTTGAGACTGGGACATTTCAGTCAAGGCAACAACCTATTTCTTTTGATTCTCAGATAAAGCCGTATTGACGTCACTTTTTTTTTCTCCTGTTACCCTGTGAAATTTGCTTGTCTATAACATAAAACATGGGCTCTTCAGAAGTGGTTTCCATCGTATTATTGAGCAGTCAGGAGGAGTTCCATCTATCTCCCACCAGCAAACAAAGTCTGCTTTAAATTAGAACAAAGCTGCACATCTGACCTCCAAGTTTCTTATTCCTCCTAATTTGTAGGCTGAGCTTTTAAAACTCTAAATATTTGTCTTACTTTTAAGACTGTTTTCTTCAAGTGTTAGTCAGAGATTCTGCTGTGAAAGTGGCAGAGATTCTTGGGCTCGAGCTATGTTGGCTTGGGGAGCTTGAAGGTTGCTTCTGCTGTCTGGATTTGATGAGCCCCATGATATCAGATTGCATTGGAAACTTCCAGAAACTGCTTTTAGACAGAGGTATCTCCTGTATAGGGAGATCCAAGGTCTAAGAACCTTTGGCAAATGCTCTGTTCTCTTTCCCTGACCCTGACCCTTCTGCTGCTCATGGCATGAACATCGCATGACAGCCACATTGGATTCATTCTAAATCTCTGCACACGCTGTTCCCTCTTCTCGGAACATCCTTCCCTAGCCTCTTTCTTCTTCTTTTTTTTCATTTTATTTTTTATATTTATTTATTTTTCGAGAGAGAGGTGAGTGGGAGAGGGGCAGAGAGAAAGAGAGAGTCACAGAATCCAAAGCAGGCTCCAGACTCTGAGCTGTCAGCACAGAGCCTGACATGGGACTTGAAACTACAAACCATTGATCATGACCTGAACTGAAGTCGGACACTCAAACTACTGAGCAACCCAGGTGCCCCATTCCCTCGCCTCTTCTGAACTCCAAGGTCTCCTGCTGAATCTTCAGGACTCAGTGTGGTTCTACCTCTGCGAAAAGGCCTCCAAGAAGACTGTGGGTGCCAGATCTATGTATTTTTTTCTCTAGTAATGAGCGCCTGTCTTTTCACCTTTAAATGTTCTTATTTCTCCTGGAATCTCCTTCAGAATAGGAACAATGTTATTCATTTAAATATCTTCCGGTCCCGGCATGGGTCCTGGTCTCTAGCAAGTGCTCAGTGAACACTAGGTTTAAAGACAAGCAATGGAGTTAAAACTTTATCCTGACATGACCTAGCTCCTTAATACAAGGGGAGAGTGTGGACTACTCTTCAGGAGACCCCTCAGGCCAGTGTGATTTAGCCCCTGTTAATTCTGCTCATGGGAAAGTGGGAACTTAGGGACATCCCTGCCGCTCTGTGCATTGCTGGCTTTCAGTCCGGTGTCCAGCCTGTGCTGTCAGGATGTCCCTGTCCTCATGAAAATGAGCTGCAGGAAAAATACAGCTGGTACAGTGGGGAAAGGCATCTAGGGAAAATACCCCGGGAGTGGATGAGCACCACTGGATGTGGCCTACCGTCTTGGCAACAGGCTGCCTGGTGGACTGCAGGATGCTGAAAGGCAGGAAGCCACCAGGAGGGCATTGGGGAGGAACTCAGTGATGGAGACCTGGGTCTTCAGTCCTGACCCATTGGCTGGAGTCAGCACAGGAACCAGGAAAAAGCATCACAGAGCCATCCTCAAATCAAAGGGTTCTCACATCTCACAGCTGGGCATCTGGCCAGATGTTAAGAAAGAGGGACATTGCAAAAAATCTCTGCTCGGAGGAAGTGGTTTGAGTTTCCTGCTTGAAGGAGGATGCTTCATTTAAATACAGTTCAGTAGAACAAAGTGGAAGGGGGAAGTATCCTAAGCCTTCCTCTTGGAACTTGAGTCTGTTTCGTGTAGAGAAGGATTCAGAAATACCTCCCAGGAACCAGAGGCAGAGTTCTACCAAAGAACCTTACCCAGGGTAAGAAAGGGTATAACAGAATGTGTTTCCACTTACACCTGTTCTGTGCAGGGTGTTTCCTCAACTAGTCCTTCTGACCCTCTCCCCAGATTCTCGTGGAAACTCAGGTTCTCAGAGGGGAAGTGACTTACCATGAAGACACAGCAAGGCATGCCCTGTGCTCAACCCTACTCCCCCAGACTGCCCGATTTGGGTTTGCTCCCAAAGCCAGCTGATGTTCCCCAAATCCTTGGGGCCTCAGTCTAAGTATGCAGCTCTCATCTGTGAACTGGCAGTTACCTGGCCTGTGCCCAGGACCTAGCCCAAAGGCTTGGGGCCGAGTAGATGCTCAGAAATAAGAACTCCCTTCTGACAGAAACTTTCTGCCTCTTAGTTCATTTCCTTTTCATGCCATGCCAGTGACGAGGTCTGCTTTATCATCCCCATGTTTGAGATGGGGAAACTGAGATTCATAAAGGGAAATCCTTTTTTCTTCAGAATATATTATTTGATTACCTTAAAAAAATAAATGTTCTGTATTTTCTGAGTATGGTATAGGTAAGATCTTTTAGGATACTTCTGTGTCAGAAGTACCACATTCATTTGTATCTCTAAACTAAATAATTCTGGCGTGCAATCTACCCCTGCATTTGCCAGAAGATCCCATCTGAGCTGTATGGGGTGGAGGTTGCCCTGAACCCCAGGGGCTTATAAGGAATGGAGTTTTGAGAAGTTTCTGCCCCTGGTCTTCAGCTCCAGAAAGTTCTAACCACAAGGGTGACCTCTATGGAGCTCAAGCAGAGAGCCCCTCACTTGCAAGGGACGGTGGAATGCACCCACAGTTCTGATATTATTACAAAATTTGCAGAAGTATGGTTTTTTAACCTCAGTGGTTGAAAATGCTGCTTCTCCCACCCCCCATCACACTTCCCCCGTTGGGTAAGTTGGAGTGGTCTGGGGCATTTTATGCTCGTAATTATTTTTTCTTAAAGCCCTGCAAACTGCATATGCTTGATGCCCCACAGAAGATCAGAAGATCTGTTCCGTCTGTGCTCTATCATGGCTCTTCCTGTTAAGCTTCGTAGCTTTTACCTTCTCGGACATTCTGCCCCTCCTGGGTGAGGGGTGCTATCTGGGAGTGGGATGCGGGTCCTCCTTTTTGGAAACAGTAGCCACTGTAATTCATCTTGCCATCTTAGAGAACCCCTACCAGAGTCAGGCCATTCCTCCTTTACAACTCCAATACTAGCGCTATCCTGGCCCTTCCAGTGTCAGAATGAATGATTCCGATTTAACTAGGGAAGTAGCGGAGAAGATGTATAAGGACTGCTCAGGTCTTCTGAGAATCAAGAGGGGACTCCCCTTCTCTTGTGGGAAAAGGTATTCCACAATCTGTGAGCAAGCACAGCAAAAATTAACATGTTTCTTGGCCTTGCACCAAGAATGCACAGATTAAAGGGGAGAGGGCTTCTTGGAAGAAATGGCCCTTGAGCTAAGCCAAAAAGAACAGAAACGTTTCTGCTGGGTAACAGGCTGGAGAAGCTGTGATTGAAAAGGGTCCAGATGTATAGATGCTTTTGTGAACACAGTGTCACAAAGGACAGAGGAAAAGGCCAGCAGGGAAACAGCAGACGTGGTGGATGTGGTTGTTTTTATTCTCTTAGATGAAGCTCAAAGCAAAGGTCTCTGATATCCTCTGAAGAGGGAACGTCCAGGTTGTTTTCCTGCCCAGAGCAGAGTAAACAGGATTACTGGAACCTGGTGGCCTCAGCCAGACACACAGACTGCTGCCCGGCTGGCCCAGGGCGGACTCAGGGCCATGTGGAAATGGCGGAGACTGGGAGCCGCTGTGGCCTCTGGACTTGGGTGCCCGAGGAGACACCTCTGTTGGAACAAGCTGTCTCAGGCACTTGAAATCTATATCTCAGGTCAGAGAATATGTACAGCCTTTGACCTAACAGTTCTGCTTCTAGGAATTCAAGAAGAAGAAATAGTTGCTGATACGTGTAAAGATACATGTACAAGGATGTTGAGCATAGTGTTGTTTATAATAGAGCAAAATTGGAAGCACCTTAAGTAACTTGGAATGGGGAGAAGTTAGTAAACTTTCAGTGCATGTGTGTGTGTGTGTGTGTGTGTGTGTGTGTGTGTATAAAACTTCCCTGGCTCATGCTGTCTCTATCTCTCTCAAAAATAAATAAAACATGAAAAAATTTTTAAAAAGCATATTCTGTAAGTGTTGTGATACTTCTGTAACTCAAAATTATTTAAAAAATAATTTCTTTCTTTAGTTATTTTGTATTTCCTTTCTTCGTTCCTTCGTTCCTTCCTTCGTTCCTTCGTTCCTTCCTTCGTTCCTTCCTTCGTTCCTTCGTTCCTTCCTTCCTTTCTTTCTGAGAGAGAGAGAGACAGCATGAACAAAGGAGAGTCAGAGAGAGATGGAGATACAGAATCTGAAACAGGCTCCAGGCTCTGAGCTAACTGTTAGCACAGAGCCCGATGTGGGGCTCGAACCCACGAACCACGAGATCATCACCTGAGCCAAAGTCGGACACTCAACTGACTGAGCCACCGAGGTGCCCCTCAAAATTATTTTGAAATAAATGGCTGAAAATACATTCAAGTAAATATATTAAAAGTAACAGTGATCTCTCTATATATGAGGAGGCAGTCAACAAGGCTTGGTGAGGAATGGTGGGCAGGGGAGGAAATCAAAGGGTAAGAAGATGCTGATGCCTCTGACCAAAATAGGGTGAGGCTGAAGTTTGAGGAGTGGAAACCAACTTCTATTTTTGGCACTGAGATGCCTGATAGCCATGGTTTATAAATTACTACACATTCATCTTCTCATTGGGTCTTCCCCCGCACACCTATGAGTTAGTTAGGATTGGGATGATACTTCTTTTCCACCAATGAAGAAACCGAGGCGAAGAGTGGGAAATGATTTTGTGAGGACTCATGGTGAGCAAGGAGCTAAGTTAGGGGCCAAAGTCAGATCCACTCAATACAATACTCCCAAAGTTGAGTCATAAGAGACACTCTACATATATTTTCTGCTGCTTTTAAGATTATGTAGATGTTGAACAGGCTGGCAAAAAAAGAAAAAAAAAAATCTGTCCACGGAAGATTCACACAAGCTCAATCATATAGCAACACTTTTTCAGAAACTGCTGAGGCTCTCCAGTGGACCATGAATGAATTTAATCTCCAAGAAGCATGGTGTTATAGGCTGCAACTTGACTTTGCTTGCTGCTAAGTTATTATTCCATTTTTATTATTCTAAATTAAAACCACTTATCCCCACACAAAGATAGCTATGAGAATTAGTATCCAAAGAAGACGGTGCAAGAGAACAGCTTTGTGGTCTTCAGTGCTCTACTGGACAGAGCTCTGGATTGTCTCAGGGTCGTGTTCACTGTCCCTAAGTGTACTCCAAGTGTCAACGTGCGTTTGGAGGTCACATCTTGTGCCTGACTCTGCTTCTGCCAATTTGGAGGCGGGTTTTAAATTGGAAGACATGAAAAACAAAACAAAATGCGAAAGTTGACTTTATCACCAAAGAAGCACCTACCAAGACCCTATTACTTTAATTCCTCCAACAACCTCTTGAGGCAGCAGATGGCTTGATTTTAGAGGAGGAAACTAAACCTTAAATCACAGTGAATTTGAACCCATACTGTCTAACTCCCAAATTCACACCTTTTCCACTACCTCATATGGCTGTATTGTTGACCCTCTCTGCCTCCAGAGACAAAAGCTAACCAATCACAGGGTGTAAGAACGAGTTGCCTTGGAATCCATGCTGTTTGCAGGTCCTTACCACCCTAAATCAACCATCTGAGTTATTTCATTGGGATGGTATGCATGCTTGATTTATGTTGGCACAGAGCAAGCTATAAATTGTGTTCATGGACCCACTGAAAGCTTTTCTCACATTGAAGATGTTTATAGAAACAGGAAACATGGCCTCTGCATGAACATACTGGTCTTCTCTATGTCAACATCATCATAAATAGACGTATCCAGGATCTCTGCCTGGACTGTTTTCCATAGATACTCAGCAAGTCCATGAGGTGGGTCATTATTACCAAGGAGGCCCTCCCTCATGTCTAGAACTTATCCTGACAAGAGGCCCATTAAAAATGCCCCACCTCCTGCTCCACCCTTCTCTGTTACTAGCAACTAAGTCTTTTCCTTTTGGACACTGCTCTCCTTTTTGCACCTTTGAACTGCAGACTCCTGACCTGGGAATTCAAAGTTATAGTGCTGTTCTCTGCTCCTGGAAAAGTGGGTCCACCCTGTGGACTCAATACCCTTCCACTCTCATTGCTCTTTTCAGTGTGCAAAGCTGTTCCACCCTCTATCACAGTAGACTTTCATAAGGGTTGTGGGACTGCTTTTAGTATCCCCATTTTGCAGATGAGCAGAATGAGGCACCGGGAGGGAAGGATCTGTTATTTGGCTTTGAATTCTTCACAGAGTTTAGCATTAAACTTTGTCCTTCTTGAAATCTTATAGTGGTTGTAGGTTATTTCAACTGGAGTCATTAATATCTGTATCCTTGAGAGGCCTACCAAATAACAGCCAGTACACTTTTAAAGGGTTCAAATTAAATAGCATTTATGAAGACACTGTCGCAGAGGTGTGGGCAGGGTTAGGAACTAACCCCCAGGAACTCACCACAATGGGGTGACTTTAGCACCTACTGAATTGCGTCCCCTGCCCCAAATTTATATGTTGAACTGTAACCCCCAGTATGTCAAATGAGACTGTATTTGGAGATGGGAGTCTTTAAAGAGACAATTAAGTTAAGATGAGGTCATTATGGTGGGCTCTAATCCAATATGACTGGTCTTCTTATAAGAAAAGGAAATTTTGGACACAGATGTACGCACAAGGCCATGTGAAGACACAGGGAGAAGAAAGCCAATTACAAACCAAGGAGAGAGGCCTCGGAAGAAATCATCCCTGTCAAAATCTTTATCTTGGACCTGTAGCCTCCAGAGCTGTGAGAAAGTAAGTTTCTGTTGTTCAAACCACCTCATCTGTGGTACTTTGTTGTGGTGGCCCTGGAAGACTCATCCAATACCCTCTAAGCTTGAAAGTGGGAGAGGGAATAGAGAGCTCACCTCTCTCCACACAGCCTCTTGTGTGCTGATAGGGTTTCCCATGGGCTGAACTCTTCTGAAAAACAGATAAGATAATAGTATATGATCACAGTAAGAGCTCTGGAGAGGGGCTAAGTACATTCACTCATTCATCTATTCGGTGAATATTCGTCAAAAACCTACAGTGGACCAGGAGCTAGTCTGAGTACAGTGGATACAGAGATAAGTGAGATACAGTCCCCTGCCCATAGATAGCCAACCCTACTGTGTGTTCTACTCTGTAAAAGCCGCACGTGATGGGAGACATTTGCTATTTGAGCATGGTACTGTGGCAGTTCAAAGGAGGGGTCACTCACTCAGCCAGGGAGGTGGTAACAGAACCACAGAGGATGGACATTCTTGTGGGCCCTGGAAGGACACATGAAGTTTGACAGAGAGTTAGAGAAAAAGGCCATGGTGGGCTAAAGGACATGCAAGGGGCTAGAGATGCAGAGAGGGAAGGACCTTGGTTAGAATCCCTTAACTGTGATGCCTCACAATGTTAGAGTCTATGTTCTGAGTACTTGGGGCCACATGGCACGGTGGTAAGAATAGGGTTGTAGTCTCTTGAGTTTAAGCGACAGTGCCAGCAACTGCTCCCCATGCGAGCTTGAACAAGTCACTCAACCCTTCCATGCTTCTGTTTTCTCTCTGGCCAATCAATCTACCAACCCTACTGGGTGCCTTCTCTGTTCCAAGCCCCAGAGCTAATGGTACATGGTGCTGAACTCTGGGGCCTCTCAGAGAGAGACGGGGGTAAACCTTATACTGAGCCCCCTTGTGCATATGGAAGGGCTCCCAGTGCTGTACTCTAATGTTCTGGAAAAACACAGATTAACACACTGCCCTGCACAGTTTGCAGAGACATGGCAGGAGCCTGGAGAAAAAACAGGAGCAAATGCTTATGAACTGCTACTAAGATTGGGTGATAGTTGTGGCAGCTGACATGTTAGGTAAGCGTTCTCCCTAATCATCTCTACCTTCGCCCCTTGGCTCACACCAGGCCCATCTCATGCCTCTGACTATTTAAATCTTACCCATCCTTGAAGGTCAAGGTCCAGATCCACCCTGTCCAGGAAATCTTCCCAGAACACCTCAGACCACAAAGATCTATCACCTTCCTCTCAACTCTGTCATGTCTATGGGCTCAGTAGACATTTATCCATTAGAAAAAGCTAGTTTTATGTTCTTCTACAATTGGTGCCTAGTCCAGAGTTCTCTAGATCAGAGAATGTTGTGGCCAGTTGGGACGTTAAAAAAGGTCACCATCAAACCTCCAGTCTCACCCCTTCCAGCTTTCCACGTGATCACCCACAACACAGACTGAAGTGCACTCCTCTCCTGCTTAAAACCAGCTGACTTTACATTTGATTTACCCAAATGGGAATACTTTGGGGGACAAAAGTGAGTGCTGGTATTATAATGGTAGGACAACAGGCCTAACCAGGGTGATACAAAGCCAACTAGGGCAGACAGTTGCTGTGTAGCCCATCTACCTCTCTGCTCCTGCAGTCAGCCTGCCATGCTCCAGCATCTGCTGAACAACTTGTAGTTAACCAAATGGCCCTTGCTTGTTCTGACCCCTGTACTTTGCACATTCTGTTCCCTCTGCCTCAGATGCCATCCTCCTCACACTGTTCATTCCATCCTGAAGTCACCAACCAAGGGGCACCTCCTACATGAAGCCTTCCGATGCCCAGGATGGAGGAAATTGCTTCCAGCAACCTTTGTTCTGTCTCCCAGCACATGGCTTTAGTTACCTACAAGCCCGTTGGCCTCTTCCACTGGACCCTGAGCTCTCAAAGTTGTGTCTCAGGCCACCTTTGTCTCCCCAGCCACTTGTCCAGTGTCTGAGTGTGATGTTCCATAAGTGCTCAGTGTGTATTATTATTTTACAGATAAGATAGTTGATCTTTGCCTCTGTTTCTCTGTATTGCCATTTCATTCTTATCCTATTTCACTTTTGATGTGTAGGTTAGATATTCCAGTGATGGCAGACATCTTAAGCACATCACATCATGAAGGCTGGGGTTTATTTCAGGAGAGGTGCTAGTGCTCCTAATTTGCCAGCAGCTTCAGGACCAGAGGCATGACCTTCTGTACCTCGTAGAGGGGTAAATCCTCATCCCATTGGGCTACATTTGTTGTATAGAAACAGGCAAGTCTTGGGGCACCTGGGTGGCTTAGTTGGTTAAGCGTCTGACTTTCGCTTAGGTCACGATCTCGTGGTTTGTGGGTTCGAGCCCCGCATCGGGCTCTGTGCTGACTGCCAGCTCGGAGCCTGGAGCCTGTTTCAGTCTGTGACTCCCTCTCTCTCTGACCCTCCCCTGCTCACGTTCTCTCTCTCTCTCTCTCTCTCCTAGAAATAAATAAAAATATTTTTTTAAAAAAAGAAATAGGCAAGTCTTTCAGAGGCATGTAAGGAAGGCAAGTGAGTGAGGGAAGCAATAGGTGCCCCTGTCCATGCTTGCTAAAGAAATGAGTCCAAGAAAGAATAAAGAAGAAAAAACTAAACTAATTTTCTTATTTGGATTTTAAATTAAAGTGAAATGAGACTTTGCAGAAGGAAGCTGACAGAGTAATAGGAAGAACCAGAAGAGAAGGAAAAGGAATGAGCTTTTATGGAGTGTTTATGGATGAGACATTTGTTTATAGCATTTCATTTTAAATCAGACAACACCCCACCAGAGCAGATATTAGAGTCTGAGTTTTATACTTGAGAAAGTTAGGGCCCAGAGAAGTTAAAACATTTCTCTAAGGCCACACAGGCTTAAGTGGTAGGTTGAAGGGAGATTCTATCAAGAGCAGATTCAAACCCGTCATGTGACTCTCCCCTGATGTGCCAATGCATCTGTTAGAAGCCTGGGTTCCAGGCAGGACTTTTCCAAAGAGTCACACCCATTTGGACACAACTGTTCTGAGTAATTTCGTTTTTGAAAATCTGTCTCCCTACTTCCTAATCACAGCTTATAGATACCATACAGACAAGGCCATGCTTGTTCATCCCAATATTTGTAGAAATTATCCCAGTGCCTGTGTCCACCGGAGTTACTACTCAGTACATTTTTGTTGAGTGTCTTATTTCTGTGGCCAATCACCCCAGAATGCCCACTTATCTGAGCCTTCAGATCTTTTCCTCTTTTCTTTGTCTTGGTGCTTCCATTTCTCTTAGGATGGGCACTTGATGTGATCTTCTGCAAGATCTCCACAGCCAACTCCTGTCTCTCAGGGTTCTTGCATATGTTAAGTTCTGTGTCTGTGGAGAGTGCTCTGATATCAGTAAACTCTCTGCTATCTCACTGCCTATTGCTCCTCAGTCCAGTCATATACAGGTGCCTGGTACCTGCCAGTGCAGATGGGCTGGGCCCTGAGACTCCTTCAGGGTATAGCCCCTTTCCTGAAGACCCAGCATATCCATGGCAGGATTTTGGGGTGGCTTGATCCTAGTTTGTGTTCTGGTGGCCTGGAAGGGAAGTCCTGAAGCAGATGTGTGCTACCTCATTGGGCAAAGTCCTCCATGTCATCTTCAAGCAGGGGGGATGCCTTAGTCCAGAACTGGGAACATTGGGCCACTCTTACAGCCCAGGAAGTCTAACACAGCTGGAGCATCAGGGTTCCCAGGTTCTCAAGTGCATCACCCCAGATGTTCTCCCCCCATATCTGAGGGTCCTGCTTCTTCCTAATCAGGGTCCTGCCCTTAGTTATACCCAGGTGGAAAATGATACTTTCACAGAAACCCTGCTACCCTTTTAATTAAGTCCAGGCCCAGTCCTCAGAATTTTCTGTTCTCCAGCTGCAGGAGAGGAGAATCTCTTGATAAACTGCCAAGGAGGCCCTCCTCTCTGATTTTCATAGTTTGTCTTAAATTAAGGATTAATCACTTCCAGCCTTTCATTGACTTTCTCCAATACATCAATAACACTCAATCATCATTAAGACTATAAAAGAGATGACTCTACTACTTCCCCCAAACCTCTCAAATATCTAATATATTACACCAGCCACCGTGATCCCACCCCACTTGCCAACACTGGAACTTCTCAGTTTCAGAGCTTCAGCATGCCAGGTGCTCTCTGTGCTCTCCCTGCCCCTACGATGAGACCCCAGATCCAATCTAGAGCCATCCTGCTACCAACAGTCTTGGATTAGGTACCCTGGGACACAGACTGTGAAGCAGGTATCTGGATGCAGACAGTTTAAGAGTGAGTGTTTTGGGAAACACCACCTATGAGGGAGAAAGCAATGCAGGATTGGGTGGAGGGAGAAGTTGGCCTGGGACTCTGTAGCTGGGATAGCCTTCTGAGCTGTCACAAATCAGGGAAAGGGGGCCAGGCTTTTGAACCATCCACATTAATCCCTTGATGACTTGAGGCTGCTAGCAAGCAAGCATGGCTTTGCTTGAGGAAGGACCCTTCAAGTAATGGAAATTCTTGGGGAGGAAGTCAGCTGTGAACTGTCAGCAGCCAACACTTCCAGAAACTGTGAAAATGGTCTTAGGGGGCATCTGGGCAGTATACCACAGCATCAGGGTGTGAATAAATGAGTGAATGAATGAATGAATGAATGAGTGTTCTGCTTCTCATTCTAACTACCTTGAAAATTCTTAAGAAAGAGGCTCTTCTATTCTGTGGCCTTTGGAGACACAGCAGGGCTGACTGCTCAGTGTTATGCTGTATATTTGGTACCTTAGTGTTAGAAAGAACCCTTCTTGAAAAGGGCCTTCTAATTCAATATACTTATTTTCCAAATGAAAAAACTGAGGTTCAGAATGTTTAAACAACTTTCCTAGAGTCCCACAGTGAATTTGATTGAGCTGAGACATTATAAGTATCGTTTCAGCTTTAGAAAGAGAGGCTTACCCACACCAGAATTTCCTCGGTCATGTAAAAGAAATCTGACAATCCAGAGTTGGGTTCAGGCTCCATAGTTACCAGTTACCAGGGGCCCCCATTTAAGCACATGGCTTCCATCCTCAAGGTCATCTTAAGGTCCAACGTGGCTTCTGGAGTTCAGTGTATCACACCTGGTTCTAGTTCCGTAGCAGGAGAAATCAGGGAAGCAAAGGACACTCACTCTCTCCCTTATCAGGAGCCTCCTCTGAAACCCCACTTGTCCTTCAAACTATATACCATGGGATAGTACCTTGTTCTCATGACTTCTTCAACTAGAAAAGAGGCTGGGCAATGTCTTTACTCTAGGCACTGATTTTCCCAAAAGAGAGTAGGAGTCTATATGGAATCACTAAGGGGGAAATGGATATTTGGTAGGTAAATTATAATCTTTACCTCATTGGCTGAGACTGTAAAAAAGCACACATTTGGTGATTACACCTGGATCAGTCCCCTAACTAGATGTAGGACTAGTTAAACACTATTTTTTTTTTAAATGTTTTATTTATTTTTAGGAGAGAGAGAGACAGCGTGAGCAGGGGAGGGTCAGAGAGAGAGGGAGTGACAGACTGTGAAACAGGCTCCAGGCTCTGAGCTGGCAGTCAGCACAGAGCCCGACGCGGGGCCCGAACCCACGAACCGCGAGATCATGACCTAAGCGAAAGTCGGACGCTTAACCGACTAAGCCACCCAGGCGCCCCTGTTTAAACACTATTTAACCTCTAGACCTTTAGTTTCTTCACGTGTAAAATAGAAACCCAATCCCTAATTTCACAGATATAGTGTAAACTAACATGTGGAAAGCACCAAGCACAGTGTCAAGTACATGAATTAGCAGAATGTCCAGCGCTTTTTCTCCCAAATGAGCAAATAACTCGGTTGCAATGTAATGACATTACATCCCATTACCTTGTTCAAAAGCCCCTCAAAGAATAGTTCCCATCTTGTTCTTGGAACATAGCTTGGCTGAGACATGTGTCCAGCATCCCACCAATTTGTTGGGTATAATGGAGAAGAAAAGAAATGTCTGTCATGACGCTTTCAACAGGCTTCTCCATGAATTAGGCCGGTGGCAGACAGACATAAAACCAAAAGAACCCCTAGAGCATTTATGAAATAAAAACCTTTCTTCTCCATATCCTCTTACTCAGAAGACCAGATCCAGGCTCTAATTCTTGCCACACATGCTCCCTGGGCAGCTCCTCCCTATGCAACACAGCCACTGCCTGCTCTTCACAGGTCTCTCTACCCCTTTGGGTGGCTCAGGCTCTCAAACAGCTTCTGTTCACTGAGGTAGACCCTGTGGGAAGAGCTGGGATGTGAGGAACATAAAGTACTGAGTTTTGAGGACTCACAGTCTGACAAGGAGAGTAAATAGATCACTTGACTTGTACTAGTTGAGTGCTCAGTAAAAGGAGCTGGGGATGCAGAGGAGCACTTAACCCAGCTTGGGGTGGGAGTTCACTGAGGACTTCTCAGAGGTGGGGATGTTTGAGCTTCCTCTTAAAGGGTGAGTAGGTGTCTCCTTAGGTTAAGAAGAGAGCAGGGAAGGGGGAGGGTCCCCTGGAAGAGAACAGCAAGAACAAAGTCTCAGGGGAATAATATAACTTGGAGTGGATTGAAAGCCACATATGGCTTGGTGACAGTTGGGTTGTAAAGGGGGAGACTGAGGCCTCATTTATTAGAAGGGCCACCGGATCTGACGTTCAATGTTTCAATGGTTTGCCCCAACTCACTTCTGTCTATGAATATGCTGTTCTGGAAAGCAGTGAAATACCCTCTTCAGTGCCAGCATTCAAGCAGTGGTGGACAGTGGCGGATAGCGCATACTAAATCTGGTGTAATTGCTCTGTAATTGATCATCACTAGAGTCACTTCCAGTTTTAGGATACTGTGATGCAGGATGCTCCAGAATGTGTTTCCCATAGATGGTTTGCTGGAACACATCTGGCCTTAAGTTTCCCTGTGTTTCCTTGGCAGTCCCTGACTCTCTTAAATAGGAAACACAAGAGAAAAACAATGAGCAATTTGGAACACCTTCACTGCACTAAACAGCCACTTTCACACACCATCTCTTTTAAGTCCCACAAGTAATTGTGAGTAAAAGTGATTAGCTTATTTTTTTTTTATAACAGATGTAGAAACAGGCCCAGAGAGGTTAAGTTTATTAAGTTCATGCCTAAGTTTACACAGTTATTAAGTGAGGGAATGGGGAGTTAACTCTAAGACCACCTGACTCTGAAGCCCATGCAAACTCTTCTACCATCTTCAATATCTTGACTTCGTTGGCTAGAACTTTGTTTATTCTCTTCTTTCCTTCCACTTCTCAGTTTTAAACCCCTATTCTTTTGGGAACCTTCACTCCATTATGACTTTGAAGTGGGTATAGTGGCCAACTACAGTAGTCCCCTGTTTCTCTTTCCACGGATTCAGTTACCCGCCATCAGCCACAATTCAGGAGCAGATGATTCTCCTTCAGTAGTAGCCTAATGCTATGTTGCAGTGCCTATGCCATTGACATCACTTTGTCTCATCACGTAGGCATTTTATCATCTCATATCATCACAAGAAGAAGATGAGTACAGTCCAATAAGCTATTTTGAAAGAGAGAAAGGCCACATTCACATAATTTTTATTATAGTACATGGTTATACTTGTTCCATTTTACTATTGTTGTTACTCTCCAACTAAGCCTCATTTATAAATTAAACCTTATCATCTGTATGTATAGGGAAAAAAAACATGTATAAAGGATTTGGTACTATCCGCAGTTTCAGGCATCCACTGGGCATCTTGGAACCTATCTCTCCACAGAGAGGTGAGGACTTTTATATTCCAAAAGAGACATCTGAATTTGCTGAGGTCAGGTTCTCCCAGAGAGAATGGGCCTTTGTTTGATGACTCTTTCTTCTTTAAGTAAGATCCTGCCACAGGTAGTTTGTAATATCCCAGCATCTAGAAGGGACCTCAGTCTACTGGAAACTGACCCCCATTGTTTTATAAGGGAGGTCATCAAGGCTCAGAGTGAGGCAGCAGGTTGCACATGGTCACTCAGAAAGCGAGCAGAGTTTAGTGTTATTTCATGACATTCATGAGAATGTTGTCTTTGGATTCACTATCTCTTTTCTCCTTATGGATTTTTGGCATTAGTAAGTGATGCACTGAGCCAGGCATCAGCCTAGACATGCAGACCTGTGGCAGGAATTACTAGTTCAGAGTAAAAACTTTAAAGAGCATGAGAGAGGGTTGTCAGGTTTCTGCTGACTTGGGAATCATCATCAGAGAGTTCACTATTCCCAGTGGGAAGCCCTAGACTGAAGCAATGTGCAGGACTCTGCAGAGAATTACATGCTGCTAGGAAGGAAGGGGGCTTCCAGACCATTGAGTTTAATCTTCTAATTTTACAAATGAGGAGACTGAGACTCACAGAGGGGAAGTGGCTTGACCCAGGTCATAAAACAAGTGAATGGCAAAGCCAGGTTTCACACCTAGTTCTCATGAACCAGGCTGACCGCGTGTCAATAATCAGAGCACCAGATACTTGGATTCATCCTCTGATTTGGCCATTTTCAACTATAGAACACATAGCTATGTGTCTTTAGCAGGTCATTTAGCATCTCTGAACACTGACTTGCTTATCTATAAAATGAGGTCACTGGTCTGTACTCAGTGTTGTGGGGAAAATTAATGGGACTATAAAACAGGAGAAGAGTCTGGCACACAGTTGCTCATTTGCAGACCAGCCCTCCCACCTCA
Organism: Proteles cristata cristata; assembly: GCA_017311185.1. Lineage (NCBI taxonomy): Eukaryota > Metazoa > Chordata > Mammalia > Carnivora > Hyaenidae > Proteles > Proteles cristata. Next base: position 1,971,919 of record JAESUZ010003875.1, read on the forward strand.
CCCCTGAAGCCTTGGTATCATTATGTTGAGGCAGGGGAGAGAGGGAGTTGTCACAGTTGTGTTAAATATAGAGGTGTCAGAGGAAGTCAGTGTGTGAAGATGCCTAGTGTGGGGGGCGAAAAGAGCAGTGTGGTGTGTCTGAAGCACAGATGTGAGCAGAATAATCCTTGCGGCCGGAGAAGCTAGTAATGGCCATGGCCTGGGGGCTCTCTTACCAGTATTTGTGCATAGAAGCTTACAGTTGATCTTGTAGGTGAGGGGAAACCTCTGAAGGTTTTTAACCAGGAGAACACTGCCTCATATTGCAGGATACAGTGTAAATGTTTGCAAGGGAATAAATGAAAACCAGAATAGTGGCCACATGTAAGGAGTGAGGGAAGGGATCAGAGATAGGCTCACAAGGAACCACATCTTTACTTCCTGCTTTACAAAAAAAATCTGAATCAGACATGGCCAAATGGTAAGACTTAAAGAGCAGGATGGAAAAAATGGGATTTCATTATGCAATTCTTTATTTTATTATTTTTTAATGTATAATTCTGAGAAGGGCGGAGAGGGAGAGGGAGAGTGTGAGTGAGGGGCAGAGAGAGAGGGAGACAGAGAGTCCCAAGCAGGCTCCACGCTGTCAGCACACACCTTGATGCAGGGCTTGAACTCACAAACAACGAGATCATGACCTGAGCTGAAATCAACAGTCAGATGCCCAACCACCTGAGCCACTCAGACACCCCAATTACGCTATCATTTATGCTCTCCTGAGTGGGGAATACCTTGTTACTTCTCTAACTGTGATAAAGGGGTACTTCTTGTGGAAGTACAAAAGCCTTGGCAAGAAGGGAAGAAGGTTCTGTCTTGGAGGGCTTCCTGCCAATGATGCTAATGATGATGTAAGATAGTAACTTCTAGAAGAAGTAATCATTCCACACAACAACCATATAAGGTACATACAATCATCCTCATTTATAAAAGAAGAATTTGAAACCCAGGCAGGTTAAATAGCTTGCTCTAGGTCATGAAGCTAGTAAAGGGAGAGCTGGGATGGAAAACAGGTCGTCTGGTCCCAAATCCTGAGCTGGCTGCCGTAAGAATAACTTTTTGCACCTCTGAGCAGAGTGATGAATTGATTCAATCTCAGTTTCGAGTAATTTCTCTGCTTGGGTGTGGAGAACTGTTTAGACTTTGCATGAGGCTGGGGGCACATACATAGCAGGGTATTATTGTTTGAGACTTTCTCCTTTTTCCTACTGAAACTTTATAAATTCTTAATACAAATCTTTGTTTTCTTTCTTTTTTTATATTGGTCAAAATAGACTTTATTTTTATATTTTTTTAAATTTTTAAAAAATAGTTTATTGTCAAGTTTATTTCCATATAACACCCAGTGCTCATCCCAACAAGTGCCCTCTTCCATGCCCATCACCCCCCTTCCTCTCCCCCACCCCCATCAGCCCTCAGTTCTCAGCATTCAAGAGTCTCTCATGGTTTGCCTCCCTCCCTCTCCCCAACTATTTTTCATCTTCTTCTCCCCCATCCTCCACTAAGTTCCTCCTAATCCACCTATACGTGCAAACATATGGTATTTGTCCTTCTCTGCCTGACTTATTTCATTCAAATCAGGAGACTGTAGATGCTGGCGAGGATGTGGAGAAACGGGCACCCTCCTACACTGTTGGTGGGAATGTAAACTGGTACAGCCCCTCTTGAAAACAGTGTGGAGGTTCCTAAAAAAAATTAACAATAAAACTCCCCTATGACCCTGCAGTAGCACTGCTAGGAATTTACCCAAGGGATCCAGGGGTGCTGATGCATAGGGGCACATGGACCCCAATGTTCATAGGAGCACTCTCAACAATGGCCAAAACATGGAAAGAGCCTAAATGTCCATCACCTGATGAGTGGATCAAAAAGATGTCATTCATCTATACAATGGAACACTACATGGCAAAGAGAAAGAATGAAATTTGGCCATGTGTAGCAACGTGGATGGAACTTGAAGGTGTTATACTGAGCAAATCTTTGTTTTCTATATTCTTAAGTACAAACCTGCTTTTGGCATCCATTGCTCATCTTTTCCCTTTATTTGTGGTGGTTCATGTTGTATGGACGTTTTTAATTTCCTCTCAAAAACGGGACCTGGATTAGTGGTAAAAGAGAGAAGGAGAAAAGTTTAAGAGAGGTCACGAAGGTGGCAGAAACGGCCAGATTTGGAAAAGCTTTCTACTTCTTTGTCACTTGCAGAGCAGGCTGACGAACCTGTGCGCCACTTAATTTTCTCTGTTCTGTGCATGTCCAGATTGACCCCAAGGCTGACTCACACTTGGCTTGCCATCTCCCACAGTACCTAGTGGAGGGCTTTCCAGGCAGGGCACCTGCCATCTAGAAGACAAGGATTGACCGTGGTTTGGGAAATGATCCTCATTGCTGGGGTAGGACGGTGGAGTGAGGGTTTCATAAAGCTTAGTTTATTCAGTTGAAAAAACTTTATCATGTGTGTGTGTTTTCCAAAGGGTGTGTGGTTAAATTTTCTTCCAGTGCAAGAATAGTGACATTATGGCAAATTAATTGCTTTCCAATGTTCTTTGTTTTGCCAAACATAAAGTGGGCGACACTCTTTTGGTGCCTCAAAGTTATTTTTATATATTTTTGGCTTAGTTAAATTTTAAAAATGTCTGAGAACAACTGTCAAAGAGAAACGAGCATAGGCTTTTGAGTCTCAAAAACATGTTTTCAGTCCCATCAACGATAATAGCTCTGTAGGTCAGAGTCTAGGTGTCTTCATTAATGTGGGATAATTATACTCACCTTAGGGAGATTAAATAAGAGGATTAAATCTGAGAGGATTAAATAAGATAATATCTGTAGGGTATTGGCTCAGTTTAGCTTTAATTGTGCTACTCTCTCTTCCTGGAGGAGAAGGACCAGAGTTGATTTGTCTGTGTTGATAATTATGCAGTTTAGACCTGGACCCTAGTAGGCTCTCAGACATTGTCTGTTAAAAACCACAATAAGATACCCTTTCACATGGGTACTATTAAAACAAGACAAAGAGCCCAAAACAAAAAACAGTAAGTGCTGGCCAAGATGTTGAGAAATTGGAAAATTTGTGCACTATTATTAGGAATGTAAAATGGTACTGCTGCTGTGGAAAACAGTATCCTTGCTCCTGAAAAAATTATACATGAAATTATCACACAATTCATCAACTCTGGTTCTGGGCATACACCCCCCAAAAAACAAAAGCAGAGATGCAAACAGACATTAGTACACCCATGTTCATATCAGTATTATTCATGATAGCCCGAAGGTAGAAGCAACTTCAGTGTCCATTAACAGATGAATGGGTAAACAAAATATGGTATATACATGCATAAGCTATTATTCAACCTTAAAAAAGGAAGAAAATTCTAACACATGCTACCACATGGGTAAACCTAGGAGACATCATACTAAGCAAAAGAAGCCAGCCACGAAAGGACAAATATTGTATAAGTAGTCCGATTCATAGAGATAGAAAGTAGTATCATGGTTCCAGGGTCTGGGGGAAGTGGGAATGAGGAGTTCATCTTTAATGGGTCTGTTTTGCAAGAGTTTGAGTTTTGCAAGGTGAAAGAAGTTCTGGAGATGATGGCTGACAACAATGTGAATGTACTTAGTGTCCCTGAACTGTATACATTAAAATGGTTAAGATGAAAAGTTGTGCGTGGTCTTTTTTTTACCATAATTAAAAAGAAAAAAATTTTAAATTGAAAGGACTAATAAATGAACATGGAGAACGAGAATAATAGAGACATGAGGATGCCTGAAGCAAGAGCTTTTTAAGCAAGAAAATAACAAGTGTGCTCTATGAATGGAGAAGCAGCTGAGGAACTGATTGACTGCAGTAGGGCATGGGAAGGGGAGAGTGGAAGAGATGAGGGCTGAGGGCATCCCGGAAGTATGTCATGTGGGCGTTGCAGGACCTTGCACATCATTTTCAATGAATATGATGGGAAGCACTGGGAGAGAACATGAATGAGTTCATGGAAGGAAAGAGGGAGTCCTAGAAGCCCAGAAGAAAATCAGGGCTACGGTGCGCCTATAACAGAATGTGGGCATCCCTCCTCCCCAGGCCCACACCTGCTCCCAGGACTGAGCCACCTGAGGAACATGCAGACAGATGCACTGCATACTCATGGATTCTCTGGAGTCCTCCACCCTGAAAGTCCTAATGGAAGGTTTTGCCTGGATGGGGTGAAGTGCATGTCTTCCCCAGAGACAACTGGGTTCTGACATGAATGCAGATCATTACTCTTGGTTTTTAACGTGGGAGGAGGAAGTGGGAAGAAGGGTGGAGGAGCTATTTCTTTTATCACACAATTAGATGAGAAAGTAGCTGGCTACTCAGGGCAGAGACCCACCCAAACTCAGCCTATAGGGGAGTTGCCCTGCTGGGTGGCCCAGTTCTGCTCTGGAGGGACTTGAATTTTCTGGATTTGACTTCATTAACACTTCATTTCTTGAGAAATGGCCTATAGTATGCCTCACACGGAAGCCCAAACCAGATTGTAGAAACTCACTTTGAGTCCTTGTATCATTCATGTATTCCCTTGTTCATTCATTCACTCATTGGTCATTTACTGAGCACCTACTATGTAAACCAGGCACTGGGCATACACATGTAGACTCTGTCGTTGAAGTGCTAAAAGAATAAATGTGGGAAGCAGACAAATAAAACTTGAATTATTCTATATCAAGTACTATGTTAAGTACTATGATAGAGTGATAATTAAAAATAAAAATAAATTGACTAATATAAAGTGCTTTCTGCATGCCAGGCACTATTCCAAGTTGCACACACTGACTCATTTAATCCTTAAGAAAACCCTATGAGGTGGGTGCTATCATCACCCCATTTTACAGATGGTGATACTGAGGCACAGAGATGGTCTGCGGCAAGGGCGCAATGCAGCTTGAAAACTTTGCAGCGAGGAAGAGCAAGCCAGGCAGGCTGGCTCCAGAGCCCCTGTGGTAGCAGTCTGCCGCCCCGGCATGAGAACTTAGTGAAAGTGGGGAAGGCACACTGCCTGAAGGAGGTGATGCCCTGCCCAGAGTGTCGGAGCATAACAAGAAGTCAGTAAAGCAGAGAAGACGGGGACAGAGAACTGGTGAGGACTTTCAGTCATTAAATTGTCACTCATCAGAAGTTTCAAACAGACCTGCAAACGCACAACAAAAAGATGTGACAAGACATGGACATTCCACAGGGTGCAAGTAGGGGTGAGACAGGGGATAAACTGGTAGAGGGGGCCTGGGACAGGATCCCCAGAGTGGAAGGAGGGCGCAGTGGGGAACAATGCAGAGATTTTAGGCATGAAGTGATGTGATTACAGTCACCACTTGAGGATTTTTTGCAAGAGTTTTGTTTATGGTTTGGGTTGACTAATACTGGCCAATATGTAAATCACAAGGAATTCCGCTCTCTGACCAGCCTGGTGATTCACCCTCTGTACCCTCTTTCCACTGATATTTATTCTCCGGTCTGCACTGTGCCCTGGGAGGCTGCCCTCCCAGGCTGCCCTTTGTGATTGAATCGGGGATGGGCTGCCTTGCCTCTGTCTTCCCGCTGAGTTTGGTGGGTGATGGGCATCACAAGAGATGGGAGGGTAGGAGAAGAGGTTGGGATGCTCCCCCCCGCCCCAGCTCTGTTCTCTGCTTCTGTGCTTGGGTCTGTCAGTGGCTTGTTTCCTCTAAAACCACAGCCTCTGCCAGTGACCCCTATCCTACAGCTCTGCCTCTAATGGACTCCAGCAACACCTGGCCCTTCCTCTATCCCTCCAGGTACAGGGATGGTGATAGCTTCCCACTGTGACAGGTCCCTGGGTGCCTCAGTATCCCTTATCAGGCCCCTGCACGTTACCCCCTTTGTGAAATCCTCTCCAGGAGCCCAGCAGAGGGTGAGGCTTCTTTTTCTTCCTGTTAATTAGTCATGCCGAAAACATGACAACAGGGATCATGTATTGAATATCGACTGTGTGACTGAGGCCCTCTATGTAGTCCATTTCTCCTCATTCTCACTGTGGCCCATTAGTTCCAGATCATGTATATCCATTTTCAAGATGAGGAAGCTGAGGCAGGCACACCGATGTCAGGTCCCCTGCCCAGCATCAGCCTGCTACTCAAGAACAAAGTCAGAATTCCATGCCAGGTCTCGGGACTCCAAAATGTATCCTCCTCCGCTGCTCCTTGTCACTGAGTAAATTCTTGCAAAAGCTTAATTTGCCCAACTCTGGAAAGTCAGTAAAGCCCTCAGTAGTAAAATTTCTGGGGGAAGCAGGTATGGGGTTTTCTGTGGAGAGATGTGTGTCTGTTGAGGAGCATGATGGATCTTCAGTTCCAGAATGTGTGTTGATGGAAAACAATGGTGGATGATTACCCAGAGTATCTCTCACTTCATGATGTGTGGTTCCTCTGTGGATGGGAAGTTCAAAGGAAGAGGAAACTCATCCCTCCAAGACCCACAGCAGAAAGCATAAGGGTTTATTTATAGAGAAGAATTTTATTATTTTTTAAAATCACTTGTGGGTTCCTGCACTGAAGCTTAGGAAAAGTCACATATTCATGGCCAGTGGTCAAGGGAAACCACCCTGTTTTCTTGGCAGTGCTGTGGCTGAAACAGCCCTTCCCAAAAGCAATATGTGGGGGAAGGAAAGTCAAAACCAATGGGAGGCGTTTTAGTGCTGTGGTTTGTTTTATAATTGTGTGTGTGTGTGTGTGTGTGTGTGTGTGTGTGTGTGTGTGTGTGTGTGTCTTTGTCTTTGGGACTGAAGAAGGTATTGGGGGATTCTACCACTGTCCCAAAATGTCATGCCCCTTAGACTGAGAATTCCTGGAGCTGCCCTTACATGACTCATGCCTTCTTGTACCTCCTACTGCCTTGGGCCTCTTGTCCAGACCCATCTGTGAAGAATAGTAACCATAATGCAGCAACCATAATGCCTCCACCTTAAAGTTCAGTGGCCCTTTCTGTTTCACAAAACTCTTTTGCATTGGAACAAAAATGGATGTCTTAATCCTAAATGCCTCATGATTTTATTTCATCTTAGCAACAACCCTCTGGAAACGTGATTCTTATCCTCATTTGACAAATGAAGCTGGAGCTCAGAAGATTAAATATCTCACTGCAGATCACACCGTTAGTAAGGAATCAAGCTGGGATTTAAATCCGGGCTCATTGCAAAGTTGGTGGTCTGATGCTTCAGAACAGTTTGGAAACTAGCATTGTCTTCCCATTTTCCAGATGGGGAAGCCAAAGTAGAGAGAGGTGGAGAAGATGCTACAGATCACTGGGTGAGTTGAGGATGAACTTGGACCCAATGCACAATTCAGGATACCTCCCACGCAGTGTTCATCCACAGGCACATGACTGCATTTTGTGGATGGTACTAGCTGGTAAGAAGGACAGACCACTGCCTGCTGGGTCCTATCAGCCAATCACAAAGCTTCTGTTTGAGACCCAAACAAGCACCCTCATCATCTCAGATATATCCACAGCATTGTCTTGTCATACCATCCATCAATCCTTATGTATGTATTTCACAGTTAAGGCCTCAGACCCTCCAAAAGGCCAAGATATAGGTTGTGCTTGAATGTGATGTCAGAACTCAACTTCCAAGACAGATCTGAATTTAACTCATGTTCAACCAACCGCAAGGTGAATCAGAGCTAGAGAAACCGCTCTTGCTTGGAACTCTCCAGAGTCTCGCCCTGTGTGTGTGGCGCTCTGAACTCTGTTTCACTGTCACTCACTCACTGTGTGTCCTCAAGCAAGCTACTAAACCTCTCTGAGCCTCACTTTCCTCCAACACTGATTGAGGTTTCCACAGTCAGGAATTCATTTCTTCTAAAAATCTGATTGACTCTGAGGAGACCTGGCAGGGCCTTCTAGACCAACCAACAGAGACACAGGACAGGACTAGTGCCATAGAGCAAAGTGGTTGCTAAAACTTCTAAACCCTCCCACCGAGATTCACAGTTTATTCCAAATTTTGACAATTTTAAGCCAATATAAAGAATAGTGCATATGTTTAGAGTTACAAAATTCTTCTCTTCTCTCACAGAATTTCAGGGTAGATGGGTCTATACAAGTCAGTTTATCTGACAAGCCTCTTATGATATAGAGTTTACGGTCCAGGAAAGGGAAGTCCTGGGCTGAGACCTTCCAAGGGCTTCAACCCAAATGCCAGTGTTCTTTCCAATAGATACTACTGCCATTTTAAAGAATTCTCCATCTGTATACAGAAATAGTAAGCACGAACTCATACCATTTTTCTGAGAATAACAAAATTGAAGGCATATGAAAGTGTTTTGTATACCAAAACAGCATGCTTCTTTTAAAAAAATTTTTTAATGTTAATTCATTTTAGAGAGATGGAGAGAGACAGAGCATAAGTGGGGGAGGGGCAGAGAGAGAGGGAGACACAGAATCTGAAGCAGGCTCCAGGCTCTGAGCTGTCAGCACAAAGCCCAATACGGGGCTCGAACCCATGGACCACGAGATCATGACCTGAGCTGATGTCTGTCACTTAACCGACCGAACCACCCAGGTGCCTCTAAAGCAGCATACTTCTGACAAGAGTTATCATGCATCTCTGATAGAGTGGCCCCAGTGATGCTGACGACGCACAGGGTGACAAAGCCTATGGGGAAGTCTTGCTTGAAAACAGAACTGTGTTTTGATTTGTTTTCAATCACTATAGTGACATTACTTAGAAATTATAATTAACATGGGACCTGGATGGCTCAGTCAGTTGAACATCCGACATTAGCCCAGGTCATGATCTCACGGTTCATGAGCTCAAGCCTGCATGGGGCTGTGTGCTGTCAGTGTGGAGATCACTTCAGATCCTCTGTCTCCTTCTCTGTCTGCCCCTCCCCCACTCATGCTCTGTCTGTCTGTCTCTCTCTCAGAAAGAAACATTAAAAAAAAAAAAAAAAAAAAGAGGGGTACCTAGGTGGCTTAGTTGGTTGGGCGTCCGGCTTTGGCTCAAGTCATGATCTCACGGTTCGTGGGTTCAAGCCCCATGTTGGGTTCTGTGCTGACAGCTCAGGGCCTGGAGCCTGCTTTGGATTTTGTGTCTCCCTCTCTCTGTGCCCCTCCCCACCTCATGCTCTGTGTCTCTCTCAAAAATAAAATAGACATTAAAAAATTTAAAAAAGAGAAATTATAATTAACATTGAAGGTGGAGTATGTCTGATTTTGTTCTTCAAAGTGGATGTCTAAATGTTGAAAGACATTGTTTTATCTGGACTCTCAGATTCACATGTCTGTAGAAGTCTGGAGATTAGTGCCTCAAAGTGATGAGCTTCTGTCCTGTCTAATGCCAGCTGATTTTGCCTGGCAGGAATGAGAAGTCACCCCCTTCACCATGCTGATGCCTACATTTTACATTTAGCTACAGGAATCTGTTTTAGATTTTCTTTAAACCTTGGTTGAGCCCTTCCCAAAATACATCTGTGAGCCTGATACAGGCTGGGGGCCACCAGTCTGCACCCTCTGCCAGTCTAGGTGTTGATGTTTCTGTGTGTTAATGTGTGTGGTTTCTGTTCCTCTCCATATTGCAATACGGGCACCTTCTTCCCTAAGTACACTGGCCACCATGATCATGTTACCATTACTTCCTGCTGCTGCCAGGGTTGTAGGTCAATGGTGCCAGAGGAGGGAAAGTGCACAGGCTCTCAGCAGGTGGCTCAAGATTGGACCTCAGCTCTGCCATTTGCAAGCTAAGAAAGGGACACAGTCTCTCTGACCATGCCTCAGTTTCTTCATTTGGAAATGTATAACACCCACCACCCCAGGTGTGGCAAGGAGTAACGAGATGGCAGATGTAAAAGCCTTAGCTCACAAAGATGCTCAAATATGATGGCTCCCTTCTTTTCTTAAAAGTCTTAGCTACTGTTTGAAGCTTATTCCAGGTGGCGGCCCTTCCTGAAAGGCTTCCATGGCCTCTTCTGCTCACTGGACCCTTTTCACTTCCAAATTCCTGTTGCTTTTCAGGACTTGGCATTTAGCAGACAGTCCTTGGCATTACCAGGTCATTTTTCATATGTATGTGACACTTTGCCTCAATAAGGCCATTACTTACTCAAAGGAACTTTTCTCCCTTTTTTTGGAAAAAAAAAAGTTTATTTATTTTGAGAGAGACACAGAAAGAGAGACTATAAGCAGGGGAGGGGCAGAGAGAGACGGAGGGAGAAAGAATCCCAAGCAGGCTCTGCACTGTCAGCACAGAGCTTGACACAGGGCTTGAACTCACAAACCATGAGATCATGACCTGAGCTGAAATCAAAAGTCAGACTTGAACTCATGAACCATGGGATCATGACCTGAGTCCAAATCAAGAGTGGGATACTTAACTGACTGAGCCACCCAGGCGCCCTGGTACTTTTCTCCTCTTCATAAGCTTAAATCCTTGCACTTGACTTTCAACCAGCCATTGCCTTGTAAGAACAGCATAAGGAAGGGAGCATCACAGACTGGATACCGTAAGAGGACAGCTGGCACACAAAGTTGAAAAACCGGGAAGAAACAGGTGAATATACAGTGTTCATGGTCACCAAGGAGATCAGGCAAGAGAGGTGGATGACCAAACTCAACCTTACTTCCACGTCTGGAAAAATAGAAGTGCAAAAGCATGGCAGGCTGGAAAATGTCTCCCAAAGATGTCAGATGCTCATCCCCAGAACCTGCAAATTTTACCTCACCTGGGGAAAGATGTCCTTAAGTGAAGGATCTTGAGTTGGGGAGATTATCTTGGATTATCCACATGGGCCCTATATGCAATCACAGATGTCCTTGTCAGAGGGAGGCAGAGGGAGCTTTGATAGCAGCTGAAAGGAAGGAAACAAAGGTAATGTGTGGTTGAAAACAGAGAAGGGGATTTGATTACAACATGGAGAAGAGGCCACATGTCTCAAGAAGAGTGAGGCCGAATCAGATGCTACATTCCAGGCTGTCAAGGTGAAGGAAGGGGCCACCAGCCAAGGGATATGGGAATGCACCTGTAGGCACAGAAGAGGCAAGGAAATGGATTCTGTCCTAGAGGCTCCTCAGGGCACATGGCCCTGCCAGCACCTTGATTTCAGCCCCCACGGTACTGATTTCCAACTTCTGGCCTCCGGAACCATTTAAGCAGGTGTTGTTTTAGGCCTCTAGGTTTGTAGTAATTTGTTACAGCAGCAATAGGAAACTCATGAAGCAAGTGAGGGAAAGAAGCAGCGGAAGAGAAATGAGGAGGAATCGTGGAGCCAGTGTGGGTGCTTGGAAGAGCCCTTCAGAAAATATCAAAGACCCCAAGTGCTTGTCCTGGCTGCTTCATCAGCTGGCAGTCTCGGCTTGGGAGAGTTGCTTAACCTTTGAGTTAGGATCTCCTCATCTGGAAAATGGGTTAATAAACCTGTCAGCTGGAGATGCTCCTAGGGGCAGATGCTATAGTGTTCAAGAATGACACAGTATCGTGGCAGGGTGGTCGGGGTGGAGTTCTCCTTCCCTGGAATGTAGGTGCTAGACCGATGCAGCCTCTAGACGTCAGCCGAGAGACCCCTTACTCATATTACAGGGAAAGAAAGGAGTCGGAGGGATAGTTTTATTAGTTTGATGATTTGTTCTCACACTCTCATTTAAGCCTTTGGTCCTTGTCCATATGAAACTCGGTTAAGATGTTACCTGTAGTGTAACTTATACGTTCATTTTACATTAAAAAAAATTCTTGGGGCCCCTGGGTGGCTCAGCTGGTTAGGCATCCGACTCTTGGTTTCAGCTCAGGTCATGATGTCACAGTTCATGAGTTCAAGCCCCATGTCGGGCTCTGTGCTGACAGTGCGGAGCCTGTTTGGGACTCTCTCTCTCTGCCCCTCCCCCACTTGTGATGTCTCTCTGTCTCAAAATAAATAAACCTGAAAAGAAATCTCCTTATAAGTGATATTTTGCAGAGACCACCAAGACCCTGAACTTCTCCATCAGAACCAGGCTTGAACCACTGCTAGAACCAAGGTGACACCCTAAAATTATTCTGCCACTTCGGGAAGCTCCTCACCTTGTCTCTGACTCATTTCCCCCATCTGCAAAATGGGGGTACCACCTTCCTCCATGGGTACTTTCGCAGGGTGGTTGAAATAATGTATGTAAAGTCCTTAGCGTAGCATAGCAAGTGCTCAATGATGAACAGTTTCTTAGCAGTATTATTATTTGTTACTATGGCTACCCAGCTCTAAATGAAGTTAATTAACTTTAGTAAAATTTCATCTCCTGTATTTTTTTAATGTCTAATTTTGAAGGAGAGAGAGAGAGACAGAGCATGAGCAGGGGAGGGGGCAGAGAGAGAGGGAGACACAGAATCCCAAGCCGGCTCCAGGGTCCGAGCTGTCAGCACAGAGCCCGACTGAGCCACCCAGACTCTCCCTCATCTCCCGTATTCTTCACCATTTCTACCAGTGGGACCTGTGTTGTGGGTTTAAGAGAGCTGAGTGGTGAAGAGAAATGAAGTTAGAGACAGACCTAAGTTTGCATCCTAGTCACACTAGTCACACCTAGTCACACACCTAGTCACACCTAGTCCAGCTGGGTGACAGGGGGCCGACCCTGTGAACTTTTCTGAGCCGCAGTTTCCCCATCTGTACCATGACAATGATATTTATGATCGTGGTGTTTATCTCATTGACGAGTTACGACCATCACACAAGGCCGCGCATTTACTGGGCTTAGCTAGTCAGCAGAGAGTAGGCGCTTAATCAATATTCGAGGAATTAATTCCCTTTGCTTTCATTTCCATCTAAAAATAGAGAAAGGCCTGAAGGTCTCCGCAGTGAGTGTCACGGGGCTATTAGCTGAAGGCGAAAGCCACCACTTCGCACCTGGTGTTTGTGTCACTTTAAAAGGGCCTTGGGTTCTCTGTGTCGCTTGGTGTCATTTCTAGGAGGTTGACTTAACAGGAAACAGAACCCTTCTCTCCCAGAAACCCGAGGACGTTAGCCGGGAGAAAAATCCCTTAGCCAGGAGGCCCCTTCTGTTCACTTGTGACCTTTCACAGGCAAATTTACCCCCGGCCCCGGGGAGGGGGGGGCGGGAAGCGGCCGGGAGCTCCCCTTCCCAGGCGAGGCCCAGCGCGGTGGGAATTTCCTCCTGCCTCCCTGGCCCAGCCCTGGCTGCGCCTCGCTGAGCCGCCTGCGGTTTCTGTCGCTGCCGAAACTGCTGTGGAAAGTTTAGCTCGAGGAGAAGACGGAACTAGGCTGTTTTGATTTTTTTTTTCCCCTTTCTTGCTGAGAGTCCAGCCACCCTGCGACTTCGTTTCAGAAATCTTAACCCAAACCACATGCTTTGCCCCTGGGGTGACCGCCTGGAGGAGCCCCCCGGGGGCAGGGGGCCATCGTTGACTTGGGGAAAGACATTGACAGGGGGCAGGAGCCAGAGCTCCTCAGGAATCAAACGGTACAGGTTCACACGCCACCAGGGACTGCTGGAATGTTGCTTTGTTTTGGACTCTGGATTTATAGTCTAGCCCCTCCTCCCCCACCCCCTGGAACTTGATTTAGTGTTGTGCAGACCGGTGGTTCCCTCCCACGTTATTTCTTTCTGCAGAAGTAAACAAGGATTTTACAGCTCCATAACCTCCCCAAAGTTTGTTTGTTCTTCCCTCCGTTACAGTGTGGGCCATGTTTGTTCCCTGGGAAAGGCTCTTCTCTAATTATTTTCACATTTCAACAGCTTTTGTTTCTTCATCTTTCTCAGAGGTTTATAAAAATGCTGATGGCGGATTTGCTCCAGGCTACATTGTTCCGTAAACATTTTCTCCTTGGCACAGGGGGAGCCCCGGGTGACTGGGGGGCCATGTTGCCTTTTCTTACTGTGCTCACCTTGCCAGAAGGAAATGTGAAAATCCTGAAGTGTTCCTTTGGATGGCTGCAGGAAAAAATATGTAAATCGGTAAAGAGAGGAAATTCTGCTGATCTGGGACAAGGAGCCTTTGACAACATTGTGTGTGTAAGACTCCGCTGAGGAGAAGGCTGCCTTGATGACTGACTTTTCATTTTAAGTTGCGATCTTTCCGCTTCCGAGTGCAGATGGAAACTTGGTGCGTTATAAGGAAATAGGATTTAGACAAATCAAAGGCTAATACATCTTGGCAAAATCTTGGATTATGGGACAGGCAAAGGTTTGTTCTCACCGAACACTAACTTGATGTTTGCGTATTCAGTTTGAGGACTGTAGAATCTCTTTCTGACAATGGCAGTCATTGGTTCTGAGTGTAATTGGGGCTCAAAAGGCTGGTGCCATTGTTTGTTTCTTTCTTCCTTGTAGGCCCTTACATGTCTTGCTGGGTTCAGTATAACCCCTCTCCCCGCCCCATCCGACAGCCACCCCCAGAGAGCCTTACTGACAGAATCTCAGATTCACATGTGCTGTCAGCTGTTGTGCGAGATTCCAGACGTGCCCCTGACCATCTTCTAGTATCCGACAAGAACCCTCAAACCTGACCATCCAAAATGGATTGTGATCTTCCCCTCAGTCTGCACCCTTCTCAAATTTCCTACCTCAGAGTGGGGCACCATCATCCACAGAGGCCCCTTGCAGGGAGCCTGGAGTCATTCTACCTTCTCTGTCTCTCTTATCTGGTGCGTCCTTGAAAGTTGTCCATTCTCCCTGCCCCCGTTCTCTTGAACTGGATCACTTCTCTCCTTCCCCACAGACCTTCGCCTCGTTCAGGCTTTCATTGCCTCTCACCCAGCCCACTGCCATAGTCTCCTTGTTGCTCTCTGGTGTGATCTGAACGTGTGTGTGCCCCCAAATCATATGTTGAAATCCTAATGTCCTGTGTGATAGTATTAGAAGGTGGGACCTGTGGGGGATGCTTGGTTCCCGAAGACGGAACCATCGTGAATGGGATTGGTGCCCTTATGAAAGAGGCCTCAGAGAACTTGCTAACCCTCCACCATGTGAGTAGAAGTGAGAAGTCCACAGTCTGCTGTGGAGGGGCCTTTGCCGGAACCCACCCACACTGACACCTAGATCGTGGACTTCCAGCCTCTAAAGTTGTGAGAAATACCCATTGTTGGGGCGCCTGGGTGGCTTAGTCGGCTAAGCGTCTGACTTTCGCTTAGGTCATGATCTCGCGGTTCATGGGTTTGAGCCCCGCGTCGGGCTCTGTGCTGACTGCCAGCTCAGAGCCTGGAGCCTGTTTCAGAGTCTGTGTCTCCCTCTCTCTCTGACCCTCCCCTGTTCACGCTGTCTCTCTCTCTCTCTCCTAGAAATAAATAAAACACTTAAAAAAAAAAAAAGAAAAGAAAAGAAATACCCACTGTTTAAGCGGCCAGGCCTGCTGGTACCCTGTTACAGCCGTCCAAACAGATTAGTGCAGTCCCTATGCAAGTCTCATGCCCTCACCCACATCAAGGGAGTCGCCTGCCAACCTGCGAGAGGGCTCTGACTGCAGGACGAACATCACCTTGTCCCTCTCACCCCGTTGTCTGATCAGGATGCTCCCAGCCCCTGGCACTCAGTGCCCTCTGGAAGCAGGTTCCCCCCCAGGCTTGTCCTGCTGCTCAAGCCCCACACCCATCCATGGCTGGTTAGTCCTCCAGGTCCACCCCGTGCTCTTTCATGCTTCACGCTGTTCCTTGACTTGGAGTGCTCTTCTATCATAGGCTACAAACTGTCGTGATCGGAGTCCTCCTTTCAGAATAAAGTAGAAATCACCTTGGATCTCACCCACCTTCAGGTACCACGTGTTGTCTGGAAGGTCCTGCTGCCATGCACCTCTACCATCTTGGAACCTCTGGCACTAGGTTCCAAGCCTGGGGTTGCCGCATCCCCTACAACATGGGGAATTGAACTGGGGACATCCCAGCTCAGGGTCTTGCCTTCCCCAACTCACCGGGCTTCTGTTGCTCATGAGGAAGTCCCCGTATGCTTTGAGGACGATCCCTCTGTAACCTGTTGGCATAAGTTTTATCTAGGAATAGGGCAGCAGAGAGGCCATGAGCTCGAGGGCAGTGTTTCCTTTGCTAAGATTTTAAATGAGACAGGGAAGTTTCCAGGATCTGAGAGGTCAAAACCTCACAGGTTTATTCATTCATTTAACTAATCTTTCACACATCCTACTACATGCCAGAGACGGGGGCTGGGTGCTGAGGTTACAAAGATGAATTAAACAGTATTCCTGTCTTAGAAGAGCTCTTGACTCAGTCTGAAAGGTTCCTTTCTGGAACCTGTCTAGCCCCAACCCCAGCCCAAGGACCAGGAAATCACCTGTGCTCGGAGTCAGGGTGCACATACGGGATGGATAAGACTGGGCGGGAGGGTAGGGAAGAGAGAGAGTGAAAGGTCAGTTCTGGGAAGACCTGAGTCTTGCCATTATCTGAGGCCTGTGCTGTCTCTGGGTCTCTACTCCCTTGTCTATGAAGTAAGGATCTACATCTTTGTTTATTCACAGTACAGGGTTGTGGACTCCTAGGTTAAGGCTAGGGGTGCAAATACACATCCAGTATGGTGTCTAACATACTAAAGGTGCTCCATAAATATTGTTTGGATAAATGAGAATAAATGAATGGTTTCCGCTCTCAGCCTTATAGAGAAAGGCCAAGGAGCACCTGCTGTACTTTACCTGTGTCACAACATGGTACATACAACCACAGCTAACAGGACCAGCATGGGCTAAGACTGCCTATGGGATAGATGGTTTGCTTTTCCTCTCATCTGGATGGAGAGTGATTTCTGTTCAGGTATGCTTGGGAGGGCTCTGTGGAAGAGGTGAGCTCAGAGCAGCCATTAGGTAGGATCCAACCATACACTCCACGCTCCAGGCTTCTTGGGGGACATTGGAGCTTCTGGAGAGGGTCTCTTTCCATCTTAGCTTCCTTCCTGAACATAGCTGGGAGACACACAAGGATCATCCATCCTGGAGGCAAGAGCCTTGCTTGGGATCCTCTGCAGATACAAAGGAGGTCTCTGCAGTAGGGAGACACTTTGGTCTTCTCTCTTTGTTTCTAGATTTTTTTTTGCCACATCATTGTCCTTCTGGATCTTCATGTGCTTCTGACTCTCTTTTTGTTTTCTTTTTAAAAATTTTTTTTAAATTTATTTTTGATACAGAGAGAGACAGAGTATGAGCAGGGGAGGGGCGGAGAAAGAGGGAGACACAGAATCTAAAGCAGGCTCCAGGCTCCGAGCTGTCAGCACATAGCTCAATGTGGGGCTCGAACCCACAAACTGTAAGTTCGTGACCTAAGCCAAAATTAGATGCTTAACTGACTGAGTCCCCCAGGTACCCCCTGACTGTCTTTTTCTTGTTCACATGATCTGTTTTCTCTCTGCCCACCCCTACTCTGACTGGAGGTGTTCATCTCTCTCATTTTCTCTTTCTCTTCTTTTTTTCTTTTCTTCATCTTTTTTTTTTTAATTTTTAGAGAGAAAGAGAGAGAGCAGGGGAAAGGAGCAGAGAGAAGGAGAGAGAGAATCTTAAGCAGGCTCCATGCTCAGTGTTGATCCTGACTCAGGGGTTGATCCCATGACCCTGGGATCATGACTTGAGCCAAAATCTAGAGTCAGGTGTTCAACTGACTGAGCTACCCAGGTCCCCACTCTGCTCTCCTTTTTTCAAAATGAAACAATTTGAGGACTGATTGAAGTTGCTTTTAACCAGGAAGTTCTATGACCATACACCCCTTGAGGGCAGGGATCCCTGTCTGTTTACTGTAATGCACATGACATCTAGCATAGCAACTACACTCAGTAGTAATGCCCAAATATTGTTGATCGAACACATGGAGATGGCATGTTTTCTTCAGAAGGCTGAAGAGTGTCAGGACATGTCCAGGAAGCCCTGAGAAAAAGGTTACAGTTTTGGTCTGGCTTCATCTAAGGTACAAGAGGAAGGGAAGAAAAACATTGCGTGAGATTTTTAGATTGTCCTGCCCAGTTTCCCATGAGAAGTGAGAAGTATGATAGATTCTGAGTAGAAGCAACTCTTGGGAATAAAGAGGCTGTGTCTAGAAGCATATCCCTGGATTTTATCTCTTCAAAACATGAGGATCTAAGGAACTGAAACCCCTAAGGATGCCTGGTGCTACAGGAGCATGTAATGTGGAGTCCCTGTCCTCAAGGGGTTGACAGTGACCTCATAAGGGTCTTAACTGCAGTAGGAGTCCCCATCCCTGTCCCAACTCAGGCTGGCTGTCTGAACCTGCATGTGTCACCTGCTCCTTTGGTCCAATCCTATCTGGAAAGTGAAGGATGTGAGTTAGATGATCCCTCAAGGCTCTGCCAGTCTCTGTGGTTCTTAGATTCACAAAATGAGGTAGGGGATGGGCTGGTGGTTTGAGCAGGATTCTATGTCAGAAGCTGTTACTCTCACAGGAAAGATGGGATACTATGATTTGATTGATCTGCTCATTGCTGACAGCACTAAATGTGCCTCTGATCTGTATTCTGACTCATGTAGGCCCTTCTAGAAGGGCTTCCTGGCCCAGACAGGATGCTACCTTCATTATGAATATGGTAAACAGCACATATGAGTCTAGAACACAGTAACCCAAGTCTCTGAGCCATAAGTGTCCATATGGCCAATAAACCAAACATTTCACAACTTGAAGTATCGGAAAATAATACTTGGTTGTCTAGTTCATCTTTATATTTCCCCCTTTGGGTGGTCCCCCCGGCCTCCCAACACATACATATATACATATGACCATAGCTAATGAGGTCAGGCAGTGTATGCCCCTTGATCCCCACACAAACACAGACATCAGTGTGGACACACAGCCAACATGTGTCAAACAGACACATGCCTCAGGCATGTTTAGAGATTCTATATGTTCCACACCCATAAAAACCCACCTGGATATTCAGATTTATTTGAATTTTATTCTTGCCCTTGGATTAGCATTTGGAGATACACAGTGTGGTTGACAGAATAGTGGCCCCCTAAAGATTCCTAGAATATGTGAGTATGTTATGTTACAGGGCAAAGGGAATTACGGTTGCAGATAGAATTAAGATACGAATAGTAGCGTACACTCTCCAGGTGGAACCAATATAATCACAAAATTCCTTAAAGATGGAAGAGGTAAAAGAGTCAGTGCTAGAGTAATCCAATGTGAGAAAGACCCCACCAGCCATTGATGGCTTTGAAGATGAAGCCAAAGGGTGTGGGCAACCTCCAGCTGGGAAAGGCAAGGAAACAGAGTCTGCCACAGAGCCTCTATAAAGGAATACAGCCTCCCCACACCTTGATTTTAGCCCAGTGAGACCTGTGTCAAACTCCTGACCTCTAGAATCCATAAGACCATTGATTTGGGTTGCGTGAAGCCACTGAGGTTGTAGTAACTTGTTATAGCAGCAATAGGAAATGAATACTCACAGAAACATAGTCCCATAGACACAGAAACCTATGGTCTGGTGGTAGGGAAGATAGGTCAGAACCAGAAGAAAGAGTGTTCTAGAATACACAGTAGAAGGGCTGTAATAGGAGTAGGCCTCCCCATGAGAAAACACACAGAAGAAACCTCCAACCCAGATTTGGGCATGGAGTCAAGGTTTCCTCATGGAAACTCCATGAGGACAGGGACCAACATAGGCCAGTGTCCGAACACGTACCGCTGTGCCTTTATGTACGGGGTGCCCAATAAATATGTGGTAGAAGAGGGAAGGAGGAAGGAGGAGAGGGGAGACAGGTGAAGGAAAGGTCAGATTTAGGGTCTGATAGATAAATAAGATAAATAGAACAGAAAGCAAGGGACCGTGCTCCAGGCAGAAGGGACAGCATGGGCAAGATCTGAGGGCTATTTAGAGAACTAAATAAAGTTTAGTTTGGCTGGGACACAGTGCCCCATGGGGAATGGGGAAAGATGAGTCGGGCAAGGTACAGATCATAAGGGGCCTTAATCAGCTATAATTAGACATTTGGCCTGTATCCTGTATACAATTGGCTGGTTCTCTCTCCCTCCCTTTTTCTTTTTCTCTTTCTTTCTCTCTCTGCCTCCTTCTCTATTTTTTTGTCTATCCCTGTCCCTTTTCTTTTGGTTTATACTTTAATATCTTTTAAAAGGAGTCTGTTTGTTCAATGTCAGATGTCTTATTTGTTGTAACCTTATTTGGCTTATGGAAATATCTCTTCCTTGTCTCCTTAGGTTGTATTTCAGTCACTCCCTAAATTTTAGCAATGCTTCATGACCTAACAAATTTTCATTTTGGGTAAGGTAGGATGATCCAGTGGACAGAGAACACTGGATATGTAATCACAGCCATCTGGGTTCAAGTCCACAGACACACACACACACACACACACACACACACACACACACACACCAATTATCAGCTAGTATTTGACCTCTTTAACCTCTCCTTTCCCAGTCTGTAAATGGAACCAGAATGGTGCTTTCCTTATGGACTTGCTCAGATTATCAGATGAACTAGTCCACGGGAGTGCTTTCAAAAGAACTAGGTATATAGCAAGTATATCAATGCCACCTATCTACCCAAATCACCACTCTTTGGATAGCTAGCCTTAATCAGCCATATCCCTTGTTCTGGCGAGCTTCCATGTCCCTTCACATCACTGATGTCTTTCTGCACTCTCTACCCCACGGACCATGTGGATAAGCTCCCTTGTCTTCTAGCTTCAAATGAGTCTAGCCGGTGGGAGGCACCAGCAGGTGCAGAGTGGAAGGAGAATGAAATTAGAGTAGTTTTTTCTCCCTGGCTTCCTCCTTTCAGGGCTTCTAAAGCCCCAGTGATTTCCTTTATTGACAGCAGCCTGTTCTCAAAAGACCCTCTGTCTACAACGACTCTCTTTGGGCTCCAGGAACAGCTCCTAATTCTTGCCCCTTCATGCCCTAGTGACAGTAGTGGCTCTCTGCTGTTGTGAGCCCAAGATTCCCTTGTACTATTTGATATTGCTTTCCTTTGCATCTAAGTAAGGGTCTTTCACTAAAAGTCCCCCAAATAATCCCAATAGAACATGCCTTCTGTGCTTGCTGGAACCCTGACAACTTTTCTCAGGTATTGGGGGTGGTGGCTTAACAGGCTGAGAAGGGAGCCCTTGTCCCTCCATTCAGCTATGCGACATTTACCAAGGTGACCCCACTGTCACAAGACCCCTTCTCATCCATTCTATAAGAAGCTTTGAAAGTACGAAGAAAATCTGTACACTTAATAAACATTGTGACCATACTCTGTATCAGAAAATGAAACCAAAGCCAAATGTCCGAGGCATTCAACTGGGTCACTGTGGATTTCCTGCAGCCAGAAGGCCATGAGTCAGAGTGAGCAGCTTGAGGCCACGAGGGAAAGTAGACCGGCAGGTCTAGGGACCACTGTGGTAGCCCTGATTTCCCGAGTCAGCTTCTGGCCTTTTCCTTCTGCCGTGGCCCAGCGCTGTGTGGGCCCTTCAGCTATACACTGTCCAGCCCCCATAGGTGAGCAGGTTCTCTGCCGTGCCGGACACATCCCTGAAACATAAGTTCCACGTGGTCCTTCTCCCACCACAGCCCATGTTGCTCTGCAGAAATCACTTTTGTATTCACCCCCATTTAGGGCTGCAGTACACAGCCCTCCTTCCACCCACACATTCTCCCCATACCTGGGCTCCTTTCTTGTTTCAGTCAGGTCTCCCTTTTCCCGACTGTGAGCTTGTTATGGTCAGAGAGTCTTCATGTCCTTGGTACCCCGCTCAGAGCCTACTTTTTACAATGTTCTGAGGCTATCTCTGCAGTTAGGAATATAGGCTTTGGGAGCAAAGAGATAAATATTGGTTCCTTTGGTCTTTTATTAATCACTTTTCAAGTTACCCTGATTCTTGTCATCTTGATACCACTGACTTTAGGTGCGGCATTTTATCTTACTGAGTTTTATTTTCCTCATGTGGGAAACAGAGATAAAATTACCCTCTTCACTGAGTTGTTACAAGGATTGAAACGATATATACAAAACTCTTTGCATATTAGCATACATAGAAACAATTATTGTTATTACACTGGTGAATAAAACTTTGAAATTAGAGATCCATGTGCCTGGTTGCCTATAATTTAAAAATAGACAAGGAAACAACAGAACTATCAGAAGATCAAAGTAGAAGTAGCATTCTTATCCATCAATGCATCTGCCTGTGCTCAGGGAGCAGCTGTATCCTATAATGTGAGAGGTTTGGGGTCTCAGATCTGCCGATCACAAGTCACTCACAGAAGGCATGTCACCCCACATCCATGAGCCTGTTTCCTAAGCTCTCATAATAGTTTAGTAACACCCTCCACTCAGTTATTTTCTCCCTGGGTGATAATTGAGCATCTACTATGTGTCAGCCCTGATTTCCTATTCTAGGAATTATAGATTCTGTTCTAGGCTATAAATAGAGCCACAAAAAAGGCAGGCTAACCTCTGCCCTCATGGGAGTTACATTTCAATTGGGGAAGGGGTAGGGGGAAACATATAATAAACAAGAAAATAAATACATCAACAAGCTAATTTCAGGTGTTAAGTATTATGGAGAGACTAAAAGAAGAACTAGAACATAGAATAGTCTTGTCGAGGGGTCAGGTCAGATTCCCTGACTGAGCTGGTCAGGGTGAGACTCACAGAGGAGGTGAATTTTAACTTGAATGAAGACAAAGAGCCAACCATAGAAGGATATAGGGGGACAGGGGCAATGTTCCAGTCAGATTAACAGCCAGCACAAAAGTCAGAGGTTAAATAAACAAGCTTGTATATTTTAGGCATTAAAAACAGGCCAGTGTGGCCAGAGCACAGTACAGGAGAGAACGAGACAAGGTCACATGGTGGTGAGGATTAAGTGAGATGAGGTGACTGCTCTGCCCAGAACAACATCAGATGCAGTGGGTATGTTTGATGGGTGCTATCTTTCTCTTGATGTCAGTTCCTACCTTGAGGACCCACTGTGTGCCAGCGTAAGATGCAAAACTCAGTAAGCCATATCTCTATCTCTAAGGAGCTCATAGTCTAATACAAGAGAAGAGAGATTTACTTTAAAAATAAACAAATCCAAACAAGGCAGACTATGTGAACTAAAATCAAAATAATAATACTTGAGCGATGATATAAATATTGAATAGACATAGATGTGGCTGTGGACCTGTCATACTATTTATTTCTATAGCACATGAACAAACAGAGTATGTCTACAGCAGACTTGAATTTATATGAGCATATATTATTTCCCCGGTTTTTCCCTGGGAAAGCAGAAGTGTAGAAAATAGCTTCCAGCTGCCCTTTCTCCGTGACCATGTGAGGTCAAGTATTATGTCTTAAATTCAACAAACAGTGAAAATATACACCTACAAAAGTCTCACTGAGGCTCTGTTGGCAAAGGACATGGAAGGGCCAGTGGTGATACTTAAAAAAATATTCTAAGTTTGTTTCTTGATTTATAGTAAATATTTTACAATGCTAAAAATCAAAAGATGAAATAAAAATCAGGAAGATTCAAAAATAAAGTTACTATAGATGTGAAAATTGGGGTGGCATAGGAACGTGTATCTGTAGTCCATAAGGACCCTCAGGATTTCTATCAGTGAACTATCCATTTGATTCTGTGCAGCTTCAAGGTCAAAACCAATCACAGAATGAGACCACAAAACTCAACACAGATGATCTTCTGCGGGACGGTGTTTGGCAAAGGAAGCCCTGAAAAGAGCCAGTATCTGCCATTGAATGTAGTCAGAATGATTTAGACCTGAACACTTTTCAAAGCAGGGGTTGCTATTTGTCCAAAAGAATTGCAGAGAAGATTTTAATAATATACTATAGAACATGCACTTTTGAGCAGTTTAACTTGCCAGTGAATCTTCTAGGTTGAATTAGTTGCAAATTGTGTCACTAAAGTTACCTTAAAAATTTGAGCCATTGAAGGGCTCATGGTTTATGAGGTTATGGACTATGTATTAATTTTTTCTAGTCATTGTCCACCCGAAATAGAGTGTTAGAAGTGTTGATATTAAGCTACCATGCTGCCAATAATTAGATAGATCATATGGCCATTGAAATAATAACTTCAGTGGAAGAAAAGATCCTTTCCTTTCAGTGTCTTTAGGAATTGCTATGGGGCACCTTTGTGACTTATCATCTGACCATGATAAGTAGGATCCAGTGCTGGCCTTCATAGCCCTGGAATCCACATGAAGAAGGCCTTAATTCTTGGCCTAATTGTGGTGGCTAATTGTGATGTCAAGAGAAGTTTGCAGCTCTTTTAAAAAATGACAGAGTTGAGATGGTAGAATTTGTTCATTTGTTTGCTTATTTAGAGAAAGCGATGGTTTGGAAGAGTTTTAAAAATCAAAGACTATTTTTTTTCCCCCTGCTTCTGTCATATTTATTTACATTTGAGGCACATGAAGGCTAGGTGCCTGGCCCTGACATAGGTCTTGGGTCAGCCCTGTGTCCTGCAGTGTGACAAAAACAGTCTGTCCCACACATGCCCCAAAATCATTGCAGATGCAGTGGACTAGTGTTTGGCACTTAGACCAAGATTTCAACCTGCTTTAGACCATATTTCCTGCATTTCCTTAAAGGGCCCCGCCCCCGAACCCAATTGTCCTGTTTTCCCCTAAGGCATCCAGACACACAGCATCCCGTGCTGGAAGTCCAGGGACTGTGGAGTAGAAAAATATGACTCCTCCCTCTCTCACACATGTTTTGTTAGGTTCAAAAAAGCAGGTGCAAATCACAACTGAATTTGAAACCCCAAAAGAAGCCAAAGCAAATCAACTGAACAACAACAACAAAAAAGGCTTATTATAGCAAAACCTCCAAGCAATTATCAACTCCCTGGCTGATTTCAAAGCCCCCTAGGACCTCATGTGGATTGAATCCCCATGATCTAGCCTCATGTGAGGACTGAGTGGGCTGTTCCTGAGCCAAATGTCTGTGGCTGTGGGTAAATATATTGATACCCTAGCAACTTGCAAAAGCCCCAGTACCTTAGACAAGGGCTTGTTTTCACAATTTGTTAACAAGAGAGTAGGTTTCAGATGGAGGCCTGGATATTTTGGGCCTATCAAAGAGGTTGTGAAAAACACGAAGTCACTTCCTTTTGGTCATCCTTGGCTGCCCTTTGCAAGCTGGAGTCGTTTTCCCATTCAGCCACCCAGTGTTCTCCTGAAATTTAAAGTTTGTTCTTTTATTTTTTTAAAGGTAGAAACCAATATTATTCATTATCCAAATTCTCATTGTTTTAGGGTGCCTAACTCCAGGCTCTGTGAATGGTTATGAACATAGAGATGTTTAAGATACACTTTCCACCCTCAAGAAGAACACTATGTAGGCAGCGAGGTTCACTATATCATCCACATTTGACTTGCTGCTTCCTATCATGGTGTCTTTGCACTTTCCCTTTCCTCTGCCTGGACCCAATACCATTGCTCCCCTTTCTCCTCTGTCAGAGGCATCCTCCACCCCCACCCACACCTCTGGGATGCGCTGTGCTTTGGTCCCCCATCTGTTTCACCTTTCTCACCTGGCATGGGCTTTTCTGAGATCCTGTTTACCACATCTTCCAGACATAGTCCTTCAGCCTGGAGCATTTCCTGGCACTCGGTAGGCACATGACCATTACTGGTGGGATGAATGAGTGAATGAAGTCACCCAAAAGCATAGCACACTAATGCCTGTTTCAGCTTAAATCCGGCTCGAATGCTTATGGTTCGGATGAGCTTGGCTGAGTTATTTAGCTTCCTAAGACTCGCTTTTTCTATCTGTAAAATAGGAATGAGATCTACTTTATAAGATTGTTCTGAGGACAAGCAAATTCTCATTAGGTTCTTAGCGAAATGACTGATCCACGAATAGGAGCCACTAGGATAGTTGTTACCAACACATCTACTGGCCACTCTTTGCCAGGCACTGAGGATATAAAATAAATAGGGAAAGGTACCTGCCTTCAGTAAACTCCCAGCCTGGTTTGGGAGACAGATATGTTAACAGAAGTTAAAAAGCTATTTTACAAGTTAAGTGGGATTAGGAACACAGAGGTGCAGACTAACCCAGACAGGGGTGAAGGGGCTAGATCGATAAGGAAGAATTCGTAGCAGAATGATCCTGGAGATTGTGAGATCCAAATAGAAAAGCAAACTTGGAATCTTTAAGGCCTCTCCAAACGCTACCCTAAGTATTTCTAACATAGTTCATCATTTCCGTTCCCTTCCAAATCACCTTCCTTCAGCCATATTGGTGACTATTATTATTCTTTGAATTCCATGAGTGTGTCGCATTAGATGCTTTGTACATCATGTAATTCTTTCATTTGACTCTTCTAACTTCCCTGTGAGCCAGATAAACCTTGTAATGTACCATCCAGTTCATGCCTAAGGACATTGAGGCTCAGAGAAAGCACGCAGATTCTAAGTGATCAGTTAGACATGAACATCAGGCCTGAACTAAGTCCAATGACTTTCAGTTCCTACAGACTGTAAATCCTATGAACAAACCAGGAGTCCACCACCTCTGCACCCATGTCTCACCGTTTTCCATACCTGAAATGCCCTCCCCATCCTCTCTGTTTATCTGAATCTTTCTCTGCTTTGAAGTCCCTGCTCTAAGCCTAAACTCACCGGGGAAGTCTTTCCCTGTCCACACAGCATGCAGGGGTTTCTTGAACTCCAAGAGAAATCACTGGATGGACCATATTAGGGCACTGATATCCCCTGGAATCATGTTTATGGTTCATTTTCAAGTGCTCATGTCTGCCTCCTCCACCTGGCTGAGCCACTGGAGGGAGAGACTGTGCCTTGTTAATCTCTATATTTGGTATATAGTAGGTGCTCAGTAAATGCCTATTTATTAAAGGAATAGCTTCAAGGTTGTTATTAGCCTTGAAGCCTCCTTTTAGGCTGAAGGGAACATGTTTGCAGGAAAAGCAGATGAGCTATCATTAGGCAACTATGCCCTGGTATAGAGATGGAAGTGAGATGGAGGACCAAAGAGCACCTCAACTGCTCAAAGGACACCAGCTATGTAGATAATAATCACACAATCGGAAATTTCCAAATAGAGTAAGGTACAAGGTACAGTGGGAGACCTCAGGTGTAGAGGGAGGAGAGAATAGAAGGGAGAGAAGGGGGCGCAAGCCACCACAAAGGAAAGGGGGAATGACAAGATTTTCAGAGGGTCTTAGAGCAGGAGCAGGACCTGACCAGGATAATACCAGGTATGGGATGGTGGTATGTAGAAAGGGGCTCTAAGGTGTAGAGAAGAAACCAAAACCAACACAAAACCAATCTGGAGTCATATAAGGATATAAAGTAGATATAGAAATATTACAGGGTATTGTTTAAATGCCTCCATAAAATCTAATAGACTTGCCTCCTGAGTGGGTGGATGGAAGAGTGGGTAGGTGGATGGATGGATGGATGGATGGATGGATGGATGGATGGATGATATGAACATCTACTCAAGAAGAATAAAGAGGAAAATAGGTCAAAGATCAGTTCTTGACTCTGAATGTTAGAAGTGTTTGTATTAATAACTACGTGTTCACAAGAGCAGCATAAGTTTATTATTAAATCAAGAAATAAAGGTAAGCAATTTTATTTTATTTTATTTTTCTTAAATAGTTTATTGTCAAGTTGGTTTCCATATAACACCCAGTGCTCATCCCAACAAGTGCCCTCCTCCATGCCCATCACCCCCCTTCCCTCTCTCCCCCACCCCATCAGCCCTCAGTTTGTTCTCCACATTCAAGAGCCTCTCATGGTTTGCCTCCCTCCCTCTCCACAACTATTTTTTCCCTTCTTCTCCCCCATGGTCCTCCATTAAGTTCTTCCTAATCCACCTAGATGTGCAAACATATGGTATCTGTCCTTCTCTGCCTGCCTTATTTCACTCAGCATAACACCCTCAAGTTCCATCCATGTTGCTACACATGGCCAGATTTCATTCTTTCTCATTGCCAGGTAGTATTCCATTGTATAGATAAACCACAGCTTGATCCATTCATCACTTGATGGACACTTAGGTTCTTTCCATGTTTTGGCTATTGTTGAGGGTGCTGTTATGAACATTGGGGTCCATGTGCCCCTATGCATCAGCATTTCTGTATCCCTTGGGTAAATTCCTAGCAGTGCTATTGCTGGGTCATAGGGGAGTTCCATTGTTAATTTTTTTTTTTTCCTAGGAGAGAGAGAGAGAGAGACAGCGTGAGCAGGGAAGAGTCAGAGAGAGAGGGAGTCACAGACTGAAACAGGCTCCAGGCTCTGAGCTGGCAGTCAGCACAGAGCCCGACGCGGGGCTCGAACCCACGAGCCGTGAGATCATGACCTAAGCGAAAGTCGGACGTTTAACCGACTAAGCCACCCAGGCGCCCCTCCATTGTTAATTTTTTGAGGAACCTCCACACTGTTTTCCAGAGGGGCTGCACCAGTTTGCATTCCCACCAACAGTGTAGGAGGGTGACCATTTCTCCGCATCCTCGCAAGCATCTATAGTCTCCTGATTTGTTCATTTTAGCCACTTGACTGGAGTGAAGTGGTATCTCAGTGTGGTTTTGATTTGTATTTCCCTGATGATGAGGGATGCTGAGCATCGTTTCATATGTCTGTTGGCCATCTGGATATCCTCTTTGGAGAAGTGTCTGTTCATGTCTTCTGCCCATTTCTTCACTAGGTTATTTATTTTTTGGGTGTGGCGTTTGGTGAGTTCCTTATAGATTTTGGATACTAGCCCTTTATCTGATAGATCATTTGCAACTATTTTTTCCCATTCTGTCAGTTGCCTATTAGTTTTATTGATCATTTCCTTTGCTGTACAGAAGCTTTTTATCTTGATTAGGTCCCAATAGTTCATTTTTGCTCTTGCTTCCCTTGTCTTTGGGGATGTGTCAAGTAAGAAGTTGCAGCAGTTGAGGTCAAGAAGGTTGTTTCCTGCCTTCTCGTCTGGGGTTTTGATGGTTTCCTGTCTCATATTAGGCTCCTTTGTCCATTTTGAGTTTATTTTTGTGTATGATGTGAGAAAATGATCTAGTTTCATTCTTCTGCATGTTGCTGTCCAGTTCTCCCAGCACCATCTGTAAAAGAGGCTGTCTTTTTTCCATTGGATACTCTTTCCCGCTTTGTCAAAGATTAGTTGGCCATACATTTGTGCGTCCAGTTCTGAGTTCTCTATTCTATTCCTTTGGTCTATGTGTCTGTTTTTGTGCCAATACCATACTGTCTTGATGATGACAGCTTTGTAGTAGAGGCTAAAGTCTGGGATGGTGATGCCTCCTGTTTTGGTTTTCTTATTAAATATTACTTTGACTATTTGGGTTCTTTTGTGGTTTCATACAAATTTTAGAATGGTTTGTTCTAGTTTTGAGAAGAATGCTGGTGCAGTTTTGATTGGGATTGCATGAATGTGTAAATTGCTTTGTGTAGTAATGACATTTTAACAATGTTTATTCTTCCGACCCATGAGCATGGAATGTTTTTCCATTTCTTTGTGTCTTCTTCAATTTCCTTCATAAGTTTTCTATAGTTTTCACCATACAGATCTCCTATATCTTTGGTTTGATTTATTCCTAGGTATTTAATGGTTTTTTGTGCAATTGTGAATGGTATCAGTTTCTTGATTTCTCTTTCTGTTGCTTCATTATTGGTGTATAAAAATGCAACTGATTTCTGTACATTGATTTTGTACCCTGCAACTTTGCTGAATTCATGCATCAGTTCTAGTAGGCTTCTGGTGGAGTCTGTCGGGTTTTCTATGTAGAATGTCATGTTGTCTGTGAAAAGTGAAAGTTTGGCTTCTTCTTTGCCAATTCTGACGCCTTTTATTTCCTTTTGTTGTCTGATGGCTGATGCTAGGACTTCCAGCACTATGTTAAACAACAGTGGTGAGAGTGGACATCCCTGTCGTGTTCCTGATCTCACGGGGAAAGCTCTCAGTTTTTCCCCATTGAGGATGTTGTTAGCTGAGGGCTTCTCATAAATGGCTTTTATGATGTTTAAGTAAGTTCCTTCTATCCCAACTTTCTTGAGGGTCTTATTGAGAAGGGATGCAGGGGGTGCCTGGGTAGCTCAGTCAGTTAAGCGCCCAACTTTGGCTCAGGTCATGATCTCATGGTTTGTGGGTTCGAGCCCCGTGTCAGGCTCTGTGCTGACAGCTAGCTCAGAGCCTGGAGCCTGCTTCAGATTCTGCATCTCCCTCTCTCTTTGACCCTTCCCTGTTCACGCTGTCTTTCTTTCTCTCTCTCAGAAATAAATAGAACATTTAAAGAAATTTTTTTCAAGAAGGGATGCTGTATTTTGTCAAATGCTTTTTCTGCATCTATCGACAGGATCATATGGGTTTTATCTTTTCTTTCTTTTTTTTTTTTAAATGTTTTATTTATTTCTAGAGAGAGAGAGAGACAGCGTGAGCAGGGGAGCGTCAGAGAGAGAGGGAGTCACAGACTGAAACAGGCTCCAGGCTCTGAGCTGGCAGTCAGCACAGAGCCCGACGCGGGGCTCGAACCCACGAACCGCGAGATCATGACCTAAGTGAAAGTCGGAAGCTTAACCGACTAAGCCACCCAGGCGCCCCTATCTTTTCTTTTGTTAATACGATGTATTGCATTGATTGATTGTGAATATTGAACCAGCCCTGTAACCCAGGAATGAATCCCACTTGATCATGGTGGATAATTCCATTTATGTGCTATTGAATTCGATTTGCAAGTATCTTGTTGAGGATTTTTGCATCTGTATTCATCAAAGATACTGCCTTTACTTTAAAGTCCAGTTTAGCCTGATATAAGTATAGCTACTCCAGCTTTCTTCTGATTTCCAGTAGCATGATATATATTTTTTCATCCCCTTACTTTCAATATGAAGGTGTCCTCGGGTCTAAAATGAGTTTCTTGTAGACAGCAAATAGATGGATTTTGTTCTTTTATCTATTCTGCTACCCTATGTGTTTTGATTGGAGCATTTAGTCCATTTACATTTAGTGTTATTATTGAAAAATATGGGTTTAGGGGCACCTGGGTGGCTTAGTTGGTTAAGTGTCCGACTTTCGCTTAGGTCATGATCTCGCAGTTCATGGGTTTGAGCCCCGCGTCGGGCTCTGTGCTGACTGCCAGCTCAGAGCCGGGAGCCTGTTTCACAGTCTGTGTCTCCCTCTCTCTCTGACCCTCCCCTGCTCACGCTGTCTTTCTCTCTCTCTCTCTCAAAATAAATAAAAAACATAAAAAAAAAAAAGAAAAATATGGGTTTAGAGTCATTGTGTTCTTTGTAGGATTCATGTTTGTGGTGGTGGCTCTGGTACCTTGCGTTCCTTGCAACATTTCCCTCATAGAGTCTCCCTTAGGATTTCTTGTAGGGCTGGTTTAGTGGTGATGAATTCTTTCAATTTTTGTTTATTTGGGAAGACTTTGATCTCTCCTTCTATTCTGAATGACAGGCTTGCTGGATAGAGGATTCTTGGCTGCATATTTTTTTCTGTTCATCACATTGAAGATCTCCTGCCATTCCTTTCTGGCCTGCCACGTTTCAGTAGATAGGTCTGTCACCACTCTGATAGGTTTCCCTTTGTATGTTAGGGCCCTTTTATCCCTAGCTGCTTTCAGAATTCTCTCTTTGTCCTTATATTTTGCCATTTTCACTATGATATGTCATGCAGAAGATTGATTCAAGTTACATCTGAGAGGAGTTCTCTGTGCCTCTTAGATTTCAATGTGTTTCCTTCCCCAAATTGGGGAAGCTCCCTGCTATAATTTGTTCAAGGACTCCTTCAGCACCTTTCCCCCTTTCTTCCTCTTCTAGAATTCCTATGATACAGATATTGTTCCGTTTGATTGTATCACTCAGCTCTTGAACTCTCCTTTCATGTTCCTGGATCAGCTTATCTCGCTTTTTCTCAGCTTTCTCTTTTTCTATAATCGTATCTTCTAATTCACCTATTCTCCTTTCTGCCTCTTCAATCTGTGCATTGGATGCCTCCATTTTATTATGCATCTCATTTATACCACTTTTTAATTTATCACAACTATTTTTAAGCTCCATAGTCTTTGTAGCAATTGTTTCTCTGATTTCTTCCATGCCTTTTTCAAGCCCAGTGATTAATTTTGTGACTGTTGTTCTAAATTCTTGTTCAGTTATGTTGCTTATATCTGTTTTGAGCAGTTATTTAGCTGTCATTTCTTCCTGGAATTTCTTTAGAGGAGAGTTCTTCTGTTTCATCATTTTGGCTAGCTTTCTGTCTCTTGTTAGTTTTAAAATATTGTTATGCACTCTGCACCTGTGAGTACTGCTGTATTAAAGAAGACTCTTTGACTGTCCAGGTCCTGTCCATTCAGTAAGTGTTCTTTGAATGGTGTCTCTTGGTCTCTCTTGTTGAGAATTTGGTTATTTTATTCCCCTAATCATAGTGGTATCTGGGACTCTCCACCACGTGTACTTTGGCTTGTTTCTTGAGGTAGCCCTGGAAAAGAAAACAGACAGACAAAGACACTGGGATCAAAGGCACACAAATGGACAGACAAATCCAACAAACATGCCAACTGAAAGGGAAAAAGAAAAAGAAAAAAAAAGAGGAAGGAGGAAAAGCGAATAATGAAAATAAAAACAAAAAAGAAAAAAGAAGAAAAGAAAAAAGAAAAACACCCAAAAGACAAAGGACAGTCTAAAAGCATAAAACCAGAATTCCCAGCTACACATAAAGAGCAGGGTGTATGCAGTGCTCATGAAGAGCATATACAAGGAGAGAAATGACAGGGTGGGAAGGAAATGGAATTGGGAGAGAAATGACCAGGCAGAGAGACTAAGAGGCTTAATTCAGAGAGAGAAAGAGGAGAATATGGTAAGAGGCAAGGAGAAAGAAACAAAAATAATGTTACTCAGAGAAACTATATAGTCTGATTATTCCAGAGAGAGAGAGAGAGAGAGAGAGAAAGAGAGAGAGAGAGAGAGAGAGAGAGAGTAGCAGTGGAGGTGTAGAATATACATCTAGAGAATGGATTAAATGTGACTGTTTAAGCAAACCAATGACCAAAGTGCCCAGTCCAGTAGAGGGGAGGGATATGAATGAGACAAGGGAAAATACATCTGAATAGAAAGAATTGATCTAGAATTAATCACAGCAGTGTATCCTTGTTGGTCTTGCTCTGGACTCCAGTAAAAAAGAAAAAAAAAGCAGCTCTCTAGTAGGGAAGGGCATGGTTTGGTGTAGGTGGATCTTAGCCTCCACTGCGACCCGAGGGCTGCTCCCTGAGGTTCCTCCTTGGTGGTTGTGGGAAGAAAAATGGCAGCGCCCCAGTCTCTTCTCGGACCAAGCATTGCAACTCACACTTTTGGGTCCGATCTCCCTGTGCTGTGGGTGTAGCCGAGGTGGTCCGTGCTCTATATCCCAAGCCATGCCTCGTTTCCAGATCTTAGTCTGTGCGCCCCATTGATACTGCCCAAAATATAAACCCTTAGACCACGTCCCTCTGAGCAGTTTTAAGCTGGCTGCTTACCCTCACTGGGGATAGAGCTGAGCCGGAAGAACGGGCAGAGTGGCTTTAGCCAGGCTGCCCACCCCTCCGGGTTGAGCTGGGGAGCAGAGGAGGGGTTTCTCCCAGCATTGCCCGGGACCAGTGCATGCTGCTCAAGGTCAGCTGCGCAGCTGGAAACTGGATCCTTCTGTGTCCCAAGCCGAGGTTTTTCTCTTCTCCAGGTACAGGGACAGTTTCTTGAGCAGTTTCAGCCGCTCTTTCTTTTACCCTTGACTCACTGAGGCTCCCCGCAAAGGGGGCTCCCTTCCCTCCCTCCATGTCTCTGGGTCCCGGCCAGTTTTTATCTTCCCCAGTTCGCACTCACGCTCTAAGGTTGTTTTCTCAGCGGACTCTGTCTCCTTTTCCTCCCAAACTCCTGGATTCTGTAAGGTTCCTATGGCTTCAGGCCTTCTCCGTTTGAGAGATGGGGGCAAGTGAAATGTACGGAGCTTCCTACTTCTCTGCCATCTTGCCTCCTCCCTCAAAGGTAAGCAATTTTAAAAATTCCTCTAGGGGCCCCTGGTTGACTCAGTCAGTTAAGTGTCCGACTTCAACTCAGGTCATGGTCTTGTGATTGGCAGGTTCAAGCCCTGTGTCGGGCTCTGTGCTGACAGCTCAGAGCCCGGAGCCTGCTTTGGCTTCTGTGTCTCCCGCTCTCTGTGCCCCTCCCCTGCTCATGCATGCTCGGTTGTGTTCCCGCTTGCTCGCTCGCTCGCTCTCTCTCAAAATTAATATTTAAAAAATTGAAAAATTCCTCTAAATTTCTTTATCCAGATACAACCACTGTTAATGCTGGTGTAGGTTTTTCCAGTCTTTGTTTTATCTTTTTGTCTCTCCCTTCTACTGCCCATCAAGCCATAACCCTACCTTCCTGCATATATGTAACCCTTCTATCCAAACACTCATCTGTATATCCATCTATACTTTTCTTTTTTAAAATGTTTTAATGTTCATTATTTTTGAGAGACAGAGAGAGAGCATGAGTGGGGGAGGGGCAGAGAGAGAGAGAGACAGAGACAGAGACAGAATCCAAAACAGGATCCAGGCTCCAAGCTGTCAGCACAGAGCCTGATGTGGGGCACAAACTCACAAACTCCAAGATCATGACCTGAGCCAAAGTTAGAAGCTTACCAACTGAGCCACCCAGGCGCCCCAGCGTCTATATTCTTCTAAAGCAAAAAAATAGGCCCATACGGTACTTTACATTTTGTAACCTAATTTTTCTAACCAATTTGTTATGAGAATCTAGTTATGTCTATCTATTTTCAACCAGGTGATAACGGTACTAAGAGAACGTTAAAGTTGGGATTATAATCCCGTTTTGTTTTGTTTTGGGCACTATCAAGGATGCTTCAATGAACACTGTCAGTCTCCTTTTGGTCCAAAGTTACAACAGAGAGGCTACTTTTCTTCAAAGCTCTTGAGGCTCTGGGTTGATCACGCAGAAGTTGAACTTGATATGGGGTCATATTTTAATCCTCTGACATAAATCAGCTGCCTCCCAAAGTGACATTCTTTCATCTTCAGTGTATCCCTCCCCACAGCAGCCAGGCAGGGTGGAGAGGTCTCTGCCACCATGCGGATACACTGGTGCAGCCACCGGCAATTGCAGACTGTCTCCAACTGGTAGGCTTTGACGGCACCAGCTCTCCTGGCATCTTTACAGCACTGGTGATTCAGAGCTGTCAGCTAACACAGCTGCAGGGAAAGTCGATGATGGATGTATGGTGTGCAGCAACGACTTCGTGACCCACAGATGGAAAAGCAGATGCTTTTGAAAGAAGACTAGTCAATGTGACGAGAGGGAAGAGAGAGGGGCCAAGTTTATTAGTAAAATAGAACCCATCTTGACACTTCTTTGACACTTTAAATATTCAAAAACCCTCCCCACCTCCAGCACTTATAGAAAACAAACAAACAAACAAACTCAACCTTTTTAGTCTAGCAAAGAGATAACCAATGCGGTAGAAAGACGGCTGGCTTGAAGGCCAGAAGCTACAGATTCTAGCTGCAGCTCTACTTCCCACTAGCTGTGGGACCTGGGCAAATCTGCCTCTTCATGAGTTTATTTTTCTCCATCTCTAAAATGATCATACACAGATGATGTATAAGTGTTTGAATAAATGAGTCAGTGAAAAGTCATGCAACATCCAAAAATCATTTACTGAGGGATTTTCATAAGCTGGGGTTACACAGTCAAGCAAGAGAGACCAGCCCCTGATTTTGGAACTTGCACTCTTAGGGGTGTGTGTGGAGGGGCCAGAATATAAAATAATTAAATAGACTGTCAAATAGTGATAAATGATCCATTGAATATAAAGCAGCAGGGATGACAGAGACCAGTTCAGGGCCTGGATTGGGTTGGGTAGCCAGCAGATGGTGACCTGGCAGCCAAGGATGGAATAAGAACATAGAAAAATGGTACAGGTACAGCTGGGGAGAAACTATCTAGTTGAGGAAACCACCATAACAAGGCCTTGAGAGCAAAGATGAGTTTGG
Source organism: Proteles cristata cristata (assembly GCA_017311185.1). NCBI lineage: Eukaryota > Metazoa > Chordata > Mammalia > Carnivora > Hyaenidae > Proteles > Proteles cristata. The sequence continues at coordinate 2,007,879 of JAESUZ010003875.1, forward strand.
TGTTCAGTTAACTAAACATATAGTTGTTGACTGTCCCTCTGCTAGTCTTGTGGGGGTGAACAGATGAACAGGAAAACTACAGGCTCCACCCTCACTGGGCTGAGAGTGTAAGAGGTGGGCTGATAAACAGGTGACACAGACCATAATAAGTACCATAATGATGAGCAGAAAGTAAGTAGGATTCTAGGGAAATGGGACAGAAGACTCTAACCTAGCCCACGAAGGTTGGGATGCCTTCCCTGAGGAGGTGACATTGAAGCTAAGATCAGATCAAGCAAAATCAAAACAAGGCAGCATGGGACCTGAATTCTAACCTCTGATGGTCTCTCTGCCCATACCCACTCTTTAGCCATGTCTGTGACCCTACATGACGCTGAGGAAACTCTTGACTCATTTGGAGGAAGACCAGGACATTGCAAGAAAAATACATGACATTTATGAAAGCATTCCATCAAACATTCACATCACTTACTGCAGGATTTCGCAAACTTTGATTCACATCAGAATCCTCTAGTGGGCTGGTTGAAACACAGAGTGTGGATCCCAACCCCCCGAATTTCTGTTTCAGGATGCTTATGTAGTGTCTGAGAATTTGCAGGTCTAACAAGTGCCAGGTGATGGAGTTGCTACTGGTCTGAAGACCATGCTTTGAGAACCACTGCCTTAGAGGGAGTGCTTGACCTTTGGTGGAGGACTTTTAGGGCGATGAAAGTATTTTCTAATTCTCCTCAAAGATGGTGGAACACAAAGGAGGGAGCAGAGCTGGAGGCAGGGACTCTTAGTCCAGGGCATCTGGGACTCTTCCAGAAAGTCCTTTCCAGCCTAGTTTTCCCTTCAGACATTTTGTTGCCAGTAGAGCCCAAAGAACAACACCTACTCTTGCTTTGGCATTTGTGTTCTAATGTGTAAACAACCTTAAAATGTTTTCTTAGTTTTTGAAAGAAAGGTAGGAGGTCTTTGCCAAGCTAACTACACAAGCTACAAACATATATTTTCAACCTATTCTCTTAGATGACTTATCCTCAGCTCTCTTTTTGTCTATTAGGTGGCTCCCAAAGTCCATACTAGTTTTCTATTGGGTCAACTTTCCAAGACACCACTTTTATGGCCTCTGGACTGTGGACAATATCCAGACAAACCCACCAGGCAGTGTATGAAGTCTATGATCATGTGTGGAGCCCTATCTTTGCAGGCTCATAACTCTGCGTCTAAATTCTCAGGCCAAACACTTAGCGTCAACCCTTCTTGGCGGTTGCCTTAACCTCTTTGAGCCTTAGGAGAATGGTAGGTGAGAGGGAGTAATAGCTCCACAGTGTTGTTGGGGTATTATAAGAGATGATAGATGTTAAGACTTTGGGGCATAGGAGGTGCCCACTAGTTTAGAGACTCTCATGGCATTCTGTCATTTAAAGTGGTACTGGACAGAGAATTGCTGGCTCTAGATCCATTCCTCTGTCCCATATTTCCCCAGGCCTCAAAAGCACACAGGAGGGGATGGTGAGGCCATCACTCCATGCTTACCGGCCCTCCCTCCATGGCATAATTCCAGGCCCTTGACATGTTTTGCCTGGATTATTGCAATGGCCTCCAAAAGACTCCTCTGCCTCCAGAACACCCCTACAAACTTTCCTCCTGATTATCACCAAGAGAATTATTACAAAGCAGAGGTTTGATCATGGCTGCCAAAAATCCCTCAGAGAGTCTCTATCATCCTAAGCAGATCACACCCAGAGAGCCTGCAGAAGGCACAAAGAAACTGAAGTGAGTGCCAGGAGGTGCTCCTGGGTGGCTCAGTCAGTTAAGCATCCAACTCTTGGTTTCAGCTCAGGTCATGATCTCATGGTTCATGGGTTTGAGCCCTGCTTCGGGCTCTGTACTGATAATGTAGGGCCTTCTTGGGATTCTCTCTCCCTCTCTCTCCCTTCCCTCTCCCCCCTCTCTCTCTCAAAAATAAATAAACTTTAAAAAAAAATGAGTGCCAGCACCATGGGGAAACAACGGGGAGCAGTGGGGATTGTGGTGAACTGAGTTGTGGCTATCTAAACATATTCCATCTCAGAATTCTGTAAAATCCGCTGTGAGCCAAATAAAACTTGTCCTGGTAGTGAGGGCAGCCTTGGACTGCCAACATATGAAAGCTGATTTGTAATATGAAGTCCGTTTGTGGTTTCTCTGGACTTTTCATGCTGCACCTCAGCCCTGTACCTTGATCAAGCCGGGAACGCCCCTTTCCTACTCTTCAATTGGCAAAATCCTGCTCATCCCTTAAAACTCCTTTCAGGTAACACGTCCTCCAGGAAGCTCTCTTTGTACTCATTTTTGGTTTATCAGATGAATTTTGTACCATTTCCTGCTGTCCCAACAATATCTTCTGCTTTCCTCCATCATTATACTTATCAAGTGGTTAGTACAGTTATATCTCTTGCATCCGCCTCCCCTGCCAATGTGGAGGCACCTAGACCAGGTGTTAATCACCTTTGTACTTAGCAAAAGGAACGGTTTGATCATTGTTAAAGGAATGAATGGGGAGTCAGATGGCCCCACAGTAGTGGTAAAGAGTCTAAACGGTAGCATGAGGGTGCAGCTATCAGCAATAGGCAAAAATTGGGAGAGGTACAGGACTGGTCACCTCCCTCTTCAGGCATAAACATTAGGAATGGAAACAATGAAAGCAACAGAACTGAGGAGCAAGAATGTCTTTGATTTTCTCTCTCATCTCCTAGAGACTCCCTTATTCCAGATTCAAATCCTGAGGAAAGAATATGATTGTCAGATTAAACTACCTTAAGCCATGATGAGATATCTTCCCACACCAGACCACCCCCACCAGATGGCCAGACTGCATATTGGCTGCCTGTTGGCAAGAGTTCCTCTTTGGTCCAGTTGAGGCAGGATCATCTGCTGGAATACATGGCGCTTTCCAGGGATAGAATCTCTCTGGAGGGGCATAGGAGCACATGTACCCCAATGTTCATAGCAGCACTCTCCACAATAGCTAAAACATGGAAAGAGCCTAAGTGTCCATCAACAGATGAATGGATCAAGAAGATGTGGTTTATCTATACCATGGAATACTACATGGCAATGAGAAACAATGAAAGCTGGCCATGTGTAGCAACATGGATGGACCTTGAGGGTGTTATGCTGAGCGAAATAAGTCAGGCAGAGAAGGACAAATATCATATGTTTGCACGTATAGGAGGATTAGGAGGAACTTGATGGAGGAACAAGGGGGAGAAGAAGGGCGGAAATGGTGGGGGAAAGGGAGAGAGGCAAACCATGAGAGACTCTTGAATGCTGACAAAAACTGAGGACTGATGGATGTGGGGGAAGGGGGAATGGGCATGGAGGAGGACACTTGTGGGGATGAGCACTGAGTGTTATGTGGAAACTAATTTGACAATAAACTATTTGTAAAAAAATAATAAAAATAAAAAAAATAAAACAAGTAACAAAATGGCTTAAAAAAAAAAAGAATCTCTCTGGAGGAACTTTGGGTGTGGCAGGTATTCCCTGGCTTGCATGGTGCAAGGATCAGGGCCAACACCAAGGTGAGTCAGGCAAGGTGCCTAGGGTGCAAAATTTAAGGAAGGATTACTCTCAGGGCTGCGCCAATGTCTTGCTCTATTCCCAGCCCTGCTGGGGCTGACTTTTTGCATAACTTCAAGAAGTCACTGTCTCTATTACCTTCAGTCTCTCCATCCATAAAATCAACGGGGAAAACAATTTGGTTTGTTAGGTTCTTTTTGGCTTCGAAACTCATTTATACTCCCCCAGCTTCTGGGATAGCTCATCCTCGTCCATCTTAGTTGAAGAAGGGGCCTGATCATCTCGCGATTAGCTTCCCAGCAAAGTTTCACTTGGGGCGCCTGGGTGGCTTAGTCGGTTAAGCGTCCAACTTTCGCTTAGGTCATGATCTCGTGGTTCGTGGGTTCGAGCCCTGCGTCGGGCTCTGTGCTGACTGCCAGCTCAGAGCCTGGAGCCTATTTCAGGGTCTGTATCTCCCTCTCTCTCTGACCCTCCCCTGCTCACACTGTCTCTCTCTCTCTCCTAGAAATAAATAAAAATGTTTAAAAAAAAAAGTTTCACTTAACTTCCAATGGCCCAGCTCACAAGCCACTTAGCAAAGGCAGTCATGAAAGAACAACATAACATCTGTTCTGGGCCTTCACAGAGGACATGCCTCACATTCCTCCCCTCAAAGCAAAATTGATCAACCTTGACCTGGGCTGCACCAGGGAGAAGTAACGCTCAGCGGGCTGGGGTGCCATTCGGCGCCCAGATGAGGTCAGTTACCACATGGTCTCTGGTACTCCTAAGATATGAGAGGCATTTGCCTCCCCTATTAATCACTCACAAAAGTCAATATCTTGGGCTGAACTGACAGTTTGAATCTGAGCAAAAGCAAAGGGGACTAAGGCTTGACTCTCACTTAGTGGAAGTCCATGTAGGTTTCTTCCTCTGAGATAGAGTCAGAGGACAACAGATGTAGGAGGAGAGAAATGATTAAAGGGAGCAGTGAGGTGGCAAGGGGGTGTTATTCATCTCGTCCAATCTCAGATCTGATACTTGAACCCAAGCTAAGAGGGTTCCATCAGTCATCCTCCTCCAGAGGCAGCTCATTTCACTGTTGGATGGCACAGATTATTAGAAATTAGCCAAAGTACGTCTCTTTGACACATTCATTTATTAGTCACTGCGGAAGAGGAACAAGTAAATTTCTCATCCAAATAGTTGCTCTTAAAACCTTTGGAGACATTATCATATCCTACTAGAATCTCCTGTTCACTATGCAAAGAAAAAAAAGTCCCCATTTCTTTCAGCCCATCCCTTCTATGACAAATTTTCCAGGCACCATCCCCCACTGGTTTATCCTGGCCCCCCTCTTTGGGAATCACAGTGTATCAGTGACCTTCACACAATGTGGGGGCCAGAGCTGCACATGGTTATCCGAGTGTAGAGCACAGATCAATCATCTCAACTTACAGACGCCATTGGGTGATGACAGAGCCAGGACAGAGCCAAGTTCTGCAGATTCCAAGGTACCTATGGTAGATGGAGAAATACCAACAAAGCAGTGAGAGAGGGGACTAGCCTTTGCAACACACAATATTTTGCATGGAATTTACCACGTGTGTACTGTCCCTCGGGGTTCCTGTGAACCAAGCATTTTCGCAGAGCTAGCACACTCATAATTGCAGAAATGCTGACCAACTAGATGTGCTTTTAATTCATCCAAACCAATGACAGTTAGATGGCTAGTGCTAAAAAGCAGTTAGCGTAGGGTAAGGAGAAGGCCTGGATGAGGACTCAAGTCTCTGATTTATACCCATGTTTCCAAAAATGTCTTCCTTTTCTTGATTACTGCCTCTCAGTTTTCCTTCATACTACATTTCCAGGAAACTCATAGCAACATATGAGCTGTTTCCCTGGCTTCCCTTAGTCTAATATTCTGGAATAATTATTCCCTCTTTTCATATGATAACTACATTTGTCATTCTACTTTTAACGATCCAGTGATTTTTCTCTTTAATATATGTATTAGCCCCTTGAATTTCATACAGTATTGCTATAGACATAGAACGCTATTCTAGATTTGCCCTAGGCAAATAGCCGCTACATGAATACCATGATGTCTCCCAAAACTTCCACTCCAAACTACATGGAGCTTTTATCCCAAATTGTGCTGTACACTTTGCAATGGAACCTTTCCTTTGGGAGTTCTGCAGATACTTGAAATGCATCATCTTTCCTCCCCATCCAAACCTTGAATAATCTACCATGATTAATAGTCCTGTGATCACTGCTAATCAAGGCATAGTACAGCTGAGAGAAAATTCACATTTCTTGAGCTCCCACTGTGAAACTTAACAGAGCACAGTACAAATATTATCCCTATTTTATAGATACAGAGACTGAGGCATCCTCCTCATGTCCCATACTTGATCCTTTAACAAATGCAGTAGGCTCTGCTTTCAGAGCATACCTAGATTCTAGTTCGTTCTTATACATTTGCACCATAACCACTTGGCTCTGGCCACCATTATCTCTTGCTGTGGTTATTGCAATTGCCTCCAAATGGGTCTGTCTTCTTCCACACTTGCTCCTCTAATACCCAACTTTGTAAGGTCCTCAGAGAGAAGTCTTCATGTGATTCATATCAAATGCCCATTACATTTTCATCTCGCTTAAAACAATGTTCTTTTCATTGTCTTTGAGGCCCTTCCTGATATACTGCCACTGCCTGTTAGAACTTATCTCCAGCTGCTCTTTCTTTCACCCCCTTCCGATCCATTACATGGGCCTCCCTGCCTTGCCACAAACACTCCAAGGCACTTTTGCCTGAGGGTCCTTGTACTCGTTCTTCCCTCTACCTGCAATATACTTCCCCTAGATAGCCATGTGGTTTGTACCCTCATTCCTTTTCAGCATCCTGCTCAAAGTGGATCTTATCAGAGAAGTTTCTCCCGACTACCACTCTATATATAAGCTTTACATACCCTCTCTCCTGCCCTTACCTGTTCAGTTTAATTTTTCTCCTGACACATCTATAGCCAACATATATATTAATTTTTATTGTACTAATATAAGGCTTGTGTTAGTATAAGGCTTGTATTAATATAAAGCTCACAAATTTATAATCTAGTAACAAAATCTGTTTTATCTTATATTTATATTCACAGTGCTCTATAAATATTCAGTGAATGAATGAATTAGAGGCAAGTGGCAAAGCAGGAAGTATCCAAGATGGTATGGAATTCAGAAACCATCACCAATAAGAATTGCTTGGAAGGAAGATGGAAATTTGACCTATAATGTTAGGAGGAGGAAAAGAGTCATGAGGGGTGGCTTCAACTTCCCGAAAAGCTGGCAAGCAGACCTACTTTGAATTTTCCGGAAGATAAAACTAGGACTAATGGGTAGTTCACCAGGCAAGCAAAGGTAGTCTTAAAAGGCAGGCATTTAAAATAAAAAGAATTATATGAGCACTGTGTTGATGTTAAGACATGGAAGGATATGGCTTTTTTGTTGAATACCACTTAGCCACATGTAGCTGGATGTGAGGGGTGACAGATGAAGCCAGAAAGATATATTGGTTGGGCTATGAGTGCCATGTCATGGAGTTTTGGCTTTCATTGCATTTATTCATTAATTAGTGTAAGCATCATATGTTCCACATTTAATGAACACACATTATATCCTAGGCTTTCTTCTGGGTCCTAGGAATAGAAAGCCTGAAATATAAGATCTGTCCTTAAAGGATAATAATAGCCATTTATCAGGTTCTTAAGGGTCTCTGCACATAAAAGGTACTCAAAAAAATATTGAATGCCTGAATGCAGGCTAAGTTTTTCTAGTTAACTCTCATGACAATCCTGTGAAACCAATGGAATTGTCTTCATTTTATAGGTGAGGAAATAAGATTTACAGAAGCAAGTTTTGTGTCCTACCTCTACACAGCTGGTTAAATTTTGAGCCATAATTTTTTTTTAATGTTTTATTTATTTCTAGGAGAGAGAGAGAGAGAGAGAGACAGAGTGAGCAGGGGAGGGTCAGAGAGAGAGGGAGTCACAGACTGAAACAGGCTCCAGACTCTGAACTGGCAGTCAGCACAGAGCCCGACGCGGGGCCCGAACCCACGAACCGCGAGATCATAAGCCAAGCAAAAGTCGGACGCTTAACTGACTAAGCCACCCAGGCGCCCCAGATTTTGAGCCACAATTTAATAGAGCTCTCACATCGTTTTTGTTTTTGTCTTTGTTTTTGGCACTGTGCCATCTTGTCTCCTCAAAGGAGCACAGAATTATAAATGCCTTCATAGATCAGAGACATAGAAAGAAGAGGAAAGGATCTACCCTGCCTAACCAGGAGAGTTTTGAGAGGTCCTTTAAAAAAAAAAAAAAAAAAAAAAAAAAAAACTCTTTAATCTCCTTAGTCAAATAGTTACCAGGGACCTATAATATGCCCAGAACTGCCTTGCTATTACTTCTAGGAAGCAAGGGACACCATGGTTAAATGTACCAGTCTTCTGTTGGACAGTTTGGGGTTTGAACACCAGTTTTCCCTTTGACTAGCTATATAATCCTGGGCATATCATTTGATCTTGTTAGCTCTCAGTTTACTCATCCTGAAAATGAAGATAAAAAATTGTACCTCTTGGGGTGCCTGGGTGGCTCAGTTGGTTGAGACTCCAGCTCAGGTCATGATCTCATGGTTTGTGAGTTCGAGCTTCACATCCGGATCACTGGTGTCAACCTGTCAGCACAGAGCCCACTTCGGATCCTCTGTTCCCCCCTCTCTCACCCTTCCCCGATCATGCTCTCTCTCAAAACATAAAAGAAAAGAAAATAAATAAAACGTTAAAAAAATTGTATGTCTCAGGGGACACCTGGCTGGCTTAGTCAGTAGAACATGTGACTCTCGATCTCGGGTTGTGAGTCAAGCCTCACATTGGGTGTAGAGCTTTAAAAAAATTGTGCCTCTTAAAACATTACTACAGGTCCGACAGATCCTATGGTTATTAAAGGGAAATAAATGAATACTATGAACAACTCTATACCCACAATTTGAGAAACTAGATAAAATGGGCCAATTTCATGAAAGACACAATTCTCCAAAACTCACACAAGAAGAAATGGATACTTTGAATAGGCTATGTCTGGGGCACCTCGGTGGCTCAGATGGTTGAGCATTCAACTTTGGCTCGGGCCATGATCTCAGTTTGTGGGTTTGAATCCCGTATCGGGCTCTGTGCTGACAGCTCAGAGCCTGGAGCCTGCTTTGGATTCTGTGTCTCCCCCTCTCTCTGCTCCTCTCCTGCTTATGCTCTGTTTCTCTCTCTTTCTCAAAAATAAACATTAATTTTTTTTTCATTGAATAGGCCTGTGTCTAGTAAATAAGTTGAGTCAATAATTAATAACCTTCCCAAAACAGAAAACACCAGGCACAGACAGGTTCAATGGTGAATTCTACTAAACATTTTAAAGAAATTATACCAATTCTACAGAATCACATTCAAAGGATAGAAGCAGAGTGAATATTCCCTAACTCATTTTATGAGTCAGGCATTACTAATGCCAAATACGGAAAAAGATATTACAAGGTGAAAAAAAAAAAAAAAAAACTACAGACCAATATCTCTCTTGAACATAGAGGCAAAACTCCTCAACAAAATATTAGGAAATTGAATCAATTAGGAAATTGAACAATACATAAAAAGAATAATATGCCGCTACCAGGTGGGATTTATCCCAAATATAGACAGCTGGTTGAACATTAGAAAATCAATCAATGTAATCCACATCAAAAGAGTAAGAAAGAAAAATCACATGATTACATGATCATATCAATAGATGTAGAAAAAAGATCTAACAAAATCTAACACCGTTTCATGATAAAACTCTCAGCGAACTAGGAATAGAGGGAAACTTTCCTAACTAGAGAAAGGATATCTACAGAAAACCTACAAGTAACATTTTACTTAATGTTGAAAAACTCTAAACTTTCCCATTTTATCAAGTACAAGGCAAGGATATCCCCTCTCACCACTGCTTTTCAACATCATAGTGGAAGAAGCAAAAATACAAGAAAAGGAAAGAACAGTTAAACAGACTGAGAAGGAAGAAACAAAGCCAACTATTCACAGATAACATGATCATTTAAGTAGAAAATTGAAAGAAACAAACAAAAACACTCTAGGAACTAATAAGTAATTATTACAGGGTTGCAAAATATGAGGTCAGTGTACAAAAGTCAGTTGCCTTTCTACATACCAGCAATGAACAGATGAAATTTGAAATGAAAAATATAGTACCATTTACATTAGAACATGACAAAATGAAATACTTAGGTATAAATCTAACAAAACATATACAAGATCTAGATGACAAAAACTATAAAGCTCTAGTGAAAGATATTAAAGGAAAACTAAATGAATGGAAAAAATCTTATCCATATTGGTAGTTAAGAAGACTCAATATTGTCAAGAGGTCTGTTCTCTACAACTTGATTTATAGATTAAGTGCAATCTTAATCGAAATCTCAGCAAGTTGTTTTTGTGATACTGACAAACTGAATCTAAAGTGGATATGCAGAGACAACAGACCCAAAATAACCAAGACAATACTGAAGGAGAACCAAGCTGGAAGACTGATACTACTCAAATACGAGATTTAACTATAAAGCCGTAATAATCAAGACAGTATGATTTTGGTGAAAGAATAGACAAATAGATCAGTAGAACAGAACAAAGAGCTCAGAAATAGATCCATATACATATAGTTAATTGATCTTTGATAAAAGAACAAGACAATACAATGCAACAAATTTAGTCTTTTAAACAAATGGTGCTGGAACAACTCGACATACATGTGCAAAAAAATTCATCTAGACACAGACCTTCACCGTTTACAAAAAATAACTATGGATTATAGACCTAAATGCAAAATAAAAAGCTATACAACTCCTAGAAGGTGACATGGGAGAAGACCAAGATGTGAGTATGGGGATGCCTTTTTCCATACATTACCCAAGACATGAGCCATCAAAGAAATAATTGATAGGTTGGGCTTCACTAAAATTAAAAACTTCTGCTCCGTGAAATGTCAACAGAATCAATATTAAGAGAATGAGGAAACAAGCCACAAGCTAAGAGAAGATACTTGCAAAAGGTATATCTGATAATGGACTATTGTTCAAAATACACAACTAACTCTTACTCAACAATAAGAAACCAAACAACCTGACTGAGAAACATGAGCCAAGACTTAACAGACACCTCACCAAGGAAGATACAGAGATGCCAATTGAAAGATGTCCCACATCACATGTCATCAGGGAATTGCAAGTTGAAACAACAGTGAAATACCATTCTATACCTATTAGAAAGCTCCACATCCTGAACACTGACAACACCAACACTAGCAAGGACGTGGAGCAACAGGAGTTCTCATTCATTGCTGGGGGGAGTGCAACATGACATGTCCACTTTGGAAGACAGTTGGGTGGTTTCTTACAAAACGAAACCTACTCTTACCATATGATCCTGCAAGTGCTAAATCCTTGGTATTTAGCCAAAGGATTGAAAACATGTCCATGCAAAAATATGCACATGAATGTTTATACAGCTTTATTCCTAATTGCCAAAACTTAGAAGTTGTCCTTCTAGGTGTCCTTCACTAGGTGAATGGATTAAAAAAAAAACTGTGGTCCACCCAGACATTGGACTACTATTCAGGTCTAAAAAGAAATGAGATATCATGAAAATACATGGAAGGACCTTAAATGCATGTTACACAGCAAAAGAAACCAACCTGAAAATGCTGCCTACTATATGATTTCAAGTATAGGACAACTGGAAAAGGCAAAATTATAAAGACAGCAAAAAGATCAGTAGTTGCCAGGGTGAGAAAGTAGAGCATTGAACATTTTTAGAGTAGTGAAAATACTCTCTATAATATTATTTTGATGGATATATGTTGTTATGCATTTGTCCAAACCTATAGAATATACAATGCAAAGGGTAAACTGTGGACTTTGGAGTAATTAGGATGTGTCAATGTAGGTTCATCAATGGTAACAAATGAACTACTCTGGTGGGGAGTGGTGGTAAAGGAGGAGGTGATGCATGCATGGGGACAGAGGCTGTATGAGACATCTCTGTACCTTTCTCTCAATTCTGCCTCAAACCTTAAACTGCTCTACAAAAATTAACTCTTAATTTGAAAAATTGTACTTCTCGTAGGAGATTATATACAGGAGATAAATCGTGTAGCAAAATTTCTGGCACAAAATAAACAATCAGTGACTCTCAGTCATGGGATGATGAAAATAATGGTGATAAGAATATTCTGGCTCCAGCTGATGAAACCAGGAACACATCTGGCTAATAAGGACCACGTACTGGCTTTCACTAAAAAGCTATTTAGAAAACAGCCTGGGGACCTCATCCTTCACAGCCCCACACTGAGAAGTCCTCCGTCTTACAAAGGGAAGAGAGGAAGATGAAGTTGCTATCCAGCCCACAGAGCTCTAAGGCCCCAAAAAAGAGTTTGTTTTTCCTCTGTTCTAAATCCTTTTTAAATGAATACTCCTTTTTAAAGAAATACTATGACCTTTGCCTGGGGCCCAATCAGGACGCCTATAAATGTATACATTTCAGAATATTAACACAATATACTTTTAAAAATTTCTTCGCTTTGGGATGCTGGTCTGCATTTCGTACATGTCTTCAGCTATGCCCAGGGTGGTCAGGGTACAGCCACCAAAATGCATTTCATCTTAGCATGGCTTGATCTGAGACATCTTGGTAATCAGGGAAGACCCAGCAGATTGCAAGCGTGTGAGAGGCCACTTTCCTAATGAGCTGAAACATGCTCTAATGATAGAAACCACTCTGCACAGGACATGGGTGGGGCCATGATGGGAGAGAGTGGGAAGAGGAAGCAGTATGAAGAAGATGAGGAGGTGGGAGTTGGGTCAAGCTCAGGGGTCTCTCTGAGATGCCATTCATAAGGATGCAAGCTTCAGCACAGATGTCTGTGATGTGGAGTAACCCCACATATTTATATTTCAAAACCAGTTTCCTGGGGGTGGGGTTTTTGGGAATTCACAACATGTTGCTAAGGTCAGACAATCCTTGGAAAGTGGTTTTCTTCTCCCAAAATGCCATAACATTCAATATGAGGAAAACTCAAGAAAATGACCCACTTTGACTCCTGATATGAAATAGCAGGGGGGGAGTATGAGTTGCATTTATTGAAAATTTACTATGTGCTTTCCTTCAGTTTTCTCTATCACAGAAGAGGTTACTAGGGATTAGAGAGAAGCAGTAATTAGGATTTGAAGTCCCAAGTGTCCAAGAAGGGCCCTGGGAATCTCTCGGGGAGGGAGAAGGAAGATCACTGCTTAGGTCGTCTTTCAAGTTGTGGACAGAGCATTGGAAAGTGAGCCAGGGACATGGGCGGCCAGTGAACACAGCCTGTTCCAGATTATCCCAGGGAGTTCCGCTCCAGTTCAGAAGGCTGTTCCAGGTTCCCTCGGGGGTGACTTTGGTGGCCTTAAAGGACTTCCCAACTGAGCTGAGGAAGGACAGGTCATTTTTTTCCCTTGAAAATGACTCAGCCAAACCCACATGCTAACCCTCCAGGCCAGTGAACAAAGCAATAATAATACCCATTCAGTCTTCTAAAGGGAAACTGCTATCACTTATCCTTATTTTGCTGTGCTGGGAGTAGATTTGCCAGATAAAATACAGGAGGCCCAAACTTGAACTTCAGATCAACAGTGAAAACATTTTTGGTATAAGTTTGCTACAGAGGTTACGTGAGATATTCTTATACTAAAAAATTGTTTATTATTTATCTGAAGTTCAAATTTAACCAGGTTGTCCCGTATTTTTATTTGCTGAATCTGGCAACTCCTTCCACAAGTCACTAACCTTCTTACAAGTATGTTCCCTTCCAGGTGGTGAGAGGTAGTATGACAGCACAACTCACAAAAGGGGAATAATGACAGACTATAGCACCGAGGGAGTGAGCGTCCCGTCACTGCGAGTTTCCCTGATGGTGGCCATTCCTTCCCTCTATCTTTCATCCTTCACTGTTTGGCTCCTAAGGATCAGGAGCATGGACACTGAGGCAATTGCTTGGTTTGAACTCTGGCTCCACAGATTGTTATCTCTATGACTTTGTGTTAAGTAATGTAATCTCTCTCTATGTTTCCAATTTTCTCATCTATGAAATGGGGACAATAATAGCAGTTACCTTACAAAGTTGTTTTGAAGTTTTAAAGTACTAACTATTTGGCCTGGAGGAAGAAAAAAATGTTAATTATTATTTTCATTATGTTTGTTATTATTCTCTGTTAACCTTATATAAAAGCACTGGGCCGGTGAGAATCCTGTCACATCAAAGTCGGGACAGAATTTGGGGTCTAGGAAGTCCTTGCAGAACCACTGTAGTTCAGACAAGAAAAATACTTTGGGGACATTCATTTAGTGTAATTCTCTTGTTTTACAGATGAAGAGAAAACTCAAGGCAGAGAGGCCACAAGGCAGGCTCTAAGCTTCGCAGGTGGTTAAGGATAAAGTCTTGGGGGTATAAAGGCAAATATAGATCAAAAGAACCCAAAGGAATTGGATGGAGATTCTTTTGCTAGAATCACAGACTTACGGGGTTTTAGAGTCACCAGGAATAGCCATGGCAAACAAAACAAAACAAACAAACAAACAAACCAAAAACACCAGGACCAGCCTAAGGCAAGATATTGACATAAGAGTCCAGTGTTCTTGGGGTCCTCATCTCAGTTTCTCCCTGTGTTTGCTACGTGTCTTTTGGCAAGTTCTCACCTTTGCTAGCCTTCAGCATCCCATCTGTGTAAAAAGATAATCATCTAGCTCTGTCTGCTTCCTAGGGCTATTGCAAAATCTTTGGAAGGAATGACACCCCGGCTGTCTCCCAAAAATGTACTGCCCCGCTTTACCCTTGGGCCTCTCCCCAGATCGTGGAAGTGCTGCCTTCCTTCACGTCCTTGGCTTCCAGCCCTCAAAGGCATGGGATATCTGGGCCTCAACTGACTGATGACCAGCAGATTCCAGTAGGTGGGGTGAGGGTGGAGATGGCTCCTTCCTGCTTAGCTGGCTTATGTTACCCATCAGCCTAGATGCTGATGCAAAGAGAGCCTCTGAGCTCAGCTCTCAAGCAATGCTTTTTCAATTAAACAGCGTGACCTTGCTAAAAAGCAAGTCTGATCCTGGCATTTACCAACCTATTGCTTGTATAGGTGTTAAATTGGTCCCCACTCCGACTGCCATTTATGACTTTTCTTTTTCTCTCTCTTTTTTTTTTTTTTACAAATAGTTTATTGTCAAATTAGTTTCCACATAACACCCAGTGCTCATCCCCACAAGTGTCCTCCTCCCCCACATCCATCAGTCCTCAGTTTTTGTCAGCATTCAAGAGTCTCTCATGGTTTGCCTCTCTCCCTTTCCCCCACCATTTCCGCCCTTCTTCTCCCCCTTGGTCCTCCGTCAAGTTCCTCCTAATCCTCCTATACGTGCACACATATGATATTTGTCCTTCTCTGCCTGACTTATTTCGCTCAGCATAACACCCTCAAGGTCCATCCATGTTGCTACACATGGCCAGATTTCATTCTTTCTCATTGCCATGTAGTCATTTATGACTTTTTACCCAGACTTTTTTACCCCTAGCTTTTCTGTGCCTGATTGCCCTGGCTCAAATCTATTCTTTACATAGCCGTTGAGAGATCCTTCTGAAATAAAATCTAGTTGGGACATCTCTCTGCTTACAGTCCATCAAATACTGTAGGGATTTTTTTGTTTTTTAAGTTCACAGATAGGCTTTAGGGAGTTTGTGAACACCCTGAAATGTACACTCTGGTTCTAAATGTGTGCACATTAAATTTGATCAGATTCTCAGACCAGTCTGTGGCATCTTCATCCCACGCCCCAAAAGCTTAACAAACCTCAGCTTCATGGGATTAAATGTAAACTCCTTTGTGGGCCATGCAAAGCATTTTATGATACGGTTTCTACCTACACCACCTTGATTTTGGAGTCTCTTGGTCCCAGGTGTTCAAACATATCTTGCAATTTCTCACTTCCTTGCCTTTGCTCGAGCTGTGCCTTCTGCCTTGAATATGTCTTTCTTATCCTTCCTGCTGAACTCGCTCACCTGCTTAGCCCCTACATAAATATTATAACTCAGTTCAAGAGTTCCCTCCTCCAGAAAGCTTCCTCTGACCTTTTCCTCCAGCCCCACACTGAGGAGATGCCCCTCAATTGTCACAATGGAGATGCATCCCCCTTTCGGAATTGTGCTGTTCACGTTGTGCTCCGATGACATGAAAGCTCTTTGAGAATAAGACTCTGTCTTACTCATTGCTTCCCTCTTCTCTTACCCCAAAGCCAATGGTCCTCAGGAACCAGCAGCATCTACATCATCCACATCTATACCTGGGATCTTGCTAGACAGATAGATTCTCAGGCCCTGTACCACACCTGCAGGATATGGTCTTGCCTTTTTTTCTGGCCTCACCCCCCATCTTTTCTCTACCCTGAGGCACACTGGCCTGCTTTAGCTTATCAGACCAATAATACCTTCCTGCCTCAGGCTCTGTGCTCAGACATGAGTCACCTTCTCTTTCCTTGAGGAGGGACAGTTAAGTAGAAGAGACAGATACAGACATGTGCAGATTACAAGAAATAAAATAATAGAGGTGTGCATGGGGTACATAAGCAGCAAAGATTAATTCCATTGGGGGACTTCTGTTCTGCGGTGACTTCCAACTGTCTCTAAAGCTCAAATGCATGTGTTTTCCCACTTGTACATTCCAACAATAGCGATCTCCATGCCGTGAGCCTTGGTCTCCACATATAAAATAGGAGCAATCCCTACCACCAAGGGCACAGGACAAAGCGCAGAGAGTGTATGTAAAGCACACCAGTGCATAGGGTGGGCCTGTAGCAGGAGCTCAACAGTGATTGGTTTTCCCTTATTCCTGGGACAGATTCAAGTTTAGATCTTAGGAGGACCTGAGCTTCAGTGGGAAACTGAGTGTGTCCTGAAAAAACGAGGAGTCAAGGGGCAGGCTTGACGTTAGGCCTAAAGACAGAAAATTTCCCCTCCATGTCGAGAAATCTCCCCCCTGTGGGTGTGGTAGCGAATGTGAAAGTGGAACCTCCCTCCTGGCCCCTGCACTTACCAGAAGGAGCAGTGAGGCTTGCAAAGCCTTACAGAAAGAGCCACTGAACAGGAACTAGGGCCGTGGGTTCTGGGAAGCGGGGGCTCCGGGGCAGAGCCCAGCAAGCCCAGTGTTTACAAATTCCCATAGCACCTGGACCCAGACTGTGCTCCACACAGAGCGAATCACAGTGAGCTGTTGGCAGGAGGCCTTCATAGCTGGAAAGTTGGAGAGAAAGCCAGGATTGCTCCTCCAGGGTCCAGGGCTCTCAGCTCCCTGGATGAACAGCCTAGTTCTGGCTTCTGGGAGGAGGTGGGAGACACAGAGCAGGCCAAGTGGGTTAGGCAGTCATTCATTCATTCACTCCTGATTTCTTCATCTTTGAAATGGGAAAAGGATTCCTCCCCTGTCTATTTGGAATGTGTATAGTGGGGAAGGGTTGCTTTGGAGATCGGATGAGAGAATAAATTCAGTCATCCATTTATTTAACGTATACTAATGAAACCTCTGCTATAATAAAAATAATAATGGACACTCACTGACTACCTAGTAAGTGCCAGCCACTATGCTGTTTAATCTTTACAACCACTCTGTGAGCTAGCTTCTGTTTTTCCATTTATAGATGGGGAAACTGAGGCTCAGAGGGATGACTATATCTGGATCACACAGCTAGTCAATGGTGAAGCTGGGATTTGAACACAAAAAGGACCACGAATTGGTCCTGTGCTCATAGCCACAAATGGGGCCTAAGTCTTATCCCCTGCATGTGGGTTGGGTATTTTCCAGGTCAGGAATTATTATCTGTTAATCTCTGAATCTGTAGTGCCCAAACCATGGCCCAGCATATAGTAGCTGCTCACTAAATATGGGAGGAAAACTTAAATCTCTATTAAAAAAAAGGTGAAATGAAGCAGTCTGGCGTAGAGAAGGAACACACAGATAGCAAGTGATGCAGTAAGTAGTGCCTACAATGGACTCTGGCATTTGTGTTGGATCAGTATGTACCAGTCAGGTTCTCTATTTAGAGGAGGACTTGCTTGCAAAGGTGCAGATGCAGAAGAATCAGGGGAGATTGTAGGAGCTTTGGTGCTGAACATTTCCTACAAGGGAGGGAGAATCCTGCAAAGCTAAACCTTAGGAAGAGCAGTGAGGGACACAGTCAGATCTGTGACCTTGCAAGGAGAGAATCAAAGGAACACTTTCTCCTCTTTCCCTCTGGTGTCCTTCCAAGGCCCCCAATTAGCCCAAATCCCACTTGTGGCATCTGCACAGATCAACCTCCTGGGCACACAGCAGATGAAGAACAGTGGAACATGGATATAGAGGCACAAATAAGAGATATTCTACGCAGACAGGTAGGATGTGCAGGTGTTTCCTGGAAAGCAGAGCTAGGAAGGGCATCCCATCAAGAAAAAGGATGTGCAGTCATATTGTGCAGAGTGTTTTGGAATAGTCTAAGTGCTTTGATATGGCAAAGACTTTGGGAACAAGAGTTGAATAATAGGAAATGAGATTTAGAAAAAGAAGCAGGGGCTGGACTATGGGGTCTGGGTTGGGGGACTCTATTCTACAAGGACTGAGGAACCACTGAGGGTAGTTAGACAGTGGGCTTGTGTTCTGGAGCACTTCCTTTGATTGCAGAGTGGAGGATGATTCAAGGGAGGGAGAAGAGGTCTAGGGGCAGGGGACCCATTGTTGACCCTCCTGTAACAGCCACGTAGAGATGAAGCTGAGGGCCTGAACAAGCAGGAGCTCACTCTTCCTTCAATAAGATGAAGACAAACCAGCTCCTTGAGCACCACGGAGCTCAGACTCACTTCCCCATGAACCTTTGTCTGGCATCAAGGGCACACATGGGGCAGAGGTGGCCCAGCATTAAAGACCCAAGTAGGGTCATTTGTTTCTGGATTTGGTTTCCTTTTGGGTACAGAAAGATTGTGGAGAGGACCTTGGGAGGGATTGCACATTCATAAGGGGCAAGGCTGCCTTGGTCATGCAAGAGGCAAAGGGGAGGAAAGACAAGATTCAGAGATTAAAAAGAGTGCCTTTGTTCTTGGGATGTGTGGCAGGCCATGCCCGGGGGAAGAAATGGATCCTGAAAGGGGTAAAGTGTGTGCCTCAGACACTAGGCAACAAATGGGAGGGAAAGTGATAGATCTCTGTGATATTTTATTTTATTTTATTTTATTTTATTTTAATTTTATTTTTTGCCAGTGTTGAACACCATGGGGAATGGGGAGAGGCAGAGGTTGACTGGGAACGATGAGGAGGACCAGAAGCAAACATTTCTAAGGAAACTAACCACCTGAAATGCCAACAGGCTGGGAGAAGAGGCAGGAACCTCAGTCGAGCTTCCTGTGTGCCTGTATTTAGGGCATATCACAGAAGGGCTGATGTTTGGGAGCAGGCCATTTCTTAGCTTCCGGGGATTATTGTAGTGGGTTATGTTTGTCTTCACCATTGAGGTATAATTATGTCTGAATTCCATACAATAAAGTAGGTGACAGAATAATCAGATGGCAGGTGGAATGTAGAAAACTGTATTTTATGTTCATATAGCAAGGAGCGGCACCTTCCATTAGCACAGATTAAAGCCAGAAGGAGTCTTACGCATCTTTAACTTCTCCTTTCAAAAGGGGAAACTGAGATCCAGTGAAGGAGAAATGACTCCTTCGAACTGCATATAGACCCTCCCACCTCCATTAATTTTCTTTGGTCTTCATAATGGTGCTTCAGACCAACATGGAGAGCAGACAGCGTAACTTGGCTGTTGGCAAACTTTTCCTGTGAAGGGCTAGATAGTAAATATTTTAGGCTTCGTGAGACAACATGTGATCTCAGCAACATAGTTGTCTTTTTAAAAAAAAAATGTTAATTTATTTTGAGAGAGGAGAGAGAGAGAGAGAAATGGGGCAGAGAGAGACAGAGAACCAGAGAAAGAGAGAGAACCCCAAGCAGGCTCTGTGCTTTCAGCTTGACAGCACAGAGCCCAAAGAGGGGCTTGATCTCATGAACCGTGTGCTCACGACCTGAGCCTAAATCAGGAGTCAGACGCTTAACTGACTGAGGCACCCAGGTGTCCTGACATGTTTTTCTTTTTTAAAAAATATTTAAGCAACTCTTTAAAAATGTAAAAACCAATCCTTAGGTTGCTGACTATAGAAAGCTGGGCCATACACAGACAGGCCTTTCTAGTATATTTTAAAAAGCACAGCCATTGGATTTGACCTGGGTTTGAATTTTGGTTCTGCCATTAACAGGCTGTATGTCTTTTGGCAAATTACTTAAATGCCTTCCCCTTCTTTGTAAAATGACCGCATGTAACCGTCTGCCTCCCTAGACCGTTAAGAGGATGGAAAGAGACACTGACTAGGTTTGAATCCTAGCTCTGTTGTCTACTTGCGGTGTGACTTTCACTAACAAACTCTCTGTGCCTCAGTTTCCTCATCTGAGGAAAGAAGATAATAGTAGTCCCACATTTACATGACATTTTTGTGGATGAAATAACACAAATGTAAAACTCATAGAATAGTACAGGCATGTATAAGTTTTATGTATTATTATTCATATTGTATAAATGCTTAAGGCACCTGGTACATGACAGATACTTGGCAAATTCTAGCTATAGCAGCCATTTCCCAGAGGGAAAGCTGACTCGAAGAAATTAAGAAAGATCAGGCCATTTTTCAAGGACTGGTCCTGCCAGAGTTCAGCTATAGTTCACTCTTGATTTCTGTCCCATAGCAAACATGATTTGGCTGCATGAAAGTGACCTCTATCTCTCTGACCCATATGGGGGGCTTCCCCCACTATAAGATAAGCACTTGCATAACCTAAATCCATTTTGGTTTCAGCAGAGATCTGTGTATACGTGCACACACTTGGTGATCATGGGCTGCAGACTTGGTGCTTTTGCTTGTGATTGGAGCCATGTTATCAATACTTGTTGAGTGTAAATGTGGGAGATCAAAGCTATCCAGGTCAGAAAGGCTAATACTTAAATTCCACTTTTGAAGGCACAACTGTGAAACCCCATGGTGCACAATCAAGTTCATGTACAAAATCAAGTCAAAGGTTTGTTTGACAGAGTTGTAGGGCTCTGGAGTATGGGTCGGTTTGCATTTAGGGGAAATTGAGGGGCCCGCCCAGAATGGAATTATGTAAAATTCTGGCTGAGGACAGTTTTGGGGTTCAAAGCTCTGTGCAACCCTAGTTGGAGCAAACACATTTTCTTGGACCAGCTTTGATATCACAGAGGAGATGTTTGTAGTCTCTGGAAATAATACATTCTGCTGCTCTGAAAGGGTAAGACCTAGAGATGCCAGCACTTTCTTTGTAAGGTATCATAAAAACTAAAGATAATGGATATAAACTTCCTGACACATAATAGGCTTTCAACACTTGGTAGCTATGTTTTTCTAATTATCCATTATTCCCATTATTCCATCCCTTATACCACTGAAGACACGTAGACCAAAGACTATATATCCTTTGGAGACATCAAATCATCTTTTGTCTGTCTGCCTCACCCAGTTCAATAAACCTCCGGTGACTTTTACATGCTAGGTAGAGTGTAAGGCTTATTTTAAATAAAAATCTGAATAAGAGAGGCCTTCAAGGAGATTGGTCTGGTCATGGATGACATATGCACTCACTACTAGTTGCAACACAACACAGATGGCTTGGAAGAACAATGCATCCAGGACTGTGGAGTCACAGGTAACAGAGCAATACTTCTTAGTAGCAATGGATTAGCTTTCACGGATGAGTTAGACTCCCAACCTCTTCCCTAATGTAGTATAATGAATGGCCTTAGATCCCAGAAACCTGGGTTCAAATCCTGGTTCTGCCTCGTTTTGAACTATGTCATATGAAGCATATAACTTAACCTCACCGAACCTCAGTTTTCTAGTCTACAGAATGGGGATAATTATAGGGTCTACCTCATGGAAGTGCTGGGAGAAACAATGAGATAACCCATATAAAGCAATTAGCATTTTTCATTGCAGAGTACCATGTAGTAAATCATTTTAGCTACCATCATTTAAAAAAGTGAATTAACTTTTCATCTTAAAACCATAGTATTCTCTCTTATTCTGCTGACATATAATCAAATAATCATCTTAGGTCTATGTAATGCTTTTAATATTTCTATAGTAATTTGAAACAGAAAATTGCCAATATTTGACCATTTTTGACCTATAAAAATGGCAGCTTCATAATAGTGCTCCAAGTACCCTCTCCAGCAATGTCTCATTTGATCTCCACAAGAGCTCTGTAAGTATGTTGGCACCTGTGGGATTTTCTTCCACAGCCCCTTTCTAAAAGTTTCTCTTCTCCCAATTCACGTGGATGCTGATCCATCAGCAGATTCAGTGGCTACTGTTATTTGCCAAGGGGGTATGAACATGGCCTCGGTGGACAAAAGAGTCCCTTCCTGGAGATTGTTTGGGGGTAGGGTGGTAAGGTGATCCTAGGAAACTTTGTTAGTCTTTCAATAACTGAATTGCTTGGGTATTAAACTCTGGAGCAGTTGGTGATTATATTTTCTACCATTCGTTTATCCGGTTAGTATTTAGTGAGCACCTTCTATGCTCCAGGTACTGTGTTGGGTGCCAGGGATGTAGAAATTAATAAATGGACAAGATCCTGTCCCTCAGTGAACTTCATTGCACTGGAGAAGACTGGAAGCAAGCAGGCAAATAAGTCAGTGTGATCAAGGCTGTGCTGGAACTGTGCTAAGAGCTAGACTGCACTGAGCGAGGAAGATGCAGCCAGCACCCTGGTAGAAGCAGATGAAAGGCTGGAGGGAACACTAGTGAGATTGGAGCATCTGGTTCCAGCAGCGCCTGAAGCTCAGCTCTCTTGCTTTCCTCCTAGCACCTTGCTTATTCAGTTCTCCTTGGATCTCATGAACTGCCAAAACCTGTCTCTCATTTTTATCCTTCAACTGAGTTAAGTTTATGTCAGCTGCAATCAGTGTAGCAAATCTAGATTTGAGCATTTACCCTTTTCCCTGTATAAATGAAGCAAATGTGGACATGGGTGGGAAAGTGTGAAACCTGAGCTACAGAAACCCTTTTAGGATACATAGCTTAAGCATAAATTATAAATAACTAAGGTGGCCTTGGATGTTGCATGAAATTAAAAAAAATAATTCATCAGCTTTAGTTGGGTCATTGCTGTCATCACCAGACAGCTTTTTATGGTCAACAGTTTGGAAAGATTGATAGGATCAGAGTATCTGGGAACTGGAAAGGACTTTATGTATCATGAAATAACACCTCAGTTTACAAATGTGGAGACAGAGGTCCAGAGTGGGTACATGATATGTTCAAAGTCACATAACTTGAGAGCAGCCAGGTAGAGTTGAACACAGGACTCCTGACTCTCAGCCCATGGTTAGGCTATAATGAACCAATTCATTTGCTCATCCAAGAAACATTTGAGTGTCTATTATGTGTCAGGCCCTCTTCTAGGTGCTGGGGTCACAGTGGTCCCTGCCCTGATGGAGTTTCATTGTAATAGGGGAAAGACAGACCATAAACAAACAAAATCTGGTAACGCATGCTAAGAAGAACCTAAAATGACGCGTACGAGAGTATAACTCTATGTATGTGGTATGGAGGAGTCATGTTATTCTAAAGTGAGTGATCAGGGAAGGCTTCTATGAAAAGGTGTCAGATAAGTCAGTATGTGAATGGCCAGAGGAATCAGCCACCTAAAGATATGAGGGAAGAGTATTCCAAGGAAGGGAGACTATTTCTGCAAAACCCTGAAGTTGGAGTGAATTGACCTGTTCAAAGAACAGAAAGAGGAATAAAGGGGCTGAAGCGTATTGAAAAAGGCTGGGCCTTGGAGCGTGGTGTGACCTGAAGTTGGAAAGGCCAGCAGGGGCTTGATCTTGGGGGCAAAGATAAAGAACTACGTTTTTATTCTAAGCGTAACAGGAAGCCATTTGGGCAGTTTTAAATGAACAAGAAGCAAGATCTAATTTCTGTTTTAAAACTTAATTCTGCATTAAGTTCTCCCTAATCTTAACAGATGACCGTGGGGGAAGAAGAAGGGGGAAAATAGTGGGGGGAGGGAGGGAGGCAAACCATGAGAGACTCTTGAATGCCGACAACAAACTGAGGCAGATGGGAGTGGGGGGGAGGGGAAAGGGGGCGATGGGCATGGAGGAGGGCACTTGTGGGGATGAGCACTGGGTGTTCTATGGAAACCAACTTGACAATAAACTATTTTAAATAAATAAATAAAAGTCATATGTATCGGGGAAAAAAAACCTTAATTCTGGGAAAAAAACCTTAATTCTGGAAAAAGAAACCCTTAATTCTGATCACTGTAGGACAATGAAGAGTATAAATAAAGAACCAGTAGTGCAGGTAAGAACGCTGGGTGTGGAATAGGGTGGAGCAATGGACAGGGAAAGTGGAGGATGGATTTCAGATGTGTTATGGTGGTAGATTGGATAGTATTTGCCTATGGCTTAGGGATGGTGGATAGTAAACCCGATCTGGATCAATAGCTAAGTCCTGAGTTCTTGCCTTGAGAAACTTAGGAAATAGATGGTGCTGCCATTCACTGTGGGTAACTGGGGAAGACAAAGATTTGAGGAGGAAAAAAACCAATCAAGGATTCTGTTTTATGTATTATTCTACATTCTCGTACAAGAGGTTCATAATCTAAGCTCAACAACTGACAAAGTAAAACTAAAAAAGAATCAGTAGAAAACTTTAGAGGACAGAGACCATTGACTGTGGCTCAGTTGCTACCTAGCTGACCATCTGGTCCCCTGATCCCTCATTGATTCATCAATGTGGAGCAGGCTGACAAGTAATAATCACCATTATGGCAAACCACAAGAAATTATCCAGAGGCTACTGAGAGGTCCATTCTAGCATTAGAGGTTACTAGGTGAAACCCCACTAAGAGATACAGACTTGGACAGGAAGGGCCATCCAGGCAGAGGAACAGCATGTGCTCCAACGGTTCAGTGATGACAGAGATGGTTCTGCTCCAACAGAACAGAGACACAACGTTTGACAGACAGTCCAAGATGATAAGTCAACATTGTATTTTATAGGTGAGAGGCCAGAGTAAGAAAACACCACCAGTTGAGCACACTGGGAGGAAAAACAGACTTCATTCATTCATTCAACAAATCCTTATTGAACCCAATCTTCATGCAAAACTCTTCTAGGTTCAAAGACCTAACAATGAATGGGGCAAACGCTCTGCCCTCAAGGAATTTACATTCTAACAAGAAAAGACAAACTATGAATAAGTAATGTAATCATGTGTCAATGACAGATAGGTGCTATGGAGAAAAATAAAACAGTTGGTATGTTTTGTGCATTTTGAGCATTTTGTTCTCTGCCCAGTGGGGCCAGCCAGTAGAGGAAGTGAGCGGGAAACCCAGTCCTTGCTCTGCTCATTGAGCTCTGCCCAGGTGCTGGTTGCTTCTGTCTCAAGTCAGCCTTCTTCCTCTTTCTTGGCATAAATCACAGGGGCTGAATGTACAAAGAGGGCAGAGAAGGATGAGGTCAGAGAGGTCACAGTGCTTGGTCTTGTAGGGCCTTGTAAGTTTTGTCAGAACCTTGGGTTTTTCTCTAAATGTGATGCATGTGCCAAAACAATGGGGAATGGGGAAGCAGGAAAGATGCCCTGTGTTTGTTCTCAGCCCTACTTTATTCACCTATCCCTGACCCTGCCCTGCTTTGGCCACTATGTTCTGTGTAGGGTGAAGAAATCAGAAACTTTCATTCTCTCTGTAAAATGGCATCTACCAAACCTCTGATTTTGTATTGGTGCTTTATAGGAATCCCAGCAGATATTTTGGGTGTGATGGGGAGAGGGATAAACCTACTAATTGTTTCAAACCTAAGAACATCCAGTTTAACTCACTCTATCCCCAAGGTGGTCTTCTTGATAGGAAGGCTCCAGGGTAAGGGAGAGAGATGCCAAGGAATCTGATCTTGGGTTAGTCTCTGTCTCCCTGTATCCCTTTGAGAAAGTCAGCCCCTCTTCGTGGGTGAGGAGAGAGTAGTGCTGGGCTGAGGGCTCAGACTTCATTCTCTCTAAACTTCCCATCTGTGTTCTAATATTTCTTGACCTCTCATCGGTCTTTTCCTTCTCAAAGTTTCCCTATCTTTAGGCTTGAAATCTACACACTGTTGACAAAAAGGAGTAGGTGGTTCAGGCAGAGAGAGAATCAGGGCTGGGCTAGTGGAGGGCGTTGGGGCTGGCGTGGTCCAGCACCAAGGAGGCCTGTACAGCCAGAGCCTGGGGGTCCGTCCTGGTGACTGCTGGGGAAAGTACTGGCTCTCTTTGCAGAAGGGGCTCTGACAAGCTAAATCCAAACCAGATGTGCACCAGAGAGAGCAGGGCCTATTACAAAGTGTTGTGAAACGGCCCAGGGGAGGTAAATAAGCAAAAACAGGCCAGTTGCCTAGCAATGTGTACAACAAAACAAGGAGCAGCCCAATTGGCATTGGCTGGGCAAAACTACTCTCTGCAGTGGAGGGAGAAAGGACAAGGAGGGTTTGAGTCTGATAAAGACCCAGGGGGCCCGCTTCCAGCAGCCCTGCCCTGCTCCGTGCTCTCCGGGGTGGCCCTGCCCAGCCTGGCTCCACAGCCTCAGGGGCTTCACACCCGGCCAGCCCCATGGGGTCCCAGTTGGGGCCTCTTCCCAGTGGTGGGGAACAGGGGAAGGGGGAGGGATCACACCCCTCCTGAGAACTGTGCTCTGGCAGCATCCACCAGGAGGGGAAGAGAGGGGTCAGAGATCTTCCAAAAGTCCCAGTGCCCAGTACCTGTGCTTTACATGTGACCTTTATTATTCCTTCATTCACTCACACACTGTGGATATCTTGAGCATTTATTATGTCCCAGGCACTGTGACTGACTGCAAGGACAGTCAGAAAGGAACAGAGAAAACCCACTCTTCACTCTCCACCTATGGAGGAGAAAGATATTAAACAAGGAATTACACAATCAAATGCATGACTGTAAATCATACTGGGAGCTACAAAGGAAGAGAACTAGTGGAATGAAACAGTGAAAGAGGGGGTTGGATTTAAACAGATATGCAAGACCTCTTTCTGGAAGGTAAGCTGAGATTTAAAGAATCAGTAGCCATCTACCAGACAAGAGGAAGGAGAAAGGGCAGTTGGGAAGGCCTTATGGCAGGAAAGAGCCTCTGCTTAGGAGGAAGTGACCAAAGAGAGACTGGGCTGTAGAAGAGGCTGTGGAGAGGTGGGCAGATCAGATCACAGAGGCCTTTCCATGATAAGGACATGAGGTTTTGTTCCAAGTATGGTGAGGAACCCTTGGGGTTTGTCTGTTGATAATAATAGTGGGGGTGGGGGTGGGGTGGCAGGAACCCCGAGATGATCAAATTCATGTTTTTGAAAGACTGTTCCTTCCCTCCCCCCATGGAAAAATAAGATAAAAACAGAGAGGGAGGCAAATCATGAGACTTAAAAACAAAGAACAAACTGAGGGTTGTTGGAGCCGTGTTGGATGGGGCAGTGGGCTAAATGGGTGATGGGCAGTAAGGAGGGCACTTGTTGGGATGAGCACTGGACGTGTGAATCACTGGGTTCTACTCCTGAAACCAATACTGTGTGTTAACTAACTTGAATTTAAATAAATAAATTCTTTTAAAAAGGAGTTTTCATCGTGGTTCCCAACCACTTATAGAATAAAGCTCATCAAAGTCCTGATCTGCAGATAAAATATTAAATTTATTGGTCTTATAGAATATTCAAACTTAAATGTAAATTAAGATATACTTAAAATAAAATCCACAAGGGCAAAGCTTAGAAACATAAAAATAAAATGCTGTTCCTAGGTATAACTTGGAAATTTTGAAAAGGGACAAGACAAGTGATAAGAAGGACAGTCAAAGAGACTCAATAATCTCAGCAAAAACGTCAATAGCTTGGATTGGAGGCAGGATAAGGGAAGATAAGCAGAGAAATTCAATGTACCTTTTCCATCAACTCCAATATTACAATTATGTGTTATTATCCTATTTAAAAAATTTCTGAGTAACTTTCTCAGGCCTGGAGGGGCCACTCGTAAAGGACAGATGTAGAATTAGAACCCAGACTTTCTTAATTCCTAAGCCTGTGCTCTGTACATAACAATGCAGTGCCTAATATTGGTTTTCTCCAATGACCTGCTGAGGATTGCAGAATAAGCCAGAGCTGAAGATGGATGAAAAGTGGGGGGTTGGGGGGTAGAGTCACATCAGGAAGGACAGGTAATTTGTGTGTGTGTATGTGTGTGTGTGTGTGTGTGTGTGAGAGAGAGAGAGAGAGAGAGAGAGAGAGAGAGAGAGAGAGAGAGAGAGAGAGAGGAGTGACCAGGAGGCAATCATGTTTGCACAGCTTCTTGGTGTTTTCCGCACCTTTTTGTGGCAGCTTTGCAAAGCACCTTTGGCTATACTGTCATAGCTAGCCCTTGCCATGCCAGTGCTTGCTGAGTCCTCATTAGTCTTCAGTGATGATGGAGACACACCTCCCTCTTGAGGGAGAGCTGAGGTGGCTCCCACAGCCCAGGAACAAGTCAGGAGCGTAGAGACATCAGCTTGGTGGTTACCCCACAGGTCCAGGGTTGGAACCCAGTACTGCCTGTGATCTTGGGCTGGTTTATGAACTTCTTCTTTTTCAGTTTTCTCATCTGCAAATGAGTGCAGTAATACCTGCCTTGTAGGGTTATTATGCTTAGGGAGATATTGGGGCTTACCCTAGTGCCTGATGCTAAATAAAGCACTCAATAAAGAGTGTCTATTTTTATCATTGTAGTAGAAGATCCTTGTCAAAATGAAGCTAGGGGTTCTGTACTCCACATCTGCAGTGGACATGCCCTGCTCCCACCGTGTTCTTCTGTTTGGAAGAGCACCAGGCTAGGAGTTTGGAGACCTGACTCTTCTGGTTTGGCTGTTGACTTGCTATGGGACTTTGGGTGAGGTCCCTCCCTCTCTGAGGTTCAGGTGCTCTCACCTATAAAATGAGGGGATCATACCAGATGGGATTCTAATCCAGAGCATGGAAAGGAGACCCTGATATTCACTTGGGGGTGCTCTGGCAATGGGAGGGAATGGAGGAGTGGGCACACAAATTCTTCAAATTAAATGTGGATTTTTCCCCCAAACAATTTCTACCATCCCCAAAGATTCTGCAGCTTGGACAAATCTGTCCTACACAATAGAGTTGCCTGTAGCCCTACAGATGAGTTCCCTGGTCTCTTGCTATACTTCCTATGTCTTCCACGCAGAGACAGCTCAACTTCCACAAGGTTGTAGAATCTTTGTCCAGCTTGCAGAATCACCCCTTTGAGGTTTCTCACTGTTGTAGGAAGAAATAACAAATGAGCAACAGTGACATGCTAGAATGAACCCTGTGGTGCTGGGTTGGAGTTGGAGACATCAGGAAGAACCCCATCTTGATTAATGAGATGTACATGGGTAGAGATGGGGGTATATGAAGGTTAGTAGACATACATCCTTTTCCTGGCTGTGTCCACTGAGAGGGCCCAGAAGCAGTGACACACAAATAGCAACAAGTACAACCTAAGTGCCCGGGCTTCTAAAAACCATTCTCCAAAGAAACAAATCAGGATTCCTTGGAGAAATATAAGATGAACCTGTAGTATCTTATGGCGGTATGAATGGATGAATGAATGAATGAATGAGGAATGAATGGGTAAAGCAAGTGTTCAAAACAAAAACAACAAAGATGAGGACATGTCAAAAGGACACAGAAACCAAACTGAAAAGAGCTCCCAATGACCAATTTGAGCAACAAAATATTAATTGCAACAATTGTAATAATCAGCAATAATTGCCTCAGGTAACATCCACTAATGAATGCTTAAATTAATAGATGAAAACTTAAGGAGGAATAAGACACTTTCATAGCCTTAAATTATCCCCTCTCTCAAGTATATATTAATTGCTGTCGTGTTTTAGCATACATTCTAAATTCCTCAATATTCCTCTCTCCAGAGGTGGAACTTAATTCTCTGTCCTCAAGTGTGGGTTAGACAGTATTTCACTCTTTCTGTTTGTTTGTTTAAAATTTTTATTTAAATTCTAATTAGTTAACATATAGTGAAATATTGGCTTCAGGAATAGAATTTAGTGATTCATCACTTGCATATGACACCCAGTACTCATCATAACAAGTGTCCTCCTTAATGTCCATCATGCATTTAACCCATCACTGCCCACCTCCCTCCATTAACCCTATGTTCTCCATAGGTAAGAGTCTCTTATGGTTTGCTTCCCTCTCTCTTTTTTTCCTTCCCATATGTTGATCTGTTTCGTTTCTTAAATTCCATATATGAATGAAATCATATAGCATTTGTCTTTTTATGACTTTACACTGTTGCTCCATCCACAATGTTGCAAATGGCAAGATTTCATTCTTTTTGGTGGCCGAGTAATATTCCATTCATCACTGTATGGACATTTGGGCTCTTTCCATAGTCTGGCTATTATTGTTGATGCTGCTATAAACATCAAGGTGCATGTGCAGGAAGGGAAAAGGGGCATCTTTATAGTAGTGAAGCCTGGAAGACAACACCTGAGCTAAGTGCTCAAGGTTAACATTACCAGTGATAAGTTATTTTGATATGGGTTACTCACTAATGTAAAGCAATGAGATAGCAAATCATCTCTGGGTGTTCTTCCCTCAAATCCCTGACTATAGTCTAATCATAAGAGGAGCATCAGACAAATAAAAACTGAAGGATATTCCACAACAATACCTGACCAGTATCAAGGTCAAGGTCATGAAAGACAAGGAAAGATGGAGAAACTGTCACAGATCAGAGGAGCTTGAAGAGCCATAAGGGACTATGTTGTGATAATGTAGATTGGATTCTACAGTAGAAACAAGGACACTGGTGGAAAAATGGGAAATCCAAATCACGTCTGTAGTGTAGTTAATAGTAATGTACCATGTTAATTTCTTAGGGTTGATAAACATACCACAGTTATGTAAGATGCTAACATCAGGGGAAGCTTGGTGAAGGGTATATGGGAATCTCTATACCATCCTTGCAGCTTTTCGGTAACTTTAGAATTTCCTGCCTACACTCTCTCCCTAAAAAAACCTTTAAGAGTATAAACTATTCCAGGGAAAATACCCGAATATGTACCTTATCTCTATCTCCTCAGAATTCCTAGCAAATATTCTTACAGAGAAGAGCTTTTTGGAAGTACAGAATGCGTCCTAATCACATTTCTATCCTCACATTAACTAGTGGTAGCACATGATAGGTGAACTTGGCTCTGGGAAGCAGAAGAATGGGGTTCCAATTCAGACTTCACAATGAATGACTGTGTACACCATAGGAAGCTCACTTAATCTCTGAGTCATATAGTTCTTCATCTAGAAAATGGGAATAAAATACTCTTCACTTTGTAAGGCTATCAGGATTAAATGAGACAATGAAATGTGGGGAAAGTCTTTATAAATTGCAAAGCCTTGTGTAAATATTTATTGTTATGTTGACATACAGATACTGGTCAATCAGAAGTCCTACCTGAATGGATCGGTGTTTCCCCAGTTCTCCACCCATGACACACCTGTGCACAGAGACAGGGGTGTCACCTCCTCTACCAGCGCTCACCTTATTTAGCCACCTGTTCATACACACCCTGCATATGTTAAGCACATTCAGGTATGACTCTTTTTTCCTAACATGAACATCATCAGCTTAATCCTCTGCTTGCTTCCTCCTGTTCATGTCCTGGCAAAGAGTGGTGAGCTTGGAAAATGTCCTCGTGGAGGGGAATGCTGTGGCAAATTCAATGATGTAAACATTTGAAAAATATGAAGGAACAATGCATAAAAGACCAGGGAGTTGGCTGGTTGCTACTAAATTGTGTTAACACTCTGCAGGAGGATAATGAGATGGGGAAGGAGTTTACCAAGCAGTTAATGGCTCTATGGCAGGCCTCTATGGCAGCTTACATAGAAGGCCCATCACTTGTGACTGAAGGGCAAAACCAACTGAAGAGTATGCTGAAGTCCTAACTGTGAGAATTGCAAAGCTCCAGTCCAGGCAAGTCTGTTATGTAAAGGACAGGGTCCTTGTGTGAATACCTGGGACCCGAAATGTGGGTGCCTCTGAAGATGAAATAAGTGATAAAGGAATTGAGAAAGTAATTGATAAAATAATCTGGATGAGTGTCCCTGAGGATACTGACTCTGCTGGCTCCCAAGCTAATATCCAGAGTTAACTCATAGTATAATCCAGCTGGAGACATGCTGGGCTTAGTAAGGGAGGAAAGTGACCACACACTTAGAGACTTGCAAGAACTAGCTGTTATATATCAACATATATAGCCAGGGGACTACCCCAAGATGGGGTTTTAAAGATATTTGATTAAGGAAACCATCCTGACTGGATAAGCAAGAACTCATTGACTTGGGGCACTTTTTTGGGGACATATGATTTAACATTGCAGGAGGGACCTTAGGATAGGGCAAACCCACAGCTGTAGTAGCTGCTAAAAGCCTGGAAAAGAAATGGACAACTCTCAGGGGAAAGAAACTGCCCGAATTGTCCTGGCAAATGGTACAGGAAGGAATAAGTAGACTGAGGGGTGAGGCATGCTGGCATA
The DNA here is from genome assembly GCA_017311185.1 of Proteles cristata cristata. NCBI lineage: Eukaryota > Metazoa > Chordata > Mammalia > Carnivora > Hyaenidae > Proteles > Proteles cristata. The sequence goes on from JAESUZ010003875.1 coordinate 2,040,226, forward strand.
AATATAATATATAAGGCCAGAAGCCTGATTCTCCAAGGCCACCAGGGATGCACTGGCAAGAGACACACAGCATCACTAAAAAGTTCAGTGGTAGCTTCTTCTACAGGCCAGAGGTTGTCACAGAAATGGGCTCTTTAACAGCCGTGAGGGATGATGTTTCCCACGCCCCGCCCCACATTCATCCACCCAAGTAATGGAGGTCTGGTGATTCCACTAACCAACGGAAGCCAGGAGACCACAATTACTGGATAACAAGCAAGGTCAGAGAGGCAAGCAGGGATTTTGACCCACAGGCAGGTGAGGATATGGTTAAGAGCACATGATGTCCCTAGGGGCAATATACATTGTTGGTCAATAAGGGTGATGCTTAACATCTGTTACTAAGACAAACGAAAATGGAGGGCAGGAGCAGAGGGCAGGCACCTTAATAAAACTCATGGTCCTTGCTCAGTTCCCACACATGAGCCAATTTTCAGATCCAGAACCCATTAGTTGAAGAGATAGCTGGATCCCTAAGAAGAAAAACCCTGAAACACTATGATAGGTATATACTGTGATATTCTCTCTAGCCCCTTCCTAAATGGACCTATGACCTCTGACTTACTCTGCAAGAAAGGGTGAATATCCAGACATTTGGAGCACTAGTGGACACAGGATTTGAGATGGTATCAGTATCTGGAGATCTAAAGTCTTATTGTAGTCTCCTAATAGAGTAGGGGCTGATAGGCAGAGCCAGCTTCTTGGTTGGCCCATGTGACTAGTGCAGCCACACGAAGTCCCACACTCTGAAGGGTCTAAACAACGAGTTTAATGTTCTGTGACTGCTGTCTTGAAACTCTTAATATTTTTTATCTTTGGATTTGTTTCATTAAGTAAAGGCCAATGGAACAATAGACCTCAGCATGACCCCACCCTCACTGCTTCCCAAGGACGGGTTCTCTGACACCTGCTTCCCTGCTTACTGGCCCTCTACAGCCGACCCAGCTATCTTCTTATCTTTGTTGTTCTCTGACCTGGGAAGGACCTGAATGCAGGCAGAGAGTGGGTCAGGCCCAAACCTCCCACAGCATCTTGGAGCAGGATGCGGAAGCAGCCATCCTTGCCTTGGCCTGAAAGTGCTATAGTATACCTGGTGGGGGACAGGCCAGGGGCCAGGTCTTGATGGAGGAAAGACTCTTGTTCACCTTAATCCTGGTACCAAGCATGTCCTAGGGCAGAGGTTTAAAGATCTTTGGAAGCTGCCTGTCGGCCATGAGCTGGGGTAGGGACCTTGGGAAGTTAAGATGCCTAGTTCAACATCCTCATACCCTGCCCATGGTCAGGACATGGCACATTATTCCAGTAGCTGGTGAGGGGGAACCTCATAGCCATCAGGCTAGAGTGCAGATGGGCACCCTCCTTTGCAAGGTTGAGCTTGCACTCACCCTTCAAGGATCTCCGTGCCCAGCAGTGCTCCATCAGTTGGCTCTTTTTCTCTTTCCAACCTTCCCAAGTCTGTCTTATGTTTGCCCTTTCTTGGCCATCTTGAGGCGCCCTTAGGGGCAAGCCAGGAAGTACAAATATATAATTGTGGCGATTCTGCAAACTAGGTGGATGCTCTGTTATTTGCATTTAAAGCTGGCATGATGAATGGTAAAATGCATGCAATAATTTACAATTATGATTTTATTTATTTACATTAAACAGCAAATAAAAACACCATGACAAATGAAAAGAGAGCCCACAAAAGAAAGAAAAATCTTTATGTGTAACTTCAATGACACTTTTTTCCTGCTTTTTGAAACAAGGGACCCTGCATTTCCATTTTACTCTGGGCTCTGTCAGTCCCACCAACAGGAGACAGGTAATAAATAAAATTCTGGCTGAAGTCTGGCTCAAGGTAAGCCCACTGGGCTCATGGACCCACCCAGTAGTAATTTTCTCAATCCTTGAGTATATAATTGGAATTTATACATTTGGCAATCAGAGTAATCCCACATTAGATCCTTAGATTCTGGTAAGAATCATGATGGCAGGGAGGCAAAGAGGAAAACTCTGAAACTGCCCTCCACCCCAGCCAAGACAGTAAATCAAAAATAATCACATCCTTGGGGGAGTGGGAGATTAGTCTTCCCATGAAACACTGAAACATTGCAGCAACGGAGGTCCCTTGTAATTCACCAGCATAGACCCTGCAGAAAGCTGATAGATCCTGGAGACTGAAGACTATTGCACACTTAACAAAGTAGCAGTCCTGGTTTCTGTGGCTATGCCAGATATAGTAACCCCCCCAGAAGTGATTAATAAGACTTCAGGGATATGGTATGCCCCCACTCATTTGGTGAGCGCATTCTTTTTCGTTTCAATTTAAAAAGAGTATTAGAAATGGTGTGCATTCACATGGGATGGATAATACGCATTTCCTCAGGACGATGTCACCTTTGTGGCCTCTGTTGCAATACAACCTGAGGTAATTGGAGACCAGGACACAGTCCATTACATCAATCACATCATATTAATTGGATAAAATGGACGAACAGGGCCTACTATGCTGGAGGTCCTGTTTAGACATATGCAATCCAGAGGATGGGAGATCCCCCATACAAAAGTCCAGGGTCTTGTCACTTCAGGGAAGTTTTCAGATGTCCAGTGGTCCAGGACATGTTGCGATACTCCTTCCAAAGTAAAAGACTCATTGCTGCATTTTGTGTCTACTACTAATACTTAGTAGTGGTGATGATCTCCAGCTGACCCTGTACCTCGTCATCATTCCCTCAAGATCTCATTTCTAGGGCAAAAGCATCTGATTGGGCCAACATAGGTCAGTTGATCGTTGTCTAGTGCACAGCTTCCCAGCTAGTAAGATACTATCTTGGGGATAGTGGACAGGGCCTGAGAGCTTCATTCAATAGTGTCATCTGGGCTCTAACCTTCATGCTATTTAACCAAAGGTGCTGTACACACATGCAACATGGTGTGGAAAAAATGTAGGGATGCCCCATTCCAGCTGCCTCAAGTGATAAAAGAAATGTCTTTTTCTTGGTGGACAAAGTCATGCTCCTATTCCAATTTAAGAAGAATTTTCTGACACTTAGTAACTCAAAAATTGTCCACTCCATTAAGGCAGTTATTAATTCAGCAGCTTTCACTATTCAAGCACCTGCTATGTGTCCAATATTTTGTCTTTAAATAAAACAGATCCCTCAGATTAATATGTACTAGGAGGAGTTAAGCGTATCTCCTGAATAGTTTGGACTGTGGAGGGTATGGCATTTCTTGTTTTTGCCATTTCTGGTAATTTTACTTTGTGGTTCCCATTTTTTTTAAGCCAAACTTGGACTGATGACCTAGTTGTATAATTCTCTGCTTCAGATATGTGATGTCTGAAGGGACAGGATCCCAGCATTGTGATTCTCCCACAGGAGTATGCCATAAGATTCATAGTGAAGTTTTTCCTACCCTGTTTCTTTAGCCTTATCCTTTAGCATCCTATAAATTCCATGAATTAGGCACAGGATCACTAGCTCGTACAGTGCCTTTGCATGCATTTCCCAAAGGCATACCTCTCTTGGTAGATCATTAGAAAGAAGAAAAGCTTTCTCCAAGCTGAACACAGCCTCCATTCTCCCTCATCCCATTCCTTCCATCAGGAAGTAGAACCTGTACACAACCTGTACAATTCTACTTGATGGTATTAACTATGCAAATACCATCCCAATCCATTTCTTTTCTACAGAATTCAACAAGATTTGATTTAAATTTATGGCAGATATTGCTATGAATTCACCAAACTTTACTTCCTTTTCCTCCTGAGCACACAGCTGACTACACTTCCCAGCATTCCGTGTGGTTCTGTTGTTCCACAGGACTGATTTCTAGCCAAAAGGCTATGGAAGGAAGTGAGGTGCTTCCAGGCCAGGGCTAGCCATAAAAACCTCTCACATCCTCAGCTCTTTTCTCTCCTTCCCCAACTGATCACCGAAGTGACCTAGAAGAGGGCAGATCCGTAAGACAGGAGGAGCCTGAGCTCCTAGTTCTTGAATGAGTACGTAGAGTGGAGTCCCTCCCTACTCCACATGTCAAGCAATGAGCTTTTGTAATGCTGGAGCACTAATAGTCTGTGCTTGCCTGTTAAAGAAGTTATTTTACTATGACAAATACACTATTTGCAAATAAGAATCCTGATTAGTCTTGGTCTCCCTTGGTTCCTAAACTTTATCCCAGTTTTATCATTTCAACTCATCAGTTTCTTAATAAAAAAGAGACCTAGAGTTTAAAATGTATTTTCTCTTCCTATAATACCTAGCCCATGTATGCCTATAGGAAATTAGAGACAGAAGATTTTTTAGAAACTGTAGTTCAATTAGCCTTGTCCGAGTCCCCTCTCCACCAGTACACCTTCCACAAAAAGAAGGAAATCAAGGTTTAGATAAAGTGAAATAGTAGGAACTAAATGAATATTCAGTTGACTGCAATGTCTAATTGCTGGTTCTTAGTCCAGTTATCCATATTCACTGATTCAGAAAATAAAGTTGAAAAAGTGTTTCCTTTGGTCCTTCTATAGTTTCTCAATCAAAAGAACTTTAGTAGTCATCTATTGCTATGCAGCAAGTTACCTCAAAACCTAGTAGCTCCAAACTAGACATTTATTATTGCAATTCTATTATCAGAAATCTGGGCATAAGTTAGCTAGGTGCCTCTGGCTGAAGAGCTCTCATGTCCCAAAGGAAGTGGTGGGAATATTAAAATGGAGAAAGTTGGAGGCCCCAGGACTGAAACCCAGGTAGGTGGTGGTGTTCAGCTAGTGCTAAGGTCTCTGAGCTCAGAGGCGGAGCTCTGTAGTGCTGCAACCCAGGCCTCTTAGTGGGGACCGCCAGAAGCCAGTGCTGATGTCTATGAGGGGATGCAATGAGGCTGGTTTTCCAGGTATTGGAAACTGCAAGCTGAATCAAACTGGAAACAAGGTTGGGGTGATGTGGACAGGAATAGGAGGCAAACAGGATGAAGGAAATCTCTTCCTCTGCCAGTCTTATAGTCTCTCTTGAACATCCTCTATCTGCAGAGGCTAAAAGGAAGCTGCTAGCAAAGGAGGCATTTGGTTTGCCCCAGAGTCTCAGCCCAATGTCTCAAAATAGGGTACTGAAATAGGGGGTAGGGGAATATGGGGTTGTATCTGAGAGACAACATCTTCATAAGTTGCACATGGAGCCATTCTCAACACTGGTGACAGTCACTTGGTTTCTTTAATTTCCCTAAATGCTCCATTATAATAAGTGCTGACACTTCCATATCTCATTACAGTTTTTTTTTAAGCCTTTTAATCTTAAGAAAATGATAGGAATACTCTTTTCCTGTAGAAGATAATGGCACCCGGAAAAGGTAAGGACTTGGCAAATGATATACAAAATATAAATGGTAGACCTGGATCTCTCTGAATTCAAGTCCGGTGTCTCTTATTATGCCACACCGTCTTCTCAAAGTTTGTACACAAAGTAAATGAATCAGTGATGCTATCATTATTATTAAATCCTTAATCAGAAATCAAATCATGCAAGCATATTTAGTAATTATTACTTTAATTCTCCTTGAGTGAGTTAAATTCCTCCCATTCATTTCACAGATATTTAATGAGCACACTTTATGCTGTGGCAGGAGATAAAACCTTAAATAGGATAGGGTTATCTGTCCTCAAGCATCTCTGGTATAATGTGAGAAACAAAAATCTTCATTATGGTGTGTAAGAAGTATTCTTACAGAAGTGGTCTAAGATGCCAGCAAAGAGAAGAGTCACCCTACTGCAGGTGGGGAGGGGAAAGAGGGAAGGAGGTCAGTGAAGACCATGGGGAGTAGAAGACAGGAAGGACATATAGCCTATAAAGGTTCCAGAGGCAAGAAAGAACAGGGTTCATTCAGGGGAAATATCTTTGAAATGCATCAAAACTCCCTCCTGAAGAATGTGGAGAAGGGAAGAGACTTAGAAGAAAGAGGGAGAGGTACCAAGCCAAGAACAGCCATCTTGATTAGGTCGAATGCAGTCCCTGAGGGCATTTGGCGAATCTGGTCTCTTGAGATTCTTGAAACAACAGCAAAGCCAGAGTTTGTGTCTGGCCTTCTCCTCTGTGTGTCTGAGGTGGCAGAAGATAAAACCTTCCCCTCTCCTGGGTCCCCTGGATTAAGAAGAATCTACTCTAAGTAACCAGGACCAATTGGTCCTGAGCACATTGCTGAAGAAATTCTCACCTTTCTTGGTTCCAGTAGATCACTCTTTGATGTCACAGGGCATTTTCTAGGGAAAACATATGCCAAACTTTCCCCCTAATATCTGGGCAGTGCCCCCACAGAGAAATTAAGGAGGAGAAAGCCCCTATTTGGAAAGCCCCAGGTGACCAAATTTCTGGCCCTCTGTGTTTTCATTCTCCCTCCCTTAGCTCTGTGAAGATCCCTTTCCCAAGTCACTGTAAACTCTAAATCCCCATCTGAGAATATGACAGAAAGAACTCTAGTCCTCCACTTTTTAAGCTCAAACTCACTATCTTACCACCCGCTGCACTGAGGGATTGCAGTGACTTTGGGCTGAAAAAGAAACTTTAACTCCTTTCAGCAAAGGTCCTGGAGGCTGGGTGAGCAGAAACAGTTGAGCACCACTTTGGGTAGGTGATCGTGGTTGCTCTCTTGGGGTTGGGTTACCAGGGTACTTCCACATTTTTATATTTCTATGTTGTTTTAATTTTTTAGCCACCAGTCTTATGTGTATCATTTAACAAACATATAAATATATACTTAAATCCAATAGAGACATTATTCTTGTCACTAAAAAGAGTGTGAGGTACACAGGATGCTGGAACTGAGGAAACTTTTGAAACTCAAACTGTGATCCCTGGCCCAGCATCATCAGCTTCACCTGAGAGCTTGTTAGACCTGCAGAATCTCGGAGCAACCCAGACCAGCTGAATCAAAATCTGCTTTTTAAAAGATCCCCAGGTGATTTGTATACATATTAACATTTGTGTTTTTTTAAATTTTTTAAAATGTTTTATTTATTTCTGAGAGAGAGAGAGAGAGAGAGAGCATGAGCAGGGGAGGGTCAGAGAGAGAGGGAGATGCAGAATCTAAAGGAAGCCCCAGGCTCTGAGCTGGCTGTCAGCACAGAGCCCGACGCGGGGCTCGAAGCCAGGAACCGTGAGATCGTGACCTGAGCTGAAGTTGGACTCTTAACCGACTGAGCCACCCAGGCGCCCCACATTAAAGCCCTCATCAAATCCAGCCAAGGCCTGGATTTTTACTGCTCAGGAGACAGAATCATTTGTCAAAAATTCACATAGCTTGTCAGCACCAGAACTAGGACTTTGACTTCTGTCTTTAGACCCTCAGACCCTACCCAATTTGTGGTGTTCCTATAACCTCTGCTTATTTTTTAATACATTATATGTGAATGCATTCTAGGTCTCAGGGCAACATGGAAGGTGAAAAGCAGTCTCTCTACACAGCTCAATACTGCTAAGTGAAATAAAGCACCACAGTCTGGGAATTGGGTCTGCTCATCTTGGATTGGGCCCCACATCACATTCTGATAGTGGAGAAAAAGCCCAAGGTGGATTAAGGAACAAGTGCAGGTGGGAAAACCAGTAGAGTTGTAGATATCCAGGGTGTCTCTGGAAATTCAGGGGCAGGGGCAATGTTCAGGAATCCCTTTAGTTATAGGTTCCCATTTGTACAGTGATGGGTGATGAAATGAGTCAAATGCTGGCTGTGGTGTGAAGAAGAAGGAAATCACCTGTGATTGAGTACAGAGTGCTCATACAGTGTTAACCAGCCCAGCTGTTTAGAGTTTGAATCTGGCTCCTTATATATACTTTTTTAGATGACACATGCCACCCTGTTGGCATGTCTGGGGAAGGAAAGGCTGGGTCTGCCTTGTTGGCTGCAACTATCGATCTGAAGACATCCTCAGACTGAGGTCTATATGACTTAAGAAAAGTCTAAGTCCAGCTCCAACCACCAGAGGGGCCAGATGTCTGGAGCCAAAGAGTCCTTGCCTGAGACCTTGATGGATACCCGGGGAAGGGAAAACTACAGGCTGAGCCAAAGGTACACAAGAAATGCAAATCCTACATGTCAGAAGTACTGTCTGGAAGGTAGCTACAATGTGGGGAAAGAGCTCCAGGGAGACGCCAGTAGGCAAGAATGATGTGGTTGGTAGCTAAAAGCTGAACTATGGAGAAAGTATCCATTTTGCTTCCACCAGTTTCTAGTTGTGGGATCTCAGGCAACTGCCTTCTTCTTTCAAAGGCATCATACATCAAATTAGTGGATATTGTTTCAAGTTAAGATCATATCTTTTTTTTTAAACAAAGGACTAATTTTGATAAGGAGTTGAATATGAAGTTACCCTCTGCTGTGGTCTGAATGTGTCCCCTGAAAATGTGTATATTTTGACATTCCAAAGCCCAGTGTGATGGTTCTAGGAAGGAAGGCCTCTGGGAGGGGCTTAGGTCATGAGGCCAGAGCCCTCGTGAATGGGATTAGTGCTGTTGTAAGAGACAACACAGTATCCCCACCCCCTTCTGTCATGTGAAGACACAAAGAGTTTATCACCCAGAAGAGGGAAGAGGGCCCTCATCCACATGTTAGTGCTCTGATCTCAGACTTCCAGCACCCAGACTGTGAGGATAAATTTCTGTTGTTATAAGCTACTTAGTCTGTGGTATTTTATTATAGAAGCCTGAGCCGACCAAGACATTTCCTCTTTTCTGTGGGATAGATTTTTGGGGGGATGAGGGTGGGGATGGGAGGGGCAAACAGTGCCTAATATTCAGGCCTATAGGAGATCTTACTCGAGGTTTTAGTTAATGGGTGGTTGGTGGCGGGGTTCAACCCAGCCTCAGCCCAAGTTCTCTGTCACAAAGCCATGATATACATTTCCTTCAGGACTGACTTCATCCCCTGCTGAAGTCCGCCCTCCTCTTCTGCCATTTGCATGGGAAAACTGCCTAAGCAGCCCTGCTCTGCCTTTTTTGGAGACTCCAGGCTTCCCACCTAGAACTTAGTACGCTGTGTTGTAAATTGTACTGGAGAACTCTTTGAGGGTAAGGACTGTGTCACATGCAGCTGTGAACACAGTATTGAATGCAGTGCCTGACATGTAATAAATGTTACATGTAGAAAATATCTGTTGAATGACTATATACTCTCAGGATGGGATAAATCTACTTTGCCAGATAAAGAAGATTAGCATTTGAAATCCATCCCCTTCTCTTTCTGGTGTCTATGCCTATGATGTGGGGGCTAGGAGAATAAAAGTTGCAAGTCCTAGACTCCTATGTAGCTAAGCTCTGGATGGGATTTGGATTTGGTCAATCAAATACAAGGGTGTGAATTCTGGAAGACAGCAGCAGGGACAAGCCTCTGCTGCTGCTGAGGTCAGCTTAGTTGTGAGGATGTTTGGTTTGTCTGCAGCCCCATTGGTGGAGGGCCCCATGCTAGTTACTTGCTTGGTGAGGATCAAGAGGCATGGTGCCCGGCATTCATTCTGTTGATATAGACTATAGCGGGTATCCTACGACCCTTTGTGGTATTAGCAATACTGGGGTAGGTTTGGAACCAAATCTTCCACTTCAGAGAAGGTCTGAGAAGAATTAGAAGATCTCTGGAGTGTCCAGGACTTTGGGGTCATTTCTAAAAATTCAATGTACACTGTGGCTTCCATCCTCTCAGTGACCCCGCAAGCCATTTAATACTAGATGTTTCTAGTTAGTACATTGTTTCAGCTGCTTCACCAGGATAAACATAGCCACTTAAGGTGGGAAGTTTCTCTCTCTCATGTAAAATTATGAGCTGATTGACAGCCCAGGAGAGAATGGTGACTCTGTCCCTCCTGGTCACTCAGGGAGTCAGTCCTCTTCTTTCTTGGTGCCCAGTCATTCCCTAGAGTGCTGCCCTCATCCCATGGTTGAAGTTGGCCACCACCTTCATGCCCCACATTCTAGTGTGAGGGAAATGGGGGAAAAATGGAAGGGAAAAAGCTTCCTTTTAAGGAAATGACTTAAAACTTCATGTGTCACATCGCATGTATCACATCTCATTGGCTATAACTTAACCACAGGACCACACCTCACTGCAAGGGGAATAGAAAATATAATTGCTATGTAGGCACCCAAATAAATGCTGAGCTGAAACTTGGAAGGGGATTTAGTTCTAGTATTAAAAGGAAGGAAAGAATGATAGTAGTGGATAATGGGCTCTATCCACCATACTCAACCAAGCGAATACACAAGTGAAAAAAAACCGGCCAGTTTGTCCTTTTTAAATTAGTTAGAAGAATTTCATTCTCTGCAACTGAAAACTGTCACAGATACTCACACTGACATCAAGAGGAGGCTTCTACCCTGTGTTGGGAAAAAACCAACAGCTAATGAGAATAGTTTATGTCATCAAGGTCCTATCAGCAAGACAAAAAAATAGCAGACTAAGATGTAGCCTTTGAGAAATATCCAATGCAGCTGAAAAATCCAAATCAACACACAAGAATCACCTTTCAAAAGAACTGCATGTTGTTTTTGATCGTGAGCTGAACAAAGAGAAGGAGTCAGCCTAACGTGTGAGTAGTGTTTACAGAAAATAAAGATTTCATGTCATGGGATAATGCATAATAAATTCTATTTTGGAAGAAATTGATAGAAGAAGATAGAGGTGGCACCTCATTAGAAGTAAAATTTAGCTGAGAGGCAAGTGCTGATATTCATTGCCTGCTTATATTTCTAAGCAGAGAACTAGACATCTGTCTTAGTTTGGGTTCCTCCATTAGCATCAGTATTTTCTATAGCACTTTCTATGAATGCCTCAATACACCCCAGCACCCTATAGGGAAGGCATTATTATTACCATTTAAAATTGAGGAAATTAAAATACAACGAAAATAACTTTCTTAACGGCACCTGTATAGAGTAAGTGGTAGGACTAGTTTTCAAACCCAGGTAATCTATAGCCCATGCTCTCCAGCACTTCTCTGTATGGTTGGCATACCTAGCTAGAGAAAGTGCTTCCCTCTTTTGTCCCTTGAGATGGCCGCCACTAGCTCCAGATTAAAAAACTGAAAATGCAACCAAAAGATCCAAACAGCCTAGAATGAGCTGTACATGACTAGTGGCTATGAATGAAGAGGCAATAAGATTTCATAAGGGCTTATCCTTTGCCCACCATTGTCCTAGACATACAAGATGTGGTCCTTGTCCTCAGGAAACTTAAACATGTCCTAGGTGTAATATCAGGTACACAGGCATCAATGTAGAGCTGACATACAAATGGACAAAAGGCCTAAATAGACTTTTCTTTTAAAAAAAATTCAAATGACCAATTGGTATTTGAAAAGGTGCTCAACATCATTCATGATTAGGCAAATACAAAGTAAAATCTCAGTGAGATATCACCTTACAACTATTATGATGGCTATGAGCAAAAAGACAAGAGATAAAAAGTATTAGAAAAGATATGGAGGAAAGGGAACCTTCATGCACTGTTGGTAGGAATTTAAATTGGTAGTCATTATGTTAAATAGTATGGAGATTCCTCAAAAAAGTAAAAATAGGTTAAAAATTAAAATATCCAGCAATCCCTCTTCTGGGTATATATCCAAAGGAATAGAAAATGAGATTACAAAGAAAATATCTGCACAACCATGTTCACTGAAGCATTATTCATAATAGTCAAGATAAGAATCAACCTAAATGCCCTTCAGTAGATGAATGGATGAATGGATAAACAAAATGTGGTATACATGTGTATACAATGGAATATCATTCAGCCTTTAAAAAAAGAAAATACTATTGTTTACAACAATATGAATAGAGCTGGAGGACATTATGCTAGCTGAAATACACAAGACACACAGAAAGAAAACTACTGCATGATCTTGAATACAGTCTAAATTAGTCAAAGAGAGAGAGTAGGATGGTGGTTTTCAGGAGCTAAGGGCAGGAAGAAATGGAGTGATGTTGGTCAAAGAGTACAAAGTTTCAGTTACCCAAAATGAATAGGTTCTGGAGATAAAATATACACCATGGAGGTGATAATTGACAAACTGTAGGGCGTACTTAAAATTGGCAAAGAGCTTAAACCTTAAATTAAGTCTTCTCTCTCTCTCTCCCTCCCCCTCTCTCTCTCTCATACACACACACACACACACACACACACACACACACACACAAATGGTAACTATGTAGATGTGGTAAATATGTTAATTATCTGGATTGTGGTGGTCATTTCACAATGTAGACATATATAAAAACATCAAGTTGCACACCTTAAATATATGTGATTTTTATTTGCCAATGACAACTGTATGAGGTTGTTTTTAAAAAGTTTTAAGTTTCACAATCAGGGAAACAGCAGAGCAGCTTGCTAGCAGTGTGACCACAGTTACCATTCACTTCTATGAATCTTACGTTCTGCGTCTGTAACTAGGTATAGTAAATCTCCACTTCTCGTGGCCACTGTGGGGGACTGGAACAGTCCATTAATGCTACAGTATCTTACCTAGAGAGTATTTGTTTTTAGATAGTTTACTTAGGGGCACCTGGGTGGTTCAGTCAGTTTAGCATCTGACTTCAGCTCAGGTCAGGATCTCACAGCACGTAAGTTCAAGCCCCACACAGGGCTCTCCGCTGTTAGTGCAGAGCCTGCTTCAGATTTTCAGATCCTCTCCCTTTCTCTCTGCCCCTCCTGTGTGTTCTCTCTCTGTCTCTCAAAATTAAGTAAATATTAAAAAAAAACCTCTTAGATAATTTGTTTAACAAATATTTGAAGACCATGCTCTGTAGATGTTAGTTTCCTTCCTATTCCCTCTCGCCAGATGCCTCTGATTCATGACTTCCGTCTTGCCTGTTCCTTAGAGCCACCTCCGTATGTATGTACTTACTTTTCCTCACTTCCATTTTCTTCCTCCACAACCATAACCTTCACGGGGTCAGGAAGAAAGCATTCAACACAATGCCTGGCATTACTGTATGCATTTAATAATCAGTTTTGACTATAATCCTCTGCTTGCTAACTGCTTACTCTTGGCTTTGCCTGGCTGCCTACATCCTTCAAATATCTTTGCTTCCTTTGGAATACCCCATGACTGGGTCAAAACATCAGGATACAAAGGCATAACAGGAAAATGGAAAGAAGACACTTTCTACCCCAGCCCATGCCCTCCTTCTATTTTCAAGGCCCAGTGGCATTTTGACAACCAGTTTCCCTTTAACCTTGGCCAGCTGGAGCCCTATCAGCCACCCAGGGCTGGCAGCTAATGACTATGAGCAGTTGATTAAGGGGTAATTAGCGCGCCCAGTCAGGATCATTAGCATTTCTAAGTTCCCATTTGTAAATCAGAACCGGCGTGAGTGAGGTGTGGAAGCAGCTGGTGTGGGGAGTTCAGTCTGCAAATTAAGCTACAGCTCTCACTGAAGTACCTACTGCGAATCCTTGGGAACCTCGGTAGGCAACATACTTCCTATTTCCTTGACTGCTTGCCTCTTTCCCCCTACACACACACACACACACACACACACTCTCTCTCTCTCTCTCCCCGTCTCTTTCTCTCTCTCTTTCCATAGGGGAAAACAGTCACTCATCCCTCTGGACCTCTCCAACAACAAAGAAGTGCAAATGCCTCCTCTCATGGTAGAAGGGATTTGGATATATTGAAAAGAACAGAATATTTGGAGTTAGACTCGGGTTGGAAACCTAGTTCCTGTATTTTTTAGCTTGGTGACCCTGGGCAAGTTATTTAAATCGTGTATCAGTTTAATTACTAGAAGAATATTCTCATCCATATGGAAGAATTTTTATTTTCTAGCAAATCAAAAGTCTATTTGACAGTAAAAGGATCAGTGTTTGCGGGGATTTTGGGGTAGTTAGGGAGAGATGATTAAGTGGAGCACAGGGGATTTGAGGGCAATGAAACTATTCTGCATGATGCTATAATGGCCGATACATGACATTATGCCAGGTCAAAATCCACAGAAGGTACATTGAGAGTGAGTCCTTACATAATCTGTGGACAATAACACACTATTGGTTCATCAGTGGTAACAAATGGGCCATACTAATGTAAGGTGTTAATGTTAAAAAGTAAACTGAGGCATAGTAAGATGTTTAAGATTTTTTTGTGCAAATGTCAATTCTACTAGGGCAGCACCAGGCCATAAATGGTTAGGAGGGCTCCACCAACAGCAACTTTGGGCAATAGCAACAGGGGCAAAATTTATATAAAGAAGACACAGAAGCCAAACAAGAGAGTTACTTCATTGGTTATAGCTTTGACGGTTGCTTTATTTGGGAAAGGCGAAGTAGCTGCTTGTGATTGGTTGTCTTCAAGTTTTAATTTCTAAGCTTTGAGGCATTTGCAGGCATAGGTTTTGGTTTGCTTTTGTAGGCTGCTGAAGAATTAGAACCACCTCAGTCTAATGACCTCTTGGCTTAATCAGTGTAACATTAATAATAGGTGGAACTCTGCAGAGGAAAGAAGAGGTATATGAGAATTCTACTTTCTGCATGTTTTTCTATAAAACCTACAACTACTCTAAAAACATAAAATCTGTAGTTTTTTAGAGAAGTTGTTCCTTACCCGGAGTTGCCTAGCCCAGTACATTTTGAGCTTTAATGTACATGTGAATAGCCTATAGTTGACTCTGTAGGTCCAGAGGGGCTCTGAGAATCTGCATTTATAACAAGCAAGAGGGCTGGTCCATGACCATACTTGGAATTGCAAAGTTCAAGATGGAAGCATTAGTTGTCTACGTAAAAGGACTAGGAAATGGTAGGTGCTCAACCAAATGCGACAATTGGTAATGTGGTTCCCTTCCCTGCCACACTTATGAGAACCCAATGACTACCTCCACTGTTAGCTAAAGAAATGCCTCAAATGTCAGGGACTTAGCATTTAAATAAGTGGGTCCATTTAGGAGTGGGAATGCCAAATAAAATATAGGACATCCAGTTAAATTTAAATTTCAGGTAAGCAACAAATAACTTTTAATGTAACTAGGTTCCATGTAAGGTTGTTCCCCAGGAACCAACTTACTAAATCAGGGCAATGCCTCACCTCCGTCACTTTCTTGTCCACACCTCCCTCATGAATGCCTGGCCAGCAATCTCTGCACAAACAGAAATACTGAGTTGTATAGGCACACCTGCTACTCATCTCTTTGAAATCACTGCTAACAAAGTACACCTGATTTACAGTTTACAAAACACTCTCACATCCTTTAGCTCAATGTTTCTCAAACTGTCAGGTGCATACAAATCACTGGGGGCGGGGGGGTCTTGTTAAAATGCAAGCTCTGATTCAGTGCATCTGAAATTGAGCCTTTCTGGGGGTGCCTGGGTGACTCAGTTGGTTAAGAGTCCCTAAGAGCTCAGGTCATGATCTCACAATTTGTGGGTTTGAGCCCTACATCGGGCTCTGTGTTGACAGTCCCCTGCTCATGCTCTCTCTCTCTTAGAAATAAATAAAACATTAAAAAAATTTTTTTTAATGAAATCAAGCCTTTCTAACAAGCTTCAGGTGATACTGATGCTGCTGGCCACTTTGAGTAGCAAGGGTTTAGGTTACCTTTTCCTGGGATTTGCTGTCATGGGAAGGAGGGAAGAGAATAATCCCAGAGGACAGTAGGTTGTATCATCCCCACTTTATAGTTGAGGAAATATAGCCTTCAGTGAAGAAGGTATTCTCAAGGCTGGGGGGAGATGGCAGGGGGAAGAGAAACTCACCAAGATGTTAAATCTGGCTTTACCATACTCTGCTTTGCTGCCTCTGTAGGAGAAAGAAATCCTAGGTGTACATCCACTTTAAGTCTTTCAAAGGGTTATGATCTTGGGGGAAAAATCACCGGCCTCCCTGAATCTCACTTTTTTCAACTCTAAGAAGAAAGGGTGCCATGAGAGACAAAGAACAGGATCGCTGGAAGGGTCTTATACTCTGTAACATGATACACGTGCTAGTTATTATTTTTTATTAAATCCTGAGGACAGTCCTTGAAAAGTTTGTCCTAAGTGTTTTACATGTATTAATTATTTAATCCTCACAATAGCCCTAGTAGGTGGTAATATATCCCCCCCCCTTCCTTTTACAGTAGAGGAAACTGAGATACAATGCGGTTAAGTACATCAGCCAAGGTATCAAAGCTGGTAGAAGAAAGATGTGGACCCTGGCAGTCTGGGTCCATGTTCTTAATCTCTGGCTCTATTTCTTCTCTGTAATTTTCTTCTCTATAATTTCTCCCTCTCCCCCCTGCTGGTTTTATAGATAAGGAGACTGAGGTTCAGGGAAGTTAAGTGATTTTTCAGTGGTCATATAACAAGAATATAAAAACATGACCCACACAGTATCTTCTTATTCTTTCTCAAGATTAGCCTTAAGTGGGCCCCACTCCTCTGCCTTACAGGAATCCATGAAAGCTTCTCAAAAGAGGAGAGATGGTCCCATGGAGGAGAAGGGAAAGAAAAGTTTTTCAACTCCATTCCAGCAAGACCAGGTGGCTGAGGCCCAATCAGCAGCCTGGCCCACTCCTTTCCGCCTCCAAGCCATCCTCCTCCAATAAAAACCCTAGAATTCACCAATGTTGGGTGGACACACATTGTGGGAGATGGCTTCTTGACTTGGAGGTGAACAACAACATCCATTTGTGTAGTAGATTCAGCTCAGAATTCTAGAGCCAAAGTCTAGTTGGCTGCACACATTTAGAGCAATTATTCAAAAAGAGTTTAGCAGGAAGGGGTAGCATGGGTCTTGGAATTTGGAAACCAGTTCCTAGCTTTACCATTTTCTGAGTGACAATAGGCAGATTTATTCAGCTGGAGAGTCTCAGTTTCCTCCTCTGCAAAACAAAGACAAGTATTTCTGAGATCAAATATAATCTTGGATGTGGAAGCACATTGTCAACTCCAAAGGTTGTAGCCTTATTAATTATGATTGTTATGATTGAATTCAACCTTTTCCATTCTCAGTCGAGAAAGGCCAAGACATCACCAGTCCCCATGACAAGTGATCACTTCACTCTTTCTCTCTAATACACTGAAAGCCTTCTGTTTTCAGGCTTGCTTCTCATCCCCTGCACAAGATGTTGTTCCATGCTCCCTCACTTGGGGAAATTCTCCCCGTGCCCCAAATATTAGCTTAAATGCTACCTCCTTTGTGAAGCTTCCTCTTCTTTTATTTATTTTTTTTAATGTTTTTTCACAGAGTCTGACGTGGGGCTTAAACCCACAAACTGTGAGATCATGACCTGAATCAAAGTTGGGTACTTAACCGACTGAGCCACCCAGGCACCCAGAAGCTTCCTATTCTTATCAGAATTCACTACTCCTTTCTCTGTGCATCTATAGTACAAACTTTAATTTTTATGCTGAGTGAATGGGTAGATATATTTGGAACTAAATATCTCAGTTTAAATGCTTCTAATTTGGAGAATTAGAAGAATTAGAAGAATTCAAATTCTTCTAATTTGGAGAACTTCGAAATGTGATTTAGTGTTTGAGCTTCCGTGTCTCTTTCCATAAAATGGAGTTAAAAAACAAACTATTGAAAATTATTGTCAAGCCGAGGGTACTCATATGCACATTTACCTGCCTGCTGTGTGACTCGGGACCCACCCGGGACTTGGTACAATCTACCTCAGACTTTACTGAGAACTGTGCCCAGGATTTGTGGCCCATACCATTGCAATTACAGAGAGTGTATAATCTAATAATCCAACTCATGAGCCAAACAAAGACTTGTACTCAGAGCCCTGCCTTATGTGATGAACTCACTTCTTTTTGCCATATTACACAGCTCTTTCAATTTTTGCTTTGGGAGACCAGCTAAACTTGTGTTTTGAATGATAGAACTTTCCTCTGCCTGGCAAGCATAAAACTCAGCTTTGTTTTTGTTTATTTCATCTTTTTGGTTTTGTATTTATTCTTTCAGTTCTGGTGGTATTCATATTTATATTTGATAATACTTATTAGGTATGATAAAGCTTAAGTGAATTTGGTATAGTGTTGTGTAGGCATATGGGACACTTCAGAATAAATGGTAGCCATTGTAGTTAGTAGAGGTATTGCCATAGTATTAAGATAGTTGTACACTTTTGTTTTCCCTAGTGGTTTTGAGTGTTTTGAGAGTAGGGCAATGTCATACCCACCTTTCATAGCCCTGGCACCTGGTTCCTGGCATTGGAATAAAACTGAATGTTGCTATGGATGGAACTTGAGGGTGTTATGCTGAACGAAATAAGTCAGGCAGAGAAGGACAGATACCATATGTTTGCACGTATAGGAGGATTAGGAGGAAGTTAACGGAGGACCATGGGTGAGAAGAAGGGGAAAAATAGTGGGGAAGAGGGAGGGAGGCAAACCATGAGAGACTCTTGAATGCTGAGAACAAACTGAGGGCAGATGGGATGGGGGGGAGAGGGAGGGGGGTATTGGGCATGGAGGAGGGCAATTGTGGGGATGAGTACTGGGTGTTATATGGAAACCAACTTGACAATAAACTATTAAAAAAAACCAATGTGAAGTTTATTTTTAAATGGTGAAGTACTCAAGAAATGTGACTTATGATAATTTAATAAATATTGGTAAAGTTGAACAAATTTGGACCCTTCTCTGGTCATGAGGACACAAGGGGAAAGAAAGCTCACTGATGAACGTTTATGGATATGATTCTAAAACCCAAATAGAACCATGATACACAAAGAGTTTTAATTAACTGCTTCCAGCATGTGGGAATGGATCCACATGATGGGAGTTGAGGGGGAAGGAACTGCCTATTGAAATTTGGAGCTACCTTGATTTGGGTTGAAGTGGTAGGGTGGAGGTGAGTAGATGAATATTGATGTATCTCCCAGGTGAAATGGGTACCCAGGCTATGCAGAATAACTGCAGCAAGGAAGGGTGTGCTTGCTCATGTGTGAACATACTGCCAACCCTCATTTCTCTCTCCTTCCTGTAACTGGAGAGAGAAAGATCTTATTAGAAGCCTTATGGTAGCTCATCAGATCTCAAAGAGTTGGCTGGGCCACTAAGGTAGTGGTGGGATCTTGGCAGTGCACTTAATCTTTGTGCTCCAGGACAAAAGGTATGTGTGTATCTTTAAATAGAAGGTAATAATGCCTGCTCTAGTTACCTGGAAGATCATTGAGAAGGTTATGAATTGAAAAACACAATGTATTCAAGATAAATTGACTGGCATCTATCATCTGTGCTAAGTACAGGATACACAAAGATGGGGCAGACACAGATTCTACCCTCAAGGAACTCACAATTTAATAAGGGTAGAAAGACTGAAAGAATTACCCTACTGGATGATATAAAACAGAATTATCATATCTAGAGTAACAGTCATTAACAGTAATTGCATACCAGTCATATTTCAAGCTTGTTACATTAATATCATTGTATAATAATGATATAATATTCTGATATTATTATTTTCACAACAACTCTAAGAGGTAGTTATTACCTATTTATACATATAAGGAATCTAAGACTTAGATTAAGAACTGGTCATGGGGCACAAAGCTGCTGAGAGGCAGAGTGAGGGTTCAGATGCAGGCAGGTTTATCTGAGCCCTAGAACTTCGCTCCTGCCCCTCAGTGACATAGGCATCCCCATTACAGAAGAGGCTCCTAAGAGCCATGCCTCTCTTACTCATCATGCAGTCTATTAATGTTTATTGATTCTGCTCTGTGTCAGATACTGCTAAGCCTTAGAAAATCAACAGCAAAAAAGGCAGAAACGTGGTCCTTCTTCTGTGTCATAAGCATTCTAGAGTGAACAATAAGTAAAAAACCAAATACATAGCCACCTGGAATGCATTCTCTGTGCCAGACACTGTGCTAAGCACATTACAAATATTACTTAGTCTTGGAGACATTTCTACCAGGTCTTGTGTAATTAGCCTCATCCAACAGATGAGGAAATAGGGACTTGGAGAAATGAGGCAACTTGCCCAAGGTCTCATAGCTAACAAATTAGTAAGCAAAGACCTGACCTTCAGCATTTGACAGGAGAGCCAGATTCTAACCCTAGGGTCCATCTGAAAGCTGAAGACTTTGCTGGGTACTGTGATAGTGAAGCAGGAGGTGTGGGAAGGACCCTCCTTAAGATGGCAAGGTTGGAGATAGCGTCTCCAAAAGATGATGTGACATTTAATCCAAAGCTGGAATCATTGGTTGGGCACTATGTTAGGTATTAATTAGGTGGAGTTCTCCCATCACCTCCAGGGGCCCACAGTCTCATGGTAAATAGAAAGACAACCCAGTATGGTAAGTGCCAGGACTGACTTCTTTACATTTCATATGCTGCACTGGGAATGGTTTAGGGGAGAGTGCTTAACTTTGCTGGGAGGGATAGGTGGTAGGCAGACGAGTCAGAGAAGCCTTTGCTGATATGGCGTTTGAGTCTTGAAGGAGTGAGATTCCAGATGAAGGCTAAAATGAGCAAATCAGAGAACGCGAGATGCTGGCGAGGAAGTGGAGAAACGGGCACCCTCCTACACTGTTGGTGCGAATGTAAACTGGTGCAGCCCCTATGGAAAACAGTGTGGAGGTTCCTCAAAAAATAAACAACAGAACTCCCCTATGACCCAGCAATAGCACTGCTAGGAATTTACCCAAGGGATACAGGAGCGCTGATGCATAGGGGCACATGTACCCCAATGTTCACAACAGCACTCTCCACAATAGTAAATAGTAAAACATGGAAAGAGCCTAAGTGTCCATCAACAGATGAATGGATCAAGATGTGGTTTATCTATACCATGGAATACTACATGGCAATGAGAAACAATGAAATCTGGCCATGTGGAGCAACATGGATGGACCTTGAGGGTGTTGTGCTGAGCGAAATAAGTCAGGCAGAGAAGGACAAATATCATATGTTTGCACATATAGGAGGATTAGGAGGAACTTAACAGAGGACCATGGGGGAGAAGAAGGGGGGAAATGGTAGGGGAAAGGGAGAGGCAAACCATGAGAGACTCTTGAATGCTGACGAAAACTGAGGACTGATGGATGTGTGGGGGGAGGGGGGTGATGGGCACAGAAGGGGGCACTTGTGGGGATGAGCACTGGGTGTTATAAGGAAACCAACTTGACAATAAACTATTTGTAAAAAAAAAAAAAAAAAGTAAAAGAAAAGATGTGGGAGAATCTTCCAGAGGCAGAGAGCACTGCATAAGGAAAAGCTGGGAAAGCACTGTAATGCAGTTGTCTGAGAATGATTGAATTCACAAAGAGCCTTAACTGCTATGCTAAGGAGTTTGGCCCTGCCCTCAGCAAGATCGCAGGTCATCGACCCTGGAGGCCCAGAGCAAGTAACTGCTGTGTGCCAGACATGCTGAGTGTGAAGAAGAGACCATTGGTCAACAAAGTGAGGGAGCAGAGACAGGCTGGGTGAGGGGAGAGGGGCTATCACTCAGCATGGCAACTTCAGGGCCGTCTTATTCATAAGGCAAACTTACCAAAGCTTTGAGAAAGGTAACAATTTCTGAATGAAGCTCTGAACCTGCTTCTGAAGGGTGAGCATGGTAGGTCACTTCATGAATGAGTGATTGAACTCCTGAACAGACTTGCTGCCCAGCCTTGTCAGCTGGATGCTTGCAGGATATTCTAAGAAAAGGTACTGGACACCTATCATGCACAAAGCACCCTGGAATCAGACAGAACTGTGTTGGAGATCTCACCCTCCTGTTACTTGTATTCTCCAAGATCCTGGGTCTGCTTCTTTGCTCCTCTGTGCTTTGGCTTCCTCACTGTAAACTGGGGATAACCATTGAAGCTTCTCTACTGGGTTGGTAGGAAGAAAATGAAGTCATTTACTATTGTTGTGAAATGAGTAAATCAGGAAGACATTTATCACAGTACAAGTGCTCAACAAAGGGAGACTATGGTGAGAAAAACATAAAGAGAGACATTTCTGTAGTAATGGGGCAGTGGGAAGAAGGAAGAGAACAATGGGAAGAAACCATTTAAACTCACACCATCAGTAAGAATGATCTGCCTATTCCAATCCACAAGTCTTAGAGTAGGGAAACTGTCATTTTTCCCAAGAGGCAATGCAAATGAATTTCTCTGTGTGTGGGTACTGCATTTCTCTTTCCTTGTTCTTATTCTTGTTCTCCTTCCCCAGAGACAACTGCTCTAGAGGAAGAAATCTCAAGATTGCTGACTATCTACTCTGTGAAGGGCTCCTTATCCAGATCTTTCTTTTTTTTGGAAAAAATTTTTAATATTTATTTATTATTGAGACAGAGAGAAATAGAGCATGAGTAGCAGGAGGGCAGAGAGAGAGGGAGATACAGAATCCAAAGTAGGCTCCAGGCTCTGATCTCTCTGTCAGTCCAGAGCCTGACATGGGGCTCTGACCCACAAACTGTGAGATTATGACCTGAGCTGAAGTCGGACGCTTAACCGACTGAGCCACCCAGGCACTCCAAGATCTTTCTTTTATATCCACCCAACACTTCTGTTGGGATGTAAATTCTGTTGACTCCATTTTATAGAGGAGGAATCAAGACTCAGAGAGACTGAAAGCTGCATCCAGTATCTCCAGCTCATTAGTGATGGATCTTGGATTCGTCTGTTGGATTCTGTTGAACCAACATCAAGGCTTTTATGGGCTCCTTCAGTGCACTCTAGGCTCTCCCTGGCCCCAGCCAGTACTTACCCACCAAAGCTTCTGCAATGATGCCACTCTGCACCAGATGGTTTTGAAAGCACTCCATCAATGAGCACAGAATCCTTTTCCCACAAGCTAGGTGGTTACGTTTTATTAGCCCCACTTCACCCCTGAGAGGAGGCAATTGAGTTAATTATCAGAGTGAGGGCGCCTTGGTGGTAGCAGCTGAGGTAGTGATCACAGCTAGTGGCTGCCTGCCCCAAGCAGAGCTTTTGTTTTCACGCTCTTCCCTCAGAGTAACTCCAGCTCTCAATTGCTCATTAACATGATTTGGATAATTTTCTCAACAGCTCTCCAGTGGAGCAGCTGAAGAAGAAAACCATAAAAGCCCTTCCGTTCAGCCACACCTCCTCCTTTTCCAATCCTGGAGAAAGATGGATTCACTTTGGAAATCACCTCACTGGGTGATTTTAGTTTCCAACGTCCTCTTTCTAGGCTTCCTTGTAAAATGAGAATATAATACCATAAGTTGTTTTGAGGGTTAAGCTGGTAAAGTTTGTAGTGATGCCTTGACTGTACCTGAGGTTTAGATGGTGCCTGAAGATGGAGAGAGGGAGAAAGGAAAGAAGTAGATAAGTTTATCAAGTGTATATTAGAGGACAGGAAATGCATGGACAGTTGATCTTCTCCATAATTCAATGGGATAAGTAGAATCACCCTCATTTTACAGATGAGGAAACTGAGTCAGCTTTACTCAGAGTTGTACAGCTGGTAAAGCAATGATTCAAACCGAGTGTGGGTGTCTTCAAAGCCTGATCTCTTTCTCCTTCCCTTTATGTTTCTCTTTCATTTTTTCTCTCATCATTTCTCTCATTCACTCCTATTTGCTCTTTGTTTTCCATTCCTGGTCTGTTCCAGACGATGTTATTTCTCTAAATAGGAGAGAAGGAAGGAGGGAGATTTAACAAAGATGTGGCAGCCAGACCAGTAGATGAGAGGTCTGAGCCTTGACATTTCATATGGACTCTGAGCCTGAGAAGGCAAAAATCAGAAAGCAAGTAGGGAAGGATAGGAAGGCAGAGTCTTTCCTCCATGGATTTACATACTGAGGGTCAAGTCCAAACCCAAGGCAAAATCCAACCCCTAAAATGTCTCCGGTAAGTGAGAAGAAAATGCATGACTTTTTTTCAATCCCCATTTTATAGGTGAGTCTCGAATCTCACCTAAAGGCTGGAAGCAAATCTCTAGCCCTGCCTTTGTAGCAATGAGACTTCTGACAAAACCCTTCCAGTCCTCTGAGCCTCAGTTTCCTCATCTGTAAAATGGATGCCATCGAAACATCCGTGCTCCCAGGATTCAGGTGAGGATTAAACTGGATTGGGCAGGAACAATGCTCTGCATTGTGCCTCCTGGCACATGACAGGCATTCAGCAAGCACTCAGCAGTGCTGGTACTGCCGCTGTCATTAACCCAGTAATGAAGCTATGTCCCTGGCTTCCTCAAAACTCTTTGCTCTGACATGCAGGTCTTTTGTAAAGTGAACTTTTCCTTTTCTGCAGACTTCCTATGGTGATCTGGCCCCTTTAACTATAGAGGTGTCAAGGAATCTTTGTGAATCAGCCATCAAGTGTAGGCTGCTTGACATGACTGTGGGGTTAACTTACAAGTGACTAATTTTTGGAGGCGCGATTTTGTACCTTCCCACTGGTGGCACCATGGCTGGGTGTAATTATTGCTGATGAGTTTACTGAGGGGCTCATTAAAATGTCGGTATTAATATCCATATGAATACTTTCAACAAAACCTTTTGTTCTTGGAGTAGGGGGTGTGGGAGGTAGTTACAGGAACTGTCTTGCTCTTCCAAACTTAATTGTCTAAAGACACTGCTGTCTCAGCAGTTCAGGACATTTTTTTTTTCACTCTCTTTCTTTACAGGGCTCTGCCAAAAGCCTACTTTGGCAACAGGAATGATTAGTTTGTATTTCAATAAACTTACTTCTTCAGAGTCACTTTATCCCAGCAGGAGAACAGGGAGTTGAAATGCATTCTCTTTAACCAATTTGAGCTGTTATTTATTAGAGATTAGTCTGGGCAAGCATTGTGGGAGTTTGGGATGAAGAGGAGCTTAATAGCTCATAATCGAGGCATCTTTCTTTCAGCTGAAACTTGGGGCTACACGGGGCGCCTGGGTGGCTTAGTCGGTTAAGCGTCCGACTTTCGCTTGGGTCATGATCTCGCGGTTCGTGGGTTCGAGCCCCGCGTCGGGCTCTGTGCTGACTGCCAGCTCAGAGCCTGGATCCTGTTTCAGTCTGTGACTCCCTTTCTCTCTTACCCTCCCCTGCTTACGCTGTCTCTCTCTCTCCTAGAAATAAATTAAAAACATTAAAAAAAAAAAAAAAAGAAACTTGGGGCTACACGTGAATGTCAGGGTCAGAGTCTCTCTAAAGATAGACCTTTTCCAGACTCGGCTGAATTAATAATTGCTTACATTGCTCTGAGTGTTCAGCACTGTGCAAACCTTTGCTAAGTTAATCCTCACAATGACACACAGAGGAAAGAACTATTAACAGCACTCTCACTTTGCAGGTGGGGAAACTAAGTCCCAGAGAACTTAAGTAATTTGCCCAAGTTCATGCAGAAATAAAGTGGCAGCATCAATATTTGAAGCCAGGTTTGTCTAATTCCAGAGCCTAAGCTCCTAACCACTACTGTGCAGTAGTTTGTGAGTTCCTGGTACCTGCCCTTCTTAGGCTTGCACAGGGTCATAGAATTTTATAATTGGAAGGGACATGGAGGTTGTAGTTTATTTGAGACTGAGGGGGCTCTCATTATATGGGGCTTTCAATTTTATTTTATTTTATTTAAATTTTTTTAATGTTTTATTCATTTCTGAGAGAGAGAGAGAGACGCAGCATGAGCAGGGGAGGGTCAGAGAGAGAGGGAGACACAGAATCGGAAGCAGGCTTTAGGCTCTGAGCTAGCTGTCAGCACAGAGCCTGACACGGGGCTCGAAACCACAAACTGAGATCATGACCTGAGCTGAAGTCAGACACTTAGCCGACTGATTCACCCAGACGCTCTGGCTTTCCATTTTAAAACTGGGATGGTCCCAATCAAACCAGAATGAGTTGGTCACCCTACAGCCTGTAAGATTGGCAAAACTGTCAAAAAGCACGAGAGCTTCCAGACTAACATGAATTATTCTTGTTACCTCTTCCTCTCTACATTTGAGAATGAAGAAACTGAGGGAGAGAGGAAGTGACTTAGCCAAGTTTCTATGGCTCTTTAGTAGACAGAACAAATACTGGATAGCAGACCTTGGAACCTCTGGTATGCCAGTTCTCTTTTGCAGTAAGTGAAGCTGTAAGATTCAAGTCAAGGAGCGTTAACTGAACTTCTACTCTGGGAACAGCTGAGCTGTGGTTAGCAAATGCCCAGGAGGAATAGGAAGTATCTCAGCAGTAGTGTCCAACAGAACTTTCCATGATGGTGAAAATGTTCTGCATCTGTACTGTCCAATGTGATAGCCATTACCCACAGGTACCTAGTGTGACTGAGAAACTGAATTTTAAATTTTATTTATTTTTAAGTATTTTAATTTAGCCACATGTGGTGAATGGCTACCATTTTGGAAAGCACAGGTCTAATGGATATGATTAATATTTCAGAGGCATTTCCTTTCTCTCAGAGCACAGATTCTATAGTATGCCCATTCCTAAATAGCTTCTTTTTTAAAGGGAAGAGAAGATGGGACTAGAAAGGAAGCACCATTTATAGAGAGCTTACTAGGTTCCATGACTGAAGTAAACATTAGTTCTTTTATTCTGGAGGACTGTGACTGAAGTTTCTGCATTTATAACAAACATCTAACAAGCCAAATGATGGCCAGGCTGCTGGTTCAGCAACCACACTTTGGGTAGCAAACTTCTGTCACTCTTATAAAGCAAAACTTCCTCCCTTCTTTCCACTGTCAAGGAACACTTACTAGATACCTATGGAGAGAAGAAGAAATTACAAGTTGTAAAAGAATTAAAATTCTGAAAAAAAAAAAAAGAATTTCCTTGTTGACTTGAAAGAGGCCATCTTTACTATTAGAGATTTGAGAGGCTCATCTTCAAGAGAAGTTCATCCAATATCCAAGATCCAGTATCTCCATTATACCACATGGTACACAACCAACCAGGAAAGGCTGCATCAGAAATAGGTGTGTGTGTGTGTGCACAAAGAACATGTACTTTGGAAGGAGGCTGATTTGGGGAAAAATCCCAGCTGTGCTCCTTATTGCTGATATGCTTTTGAGCAAATTGCTCATTCATCCCTCCATCATCCGAGCCTCCATCTTGCCCCTGGTGAAAATGAGGGTTGTAGTTCATGGGGATGGAATAATGACTAAGATATTGTATGTGTGAAGTGCTTGATAGAGTGGATACTCAACAAACGATTGTTTGTTTATCCCTCTCTTCTTTCTGACACTGCACTGCCTTTTTTCTCATCTCTTCTGAGACGTATCCTCCAAAGGCCATTCTGAGTGGTGGAGAAATGGCAATACCTGGGGTCAGGTTGAGTCCATCTAGAATTGTTCATTTGCTACTCTCAACTTTGACCCACAGCCAGGCTGGGAGCCACACAGGAAAGGCCGGGAAACTAGTCACTTCACTTTCTTCCCCAGCCTCCACCACAGAGGGTTCTTCAGGCCTCTTACCCATCTTAAATCTGCATCTGACTCTAGGTTGCAAACATGGAAAAGAGAGTGCGCAAGAGTGCAAGCCCAATGACTAAAACAAATCTGTGCTAAAATCTGAATACATTTAATAAAATGAATTATGTGATTTCTTTGACAGGAAGCAGAGTTCACACCAAGGGCCATGTTTTAATTGACTATGATGATTTTTTGTTTTGCTCTTTGGAAGAGTCTTAGAGGCACGGCAAGAATGTTAATCTAAAATGAATGCAACTCTCTTTAGCAACCATTTCTCATGAGGAAGGCAATTGTAAACTCACTTTGCACCGTTCACCTTTCCCATATACTTAGCTGTGGTGAGGGGCTCTCTTTACAAGGGTCTTCATACTCCCAGCCAGTTAACTCTCACTGTGTAAGTAATTCTGACACTCTTGGTTATCTATTACCCACTGAGTCACCTACTGAACTGTAAGCTTCTGGGTTAGAGATGTATAGCTCATCCCTAGCAGTGTTTGGCATATATTCAGAGTTCAATAAACATTTGCTAAAATTTATTGATTTTGATAATACCTACTATGGTAGATTGCAGTATTGATTCCAGTTCTTCAACCCACATCAGCCTCCATCTCTGCCATAGTTACGCTCCTGCCGTGCCCCTATTTCACCCCAACCCCCTCCCTACACACACACACACACACACACACACACACACACACACACACACACACAGTTTCTGATGCTGTGGGTCTGGGCTGAGACCAGAAAAATCTACAAGAAGAACTTTAAAAAAATCTCCATAGCATATAATCTTTTTAACACCAAAGGAAAAAAGAAAGAAGGCTTCATTGACCCTATTTTTTCTCCTTCTCTAAATGTGTAAAGGAGACAAGATTAAGATGAAAATTGGACAGAGGCCACCCAGAAGTTATAGCTCAGCTTTTAATGGTTGTTTAGTTGACATCTGATTAAGGATTGCCCTGCAACTGAAAACTGTTTCTCCTACAAGGCCCAGTTGGGCTGAGATGCCCCTAGGCTGAGTATTATGCCTCACAGCATTGGGTCTTTTTTTTAGGTTGGGGGGGGGGGCGGGGCAGTTTGGGTTCAGGCTGTGGGCTTGGAGATTCTGAGCTCCTGTCATTCCCTCCCTCCCTGCCTTCCTTCTTTCCTGGCAGAGCCTATATCCTGTTGCTTTGAGCAAGGCCCCAGAGAAAGGCCAGCAGCAAGTTATTGTGCTGGGAATGAAGACAAATGAGTCCCTTTTCTGTAGGGCTCCTGGCATCCTGTTGGAGGAAGGAAAAGACAATGCTTTCAGGGAGCAGGCTCTGCTGACCCCTCCGAAAGGGCCCTCCCCTCCCCTTTCCGGTGCAGCCCCAAAGCCTCCACTTCCTGAGTAATCATTAGATGCACGCATGAAGTATGCGGTTTCCCCATGCCCAGGGCAGATTCCTGGCCCAGCCTCAGGAAGTGCAGCTCAAAGAGCCCTGGGCTGGGCCCTGAAACAGAGGAGAGTCTTGGCGGCTTCTCTCTCCTTGCCCGGGTGACTGCTGCCAGATCACTTCACCTCCCTGGACCTCCATGTGGCATTTTTATAAATGCCTCCTGTGTGCCTGGAAGTGCCGCCTGCATCAGGGTGTCCCAGACCTTCCTGTGTACCTAAATCACCTGGGGGCTTTGGGAGCGCTCCATCCAAAATTTGCCAATCCTGCAGTCTAGGCGTATACAGCAGACATCTCATCACTAGAAATGCTCTGTGATGAGTCCAGGGGTCATGGAATAGAGAACTATCCTTCCCTCTCCCCTTACCTAGCTCTTTTCCATCCTTTTCTAAAAACTGGTGGATGAGAAGTTGATACTTGCAGAGATACAGGACGTGGTAAGGAGTAGCAGTCAGAGGCAGATCCAGGGGCCAATCTACTAGAAGATATATGGTCTTGGGCAGAACTTTAACCATTAGGTACTTCCTTTTATTCATCTCTAAAATAGAAGTAACGATTCCAGCTCAACAATAATAATAAGTTCCTAGGATTGTTGTGAGAGTTAATTGAGTTGATACATTCAGTGCCCTTAAAATGGCATTTAGCAATTATAAACATCATGTAAGTTCTGGGACTAGAATGACCCTTTAAAGTTGTCCAAAGTTAGGCTGAGATGGCCCAGTCTTTATACCCCTGCGTGCATCAATCACTTGACATGGGCTGTCCTGGAAGGCGGTGTGATCTTCGGTGAGGTGGCTGTCCTCAGCTACAGCATCTCAGGGGGCTGCCTGCAGACAGCATTCCCAATGGCTCAAGTAATAACAAGTTCCTCATTGAAAAGGGATCTGGGTGGTGCAAAATGGTCCACCCCAAAAAAAGGAAGGGCAATTATGATAAAATCGAAAAAAAGAAAAAAAAGGACAGATGAGTGTCTACAGGATGAGTCGTTAGTAATTCATTTTAACCCCCTGATATTTCCATGGCATTTTACATTTTTCAAAGCATCCTCCCAGACAAAGGCTGACTCATGACCTCCATTCTATGTTCTTTAGACAGGTTGGGAAGTCATATGTTGTAAAGGGACAAGCACTGGATTTGGAACAAGAGGACCCTGTGAATCCCAACTTTGCCACCGTTTAGCTGGGAGTACTTGAGCAAATTTATTATGTTTTCTGAGCCTACCCTGTGAAAAGTAAATGATCACACATAATTTACAGGTTTGCTATAAGGATTTAATTAAGTGCTCGACATCAAACAGAGTGGCACATAGTCAGAACCCAGAAAACACTAACAACGACAAAAACAATTGCAAAGAAAAGCAAAAACAATAAACCTGATCGTCCCAATTTTACAAATAACAAGGCCCATAAAGGTCAGATTCTTGGCTGAGAATTCCAGTAAACTATAGGTAGACCCAAGATAGTAATTGACCTGCTGAGTTCAGGGCTCTGCAACCTCAAAGCTTGTTATCGTACCTGTAAAATGCATAGAAGTTGAACAACCTTTGAAGGACCAATTCAGGTATTCTGTTTATGACTGAAATTAAAAGGAATCTTAGAGATCATTGTGCTGCAACTTTGATAAATCCAGGGCTCTGTGTGATCTAGTCTCTACATCAAGTAGACTAGGAATAAGCCCAGTAGTAATTACAGACAAACTCCCATTTAAAAAAAAAAACTCTCATTTTTCTTATGTCTCTTGGGAGCATTAAGGAAGACCAATTCTCAGCAACGTATCTCAAGAAACAGTTCCTCCTTTACTAGTTCATTGAATGACGCTGTTGCCCCAGAACCACACACTCAGCAAATTTAGTCACCATCTCTCAAACTTCAGCCTTCAGGCTTTTATTTCCTTTCGTACCTCTCCTCATCAACTCTTTATTACGTAGATCAACTCAGTTTCTCTTTCTATTTTCCTAAGTTCTGTTTCTCTCTACCTGTTTTCTGGATTTAGCATCATGCAAATCCAGGATCCCTATTAACAAAGATGACTTAGCAAAGCAAAGATTTTCCATAGATGAACTGGGTGTGTAATGGAGGGGAAGTAGGAGGCTAGGGGCAGAGGCATTATCCAAAATTCTTAACAACTAATGGCAGTATAGATATTTGTGAATCAGAAGAAATTGGCCAAAAAATTGGATTAGGGTTACTGGATTAAGGTTACACATTACCCTAATGTGTAATGACTTAAATATTTGGTTGCTCAAGGGGAGATCCAAGAAATTTTGAAAGAGGGTCTAGAATGGCTGAAGTAGTACAGGAGACAATTGAGGGGCTCAGGGCAGCAGCCATTTATGACTTGATATGAAAATATTTCAGTTTTTGCTACTTTAACAACTAGTACAGTCTTACAAGTGAGTAACAAACTGTGTGTCTCCCAAGCCTGGTCTCTTATCACCACCCCACATACCTCAAAAGGCATGCAAGGCATTTGGTTGTGGAAAATCATAGTGTGTTTCCTCTCTTCTGTCTCTCCCAGGCATTATAGTATACTGCAGAGAACATAAAAGTTGAAACCAGAATATCAAGAAATTTCATCTCTGCCCCTCACTGGCTTTTAAAACTTGGGCATAACTGTTACCCTTCGTGAGTTTCGGATTTTTTCCCTTTATTTATTGGAAATAATAATATCAATCTCTTGGGATATAATCAAGATTAAACATCTTTATATAGATGAAAGCAATTGACAGCATCCCTAGAATACAGTGGGTACTCAATAAATGTCCCCCACCTAGTTTCCATCTCTTGCAGTCTTTTCACCCTAGTTTTCTGTTCCCTATTCCTAAGCTCTTGAGTTCATGCCCCTAACCTGGAGACATCCCAGGTCAAAAAGAATTAGAAACTCCTTTGAAACATGACAGATTGCCAAGATCTGCACATTCCAGAGTGAAGCAGTTAGTTCTAATAATGAATCTGAAGTCCCACAGTCTGCCCAAGAACAGCAGACCTTCTCTCTTCTGTAGCTATAATGGAAAGCAGGATTTCTCAGTTTGAGGGTCAAGATTAACTGCTTCAGGAAGATGACTGGGATGGCCAGAAACTGCTTAAGACCCACTCCGTATGTCCCACACCTACTATACACACACATGCATCCTTGTTTCCCTGTAAAAGATTCAGTGAGACTCACTCATCTAGTCTTTGAAACCAGAATTACTAACATTTGGCATTTTGATCATTTTGCCTAATTGCTGATATTGCGTAGGCTCATCAGTATTTTACTCTAAGCAAACTCACAGTTATTTTGTTTCTCCTTCTCTCTAAAATGATTGCTGCTTTGTAAAGAGCAGATCATGTTGTTTGTTATTAAGAGATCAGGCAAGGGTGTTTTCACACCAATTCAACTTTCTCCCATTGGTTTATTCAGCTGATAACATTCAAGTGAATACTAATTTTATTTTATTTTATTTATTTAAACAAATTTTAATGTTTATTTGTGAGAGAGAGAGAGAGAGAGAGAGAGAGAGACAAAGCATGAGAGGGAGAGGGGCAGAGAGAAAGGGAGGCACAGAATCCTAAGCAGGCTCCAGGCTCTGAGCTAAGAGCTCAGAGCCTAATGGGGGCTTGAACCCACAAACTGTGAGATCATGACCTGAGCTGAAGTTGGATGCTTAACTGACTGAGTCACCCAGGTGCCCCAAGCAAATCCTAGTTTAAAAAATATGCTATTAGGGGCGCTGGGTAGTTCAGCTTTAGCTTAGGTCATGATCATACGGTTTGTAGGTTCCAGCCTTGTGCCAAGCTCTGTGCTGACAGCTCAGAGCTTAGAGTCTACTTCTGATTCCGTGTCCCTCTCTCTCTCTCTCTGCCCCTTCCCTGCTCATGCTCTCTCTCTGTCTCTCTCAAAAATAAACATTAAAAAATGTTTTAAATAAATGCTGTTTTATGCAAAACGTGGGAGAAGCCTTGATTGAGCAAATCTTAGAGAAGACTACTCTAAAGTGTATCTTGTTTTTAAAAAGTTATAAATTTAAAAAGTTATAAATTTGACACAGAAATATGCAGAATTACAACATCAGTTAAGTATAATTCTTAGTAGAGGTCATTAAGAAACCTGCTTTACTATGAACTAATAAAATGTCTGCGAGTAATAATAGACATTGTCATTTACTGAGTGCTTATCATGTGCCACACTATCTACATTAGTAGTGAGGGGGGGGCTAGTAATGAAATAAGAGGACGTTTTACTAGAATACCTTTCAGAGAGGGCTTCTTGTTAGAAGGATGGGGTAGGGGTAAATCTGAGACCCCTACAGAGTTAACCTGCCTTTTAAGGAGGATCACCTTTATGATGGCAGCCCTCTGGGCTTATTGAGTAGGATGTGCAAGTTTAGATGTAAAAATTGGTCAAGAATTAAGAAGAGATGAGAGACCAAGTGGCTCATGGGAGAATTTAAAGTGAGAGACTGTAGCTTCATATGGTGAACACATGAGTGAGTTTAGAGGCAGCATAGCAAATAGATTTAGAAGAAAGATGTCAAAGGCGGATCTCAGGTACTTGTTCTGGTATGTGTAATATAAACCACCTCTTCCGTCTCTCTGATAAAATCTCCCAGAAAATCCATGTTTGGTGTGAGTAACTTTCTTCTGGAGAGTCAAGAGGTACTGACAGCTGCATTAAGGCTGATCTGAGGCAAGGGTGGACTGCTTCTATTTCAGAAATAATAATAAAATGATAATAATAACAAGAAGCATCTTCATTGCTGAAAACCACTTAAAATTAGGCTCACTGTAGATCTTACCTTAGTTAATCTTTGTCACTACTTCTTAGTTCAGTGGATTAATCTCCATGATATAACTAAAGAAACTATGGTTCAGAGAGGTTAGGCAATTTGCCTAAGAGTGTTCAGTAGTCAGTGGAAAAGTTGGGTTAAGAACAGGTTGTATCTGACTCCAAGCTGGTCCTCCTTAGACTGGTGTCTTGATTAGACGGTAGCTTTACCAAGATATATCTTGGGTATAGGACCGTCAGGGCGTGTGACCAATTCCATCCCTGGCTCCCTGGTCTCTGGTATCTCAGGAGAGCCTAGTGATTTCTAGATACCTTCCTCATAGGGTTCTTGGGAGGATTAAATAAGTAAATACATATTTTTTTTAATGCTTAAAGCAATCACTGGCAGGAGAAGTGCCCAATAAATGTTACTCATTAGTGAGAGCATTACAGGTATTTCTCATTGACTTCTCACAAATTTATAAGGTGGACTATTATCGCAATTTTACAGATAATAAAACTGAGGCTCAAAGAGGTTGACTAGTTTGCCCAGGTTCACACTGAGAGTGTTATAGAACACGAATTTAACCTCCAAACCAGGGGACTCCAGATTTATTGTCACAACACCTACTGTTTTCACTTCCTTCCTTCTGACTTTACTTCCTCGAATTTCTGGATTGGGGAGACTACAATCCCAAGACTGGCTCTAACTCTGAAGTCCACTTATGACTCAAGCAATCATGCTGAATCGATGCACACACTGTGGACTTCCTAGACTGCTTCACTCTGTATTCCAAGCGGCCAGATATTGAAGCTGACAGGCCCAGTTCCTACAACATCCTGTCTTCTGGCATGGATGCGAGCATGCAATGTTTAGTCTATTGTTTGTTTCCAGCAAGTCTGAATTTCAAGCTCTTTTACGAGAGGATTATGACTTAGGAATCCAGAACGAATGGTTTTTCCACAGCGCTCCTGATCACGTCTTCTGCATTTATGCATGCTATGATGTTTTATCATGTTACCTATTCTAGCTGATGTAACCAAAAATGTCAAGTATCATAGTGGCTGGGATTAAGTGACAGGCAACCCAGAGATGCTGTTGTGCATAGGTCCATGAAGCACATTTTCACCCCCTACAAATGTCTTTTGAGGCTGGGACAATTTGCAGTGACTGAACTGAATATTCAAAGCTATTCATTAAAATTACTGTTATTGTAAATATTGACAAGGGTATTTGGAAGTATGTTGTAATAGAGTCTGGAGTCTAGCCATTGACTCTAGGAAGGTGAATCCCAGTGCTCTGTCACCAGATGTGTGACCTGAGGCAAAACAACTTCATTTGTTGAGGCCTCAGTATCATCATCTATAAAAAGAAATAATGATGGCATTATTATATTTCATATGGCTATCATAAGGCTTAATGAACAAGTACTGTAAAAATGCTTAGACATGTGGTAATAGCCAATACTGGTTGGCTCTTATTATTTGGAGCCAATGCCCCTCAATTCTTCTGGGGATTAAATAATTTGGTTGAAAGCAATTAGTATAACACTTGGCAAGAATAAGTGCTCAATAAGTATTCATCATCAATACTGCTGCAGTTGTTGTAATGTTACCATTATTAAACCTAGAGTCTTTTATCATTCATTCATTCACAAACCCAAAGTCAGACATCACTCCCAGCACTGGAATGAGTCAGACACCATTCCCTGGTATCTAGAAGGTCACAAAATCACAAGGGAAGCAGTCCAATCATGAGAGATGGGTTCTGGGTACCTTCACAGAATGATACAATGTACTGGGGCCAGTGAGCAGGGGAGACTGGTTAGAGCAGTAACTGCTGAGTCAGGAAGGCAGTCAGCCTTGAGATGTGAAGCAGCAAGTGCTGATGTTGGGAAACTATGGAGGATTTAAAGCAGCTTATGCATAAGGACAAAAACTTAGTGAAGAGTTGAGTGAGAGCGGCACCTGGGTGACTCAATCAGCTAAGCATCCATCTTCAGCTCAGGCCATGATCTTCCAGTTTGTAGGTTTGAGCCCCATGTCGGGCTCTGTACTGAGAGCTCAGAGCCTGGAGCCTGCTTCATATTCTGTGTCTCCCTCTGTCTCTCTTCTCCACCCCCTGCTCATACTGTGTCTCTCTCTTTCTCTCGAAAATAAAAAAAAAAACATATTTAAAATTTTTTAAAGAGAATAGAGTGAGAGAAGGGCTGGATAAACAACAAAGGTGGAGAGCCTTCTCTGCATGGGAAGGTCTTGGTTTCCAACCCATTGTGGTGGGGAGACATGGACTAGATGGAAGCATGAATGTGAGATGATGGTCTTTATGTTTTAGGGCCCGTGAAGCTGTGCAGAGGAGAGGCTGGAGGTGTCCATATGGGAGACTATTCCTGAAATAGTGATCCGTGGGAGAGATGATGAGGACCAGTTCGAGGGTGGTGAGAGCAAGAATGGAGAGGAGGTGACTGCTTGAATGTAGGGAGTAAGACTGAGGAGGCAGGGTGGATAGCCACCCTCTTCACCAATACAAGGAACACAAGAAGCCAAAAAAGCACATCTCAGGAGACAGTGATGAGTTCAGATTGGGGCATGTTGGAATGCTGATGCCTTGGGGAAAGCCATCAGGCAGAGGTGACATCTCAGTCCATTTGGGCTGCTATAACATATACCACAGACTAAGTGGCTTAAAAGTAAATATGCCTTTCTCAGAGTTTTGGAAGCCGGGAAGTCCAGGATCAAGGCACCAGCAGATTTTGTGTCTGCTGGGAGGCCCACCTTCTGGCTCATAGATGGCCATCTTCTCACTGTGTCTTCACAAGGCAGAAAGAACCAGAGATGTCTCTTGTCAGGGCGCTAATCTAATTTATGAGGGCTCCACCCTCAAAGCCTAATCATATTCTAATGGTTCCACCTCCTAACTTCACAACACTGTGGCAGGGGGAGGGGGATAGTTCAACATAGGAAGTGGGGTGGGAGGCGCACAAACATTCATAACAGATGTCCCGTAGATCCTGGAGCTGTTCTGTATCCTTAAATATAAAGATTTAAGAGTCATCAGCTTGTAGGTAGTTACATCCTAATGGTAGCTGAGGTTTCTCAAGAGACGTACTGGGGGCAAAGAGGCCTGCAGATGGACTCTGGCAAACCCTCCCTGATGCTGGGAAGCAATGGATACCCATAAAGAAGGGTGGGTGATTTGTGTCTGCTGGGAGGCCCACCTTCTGGCTCATAGATGGCCATCTTCTATGACCACCTCAGAGGGTGAAGGGTAGAGAGAAAAGTCGGTAAGGATTCCAGCTAAGGCCAGTCTTTGGCATCATACAAGTGTGGATCCAAGTCCAGGTTCTGTCATTTACGAGCTCTGTGAGGTTGAGCAATGTAACCTTCGAGCCTCTGTTTCCCCTTCAGCAC
The DNA here is from genome assembly GCA_017311185.1 of Proteles cristata cristata. Taxonomy (NCBI): domain Eukaryota; kingdom Metazoa; phylum Chordata; class Mammalia; order Carnivora; family Hyaenidae; genus Proteles; species Proteles cristata. Next base: position 2,077,123 of record JAESUZ010003875.1, read on the forward strand.
AATGGGGAGAACAATAGCATCTAACTCAGAGGATGTTTGTGAGGATCAAGTAAAGCGCAGAAGGAAGAATCCTTCACTTATCAAGAGATTAGCAAATACTGAGGAATCAGGAGAATCTGTCACAGAATCCCAAAGGAGACAGAGTTTCAAGATAAAGGAACTGTCTCTCCTGCAGATGTCACCGGGAAACCAAGTGAGATGAAGCCTTAAATGTGACCAGTGGACTGGGCAGGCCGGCCAGCTAGCAGGCTTGGAGAGCACAGTTTCAGTGGGCTGTGGGCACAGGTGCCTGATACAGTGGGTTCCAGGGATAGGAAGGGACTTTCGACCAGACCCACTGTCTCATTGTACATTTTTGTTTTCAGTTTATTTATTTACTTTGGGGAGATAGAGTGTGTGGGGGAGGGGCAGAGAGAGAGGGGGAGAGAGAATCCCAAGCAGCCTCTGTGCTGTTGGCAGGGAGCCCAGTGTGGGGCTGCATCCCATGAAATGCAAGATCATGACCTGAGCTGAAATCAAGAGCCAGACACTTGACGGACCGAGCCACCCAGACGCCCCACATTGTAGCTTGATTATTGGGCAAAAGATAAGCAGAATAGAAGCCCCACCCTGGTGGGGATCACTCCACCTCTGCAGGACTGTAAACCACCCCCAGCTTCCAGACTGAATGTCAGCCCTTATCCCCATTGCTCATCCCCAGGTCATAACTCTCTGTTGCCTGTGTGTTTACTCATTTAATGTTTTTGGCTGAACTATTTGAATATTATTTGCAGGCATCATGATAGTGGCCCCCAAATACTTTATCATGGATCTCCTAAGAACCCAGAAATGGGAATATTCTATCTAACCACAATTCTCACACTCAGGAAACTTACACTGATATAGTACCACCATGTAATATAATGTACAATCATTATATATAATAATATAATTAATATAATATAATATAATATAATTAATATAATATAATATTATAATTAATATAATATAATATAATATAATATAATATAATATAGCAGTCATATGCAGGATCCAATCAGGGATCATACATTTTAACTATCATTTTTTTTTAGTGTGTCTTTTCATCTAGATAATTCCCCAGGGTTGTTTTTGTTTTGCTTTGTTTTTTGTGTGGAGGGTTTTTTGTTTTTTGGTTTTTTTTTTTGGTTTGGTTTGGTTCTATTGTTTTGTGTGTGTGTGTGTGTGTGTGTGTGTGTGTGTGTGTGTGTGTGAGTGTGTACACATGAGTTTTTAGTAGTATTTCACACCAGTGAAATGTTTGAAGGGTCTAGGCCAGTTGTTATACAGAATGTCACTCAGTTTAGATTTTTCTGATTATTTCTTCCTCATTAGACCCAGGTTGGTCAGTTTCACTGTGAAAATAGGTGATGTTGAATGCTTCTCAGTGTCTCACATCAGGAGCCACTGGATGCACTACCCTTGGTACTATTATCTTTGGTCATCTAGCCAGGTGGTGTTCTCCACATCTCCCCACTGTGGAGCTGTCTTTATGCTTGTGTAGTTGATCAGCATCCATGGGTGATTCTGGCTTGAATCCAGTAATGTGGTGGTTGTTTTTCTCTCTAGCTTTTCTGCTACATTTCTTGATTGAGAAGATTCAGTAAAGACGGGCTTCCCTTGCCACCCACCTCCAGACCATACCCACTTCTTATACACTTGGTGCTTGTGTTACACTGTCCAAGATAAAAATTCCATTCAAATTCAAAGTCCAGTTGGCCCAGCTCAGGAGAAGGTGATGCAACATAATTTACAGTTCCACTGAAGCCAGGGAAAGGGGTCATTCCTCCAAGAAAACTTGAAATGCAATCATGAAAAGTAGCAGAAGTGGAAGCCAGGCAGACAAAAGCTGTGCTTATGCCTTGGAGGAAAGAGTTGATGTTGGACCTCCTATCACATTTTCCCATCACTTTGTGAAATATCCTTCTCCCCAAAATAGCAGTGATTTGAAAACAATGGGAAAAAAAATCCTACATCCAGAATATTGGTCAGGTACCGAGGAAAGGTTCAAAGCCCATAGCTGCCCAGACTGCTTCCATCTTGTGCTTCATTGAGCACTGCCTTCATTCCCAAGACCATTCCTCTCTGTGCCTCACACTTCCTCCAGCTTTCCTCCACTATGTTGCTGCTGAAGGTTCCTACCAAAATGTAGAAGTCCTTTTCCTGCCCTTTAAGGACATTTCCTGGAGGCTGGACTCCCCATTTCTGCTGGTGAGCCACGAGGCAGTTTAGTCATATGGCCACGCCTAGTTGCAGTGAAAACTGAGGAAAAACAGTCTTCATTTCACACAGTGTCGTTGGTTCAGCTCAGAACTGGGGCTTCAATTACTATGGAGGGAAGGCAAAACCACACTGAGGACAATTAGCAGTCTCTGCCACAGATACTACAGGTACATGCACATTTTACAGGTGAGAGAAAAGCTCCGCGGAATTCAACAGCCAGGTAAAGGTCACACAGGCAGTCACTGTGTCTGTGTGATTTCAAACAGTACTATGCTAGAGTGATGCTAATTTTGTCTTATCTGATCCACACTCTCATTCGGTGTATTCTTAGTGTTTGTGGAATTGCCTTTGTGGGTTGAGTTGCAGCCTCATGATGTAGTGACCCTGGTGATATCAGGTCTTTCTTAGAAATGAGGTGTTCATTTGTAGCCAGTGTTCCCTGGATGACCCGCACAGTTAGCTGAAGCCTTGATAACGTACTCAGCAGTGACAAGAGATACAGATGGCAAGTAGAATGACAGTAGGTGTGGGCTGGAAAGTATCCCAGCCTGGGAGCCTGGATACCCAGTTCCCAGCCCAGCTCAGTCACTTATTAATTGTGTGAGCATGGTCAGATCATGACCCACTGTCCCTGTTCCCTCCTCCGTGTGTTCCTTCTAGCTCGGATTCTCTCTCACTCAAGGTAATACCTGCTAGCGCAATGACTCACGCTGGGTTCCGGATTAGAAAAGCACTTAAAGCCTCTACTTCCCTATGCTGTGCGTTCTTAGAACCTGTTGAATTGCAGGGCCTGGATTGCTAACTGGGCTTGTAGTTTGATTTTATAGAATCTCATATGATCAATGGGAAGTGTTCATTAACCAGAAGCTCTATGAGCACAGAAATCATGTTTGATTTTCTCACCATTGTATCCCCAGCAACTGTTGCAGCCCCCTTGTACATGGCAAGCTCCACCATATTGATTGACTTAATGACTGAACTAGATGATTTCCTTGTTAGAAATATGTGACAAATTATTTCCCTCAGCCCCCTCTTCAAGAACAAACATGAGCTTCAAGAGAAGGAATAAGGAAGCTGGGATTTACACAGCACTTAGTTTGCAACTCACCTCACTTGCTTTTTACAATAGCTCTTCAAGGAAGCTATTATAATTCGATTTTTCTATGGATGAGAAACATGAGATTCAGAAGAACGCAGTAACTTACAATTACAGAATTTTTAAAAAGAAACGTTCAGAAATTATATGAAGAAAACTATAAGATGCACTTGAAAGACACTTGAGTAGACTTGAACAAATGGGAACACATCTCTTGTTCTTGGTTTAGACATCTCCACATCACCAAGATGTCAGTCCACTCTTGGTTAATTTATTAATCTTTGATAATTCCAATAAGAAATGCCAACAGTATTTTTTCAGGAACTAAGGAAGCTAATACTAAAATTCTTCTAGAAAAAAAGCATACAAAAATAGCTAGGAATCAGTGAAAGCTAAGAGCCAAGAGTCCTACTAAGTATAAAAGATCTGCAGAGTCTCTGTAATTAAAATAGTCTAGTACCATGATATACATAGACAAACCAATAGAATAGATTAGGAAGTCCAGACATAGGCACCATCATCTGTGGAGTTCAGAATTAACTTGAATCATGAGGACAAAAATGGATTTTTTAATAAATGCTGTTACAGCAACCAGTTAGACATTTCAAAAAAAAAAATTAGATCCATCCCTCACATTGTATACAACAAAAAATTCCAAATGTATCAAAGATCTAAATGTAAAATAATGAAACTATGCATGCGAGTATGAGGAGAAAACATGCATGAATTCCCTCTAGGCTGGGTGTAGAGAAAAGTTTTCTAATTATGACTGAAAATCAAGATGTGATAAAATAAAAACAATAAATTTGACAACTCAAAAAATTTTAAATGTGTATTTATTTTGAGAGAGAGAAAAAGAAAACGAGCTTGAGTGGGAGAGGGGCAGAGCGAGAGAGAAAGAGAGAATCCCAAGCAGGCTCTGTGCTGTCAGCACGGAGCTCAACACAGGGCTCAGTCTCACAAACAGTGAGGACATGACCTGAGCCAAAAATCGAGAGTCAGACTTTCACCCAGCTGAGCCACCAAGGCGCCCCTCAAAATATTTTTAAAAGCACTTTTAAATGGCAAAACATCATAAGCAAAGTCAAAAGACAAATTGGGAAAAATATTTATAATAATATTTATAAATAATATAATATAATATTTATAAATAAATAATATTTATAATGCAGATAAAAGGCTAAGATGCCCATGTAAAAAACTTGTACACATCAAGGGAAAAAATAAAAATTATATACAAAAATCATGGACAGATGATTCACAAAAGATAGAAAATAAATGGGCCACTTACACTAAGAGAAATGCTGTGAAAGGCAGCCTGTGGGATGGTTACCAATGATTCCCACCTCCTGGTAGTACACCCTTGTGTCACCCCTCCACTTCCTGGTGAGCTGACACCAATGACTTGCTTCCAATGAATAGGATTTGAAAAAATGATGAGATGCCACATCAGAGATTAGGCTGTAAAACAGCTGTGGCTTCTGTCGTGGGTACCCAGTCTCATCTTCTAGCTCACTTACTCACTTGCTCTTAGAGAAGCCAGCTCTCATGTTGTGACCCACCCTCTGAAGAGCCCTGCAAGGCCAGGAACCAAAGTCCCCAGCCCACAACCAGTGAGGACTCAAGGCCGCCCAACGGGCACATGAATCTGCTTGTAAATAAATCTTCCTCTAGTTGAGCCCTAAAATGACTGCAACTATAGTCAACAGCTTGGTCACAGCTTTGTGAGAGACCCTGAGTAGGAGACACTGGCTAAACCACAGCTCAATTCCCAGCTCACAAAAACTGTGAGATAATAATGTTTTGTTGTTGTAAGTCCCTAAATTTTGGGATAAGTTGCTATGCGACAATAAATAACATGTATAATAATATAAATGCACATTAAAATGATGTGAAGATACCACTTCTCACACATCAGACAGGCAAAAATGGAAAAGCCTGAGAAACAATCACAAGCTTGCATTGCTGGTAGAAGTGCAAAATGGAATACTCCGTAGAGAAAGAAATTTGTTGTATCTAAGAAAATAACTTTGCATTCTTTTGCAATCCAGCAACCCACTTCTAGAATTTTACCCTAAAGAGAGACCTCCAATAATACAAAATACAAGCACACAAAATCACTTACAGAAGCATTATTTGTGGTTGCAAAGACTACCTAAATGCCCAAACACAGAAGATTGCCCACGCCCATGGTAGATTACTATTGTTTCAGTTATCTATTACTTTGTAGCCGACCACCCCAAAATGTAGCAGCTTAAAAATTGAACTTATTAGTTATGATTCTGTGAGTGGACTGGGCTCAGCTGGGTCATTCTTACTACCCCTGTGCTATAGTCTGAGTCCACTCAATTGACCATATTCAGCTGGGATCAGCTGATGCTGAAATAGCAAGATGGTCTCTTTTCTCCAGATTCACTAATGAATTATCATCCCTCCGCAGCCCATGCTGAGCTTCTTTATAACATGGTAGCTGCCTTCTAAGTGTAAAAAAAAAAAAAAAAAAAAAAGCAGAAGCCCATAATCCTTTGAAGGTCTGTGATTGGAAGTTCTAGATCACTCATACCAAATTCTATTGCTCAAAACAATTCACAAGGCCATCCCAAATTCAAGGCGAGAGGAAATAAGACTCCACCTTTTGCAAGGAGTAGCAGCAATTAATTTGTAGCCGAATAATCTACCACCAATAGTCACATGTAAAAAAAAGTCAAACACATCTCCATGAATGGATATGTAGTGACTTCCAGGGAAAAAAAAGCAAAGTGCAAAAGTGTATATATACTCCTTGGTGTAAAAAAAAAAAAGAAGTAAAAAAAAACACATGTATCTTTCTGCTTCCTTTTGCAAAGAGAAATAAGGGATGATAAACCAGAAAGCAATAAAATTAGTTAGCCACAAGAGGTTGAGGAATGAGGGAGGAAGGATACTTCTCTGAGGACACCATTTTTAGTTTTGCAAGTGTGTTTATGTTATACATGGTCAAAAAATCAAATCAGCAAGGAAAATGTTAAACTGAATACAAAAAGAAATAAATGTACCAAGTAATTACTCCAGACACTGGAGGGGAAGAAAAGGCCATTATTGGCACACTTGAAGAAACTGGAATACAGACTGTATATAGAAGTATTCCATTAATGTTAAAGTTTCTGAAACTGTACCCAAGGTTACATAAGAAAATATCCTTGTTCTTGGGTAATCCACCCTAAAGTATGAAGAGGTACTGTGGTGTGATATATGCAATCTACTCCCCCATGGCTCTAAAACATAATCCATACATTATTATATAACATTACAGAGTATCTCAAATATCTGAGCTCAGCTTTAAACTTGAATAACTCTAGAAAGTAAAAATGCTACAAATTTACAAACAAGATCATTTTAAAGTTTTATATTGCTCTTGCATTTATTTAATTTAGTGACTTTTGAATTACTTTTTATTTTAATTTTGTTTCAGAACATCTTTGTTTCAGAATATAATTTTTCACTGAACATTTGTCATCTTCAATCAGAGGGACTGAAACCAAAAATTAAAAGGGAGAGAATGGAATAGCAAATGTTGCAAAATATTTAAAAAATTGGCAAATACCGGCAAAGGGCACACAAGAGTTTCTGGTACTTTTCTTGCAGCTTTTCTGTAAGTTTGAAATTATTTAAAAATTAAAAAAGTTTTTGAGAGATTATATAGTTGGTGAGTGAGTGAAGTATTCATGTTTCATTCCTAGAGCTGTCTAGTATCAAAGCTCAAGTTCATTGTTCTTCATGGCACCATCTATCTTTTTGGGTGTGAGGGATGGAGTCACCCTGACCATTCTCAATCATTGGACCAAGCAGGATCACAGTGACCCTGACTGGGCCTGGGCAGTCAGCCTGGAGCCTTGAGCAGAGGAAGGGAAAAGGCTCCCACTACCCTCGGCTTTGAGGGACTCACTCTCTAATCCACTGAGCTAACCAACTCCAGACCTTTCTCTGTAGAGAACCATGTAATAGGCATGTAAAAGCGATGAAGGGGATTGCTTTGGAAACTTGTGTAAATAACTCTTTGGGCAGAAGAAAGATTGCCAACACCTGCTTTTTGTTTTCTGGTATTTATTAAAGCCACCCTGTGAGGCACCTCTGTGCTTTCTGGATCTTATTCATTTATCTGGGTTCATTCTTGGTTCAGGGTCAGCATTCTGGAGGCAAAACGTTGGTAAGGATCAGAGGAGGGTCACTGACTCTGGGCTTTCAGTAAATGGTCTAGTTAGACAATAATAATCTTGAGGCCAAATCTGATCATTCACCGTGCTTTTCCTAACCCATTACTTCCTACTTCCCTCTCCTCATAGCCATTTATTCATCCATTCATCCATCCATCCACTTACCTACTCATTTACCCATTCACTTACCTAATCATAATAATTAGAACCAAACCATGATTGGCATTGTGCTAGATGCTGGGAGTATAGTGATAAATAATGCTGGTCCATGCCCTTGGACATTGATGGACAATTTGTTGCAGAATGGTCGGTGCTGCCATAGTTACGAGTATCAGTCATAGGTATCAGAGAGAAGGGACACCTAGCTCAACCTGGAAAGCTCAGTCTAGGGAAGTCTTTGGAGCTGGATCTGAAAAATAGTGGGAATGGTGTGTTAGGCAGAGGAATGGCATGAACAAAGGCATGGCAACCTAAACTCTTACTACTCAAAAGTGTGGTCCGTGGATCAACGGAATCTGCATCACCTGAAGCTTGATAGAAATACAGCCTCTTGGGTCCCACCCAGCGCTACTGAATCAGATTTTGCATGTGACCAAGATCCTCCCAGAATTCCTACACACATTAATGTCTGGGAAGCACTAGTTTCAATACTATTTCTTGGGAAAATTATCAGAGTCTTCCAGGCATCCCGTTCCAAGTTCTGACCTCCGCTTCTCAGCCATGGCTGCCTCCTACCACTGATTTGAAGATTCAGCTCTGGGCTCTCCTTGAACTCCTAACTTGCTTCAGACACCAACATCCCCAGACATTTTACAGTTGCTGGGAAACGAGAAGTGTTTTTTTTCCCCCGGAAGAGTTGCTATGTCTAGCATTCTCCTAGCTATCACACTGTCTGTACTTTTTGATGCAGCAATCCCACTGCGAGGACATTAGCCCCTGGGGCAGAGAGGGAACCAAAAGAAAATAGTTATTTATACTCAGATGTTAGATATTTACAGCGTGTCTTCTTCAATCACAAACAATCACAGGAGAAACAACCCAAGTGCCCAGCAACGGCACAGGTGGGGGGCAGGGAGGTGGTTGATTCCTAAGCACACCTGGGGACGGTGAGGCTGCCTCTAGAGACCTGTCATGGTGCTGTAGAAAGTGTTCTGGCTGAGAAGTCAGGAAACCTGGGTCGACTTTCAGTTCTGCCCCTTTTAACTGAATCCCCTTGGGTAAGCCCGTTCGGTCTGAGGGCTTCAGGCCCTTCTTTGATCTCTAATCTTCGACATCCAATCTGTGTTCCTTGGTGCCACAGATCCTCCCACTATAAGCCCTTCCACAAAGAGAGGCAAGGCTCGGAACACAAAGACCCTGGGAGAGGCAGCATGGAGACAGCGATTCCAGCAGAGCAGACAATAACCGCAGGCAGAGACAGAAAAAGAACACGTCTTGAACTCATATTCTTTGCAGACTCTGTGATACTAATAAAAGTTAGTGTTTACTCAGACTTGCTGTTCGCCAGACCCTGTGTTAAGTGCCTTATATGAATTAATTCACTTAATCCTCATATCAACACTATACAGTAGGAGTGATTAATCCCCCACTTTCCAGATAAGGCTTAGAAATGTGCCCCCAAATCACTCTGCTAGAGACGCCAGGACCAGGGGTTGAACCCTAATGGTCTGACTCTAGGATTCGCATACTAACCCTCAACCCAGTGGTGATCTTGGACCAGCAGCATTAAGCACCACCTGGCCACTTGTGAGGAAGAAAATAAGTACCACCCAGACCCACTGAATCAGAAACTCGGGGGCAGGGCTCAGCCCTCTCAGTTTTCACAAGATTCCCCCAACCCAGGTGATTCAGATGCATGATAAATTTCTTGAATCATTGCTTTGGTCACATGTTGCTTTTGGTATTTATAACAATCCTTAGAAGTAGGTACGATGAACACCATTATATTGCTGAAGCAGCTGGGTCTCAAAAGGACCACTTGCTCACATTCAAATAACTGGAAAATAACAGAGTCAGGATTCGAACCCAAGCCCACCAGTGCCTGAACACTAGCTCTCTCCAGTACCTTGGGGCAACGTTCGGCACCTCTACAAAAGTCAATGTTTCCAGAAGCAGAGGCGTGGAAGGAAAGCGCGAGTAAGGCTCTGGCCCTGGTAGGGGAGGAGGAGGGATGGCGCGGGAGGCGGGTGGGAAAATCAGCCAAGCCTTCTCTCTTTGGTCGCTGTGCCCCTGAGGTGGCGGTGGCCACTTGGCTCTGCCTGGCTGGCCGAACATGTGCGTGCTGGGCCGCTAATTTCCCTGAGCCCCACAGCACAGCACCTATTTTTAGTTCAGCCCTGATGGGACACGTTTGCCGGGTGTTGCCAAATCACAAGAACAATCACACCCTGGTAGCAGGCGGGGGCTCTGCCTGGCTCCCAGACCAAGCAGGGCTGCCTGGGCATGCACCCAGCCTCCGCCCAGATGCTGGTCCCACCTGTACTAGTGCTAGGTGGGGAGAGAGGTTCCAGGGGGAGCTCAGGCCGTGGCAATCCTTTCTCTGGTCACAGGATGCTGCTGCTGAGCAGGCCATCAACTATCAGAGGCCTGGAGGGGCCCTGTGACTTATCCCTGGTTGCCCAGCCAGCTAGTGTTAACTTAGAAATCAGGACCCAGGCTTCCTGACTCCTTTTCCCTCTGCAAGGCAGCCAGATTTTGAGTACTTCAATATGTTTGTGTACTTGTGTTCTGTTTCTGCTAACAATAACAACAAATTAGCCCAAGGAATGTCGATGCCCATTATAACAGATGGAGCTTCCCAGGAGGCAGTTTGCAAAGGGAGAGAGCAAACCATAGACCCCAGGAGGTGATTTTCTACGGACAGCAACAGCAACACAGTGAAATGAGTAAAGGGAGCAAAAATCGGGGCTCCTAGGTTACAATCGTAGGCAGTACTTTTATGCTCATTTTCCCCCAAAGTGTTAAAAGTTTCTTTTCTGTTATCTAATACCTCATCGCAACTTACCCAAGAGAGAAGAGGAGCCGCAGACACTTTATTATTGTTAATTATGAGGATGCTAGTAATGATTATAACTGCTGTATTTGGTGTCGTGCTCTGGGCTTTGCATTCATTAGCTCATTTAAACCCCCCAATAACCTCACGAGGTGGCTAACCTCAGCCTCATTTACAAATGGAGAAATAAAGGCTCAGAAAATGCAAGTCAGTTGCTCAAGATCAAGTGAGCTGGTAAGAGTCAGAGCCAGGCCTGACTTAGCCATATGGCACACCCCCTCTAGAAAGGAGGAGACTGGTTGGGAAAGCAGAGGACAAACAGATGGACAGACAGACGTGAGAGCTGCCTTCACATAGCAAATGAGTTCTTTTTTAGAGTGAGAAATAAGCAAGACCTGTTCCCTCGCCTAACCGGAGCTGTTGGGTAGAAGTTACTGGGAGGCAGATATTATTCACTGTAAGAATTGAGCATAGTGACTCATGTAGTAAGCTGCCTCAGATGTAGCCCCCAACTCTGGACGTGTGTGAGCAGAAGCTGCAGATGATTTATCTGGGATGGAAGAGAGGACGAACTGGCGTGGAATGGATGGCCCCCACCATTCCTCCTCGGTCCGAGATTTTACAGTATGTAAGCATGTAAGCGCCTGCGGACTGAAGACCACACCGAGTACCTCTCCACACCCTTCAGAGCACCCAGCACACCCTCTGCAGCGATGGTGGTGAGGAAGTGTTTGCCGGGGCACGGCTTTCCCAGACATGCAATCGACTCCCTCTGCATGGGTCCAGAGCCAGCCTACAGGAAGCAGTTCTGTCTCTGCCACGCTAGCAGTTCTCAGCTCTAGCAAATAGTAACCCAGACTAGAACACTCTTTTTCTGGTCTCTCCGACCCTGCAGTGTGGTAATGGGATAAGGTCTGCTAATTTGAAGTTCGCAGAACTGGAGAATGCAAATTCCACGGAGGGTCCTCTTCTGCCATTCTCCTGCAGGAAAACAGATCTAATGGGGAAACCTTGAGAGTCGTCTTGACCTAAGACGTGGGAGCCATGGGCTGAGAATGGCAGTGCGGGAAGATGGCAGGAGCCTGGGCCTGACCCTCGGGGAACGCTGCAGTAGGCCTGTACTGCCAACCTGCATGAAAGAGAAAGGAGCTTCACTATTATTTTGAAGGTTTTGTAACTCCTGAAAGACTCCAATCCTAACTCTTACAGAGTTGAAAAAAATCAAAATTCAAGGGCACCCCGATGAGGAAATGAAATACAGTAAAACCTTGGATTGCAAGTCACTTGTTTAGCAAGCATTCCGCAAGATGAGTGAACATTTCTAATAAATTTTATCTCGTAGATGAGTGATGTCTTTTTTAAAAAATTTTCTTACAGTTTATTTATTTTTGAGACAGAGAGAGACAGACCAAGAGTGGGGGAGGGGCAGAGAGAGAGGGAGACACAGACTCTGAAACAGGCTCCAGGCTCTGAGCTGGATGTCAGCACAGAGCCCGACGCGGGGCTCGAACCCACGAACCACGAGATCATGACCTGAGCCGAAGTCAGACGCTTAACCAACTGAGCCACCCGGGTGCCCCAAGTCATGTCTTGGATTAGGAGTAGCATGTGATCACAACTGAGCCAATGGTTTTTGAAAGTCACTTTGATATATGAGTGAATATATCATATATGATATATGTGAATATATAGGGGTGAATATGAGTGAATATATTTTGGATTACAGGCATGTTTCCAGAAAAAACTACGCTCGCAAACCAAGGTTTTATTAAAACTGAAAAGACTACTGAGTTACAGAAAAGGAGTAAAGGAGAAAAAAAGAGAAGGAGGAATAAAGAAGAAAGAAATGAAAGGGCAAGAGGAAGGAAGAGAACAGCGAAACAAGTGGTGATGTTAATGACAAGAAGGTGTCCTGTTAAGGCTGTGTTAGTCCCCCAGATGCCCAGGTAGAGCCAACTCTGCGTCCCCGCAGCCACTGTCCTAGTTCACATGCTCCCCACGTCTCGCTGGCAGTGTTGGGTCAGCTCTCTCCTTGGCATCTGTCTCAAGTCTCTCCTTCTCTGTCCTCCGTCCATCCTGCGTACTTTTGTCCTAGACGTCAGCATCACTCCCTTGCTCAAAATCCCTCCCAGGCTTCCCTTTTCAATTAGATAAAGTCTCCTTAGCTTGATCACACTGCCATTCCTGCCTTTCAAACCACATCACACCTCACCCCTCCACACACCTTCCATTTCAGAAGAGTAAATGAGTCACTGTTCCCCAGGCGCACTGCTGAATTCCTGCCCCTGTCCCTTTGCTCGTGCTAGTTTCTCCACCTGGATTGCCCTCCGCCCTCGTCTGAGTGCTAATACATCGTCTGTCCTCCACGTCCCGGGTCCACATCACCCCTTCTCTGTGAATAATGTTCAACCCTCCTTGCTCCAACTGGAAGCAACCCCCAAAGCTTCCAAAGCGCTTTTTCGTCTACCAGTAGATGGGTCAATCTCCGCACGAGAGCCCATCTGTGGCTAGAGGACTCAACAACAGAAAGAGGAAAGGGAAGAAGACAGAGTGTCTCTCTCTGGCGCTAACAGTTATGACTAGTCACTGTTAAACTCTGTCCAGGGTTCCCCAGCGCCTTTTGGCCCCAGGTCCACCATGTGAGCGTCCAAGCACCCTCATAATCTGCCCTTTCTGTCTCTTTATTCCTGTGAGGATGTCCCAGGCCAGGTAAACTAAGTGACATGCCCCAACATCGTCCCCTGCGGAAACGTTGATCGCTGTAGCCTCCATATGTAATCTTCTCTGCCCCCGTGAGGAGTATCCCTGTTTCTCACGACTACATTCTAGTCTACTCCTCCATGTGTTCTTCCTGATCCTGTCAGTCACGTATCATCTCTTCCTCTTTTGAACCACCTCCTGTCACAGAGCGTTCCTCCTGCCCCTACCTCCACTGCACAGATCTGAGTTCTTATACTTGCTAGACCGTAAGAGTACAGAACTTCAGAGTTGCAATGACTTGTCGTTGGACAAGATAGGAACTTGCTCACCTCAGTTTCTCTGCCTGTAAAATGAGGATGCTAACACATACCTCACAGAGCAGTGAGGAGATTCCTATGAAAATTAAATAAGGTAAACTGATACTAGAGGCAAAGGGAGCATCACTTGTCTGTGGGGAGGCAGCAGAGCACAGAGCCCGGCACAAAGGAGGTGTTCACTGGGGCTGGTGCACTGCTCAGCTTTGAATTTGAGGCTCCTCAAGGAAGCCACACTTCCTGAGGTCAGCTGGGAGTCACTGTGTGTGACCAGCTAAGTGGTTTTGCTATGATCTTGTCAATACCTGAGCAAGATGAGCTTGACTGTGTAATGGAAGGGAGACCAGAGAGGCAGAGTCACAGCATCACTGTACGACCATAGAACTGGGTAACCACAGGCAAATGGTTTCTCAACTGCCCAGTTTGTCACAGACCCATGTCCTGGGGCAGCCTGGGCTTCCTTGTCACCAGGAACTCCTCGTCTATTTATAAAGCTAGTCTGCAGGAGAAGCTTTGATGGGAGGTCTCAAAAGATCTCAAGAGATGTGAGTAGGCTGCCCCCCAGTACTCTGTGCTGGTCAGCTCAGAGAGCTCAGTTCTCTGAATCCCGTTCTGTGAGAGGGATGTGAATAAATGCAACGTTTCAGAAGAGGGGACAAATCTGTGAGGAGAATAACAAGTCACACTTCTGGAAAAATTCACTAAGCTAGGTATCAAGTCTGAGGAAAGGAGGTTCAGAGAGCATGGCTTCTGGTATTCCATATTCACTGGGCAGTCATCGGGCGATAACTAAGTGAAGTGGACCAGATACAAAAGACAGCAGGGAGTGGTGAGAGTATACTCAGGCAGCTGAGTATAATTGACTATTGCTTTAGGGATGTGGGTCCAGACTCTTCCACTTTGTTAGAGAAAATTTAAATCTAGATTTTTCTTGTTAGTCTCACAATTTTTAGTTTTGGCAACTTACATGAAATTTTCATAGTTCTGCATCCACCAATGTTAGGCAGCCAAACACAACATATCTCTGGAAAATGAGAGGCCCCTGAGCTGACAGTTTGCGATCTTTGGATGTGATGACCTCTAGGGTTGCTTCTAGATTATATTCTGTGGTTATAAAATAGTCCATAAATTTGGCATGGTTTGATTCAAATGGGGGGTGTTGACATCATGTGCTTTAGGAAAACATACTCTGTTAAGTCTCTTTAGTGTCCACCATTATTGCTCCCATCCACCAAAGTATAAATGTTGAGAGCACATGGGGGCTGGAATCAGAGCGATCTAGGTTCAAATCCCATCTCTGCCATTTTGTAGTTCTGTGACTTTGGGCAAGGGATTTACCTTCTGACCTCAGATTCTCCAGCTTTAAATGGCAGCCGAATTTATGGAGCTTACAAGGGTTTTGTTTGCTAACTACTTTAGTCCTCTACACAACCCTATAAGGTAGGCAACATTTCCATTACCTCCCGTTCACAGATGAGAGGCCTGAGGCAGAAGAAAATTAAGGTTTCACAGGTAGTAAATAGGAAGCTGAGATGTAAACACAGACATTCTGTCTTTAGGGTCTGCACTTTCAGCCCTTTTTTTGGACTGGCTGGAATCTGAGGAATGGCAACGGAAGTAGGAGTGACCCCCAGGATTTTCATGAGAATAAAAATGAAGATATATGTCCGATGATCAGCCCAGTGCCTGCATATACTAACAGTGCAATAAGAGGTGCTTATAATTATAATTATGGTTATTAACAATTCCAGTGTTCATCCTGTCTCCTCCTCCTGTGCTCTTTTTCCCTGTCTGTCTCTCCTTCTCTCTCCTTTATTCTAATTATTATAGTTGGCATTATTTCGACACCTAGCTCCAGACAAACACAAAAAGCTCCCTTTTTATTTACCTCCAAACCATGGCTTATTCTTGTTCACCTTTCCATTCCCTGAAAGCCCTCCCTAGTTCCTCCTCAATTTACATTGTTTAATCCTAGGGATTATTCGTCAGATAAATCTATCATTAGGTAATGTTTTAATAACAAGTTTCCCATCAGATAGTGGATATTACGTATTAACTAGCCATGCTCTATGGTAAATATTACCCTAAAAAGGAGATTCATGACTCAGGACTAACTGAACAGCCAACTGGGACGCCAGGGAGTTCTCACTTATGAAAATTATTATTGTTTGATTGATTTTTAACCCACCCACTGCCCGAGGTCCTTTGAGTCATGCTGTACATATGTAGTGTGCAAACTGTCAGGGGTTGATTGGCTGCGGATGAAGTCGGGGTTGCTTCATATGCTATATTTATAATACCTACTTACAAGGGAAAAATCACCTCTGTTTGATGCAATTACCTATAATCAGGAATTTTCTGGCAACACACATATACACAAACATGCACACACTGACAGTCAGTTCTGTGTCTCACCTGCCCCAGCAGGCCAAGAGAGGTGCTCCCTAATTCCTTTCATTCATCCCAGGAGGGTGCTGTATGGAATGTGCTCAGGCTTGGCAATGGCTCCCATCTCGTCCGAAACCCAGCACTTGCTATGTGACTTCAGACAGGTAACATACTCTCTGAGCCTCAGTCTCCTCCCTCTCAGAGAAATGCCACAGATGAAATTAAATCAAGTGCCTGGCACATAGTAAAGTGCTCAAAATAAGGCACTACTTGGGTGGGTGTGGGCATAAAAGAACTTGAGACTTTGGGAAAATCAAGTATTGAACAACAGTGGCTACATTTTTGTGGTTGTGACTGGGGCAGTTACAAGGCTCCATGCACATTTCACAACCACTATACTCTGTTTGCTTTATATAGATAGGTCTGGACATAATGCCTCCTCTACACAACCAGGCTAACCTTCAGGCTACCAGTCCCTGGCTGCATGTTAAGGACTGGGGCAGATAGGTGCAGGGTCGCCTAGAGATGAATGTCCATATTACCCTCGCCATCACGGAGCTCACAAGTCACCAGGATTCTCTAAGGTGTAGTCTCCAGGTCCTTGTCCCAGGGTCACCTGGGTTCCTGGACATCCACTCCAGACTTACTGAGTTGCGAAGTTTGAAGGAGGAGCCTTAAGTCCGGAATTTTCACAAGTTCGTCTGATTAATATTATGTACACCTTGCACCAGTTAGCAACATCTAAGATTTACTGTGCACCGACTATTCATTCCTTCATTCAACAAATATTTGTGGAGAGAATTTCTGTGCCAGTCGCCACACTACGTGCATTATGTGCTTTGTTTCACTGAAGTCTCTCAATAGATCTATACGGCAGGTGCTGTTAAAGTTTTTTCTAGCCAGAGAGCCAAGGAGAGTACACCCTGAACATGACTGGATATGTTACATATCATACCAAAGTTATATAAAATGTGCTCTGGGAATCCCAAAAAGGGGGAAGCCCCATCTAATTCAGAGATGTAGTTCAAGGAAGGCTCTGAAAAGGGCCAGATCAAATACCATTCCAGGACAGTATCGTTTCCCTTTGGGGATGGTTAAGTCACTAACTCACAAAGGAGCCAATTGCTCACAGGCTCCCTAGTTAACAAAGGTGTGAGAATGTAGATGAGCTACTGCACAGAGAGATTTATATGTAAATACATGCTTTGTGGGTTTCTCAGAAACAATTGATACACTTAGTAAATATACCCCTATGCACCAAGAAGTAGCAACTTTTTCTATTCGATTAAGAAGGAATGGGAGGTGTTTTAAAACAAACTGTCTCTTGGCTAATTTAAGTCCACAACATTCATTTTCTCTAAATAAAATGCAGTCAGCCTAGTATTTGTTGTTACAGAGCTATGAACCCAGTAGACTGCGGTACGCCCAGTGCCTATCATGGTGCCCAGCACGTAGTAGACACTCAGCAAATACTTGTTGAATGAGTATAACATCAGAGTCAGGCATCAGTGCTTTGAAGTTATACCTCCTGGCCCTCACTCTGCGGCTGTGAGAACTTGGCCTTCCTATTCTCATTTGCAAGATGAGGGTGAACATCGGAGCTTTTTCATAAGATTGTGTTGGGGATTGAAGGCCATAACAGACACATAAGGTGGCATTAACATAGAAGCACTAAATAAATGTTAGTTGCCATTATTATTTGTGGTGTTATAAGGGAACATCCTTCTGGTTAGTAAAAACCAGCACCTCAAATATATTCAGTGAGATTGAAAATTCGCAACAGGAAAGTACAAATAGAGCATTTATATACAAAAAACGAGAAGGAACTTTACTACGTGCAGTGATCTCTGGACCATGAGAAACAACATAATTTTCTTGAGCAGAGGAGCAACGTGCCCCTGAGAGATTTGTGGCCAAAGATGAGTTTAATGCATCTGTGTGTCAGTCTCTACATTTGATTCCAGAAGGAATCAAAGCAATTCGACAGAGGCTGGGAGTGGGAGACAGAATTATGCTGTAATCCATTATTGAAATGACAAACAGAGGGGCTTTGAGAACTTTATTTACATCAAACCACATGTTTAGTGATGATTCTTGATCTCTGTCTGCTTGTGGATAGGAGGCCCCCAAAATGAAATTTAGCTCTTGGCATACTTCTCAAATTTGGAGAGAACATCTGTGAACCTCAGGAAAAGTTCTGTCATTTGCTATTTCAAGGTTTTCCCTTAAGCACTTCTGTGGCTCTAGACAAAGTCCATGCCCAGACCGTTTTTCCGGAACTTGGTCTCTCAACTTCAATCAGATCTTGCCAATCTAAAGATCCCAAAAGGTAACTCATGTTTCCAGAGCTTGCCATAGAATGTCCCGGGGTCACACGCAAGCCCACAATAATCTATGGGTAAGAGCAGTGATGATTGTTTGAGGTGACACTATGCTTTCGGAAATAACAGACAGACTTTATGTTATAGATTTTTAAGATGTTTCCCAGGCTACTAGCCTTAAATATAATCTGGAACCTAAGGGAAGCCCTATGATACAACAACATTTTTGTGGTTCCACCCCCGCTGCAGTATGGTTAGGCTTGTGGTCCTAAGGTGGGCTGTGGGAGGGAGAATGAGAGAAAAACCAGTCCTGTATATAAAATTCAGATATCAACCACTGAAATCAAGGGCGAGAGACCTCTGGCTGAAAGGACATTTACAGAGTATAACAGGAGGATCTTTTAACACAAAATGATGAGAATTGTTTTGTTTTAAACTGCCTAAAGAAGCCAAGGCAGGGAAATTTGGTGAGATGGTGTGTTAGTCGAAATACAGATTTGCAAGTTCCAGCCAAGACATTCTTGTTCAGGGGTTCTGATGTGAGTATAGTTGTTTGCATGTTTTAAAATCATTATCCCAGATGAAAACACGAATCCAGAAAAACCTTGTGTCTAGGAAAGAAGTCTCCTTTGCTTGAGAAATTACTTTAACTGGCTTTTGGGGCTCTGCAAATATAGATCAGGGCTCATCTCGATGAGGGAGGTCGAAAAAAGGATGAGATTTACATGTTTTCTACTTCACATCATTATCGGACTTGAGGGTTTTCCCATTTTGCGCCCTTGTCAGAGTCTTTAGCGCTTGATTTAGGGAGAGAGGGGAACGTGGCCTGCCACACGGAAGCAGGTTTCAGCCAAGAGTGAGGAGACAGTGAGTCACTGCCTTCAAGGAGTGGATGATGGATACCACGGACATGCTGTTTGACATTTAGCTTTGTTTGTTCTCTTGTGACGTGACTTCCCTACTTCATCGCTAAACCTTAGTAAAATGCTCTACACTAGATGGCTCTGTGCTGGTGGTGCATTGGGGGATGAAAGAGAGAAAAGCATGGCAAGATTTTCCAGTGGAACATACTAGAGAGAACTGGAACAGCCATGAGGAGCCAAGATGGGAGAGTGAAAAGTGGGTGGGGAATTTCAGTGGAGGAGGAATTCGTAGAACAAAGAAGCAGAGAGGTTCGTAGGGCACTCTCCAGAAATCTGAGTGATCCTCTCTTTGCAACACTTGGGAAGACTGCTGGAAGCCCAGGGTTTATGGAAAATTATTTACACACAATAAAACAGTTTCATTGTGTATGTACAGGTTAACCACCTTTGAAAAATGTATACACCCATGTAGTCACCACGACCACAGTCAAGATACCCAGCACCATCACCTGAAAAGTTTTCTTCTGCCATCCTATCAGTCAATCCCCAAACACCCCAGGTTACAAGAAATTGTCAATCAACTTTTTGTCGCTCTAGGTTAGGCTTGTCTCTTGTAGAGATTTATTTTAAAGATTTTATTTTTAAGCAACCTCTACACCCAATGTGGGTCTTGAACTCACAACCCCGAGATCAAGAGTTGCATCCTCGTCCAACCGAGCCAGCCAGGAGCCCCCCTTCTAGAGTTTTATATAAATGGTGTACATACAATTTTTTAAAAGTTTATTTATTTATTTTGAGAGGGAGAGAGAGAGAGAGAGAGAGAGGGAGGGTCAGAAAGAGAAGGAGAGAAAGAGAATCCCAAGCAAGCTCCACACTGTCAGCACAGATCCTTGACTTGGGCCCTGAACCAGGAGGTCATGTCCTGAGCAGAACTCAAGAGATGGATGCTTAACTGACTGAGCCACCTGGGTCTCCCCATACACTTTTTAAATAATGATATTTTAGGTTTCTTATGTGGATGCAGTTTTTTAGTAGATAGATTGGTTGGTTGGTTGGTTGGTTTGATGAGTAGTATTTCACTATATGGATTCACCTGTTGGTGATCATTTGGGCTGTTTCCAATTTGAGAATAGCATCAACAAAGCTGTTATAAATACTTGTGTCAACAGATGTAAGCTATGTAAATATCTTATAGTGAAATCGCTGTGATATAGAGTAGGTACACGGGTTTATGTTTAACTGTATAAGAAAGTGCCTATTTCCCAGAGTGTTTATACTGTTTTTGTTAGTACTAGCAACGTATGAGAATTTTAGTGCCTCCACATCCTTGTCAATATTTGATAATCCCTCTCTAAGTTTAGCCATTTTAATGATTATGCCCTGGTGTCTCATTGTGGTTTTAATTTGCATTTCCCTAATGACTAATAACACTGAGTATCTTCTCATATGCTTGTTGGCCACTCCTAGATCTTCTTTTGGAAAGTGTTTATTCTAGGTTTTTGCTCACTCAAAACAATTTTTTCGTCTTCTTATGTTTTAAGAGTTCTTTATATACTCTGGATATTGGCCCTTTGTCACATTTATCTATGACAAATATTCTTATCAATCTGTAGAGTGCCTTACTATTCTTGTGATGGTGTATTTGAAAGAGGCATTTTAAATTTTGGTGGTCTAATTTACCTAATTGATTTCATACTACTTTTATCCTGTTGAAGAAATTTTTGCCAACATAGGGTTGCAAAGATTTTACTGGAAATTTGTAGTTTTAGCTTTCACATTTAGACTTATAATCCATCTTAAAGAAGTTTTTTTTTTTTTTGTATTGTGATTTATGTTAGTTAATGGTCTTGTTCCTGATCTTAGGATGAAAGCACTCAGTCATTCACCTTTACATATGTTAGCTGCAAATTTTTCACAGATGCTCTTTATCAAGTGGTTAAAGAAGTTTCTATTCTTTGGTTGAAAGATTTTGAGCTTTTTTTTTTTTAAGGAATGGATATAAATTTTGTCAAATGCTTTTTCTGCTGAACTGTTCTCTTTATTCTGTTAATATGTTAAATTACGTTAATGACTCTTAAGTGTTAAACCAACCTTGTATTCCTGGAATAAATACCACTTAGACGGTGTATATTACCCTTTTTTATATACATTCCTGCATTTTATTTGCTACATTTTAAAAGGATTTTACATCTTTCCTCATGAAGGTTTTCTTCTCCCTATGAAGTCTTTCTTTTTGATAGCTAGACAGGACTAGATTTATAAAGTAAGTTATGAAATGTTTCCTCCTCTTCTATTTTCAGAAACTGTTTATGTAGGATTGGCACTATTTTCCCTTAAATTTACCTTGGAAATCCTTATTTTTGTTTATAGGAAAGCTTTTAAGATTTTTTCATCATCACTTTATTTTTAAAAATGGGTTATAATGTGCCTTGGTGGAATTTTCCTTGTTATCCTGATTGAGGTTCATTGAGCTTCTATTTTTCATCAAGCCTGGGAATTAGCCATTATGTTTTCAAAACTGTTTCTGTTTCTCCTTACCCCAGCCTCTCCTTCTGGAATTGTATGTCAGACCATTTCAAATCATCCTACAGATCACCAAGACACTGTTAATTATCCTTTTCAATCATTTTCTTCTATAAGATTCATTTGGGTAGCTTCTGTTACTATGACTTCAAGTTAACTAATATTTTCTTCTGCAGTATCTATTATATCCTTCATCTTTCCAGAGGAATTTTCATTAGCATATATTATATTTTTTAAATCTCTAGAAGTTTCATTTAGCCTTTTTCGTATATTCCATTTCTCTCCTCACTACATACATGTTTACTTTTGAATAATTCAGTCTAACTTAATAGCTGCTTGAAGTCCTTTTCTGCTCTTCTATCATCTCTATTATTTCTGGTTCTGTTTCTACTGATGGACATTTTTTTTCCTCCAAGCGTAGAACCCATTTGCTTACTTCTTGACATGTCTAGTAATTTTGGGGGGTACTGAATATTGTGTTTTATGTTGACTGTCTGGATTTTGTTGTTATCCTGTAAAGAGTGCTGAGATTTGTTCTGGCAAGCAAATAAGTTACTTGCTGATTAACTTTTCCAGACTTGTTTTTAAGACTTTGTAGGGCAAGTATAAGGAAACTTTTATTCTAGGGATAGCTTACCCCCACTACTAACATCTGACCCTTCTGTGGCCACTGAATGTCCCAGGGGGAGTGCAAGGACCTTCCACTCTTGGTGGATGGAGTCTCCCAATTTTGCGATCTCTGAATTTCTCAGTCTACACTTCCTCAGTCATCCATTGCCTGCCTTCATGGATTTTTGCCCCAAGCATACATGATCTGATATTCAGCAAAGACTCTGAAGTATTTTCCTATGTTGCTCTTCTCTGAAACTCTGCTCCACAATTTTGAGTCATCTCAACTTCTAATCTGTATCTTCTCAACATAGATTGATGTACTCTGCTTAGAGTTCTCTTCCTGCAATAAGATCCAGAATGTGATTCCAGGCAAAGGCCAAGTGTTTACCTCACTTAATGTCCCTTTTCTTGGTAATCACAATACCATACTATCTGTTGTTCGATGTCTGCAAATATTTTCATGTAATTTTTCCCATTTTCCTTATTTGTTTCTAATGGGAGAATATGCCTGAATCCTGGCATTCTATCATAGCCTGAAATGGAAGTTCAGCTATTATGGTTTATTTGTACATTAGAGAAAAGAGTAAACCTCAAGACTAGAAGCAGGAATATTCATATTACAATAAAACAAAAACAACATGGTATAAAGAGTAAAATGCAA
This sequence comes from Proteles cristata cristata, assembly GCA_017311185.1. Lineage (NCBI taxonomy): Eukaryota > Metazoa > Chordata > Mammalia > Carnivora > Hyaenidae > Proteles > Proteles cristata. The sequence goes on from JAESUZ010003875.1 coordinate 2,100,027, forward strand.
AATGTGAAAGACATCCCAGTCTGCATTAATTGAAGTGTGGTGTCTAAGACAAGGAAGGTGACAATGCCTTTAACCTCACTCTACATACTACTGGTCTTGTTCATTCCTTTATTTCATAGGCATGTTTTGAGCACCATCTTTATCATCTTCTACGCTAGACACTGAAGTTACCATGCTAAATGAGATATAACCATTTTCTTTAAGAAACTCTTAGACCAGGGATAAATAGACAACTAACATGACAATAACAATAAGTCAGGTTACGTGATGCAGTAGAGATGAGTGCAGGGCTTATGAGAACACAAAAGAGAGATGCCTATTCTAATCTGAGTGAAGGTGAGGGTGTTGAGATAAAATGTCTGCAGGAGATAATAGCTTACGAGTGGAGTTCTGATGGATGAGTAAGAATGCATCAGCGGAAGGAAGTTGGAGGGGTTGGGAGAAATAATACATACAGAAAACCCTATTTAATTTCTCTGGGAAATTACACGTATTTCAGAGTGGCTGAAGTGGCAAGTGGGAAGAAGAGGAGCAGGGTGAGATGAGGCTAAAAAGAGATGTAGGAGCGGAGTAATACAAGGTCTTGTTAAACATCTTAATTTAATTCTAGAACTGAAGAACAACGGAATTGTTTATTCAGGTGACTAAGATGGTCTGTTTGTGTTTTAGAAAGATGCCATTGGCTGCAGTTTGGAAAATGGGACTGTATGGGGGAAATAATGGTCCATCAGGAAGATGTAGCCTTAATACAGGCCAGAGATAATTTGAGCCTGAGCTGTTGTTGGAAATGGGAACTGAAATGAATAGACGAATAAGAAATAGTTAGAAGGCATAATCAACTGAGCCAAAAGACTTGTTGGATATGGGGATAAAATAGAGGGAGGAGCCATAAATAGCATCTGGAGTTTGACTTGAGTGACTCGAGTATTCTCTTAAGGGGTAGCAGATTTCTTAATTTCTGTCTGGGTTGCCTATTGTCTTGCAATGTATGTTATTCCAGCCTCCTGGTTGCCTGGGCCTATGCACTTCCTCCAGGTGTTTGAAATTATTTTCATCTGCTAAGTTTGCCTTCTATCTCTTGTCTCTTCCAATGGTCAGAATCTGCATGAGTCAATAGTCATGGCTGCTCTACTGATTCTACCTTGATTACCAGATCTGGTATCTTCTTAAATCAGTCTCACTCCTATGTCTTCCCTGGACCTTGTACCTCCAGCTTGACAGTTCTGCCATATTTCTTTCTATGACTCATGGAAAATTGTGACACAGCTGACAAAATAAAACTTGAAGACCATCACTGGAAAGGACTTAGGACATCATGTGGCACAACACACCAGTATTACAGTTGAAAAACTGAAAACAGGAGTTTCATCATTTCATCCATACATTCACTAATCGTGTGTTGATTTTACTACCCTTCCTAGGTAGCTATTAATAATTATAATTCACCCACAAATAGACGTGTATCTGTAGATTTTTATAGCCTTATTTTAAATTTGTATAAGGTAAAAAAAAATTGTGATTACCTTGCCTTAAGGATATTAGGAGTAAGGGATAGAAGGTTCAACCCATAAAAGTTAGATATAAGAACTGATCGAAGAGGATTGATAGGACTATGGCAAAGACTACTAGTTATCCCATTATATGGTTTCTCCTCTTCTTTTTTGGGAATAGATTCAATTTTTAGGTACCTGGCCCATAATAAAAAGCTTCTCATTTTGTAGGTATGTCAAAGTCCCAACAGAAAAGAGATGACACACTCAAAATGGGATAAGCCACGGAGGATTTATTTATAAAGGGGCTATTTACTAAGGGTGTACAGGAATTGTTACTATCACACAGTATTCCACAGCTGATAGCAGCTAGGCTGTTACTTCCCTTAGAACCTAATGGAATGATCTCAGTGAAATCTTTGATACGTGTTCATTTAAGAAAAGCCATAAAGGAAAAGATTCATTAAATTCATTAAAAAAATCTATTTATTAAAAGTCATTATTCTACTCATCAAAATAAAAAGAAAAGAACACTCTTTAGCAATGAAAACAAATCAACATGATAAATGCCAAAACCTATTATTGAGTGAATAAATCAAGTTACAGGAAAATATGTATGTGTAATTCAACTGAAAAAATATTACGCAGTCATAAAAAAGGATGAGACCTTGCCATTTATGACAACATGGATGGGCCACCTAAAGAGTATTATGCTAAGTAAAATAAGTCAGACTGAGAAACACAAATACCATATAATTTCATTCACATGTGGAGTCTAAAACCCCAAAAAATAAACATGCAAACAGAAAGCAGGATTTGACCTATAAATACAGAGAACAAACTGATGGTTGCTAGTGGGTAGGGAGGTGAAGTGATGGGCAAAATGGGCGAAGGGGAGTGGGAAATGCAGGCTTCCAATTATGGAATGATTAAGTCATGGGAATAAAAGGGATAGCATGAGATATAGTCAATGATATTGTAATAGTGTTCTCTGGTGACAGAGGGTAGCTACACTTGTGGTGAGCACAGCATAATGAGTAGAGAAGTTGAGTCACTATGTTGTATACCTGAAACTACGTCGTGTATGTCAACTACTTTAAAAAATATAATAAAATAAAATGAGATATGACCAAAACATAGAGTGTTTTAAACTTTTAAGAAATCATGAAAACACATAATTTAATAATTGTATTATTTCTTCAAAAATATTAATAAAAACAATTAAAAATCTTTTAAACCCTAAAGAAAAAAGAACCTAATGGAATGAAGGAAGGGAATAGCTACTAAGGCATAGAAAAAGAGTCAAGTTGATTCAATCACTTTGCAAGGGCTAGTCATCTTTATTTGAGGGATAGAGCCAACCCAGTGCAACCTTGAAGGGAAGGGCTCAGAGAAATAAATACTCTCATCTCATTCTTCTCTCTTTCTTTTTCTTTCAAAAGCTTCTGTTGCCTGAGCTGGAACCATAACAGCCAGAGGTTATACACTCCCACTGATGTGGTCTACACAGGTCAGTCTCCCCAGGCAGAGAGCAGATGAAGAGTTGGCAGTGAGTATGGACAGGCAAATGGAAGATAGTTAGCATAGTAAAGTTAGGTAACTAAATTTTGGCCAGTGGAATAAGAGCAGAAATAGTGTGTTCAGCTTTTTGGACACACCTTCCAAGGGAGGGGCGTGTCTTCCTTCTTTGAATAGGCTGGATTGGTGACAGGATGACTGGAAATCGAAAAGCCAACTTGGTCCTTGAGTGAGAAGTTACATTCTGAGATTGATAATAGAGAGAATCTGGATTCCTGTGCATCAAATGACTAGTACTGGTTGCCTACATTCACTTGAGAGAGAAAGAAACTTGTGTTCTTTTAAAGCCACTATTATGGGTTTTCTGTCATTGGCAGCTAATGCAAATCTTAACCAATTCAGAGACCAAACAGGAAATTCTTTTGGAATTCAGGCTGTATTGGTTCTTTTTTTTTTTTTTTCTTCAATTTGTAAGCGTTTGAAATGGACTTTGTCTAGCTGAAGCAAAGGGGAAATTTATTGGAAGGATGCTGGGGGTGTCTCAGAGAATCAAAGGAAATGCTGAACTACCAAGATAGGAGAACCCAAGGCAGTTCTGGTATCTCAGAACTCTTTATGGCCTTTCATCCTGGAGGACTGCCACACATGTGACTCACCCCCAACAGTTCCCAGTCTCTTCAGAAATTCATTCCAAAATTTCATATTTCTTTCGGAGAGAATCTGATTGGACCAGCTTGGGTCAGGTTCTCAGGTCTTTGTTGAAGATGGTCAGGAAAAGCCACAGTACCAACAGGGCCACTGATTGTCTCCAAGCTTCTAGGAGCTGTGGGTGCATTTTACGTTATAGCTACCCCAAGAGGTGTGGTCTAAAATGACAAAGGGAGCATTATCCAAATTTACATCAATCAATAAAGCATTCATGTAGTATAGTGTGTCTCCCTAATAAAATTATAAGTTATTTGATGGTGGGTTTCATACTTATTCTGGAAACAACGTGGACAATAAAGTCTGGTCCACAGAAGATAGTGAATAAAGGCTCATTTCCTTTTATTCTCCACCTTATTACCAGCTGTTTTGAACCCACTGCAGAGGCAGGGACAGGTAACAACTCAAAGTCACAATTTTGTGAAAATTCAAAGCTTAATCTGCATAGAAATTCTCAATATCTACCATGTGTCAGGAACTATGTTGAATACAAGTGGCAGAAAAGTATGATTAAATGCTTTTAAGATTTCACAGTCTGGCAAGGAAGAGAAGCATGCGGACAAATCATAATAATAATGAACAGTAAGTTGTGTACCATAGCAGTAAGCATCAAATGCCTTCAGAGAGAACAAAGAGCAACTGAGAGAGTTGGCAGAGGTGATGTTTGAGGTGGCTGTATCAGGGTGAGCAGGAATGCTACAGACATAAAATGGAGAGAAAAAATTCTCAACAAAAGGAAGAGGATGTGCACAACTTCTGAAGCATGAAAATGCTCAGCTGTGTTCAGAAAAAAGCAAAGACCTTCATGTGACTAGACTTCTAGGCACTGACTGGAGACTTATTTATTACCTCAGCAGTAATTTATTGAGTGCCGCTCTGTTCAGGGTTACCAGGAAGTCAACTATAATCAAGATGCAATCCTCACCTTCAGTGGGAGAGGCAAACACAGTGACTATAATCAGAAAAGTGCCATAGCAGAGAGGAAGCAAAACCCTACGGTATTATTGTAGCAAGGGAAGGACCATTATCATGAGACACAGGAAGAGATACCCCGAGCTGTATGTGGGGATTAGGACCTTAAATGACAGGCTAAAGCTGCTTGGGTTTCTTTATCTTGTAGGTCAGTAGACCCTCTATATTTTTCCATACATATTTGTTAAAGTAAAAGATTACAATATGTTGAGATTGTTTTTAAAACTTGCTGACTCAAGAAAAATAAATCCCACTTACTTTATACTTGTATGTCAGGGACTTTGCTAGGAATTTTATATATGTTATCTCATTTGAACTATTGGTTTCCAGGAGGAGAGGGCTGTGTACCCAACTTTGGAGGTAAGCAAGGCAGAGAATAGAGAAAGGAACACTGTGTAGTGTGAAGCAGGGATGGGTGAGCAGGCTAATGCTATTTTATGTTGGGGACAGGGGATCCAATTCTTACTCCACTTCAGAGAAACGTCCTTGCTTAAATCAAAATGCCTATGATTCTTTAAGTATGTATGATAAGTCTAAGCCTAGATCACCACATCAGGAATATGGACAGCTGCAAACTGCTGAAGTTAACAAGGATTTATTTGTCTCAAGCAATGAGAGATCCAGGAAAAAGCAGTCCAACAATATAATTGGAGGTGCCAGTTCCTCCATCATTACAAGATGGCTGCTCAGTCTTCACTTCTTCCATTTCTGGGAATGAAGTTCCATTCCAAGAAGACAGAAGCAGAAAAGAAAGGCTTTTGCTAAAAAAGGATTAACTTTCTAATTCGGGACCAGATTCCCTTTCTAGAGACTTCTGCTTACATTTCATTGGCCAGAGCTGTATCACATGGCCACTTCCAGGTATAAGGGAAGCTGGGAAATAGAACATTTTAACAGGATGTATTTGCTTTCCCCCTACACCCCAAATTAGGGTTGAGTCACTAAGAAAGGGACATATAGGGAACAAGTAGGCAGCATATATAATCTCATTCCATTTCTCCAATAGCTTTATGAGGTAAAGAATGTTATCCACATTCTACACATGAGAAAATGGAGTCAGAGAGGAAAGTAAATTGGCCAAAGTCACACAAATAGTAAGTTATGGAATAAAAATTTTAAAACAAGTCTGTACCATTCCAAAATCAAAAGATATTTTTGTTCTTCTGATAGCATCCAATCTCCCACAGCCAAGTGACCTTGAGCAAGTAGCTAAATCTCCCTGGGCCTCCATTCTAATTATCTATTACATGAAGCTAATTACCCTTGGCTCATAGGTTTTTGAAGCATCAAGTAAGATGGCGAATACAAAAGGTTGGAAAGGATGATATACAGGGCACCTGGGTGACTCAGTTAAGCATCAACTCTTGATTTTGGTTCAGCTCATGATCTCATGATTTGTGAGTTCAGCCCTGCATCAGGCTCTGTGCTGTCAGCGAGGAGCCTGCTTGGGATTATCTCTCTCTCCCTCTCTCTCTGCCCCTCCCTTGCTCTCTTACTCTCTCAAAATAAAAAAAAAAACAAACATAAACATTTTAAGAAAAAAGAAAAGATGATATCCATGGGACCCTGAGTATTAGCCATACACCTTTTGCCAAAGTGTCTCTTCTACAGTTGACAAGTGGGATCTTTGAGGGCCACAGCTCCAACATTGGTATTTGAGCTTAGCACCAGTGAAATCTCTTAACTGGCATTTCCTATCTGGGCCCCATCACAGTTTCCCAGGAACTTCCACTGGTTGGATTTCCTTTGTCCATTCCAAGAGCTGCCTATGCAGATGAGTTATGAGGCATATTCCAAAGCCTCATATTCCAGGTCAGATGAAAACAATGTACAAATCATCCATCCTGGCTTTCTCGCCTTCCTCCCCTGTGGCTTTTCCCCAGCTAGAGCTAAATTTGAACTACTCCTTAATTTGGGCTTCCTTTGGTCCCCTACTCCAAGATGGAATAACCCTCTGAGCACCAAACATCATTCTAGCTGCAGAGCTACAATACCCTACCTGTTCCACACTTCTAGGTTTGGGCCCATGTGTACCTCTGCTCAGAAACCTTTGCCTTCACCATTTCCCCTAGAGAGCTCCTACTCCCAAGTCAAGGCTCAAGTTGAATCTCAGACTCTCTTCTCTTGTGACATCTTCCCCCTTGCTTTTAGGAAGATGTCTTATTTTATTTCACTTTTTGTCTCTATTAGCATGGGGCCTTGTCCATACTTTTATTATAGTATAACACATGGTATACTCAGACTGAACTTAAAACTCACCATGAGTCTAGGGCTGGCTAGGTGGCTCAATTGGTTAAGGGTCCAACTTTGACTCAGGTCATGATCTCATGGTTCATGGGTTCAAACCCCACCTTGGGCTCTGTGCTGACAGCTCAGAGCTTAAAGCCTGCTTCAGATTCTGTGTGTCCTTCTCTCTGTCCCTGTCCCTGCTCATGTGTGCGATCTCTCTCTCTCTCTCTCTCAAAAATAAATAACATTAAAAAAATCTCATCATGAGTCTGGCTTTGCCCTCACTGGATACCAAAACTTTTAAAAAGAACAAATAGAGTAATATTGATACAAAAATGTTCATTATACTAAAGGAGGACAGGAAGGAAGGGAGGGAGTAAGTTAGATACAAGTGGGGGGGAGGGGAGTCCCATCTGACCTTTCCCTTTCCATTCCTATCCCATATAATCACTTTCTGTGTATCTGGTAAGGCACAGGCATGGACCAATCAGAACAAAGAGCTGAAACAAACTGCTAAAGGCCTCTTATGGAGACAAGGGTTCATTGTCAGATTTTGGTCATCTTTCCATTTCAATACCTAGGGACCTATTGAATTTGTTGCCATCACTCTCTAACCATTGTATGAATGTACCATAACTTTTAAACCATTTCCATACTTTAGAAGTTTCTAGTTTTTTACTATTACAAATGGTACTTGAATGAGCACACTTGAAAATATATTTGCAAACACGTGTGCAGGTATCTCTGTGATAGAGTCCTCAAAATGGAATTTTGAGGGAGAGTCCAAAGTTCTACTCTCACTAACTGGGCATAATTATACCCATTTCCTCAGAATCTCATGAACCTGGTTGTTGTTGATCCTTGTAACTTTTGCAAACCTTGAATAATATGCAGCTGAGCACTTTTCTATGTTTATGGTCATTTTTTCCTTTTGTGCCATGACCGTCAAAATCTTGACTGCAGTGAGTTCCCCTTGGTCCCGAGATCCATCTCTAAACATTCCCCAGGAAGTTTTGACACAAGAATTTGTTGAGAATGACTGCTTTCCTTTGGAGTTTACTTGGCATCACTGTGTTTGACACTCATACACACCATGCCCAGAAGTACTGAGGGCAACTTCCAGCAACGTTAAGCATCTATTAAGGGTCTTTCTTTCATTTGTGTGACTAATGGAAGATTTTTGTGTGGGCCTTTTATTTATTTATTTATTTTGGTTGTCTCATCTGTACTGCTCTTGTCTTTGCTTTGTCCCAGTCTGTCTGAGTCCCTTCCGCGTGAGATGATGTCTAGCTCTGCAACGTTCTGACCTAGGAAGTCACCTTCTCAGTTCAGAGCTTTTGGTATTAAATACTCGTCGTCTATTATCTTTGCATGATGAGTCAATTTCATTTCATTTCAAATTCAAGAACACCTACTCTGTGCTAAACTTTGGGAATACAAAATTGGATAATACTCAGTCACTATTTCAGGGGAACCTGAAGTCCAGTAGAGATCAGAGTTAGATCAGGGGAACTGTCATTGTCACATGTTAAAGTCAAGAAAGAGTGAAGACCAAGGTGCTCAGGGAGACAGGGCATTTCTCTTGCTTACCAGCGAGGAGACCTTGGATGGGTAATGTAAACCCTGTTTCCTCAGTTTCTGTAAAATGTAGAACATTGTTATAAGGACTAAATGAGTAAATTCAAGTACCTCAGAGTTCGTCTTGTAGTAAGTGATCAATAAGTGTTGTTTTTCAGTGTTATCATTATCACTGTTTCTTAATTATTATTAATATTATTATAACGACAGAGCAAAACTACTGGAGAAGGTGATGGCAGGATCGAGTCTTGAAGAGCAGAGAAAGTGTGTATAGCTTTGATCTGGAGATGCAATACCCCATTCTCATCACGTGTTGCGTGGTAACATTTAACCTTTATCACCTCATTTACAGATGAAGGTGCTCAAGCACAGAGATGTTACATAACTTGCCCAAGATTACATAGCTTATAACATAGAGTATTTTTATTTCCCCTATTTCATAGATAAGAAAAGTGAATCTCAGAGTGGTGTTAGGGTCAAGATTTAAACCCACATCTCTCAAACTCCTAAGCCCATCTTCTTCCCACTATGCTGTATTGCCATCCAAGGGGATATACATGAGTCTTGTTTCTTTGGGACTTTTGAACAAGACATTGGGCATCTTATCCTTTGATTTTCTTATTTCTGCATTGGGCATCTCTTCCTCTCCTCTCTGCACATTGCCCCTCTTTCAGCCCCCAGAAGAAGCTGTGACAATGAGAAGGATCCCTCTGCCATATGCCTTGATTCCTCTGAAGAAAGGCAGCAAGGAAATGTGAAGTATGGTGATGGTGGCCTTTTCAAGGGTGGGTGATGAATGGAAACTTCCTGACATTTCAAGTGACAACATCTGAAAGGAAGTGGAATTTTCCTGAAGCACAGGCAGGAGTTCTCTGTCACAAACTATTGATTTGGGGTGCATGTCTTGCATTTAATCCAGTGATTAATTTAGAGGGAGGCAGCATGCATGCTGGGCTTTCATTTAGTGAGTTTAAAAGCAGACGGCTTCTGATTTATTTTGTCTTCATTTATGCAGTGCTGTTTTATTGCTAAGGGTTGAATGACAGACTTCCCGGCAGCCTGTAAAGACAGGTAAAATTTAAGTAAGGAACATAAAATTTTTCAAGGCACTCTATTTATCTTTTGTAATTTATTAATCACACCTACTGAAATCTGGTTGACCCTCTGGGAACAGTTCAGCAAAGTAAAACTATTCAGCATGCTCAAACTTGCCAATCCCCTTGCTTTTCTTTACTTTTTCTCTTCAAAGTGAGAAAACGAAGGACAAAAGTAGGAAGTGACTTGCTGAAGTTATGCTCTGGGTTAGAAATGAAATTCATTCCTGGCTCTGCCCTGCAAACTCAGGACCACTAAAAATATAAAGAGTATGTGTAGAGTTTCAAAAATATTCCTCAAATGTTCAAAGTATTTTTGTAACAAATTGATGAATTAACATAAGTATTCTCTTTCCTGCATCTCTTCAACATCACCCCCTTTCCCCACCATTGCTTTAAAGATAAACTTCAGGGTGAGGCTTGCAAACTGCTTTAAGAGCTAGCCTCTGCTTATCCACCAAGCTCCATCTCTTCTCCCCCTGAACCTCCTTTGAACTCATTCAAATGGAACATCTTTATCTTTTCCCAAATGGATATACTTCTTTTTACTGTTGGGTCAAAACATACACTATTCATCTGCCTGGAACATATCTCCCTGGATGGATAGATGGATGGATGAATGGATGGATGGATGGATGGATGGATGGATGGATGGATGGATGGATGGATAAATGGGTGGGTGGATGGATGGATGGATGGATGGATGGATGGATGGATGGATAGATGGATGGGTGGATGGATGGTTGAATGGATAGATAAATAGATGGATGGATGGATAGCCTAGAACCTAAGTTTATAGCTCATCTCATTAGAAGCCATTGCCCCTGGGATTAGCACTCATTCCATCATTTAATCCTACTTTTGACCCACAGTGGTTTTAATTTCTCTAGTATGACTTTATCATTTGGCTGGATTCTCCAATTATATGGAGGCTGAAATACCTCCACTTATTTCAGGAAGTAAAATTTCCTCCTTAAAACCCCAAGAAACTCTCTTCATTTAATTTGTGAATAGGCATCAAGTCTTCCTCACCTATAATCACATGAAGTTCCAAGAAATCAAATAAAAATTTAATTGTGAGGTCCAGAATTTAAAAAAATTAATATTATGTAAATGAACCTCATTAACTTGAAGGTGTGGTATAAGTTCATAAAGCAGCCATTTTGAGAAGCGTTTGGAGCATTCAAGATAGGATATAATTGTGTAAGGCTGCTTAGCAGCCTGAAAACTCTGCCTTAGACTGTATTGTTGGCATCATGGAAAAGACAGAAACCTAAAGTTCACAGTAACTATATAAAGGACTGTTCTAAGTATAATTTATAATTCCTATCCCAGCAATTTGCTCCATTGAGCCTTTGAGGAGCACAAAGATCTTCCCTGTACTTGGCTGGACTGGACACTAAATGTTGTCATCATGTCAGAGCCACAGGGACAGAACTTGGGGGGAAAAAACCTAGGCCCCCAGTGGATAACAGCTGGTTCTTTTCCTAGGAGCCCCATGGAGGAAAGAGCCACATGTCAGGTTCAGCCACAAGCTTGGTCTTGTGAACCATGCTTCTCATGGGAGTCAGATGGGGAAGGCATTTCAGGTGGGGAAACAGTGGGGCAAAGGTACAAAGGAGGTAGGCTCCTGGTTCGTTTGTAGGGTTTACAGTCTATGGGAGTGGGAAGGCGTTCAGCCATGGGGGGCGGGGGGACACATCTGGTCACTTAGAAGCTGGGTGGCTTCTTTGAGCCTCAATTTCCTCACTCATGGGCTGGATTTATGTTACCTCAAGGGAAGATAGTTTGGCTCCAGTGAAAAAGAGACTTTGTAACAGGCAGAAATTGTTTCTAGAAGAGGTGTGTAAGCAGACGTAGCTGAGTCCTTGATATTGGCATGCCTGTTGGCAGATGACCTGTGAAGATCTTTCCCATGACCCGGATTCTGGGATCCTATGAGTCAGGGACTCCAGCCCTGGTTCTGATGTCGCTGCTCACACACCGGCCTCATGCAAACAGTCTGTCCCATTTGTTGATGGCCTGCTGTGTGCCAGGCACTGTGCTCAGAGCAGTCAGACTGGACAGGCAGTGTTAGACTGAATAACACCTAGATCACTGCAGTTCCGACATCCACTGAATCCTTTCCTTGGAATTGAGAAGGTACCACCCACACCCTTAAAATTATATCACTACAAAGACAGAACAGTTAAAACCAGGTATGCCAATTTGGGACATCACCAAATTGGTGGATCACAAAGTCTGGAAAAAGAGCACAGCCCTCACTTCTGGGACAACTACCCAAGTGGCATTATTGTACTTTTTGGTCTGTGCTGAATCGAGGCTCCTAAATTCTACATGAGGATATTGAATCTCTATAAGTTTCAAAAAGAGCTAATGTACCTTCCACCCTCCATGCCTTTGAACCTGCAATCATTTCCTCTTCCTGGAATGACCTATAGTCTCTTCTATATGCCCATGGGACACAGCAAAGCATCCCAAAATGGAGTGGTTGAAACCACAAAAATATTTCTTTTACTCACAAATCTGCAGTGTAGGCCAGCTGAGAGGGAATGGCTCATCTCTGTTTCACTCGGCATCAGCTCTGGAGGCTCAAAGGCTGGGGGCTAGAATTACCCAAAGGTAGGCTCCTCAGGCATCTCCCTCTATTGCTGTGTGGCTTTTCCACACATGTCTACAGCATGGCCACTTCAGAGAAGCCAGACCTCTTACAAGTCATGTCAGGGCTCCTGAGGTACGTGTTCTGACAGACAAGGGGCCAAACAGAAGCCACACTACCTTAAGGTGTCCTAGGCTCAGAAGTCACAGGTGTCACTTCTGCCATACCCTCTGGGTGGAAGCAATCACAGGTCCCCACCAAGATCCAAGCACTGGGCACCCAGAGCCCCCACTTCTCTGAGCAAGGCATGTCATTCCCATCGTAAGAAAAGCAGGTGGGATGGGAGGTATATCTTGATGAGGCTGTCTTTGGAAATTATTATCTGCACCCACTCTTTCAATCTGAAAAAATCTTTACATGCTCAGGACACAGCTCAAATATATCACCTCCTTTATAAAGAAGCTAGTTACCTCCACCATGGGGAATAATAGCATTTTGTACCTCAGCTTTCAGAGCACTGAGCCCCTGAGATGGCATTATTTCTCTCTTTCTGGACACTGTGAACTGTGAGCTCTTCAAGGTCTGGGGCTACAATATGTATTTCTATATCCCTAGCTTTTCACTCCAGGGGTCTTCTAGGAAATAAATGTTACTACAAGTTAGAATAGGGTTTCTCATATACCCTGGACTACCTGCACCAGAACGCCAGCATGCTTGTTAAAGATGCAATCTCCTCGGTGTGCATTAAACCTCTTGCATTGACTCTTGGGGCTGGGGCTTGAGAAGCTGCATTTTAATAAACTCTCCAGAGGATTCCAATGGGTCATCACCTTTGCAAACTACCATATCCCCAGTGCCTAGCACAGTGCCTGGCCCACGATTCCTACTCAGTAAATACCTATTGAATGAATAAATGAATGAGTGAATGAATAAATATTTTTAGAACTGGGCTGGCCACACAAGAGTCAGCTTGCTCTGTTGGCTAATGGGACATCTAGTTCTGGCTCCAGAGTCAGACAGACATCCCTCCAGGTTAGGCCCAGGTGGTCCCCCCCTGCCCCTTCAATGGGCCGGCCCTGGGAGAAGGGGGCTGGGACAGAAGAAGGGAAAAGAATCTTGGCAGTCGTAAAGTCGGTGCATTATCTCACCCTCTACCAGAAGGCTCCTTTACCGTCCCCACCTCCTCCTCGTCTCCCCACCCCCAAGCATCCTGTCACATCCCAGATCAGAACCATTCTGGAAGCAGTATTTGCTAGTTTGACATTTCAAAATAGCATCAAGGAGGCTAAAGATAGCTAGGTTACAAGGGAGGTTAAACAGCTTGCCAACTGACGCTGAGCGATTTCAGTCTTCTCCATGTTGGTCCAAAGAGTCCTGTGATGTTTTCTCCCTATTCGGAGGGTTAGAAGTATTGGGAGGAAGGGGAGAGGATGTTGAGCCGAGAGCAAAGGGCAGAGCTGCAGTCTGAATTCAGTAAGTGGAAGAGGAGTGTGTGTGTTTCAGGGTCTCCGTCACCAGCTCTGTTTTCTCTAGTTCTCTGAGACTGAAAATTTGCCTTCATACAATCCTGCCTTCTAGGCTCCTTCTGTGGTCCCCACGCCCACCTATGCATCTGGTTCACTGCGGACAAACACAGTCAGAATCACTCCAGTTGGAGAAAGAGTGTGTCAATCCGAGAGGGTGAAGTTTTTTAAATGTCCCTAGCCTTTTAGCTCCTTTTTGCTTCTTCCCACCTCACCCTCGCTTTAACTCCATTTTCCAAAGTCGGGACGTGTGACTGTGGATGTGGGGAGCAGGGTCAGAGCCTGGTGACCATGGGGAGATGCCGCGTGCCCCAGGGGATCTAGCATCTACGGAGAGACCAGCACCTACAATAATGACTCCTACCTGGATGGGCTGTCTGCCGAGCACTCTGCTAAGCTGCTTACGCGAGTGACTTCATATTTTCTCTCAACAATCCTCCTCGGCGTTAGATAATATTATTTCCACCTTACAGATGAGGAGCTGAGTGTCAGGGAGGCACAGCTGACCCTTGTGTTCGGTGGCACAGCTAGCAAGCTGCTGAGCTGGGATTCTAACTCAGGTGGGTCGGACGCCACAGGCTACTTTCCTCCAGACCATATTGTATCAGTATCGTCTCCCATTTACCGAGGTAGACAAGGAACGTCCTCTCCGGCATGCCCTGACTTGAACCCATCCCAGGAATCAAGCCAACCTCAGCAAGGGGACAGGGTGCCCCTTGAGCTGGGCCAGCAACGACATGGCACTGAAGGGGTGGGCACTCGCGCTCTGTGACTCAGCAGCCCAGCCCGCCTGTCTGACCTTTTCCCGTGTCACAGATAGCTAATGAAAGGGTTATCCCTGCTTGCATCCTGCAGCCCCAGGGGTAAGTGGCAACCTGAGTCACAAGGGACAGATTGAATGTCAGAGTTGAAGTGAGTCTCTCTGCCTCACCCTCCCTGAATGTGAACGCAGCTGCCCATTCAGTGGTGACAGTGCTGTCGCAGCCAGAACATGCTGGCAGAGCGGCAGGCCAGGATCCTAAAGCGAAGGGATGCTGGTCATCTGGCTAAAAAAGGGGGGCGGGGAAGGCGGCCCAATTATGTCTGCCTTTGGGGGCAGCTCCGTAATAGGGGCCAAGCTCCGTAATAGGATTCAGGTGCTTCCAAAGGCCCCCTGCCCGTTTGAGCAAATTCAGTTAAGAGCAGGGGGAGGTGGTCCTAATGGCTTCCACATTTGGAGCCTTATGCAATGGGGCCTTTCAAGCTCTGAAGGAGGCAAGGAGTGTGACCTGGCCTCAGATAGAGCCCTGCTCTGTGGAAGGAAAACACATCGATTAAGTGCCTCTCATGAGTGAGGGTCTTACTGAGCTGGAGGCTGAGGATATGATGATAAGCAAGCAAACAGATGCATCCTGCCTGGAGCTTCCAGCTGGTGAGAAAGACAGAAAATGTACCTGAAAATTACAACACAGGGTGAAGAAGGCTGTGGGTGCTGTAGGAGCCCAGACGAAGGCACCCACCTGAGATGTAGAGGTTCAAGGCAAGGCCTGGCTCCCTGCATTAGTGACCAAGACCTGAAGGCTGCAGGGGAGGTTGGCAGGGAGCTGAGGGCACCGGAAGCGGGGAGAACACACGAGAGGCACTCGAGTTGGGGAGGTGATAGGGTGGCCAGAGCATAGGGCACAAAGGTACTAAGTGTAATGGGATAAGTTAGGAGAGCTGAGCAGTTGGGAAAACTTCAGACCTTGAAATCCATTGAGGAGAGCATTGAAGGAGGCCATGGGTAAAAAGGCCAGAGATAGGGCCACCTGGGTGGCTCAGTTGGTTAAGCAGCCGACTTCAGCTCAGGTCACGATCTCATGGTTCGTGAGTTTGAGCCCTGCATCGGGCTATGTGCTGACAGCTCAGAGCCCAGAGCCTGCTTCCGATTCTGTGTCTCCTCTCTCTGTACCTCCTCGCTCACACTCTGTCTCTCAAAAATAAATACACATTAAAAAAATTAAAAAAAAAAAGGCCAGAGATAGAATGCAATTCATTTAGAAGCACCAGCCAGCTTCTGAGAACAGCTGGGACAGGACAATATATGTGTGGGGACAGCAGTAAAGTGGCTGTAGCAGCGATTCAGAGTGATGACCATGGTGTTCTTGACAGCAGCGAGGGCTAAGGGGATGGGGGGGAGGGGTGGGCAAAGCTAGTTACAAGGCCAAGTCAAGGAATGATACAGTCTTTGCCTTCGAGGGGAAAGTCATTTTAGTTGAAAAAATATTTTCTTCCTTAATCCATCCGAGTCTTACAGGATTGGAAGAGAGGTTCTAGAGGTCACTTAGTTCAGTCTCGCCTTGCAAGAAGTTTTCATCCTGGGTTTGAGTTCCCTCAATGCAGGGGAGCAGTGGGGAGCATATTAATCAGCCAGGCAAGAGTCTAGGTGGGAAGTCAGCCTGGGCTCAAGCTCTCTTGAAGTGTCAGAAACCCCTGGGCCTGAAAGAGTGTGTGTCCTGCAGGTGGGGCCTGTGAGGGGCAGGCAAGGGGCCGTTGTGAGGGTGTACCTTTTCTGCAGGCTATGGTAACATAGGCTGGCAACCTCACCAGGCAGAGCCTCCCCAGGAAAGGGGGTCCCGTGGGCTGGCAGGGGTCTGGGAGCACTTTTGTGCCAACAGACCCACCCCCGAGTGCTTGCTGAGTGACTGCCCCACGCCCAGCCTTTTCCTGCAAACTGCTGTGATAACACCCTGGGTGAGAGCCAACGCTCGCTGACCTTTTACATGGGCAGAATCCACATTAAAAGGTCATTCTTTTTGGAGGCTATTGAAAATTTAATGACAGCAATTCCTTAGGCCTGTAAAACTCCTTTAACGTTCTCTGAGCACAGACAACATCTTCTCTTCCTCGAGCACTGTTACACAGCTTTAAAGCACTTAGTGGCTCACCTGATCCACAGGTGAGCTAGGCAGGGAGGAGGAGATTGTGGGTCCTAGAGCCCCGGTGGCCTGGATTTGAGTTCAAATCCTCAAACTACCCCTTGCTGCTGTGCGGCCCTGGTCCTTGACCTCTCTGGGCTTCCTCCTCTGTAAAACAGGAATGATACACTTATTTTGAAAGCCTGCTATAAGCATTAAATAAGATGCCGCCACCTAGCTCAGTGCTCAGGAAAAGCTGGTTTCCTTTGCCTTATTTCTCTCCCATTCCTATGTTCCCAACAAGAACATAGCCAAGGTTGCAGAAGTAGAAGAAGGGGTCCCCGTCTTAGAGTGTGTGCTTGTTCAGGCTACTATAACAAAATATCATATATTATAGACTGGATGGTTTAAAAAAAAAATGGGCATTTCCCCCCCTCATGGTCCTAGAGGCTGGGAAGTGTGAGATCAGGGAGCCTGCATGGTCAGGACTGCTGAGGACTGTCTTTGAGGCTTGCAGATAGCCAAGGGAGAAAGCTCTGATGTTTCTTTTCTTTTCTTTCTTTCTTTTTTTTTTTTTTAACAAGATAACTTATCTCATTATGGGGGCTCCAGCCTCATGGCTTCGTCTAAACTTAATGGCCTCCCAAAGGACCAGTCTCCTAATGCTCAGTTGCACTGGGGTTTAGGGCTTCAGCATATGAATTTGGGGGGGGACACAAACATCAGTCCATAACACAGTGAGTCTGAAATAAACACGATTTCACTTTTTCTTGCCTTAAGGCCCTGAATTAGGGGTGTCTCTTCTTCAAACTTCTCACATAGCCCCTAAGGCTTCCTGGTGACCCCCTTTGAGAGTGTAATGAGAGCCATGGGCCCTCTTTCCTGAAAACGCACATGTATAGAAATAGGTACCATGTATGCCTTGTTACCCCACACAGTTTTGCCTGCACTTTTAAGGAGATTACAGAAGGCTGAAGCTCATTTGTGGACTCTCACTGAAAACCCTGTTATGTCACCCCTGTGTCACAAATCGTGGCTCAGTTATCTACTTTTCCCTGGTAGACTATAAATTACATAAAGTTGGAGATCAGCTCCACTTGTTCAAGTCTGTATTCCATACAGTGACTAGAGAGTGATAGGTACATAGCGAATGTCAATTGAATGCCTTAGAGGCTAATAAATGGATGAATGGATGGGCAGATGGGTGGGTGGGTGGTGGACAGGTAGGTGGGTGTTTCAGGTGGGTGGATGGATAAGATAACGGGAGAGTTGCCATGCTCAGAGAAGGGCACAGACAAGCAGTGAGAAGGGGGCAGGGGAATCCATGGTTGCAGGGGACCCAAATGCTAGAGGACCTTGAAACCCTTGCGTGAAGTCTTCTGAATTAATTCAGTAGAAAGCATGGGATCTAGAGGGATCAGAAGCAGAGAAGGAGTGGTACCAGAGCTATGGGCTGGGGTTGGATAGGAAGAATCTGAATCAAAAAAGTTTCTGATTCTTGATTTTGGCTCAAGTCTTGATCTCACAGTTCATGAGATTGTGCCCAGGTCGGTTTCTGTGCTGACATCACAGAGTCTGCTTGGGATTCTCTTTCTCCCTCTCTTTCTTTGTTCCTCCCCATCTTGCACTCTCTCAAAATAAATAAATAAGTTTAAAAAGGAAGAAAGGGAGGGAGGCAGGGAGGGAGCCAAGTAAGAAGCTGGGCAAGAGGTAAAGGGGCCTCTGATCAAGAAAACAGTACTGGTATTAATGTAAAGTAGAAGCTGCAAGACCCATTTCTAAGGAAAACTGGGGAGTGGGAAGACCCAGGGGAGAGGGCTGAATGGAGATACAAGAATTCATGGCATGTGGGATTCTCTCAGTCATTCACTTCACTACTATTTGTTGAAACCCTCCTAATGCCTTGGCTTATTTTAGACACTAAGGAGAAGACCCAGTCCTTACAGAAACATTTAGACAAGTTGAAAGTTACAGAACATCTACTCCGTACCAGCCACTATTGTAAGTATTTGATGTGACTCTCCTTAACAACAATCATAGGAAGGAAGCATTATCATTCTACTTAGCAGATAAGGAAACTGAAACACAGAGAGGGTAATTTAGCTCCCCAAAGTAACATATCTAGTAAGTGTCAAAGTCAAGATTTGGTCCCAATTTCCGGAGCCCCTGTCCTTCATCGTTGGCTATATTTAATGGCTATATTGTGGCCATTAAATAGGTGATTAAACATTAGTCACAATGCAGGGTAAAGACAGACAGAAAGGCAGCCTGTACAGTTACAATCGGATACAAAGCTGGGGGTGACTAACTCTGGTTGGGTGGGTCCTGGGGAGTTTCAGAGAGAAGATGCTTGGAGAACGGGTAAGGGGTACAGTTGAATGATGAAGGGAAGTGCACTCCCTGGCAGAAAAACTGGTCTGTGTAAAATACATAGCACAGAGACATGAGCAGCAGAGGTCTATGCAGGAAAGGAGAGGCAGCCTTGCGTGACTGCTCTGCAGAGCAGGAAGCCAGGACGATCGGGGGGCCACCTGCCCTTGGGAACAGTGTTTGGGAATGGTCCCTCCTACTCGTGTAAAGATGTATGATGTTCGACACACTTCTTATCTCTTCTTATCCTGATCAACTTCAACAAGTGGGCGAGTCAGACATTCAGTCTGTCCTTGTTCTGTAGATAAGCAAGCTGGTCGAGAATTTAAATGACTGGTCTAAGTTTATGCTACCAGCAGGTAGCAGGGCCCAGACTGGACCCTCAGACTCAATTTTGTGCGCTCAAATTTAATAATCTGAGCGCACAAAGCATTTTGCTGAGCCCTGGTACAAAGATAAATAAGATTGCGTTCTCTGTGTTTTCTGCTACAAAGGCAAAGAGGAGGAAACATAGACAAGCAGAGGACAAGATCATGCTAGGTAGGGGAAACTTGACAGAAAACCAGCTACCGAGAGCAAGCAATTTGGGCACCGTGTGTCATCGTGGCCAAGCACATGAACATATGGAACCCGGTTTGACATCTATGAAGACACTGTACCAGGCTGTACAGTTAATATTTCTGTTCCCGTTTCTCAGATAAAACCTGAGGCTCAGAGATAGGAACTAATTTGTCTAAGGTCACACAGCTTGTAGGTGATACAGCTAAGCCTCAAGCACAGATCTTTTCTAATGCCAAATGGACAAAATCTGGGAGAGCTGTTATTACAATAGCCAATTTACTAGTACAATTACTCCGTGTTGGCTGCAGTGGTCGATGCTTCTATGCAACATTTCATTTTCTTTCTACAGATACGCCGTGAGACAGATGCTGCCATTAAGTTCATTTTACTATAGAGAATTAAAACTCAAAAGAGTTAAGGTCCCCCACCGAGGTTGATTAACCGACCCCCACACAAAGCTCTGTTCTTCAGCCCCATGCGATACTATCCTTAATCATCTTTGGACTCTTGTCTGGCTCATTGGAACTAAGGAAAAAGACGTTTTGAGCTTTGCACCAAACCTCTGTGAAAGCGGGTACATTTGATGATGAAAAGTTTCTAACAGAACCATCCTCTGTGTGGGTAGGCCAGCAAGAAAGGCCTTGAGTGGATATCCACTGAGATCCAAGACCAGATTCCCTGGTGCCTTCAGTCAGGAAGAGAGATCAGGATTTCCATTGTTCTGGGAAAGAAAGGGCTTAGCCTGGGTGTGAGCCAGGCACCAGAGAGGCCGGGGTGCAGGGCAAGGTGTTCCTGGCCTCTGCTAAGAAGCCCACAGGATACAGCTGGGATAATAGAAAAACAAGTTAACATTCACTGGGTGCTTATTTTGCACTAGCTAACCTTCCTAACACTTAGCAGAAACCATTAATCCTGACATCTGCCCACTGGGGTGGTTACAGTAATCTCTCAAATGAGAAAATTGAGGTCCAGAGAGCTTAAGTGGCTTGTCCAAGGTCACACAGCAAGTCCATAGTAGAAGCAGGTTTCCAGCCCAGCCAGCCTGACTCTAGGCCTTATATGCTAACCTTATATGCATGTTACCTCTGGAAGAAGCCTCTGTAGCCATCAAGCCAAGCTCTGCATGTAACCTGTAAGTGGGGCCAAGAGAGATCATGAAACTTAATAACACACAGCATCCACTCTTAGTCCAGTAACTCCAAAGTTTCAACTCCAAAGCCATTCCACTACACTTTCCTCATCTTCCTCTCCTTGATGGTAACCTAGCCTTCAACCTGGCCTTGTAGGATAATGAGAAACAGCTTGGGGGACAGCCAGACTGGGGTTTGAATCTTGGTCACGCTACTCACCAGCTGTAGTACTGAGCACATGGTCACTCAGGCTGTTTTCATATATATAAAATAGCTACATAGTATTATTGAACCTGAAGGGGGATTGTAAGGGTTGAATAAGTAATTTTTAATCATTTATGTAATTGTTTTAATTTCTTCATAGCACTAAGAACACTATGTGGTTTATATCATTTTTGTTTTGTTTTAATGTTTGTTTTTGAAGCCAGGGGTGAGGGTGGGGCAGAGTCAGAGAGAGAGAATCCAAAGCAGGCTCTAGGTTCCAAGCTGTCAGCGTAGAGCCGGTTGCAGGGATCAAACTCAACAACAGTGAGATTGTGACCTGAGCTGAAGTCCAAGGCTTAACTGACTGAGCCACCCAGGAGACCCCTGTGTAGTTTATATTATTATTTCTATTGGGCAGTGCTCATCCGGAACAGCATCTGACACACTAGCTACTCAATAAATCATTGAAATGAATGCATAGATTTTCTCAAATAAATGGGCATCTAGCAAAAGGGGAAAATAGGTAAATACTAGTTTCTCTCAGCTAGGTAACACCCATAAGATGTGGCTGTCTGCACTAGCTGATAAACTAAATTTGGTGAGGTGTTAAGAGCTGGTAACTCATTAAACAATGGAGATGAGGAGAAACGCCCCAGGCCCAGTCAGCTACCTACCCGCAGGTGCCCCTGTTTTCCCTGCTGACTGCCCAGAGCCTAATATGCATGCCAGTGCTCACAGTGGGTGCTTAGTAACTTGGTTGAAAGACTGAACGGGAATGAGAAAGTAAAGACAGGCAGAAAGAACAAATCGAGCAGGGGAGGGTCGTGGAGAAGGCAGTCAGAGCGGCAGGGCAGAAGGGGAGGGTTGTTGCTGGCTGGGGTCAGGAGGGGCTTCCCAGCCCAGGAGGGCTGGGGAGGGCAGAGCCCAGAGGGCAGGCTCTCAGCGGGGGACCCGAGGCAGCTGGAGTAGAAGTGTCCGTTCCCCACCCCGACTGAAGGTCATGGCCTCACTGCAGGAACTTTCCTGGGGTCGGGATAGGAAGGACCTGGGAAAGCTGGCCTTGCTTCCTAGGTCAGACTCCCACTGGGACCACCCTGCAGACCTCTGATGCAGGGAAGCTGCCCAGCGCTAGCCCGCCCACAGGACTGGTCCTCTGGCCTGACCTTTTAAGCCTTCAAAGCTCTAGTAAAATCCCTCCTTTTCCCTAGCACTGGGATCCTCACACTTGAGTGCATCAGAATCACTGTGGAGGCTTTACTAATACATTAAAGTTTTTAATTTAGTAAATGAAGTGAATGATTTAATCACTTTTGAAGCTAATTCATTTATTTTGAGACGGGAGAGAGAGACCCCGTGCAAGGATGAGCTGTTAGCGGAGCGGGGTCTGGGTCGGTGTGGAACCCCCAGCAGGCTCAAAGGTTACCAGCACCTACTAGGGGTTGGAACTCAGCAACTGGTGAGATCATGACCTAAACTGCAATCAAGAGTCCAAGGCTTCACCCACTGAGCCACCCACTGAGCCACTGAGCAGTGGGTCATTATCAAAACTCGTTGCCACCCTCCCTCCACTGTTTCTGATTCAGTGGGTTTAAGGTGGGGGCTGGGACAATGCATTTCTCATAAGTTTTCTGGTGATGCTAATGTGTCTGGTTCAGGGACCATTCCTTGAGAACCACTGCCTGGTCTCCCTCGTTTTCCTCCTTAACCCACCAAGTACCTGGTTCAGCCTCCCAGAAAGCCTGGAATTCTTTAAAAAAAAATTTTTTTTAATGTTTTATTTATTTCTGAGAGAGAGACAGCATGAGCAGGGTCAGAGAGAGAGGAAGACACGGAATCTGAAACAGGCTCCAGGCTCTGAGCTAGCTGTCAGCAGAGCCCGACACGGGGCTCGAACCCACCAACCATGAGATCTTGACCTGAGCTGAAGTCGGACGCTTAACCGACTGAGCCACCCAGGTGCCCCAGAGAGCCTGGAATTCTTAACAGCTGGAGAAAGGGAGCGGGGACCTGCATCTGGGCAAAGCCAGAAGGGCACCTAGGAATCCCAATTTCCAGTCCCAAGGGGTGGAGAGTGGGGAGCATGCATGGCTGCCTCTAGTCTCTTGGGAAACCCTCCCCAGAGAACAAGGCAGAACCCTCAGGAGTAAAGGCTGGATGGGAAGCAAGGTTAATCAAGTCTGGCTGCAGGAAAGGGTGAAAGGTGAAACGTCCATTCAGGAAAGACTGTATGGAGGATGCTTTAGTCATCAACCAGTGGTGCCCTAGACAGTGCCACTGACACTTTCATTTATTCAAAAAAATGTTAATCAAGCAGCTATTGTGTGCCAGGCACTGTCTCAGGGTCAGGGATGATGCAGGAAATAAAATGAGATCACCGTCTTTAGGGAGAATACTTTGTAGTAGGGATGTTAACAATAAACATAACAAAAGAGTCAATTATTTAATATATTAAAAGGTAATACATGCTATGGGAAAAAACAAGGTTGGGGTAAGGGAGTACCAGCGGGGGTTGTATTTTAAATAAGATGGTCAAGGGGCGCCTGGGTGGCTCGGTCCGTTAAGCGTCCGACTTTGGCTCAGGTCACGATCTCATGGTTCGTTGGTTCAAGCCCCGCATCGGGCTCTGTGCTAACAGCTCAGAGCCTGGAGCCTGTCTTCAGATTCTGTGTTTCCCGCTCTCTCTGACCCTCCCCTGCTCATGCTGTCTGTGTCTCTCAAAAATAAATAAAACATTAGAAAAAATTAAAAAAAAAAAAAAGATGGTCAAGGGGAGCCTGGGTGGCTGAGTCTGGTAAGCATCCAACTTCCGCTCAGGTCATGATCTCCCCATTGGTGAGTGCCAGTCCTGCACTGGGCTCTCCACTGACAGTGTAGGGGCTGCTGGGGATTCTCTCTCCCATCCACCTTCAACCCTTTCCCCACGAGTGCTTTCTGTCTTTCTCAAACAATTTTAAAAATTAAACATTAAAACAATTTAAAAATTATTTTAATATTATAAATAGATAGATAAAGATGGTCAAGGTAGGTCTTACTGGGAAGGTGATATTTAAACTAGGAGTTATGGCAGTTGGCTATGTGATGGCTGGGGGAAGAATGTTTCGGGCACTGAAAGCAGCCAGTGCAAAGGTCCTGAGGTAGGAGCATGCCTGGTATGTTTGGGGCCCAACATCTTTGCAAAGATGCCAGCATAACTGAAGTGGAGGTAGTGTGGAGGGAAGAGATAAATAGGAGAAGAAGCCGGAGAGGCAAGGGGGTTGGCAGGAAGATGTTACAGGGTTGGGTGTGTCATTATTAAGGACTTGACTTTTACCCTAAGATGTTCCTCCATTTTTCTTTACTTTTTTGCCCTGATTATTCTTGCCTCTTCCAGTTACAATACCAGGCTCAAGAGTGGTATTAACAGTTCCCTGGCTCATAGCAGGACCTGGTTTTGAGGAAGAAGCAACTTTCAGTAAGTCAAGCCCCCCATCTCAGATGTGGGGCTTTCAAAGGTTGCACTTATGCTGTTAGCCCTTCAGACGGAGGCTTGGTAGTTCATGTTTGCCTTCTGCATCCTCTTCTATTTATTTCCTCATCATTCTCCACACCTCCTCCAGGCTCCAGTCCCCCGATATGCCTGCTCCCTGAGACTTCAGAGCCTCTAGAGCAACACCATCCTGTCAAAATATAATGTGAACCACGTACAGCATCTAAAATTTTCTTAATGGCCGCATTAAAAAAACTAAAAACAGTAAAAAGAAAAAAAAACAGGCAAAATTAAGTTTAATAATATATTTGATTTAACCCATTATATCCAAAACATCATCACATCAACATGTTATCAATACAAAAAAATTAATGAGATATTTTACATTGCTTTCTTCTGTACGAAATCCTTGAAACCAGTATGTATTTACACGTGTAATGCACCCCTCAGTTCATACGAGCCACATTTCAGGTGCTCTGTAGCCCCCTGTGGCTGGCGGCCACTAGACTGTACCCCTGTTCCTGCCTGCCCTTCTCCTCTTCAGCGTCACTAACTCCTGTTCCCCACTGAGCTGACCCTTCCTTCAGGAAGCCTTCATTGATTTCCTCACTTCCCTCACTTCCCTGTGAGAATTAAATGCATCTGTTTAGGGAGGGTACTTAGAATGGTTCCTGGCACAGAGTAAGTTCAACCTAAGGGTTAGCTGTCATTATTATACCATGTAGTGCAGTTGTAATAAACTGATTGGGTGGGTAACTCTTCGTGTTTTCCTCTCCCTGCTGCGATGCAAGCTCCAGGAGATGGAAGAACTATGCCTGCCATTTTCATTGCTCTGTTCTCAGGACCTTGTGTCTGGCACAAGAGGGTAAATATTCAATATAGATGAATTGAATGAATGAATGGTAAGAAAACATGTTTGGAGTTATGACCAAGTACTTAAAAAAAATTTCTTTACTGTTTTATTTATTTATTTGTTCATTTTTTGAGAGAAAGAGAGACAGTGTGAGCAGGGGAGGGTCAGAGAGAGAGGGAGACACAGAATCTGAAACAGGCTCCAGGTTCTGAGCTAGCTGTCAGCACAGAGCCTGATGTGGGGCTTGAACCCACGAACCGTGGAATCATGACCTGAGATGAAGTCGAACGCTTAACCAACTGAGCCACGCAGGTGCCCCTATGACCAAATACTTTAATGCTAACAGTATCGTCAACAAAATCATACTCCTGGATGACAATGATATCAGGTTCTATTTTTAGAAGTTCAGGTAGTAGATCCTAAAGAGAGAGAAAATCTGGTTTCAGAACAGAGGAGAAAAAAACAGGGTGGTGTGGTGGAGAGGCACGGACTTTGAATTTAGACGGACCTGGGTCTGAAGTCCTGTAAAATCACTTTATACTTGTACGACCTTAGAGACGGTAGTTAACAGTTTCAACCTTCAGTTTCCCCATCCATAAAATGGGGATATTAGCATCTCTTTACATTATGTACTTGCATATAAAGGCCCTAATCTCAGCTCAGATACCCTCCAGCAGGTTACCTACCCCCTCCTCACCTCAATACCTACCATGTATGTAGGTATGAGGGTATATATGCTTTTAGTGTTTAGTGAGGTGTGATATCATACATCCAAACATTTGATACACAGTCAGTGTCTGTATTAGCGTCTTCACTTTTTCTTTAATTTTCATCCAGAAATTTTTCATGCATCTGATCTTTCTCTTCTCCCCCTTCTCAAAGGCAGGAGCAAAGTTCAAGCAGTTCACTATTTGGGGAAATTGAGCCATCCTGCCTGGTAGGTACAGTGTGTGGTGGGTTAAGATAAGAACAGGGCCTTGGGCAAAACAGGAAATTTTACCCTTTTAGTCTTCCTTCCCTTTTGCCCCTTTCTTCAGTCTTGCCTAATTCTTCCCGAAAGCCCTTCACCTGCACCATGTTGGCTCCTGGTATTTCCTTCTTTCTGTCTTCTACAGTTGAAAGTAATTCTCACCCACACTCCGAATTTTTCTGCGTGTTAAAGAGAAATCCCAGGTGCCTAGAAAGGGTTTGTGGGTTGCTGCCTGGCATTCTCGAAGCTCTCTGTAGCTCGGCTACGCTGCTTTTCCCACTATTTCCTGGGACTGTTTCTGCATTTCCCCCAGCAGGCCCCTGAACCATATGGGCAGATAGTGGATCCCAGCCCTGAGCAGTGGGGCAGATACGGAGTAGGTGCTGGAGAAGGTGTGTTAAAGGCATGCATGAATGCGTATGGGCGACTGTTTCTGTTATGTCCCCTCCAAAGTGCCCAGAAGAGGGACAGCTGGGTGCGATGCCGGCTGTAATGAGAGGAGGTTGGCTGCCTGCTTAGACATGAAACTGAAGCAGCGCTGAGAAGCTCACCCTCACTGTCTGCTTCCCTTTGGTGTCCTCTGGGGACGAGGGAGGGGGAGAGGCTTGGGGAGCCCAGGAGGGCTGACAAGGTGCCCTCTTCAGCACTGAGTCAGCAATACCCAGCCCTGTGGACATAGGAAGATCCTGCTTTCGGGGGCTGAGTCACATGAATAACTGGAATGGTTGTTTAGATCAGAATGAATTCCCAGAAGCTCTCCAAGCCAACCAGCAGCCACACGCTCTTTCCCTACCCTAAGAGCTTTCCAGCTTTGTGACTTAGCAGAAAGGAGAAGCCAGGAGGAGCCAGGCGGGGTTTCTGGAAGGGAGGGGCCACAGGGGAGTGGGGCTCGGGAATCCGGGCCATTCCCGTTCTCCGGCGCTGCAGGTGCTTTCTGAGACTTCTCACGTCTCCAGGAAGACGTAAGAAGACCGTCAGGCAGGAATCCTGCACAGATTGCACAGCTGTTGTGTCGCCTGGGTGCAGTGTGGCCCGCAGGCCCTGGCACGTCACTGTGAGGTGCCTAAACTGACACGGTTTAGGGTGTCAGTGGGTACTAAATGCCCCGGGAGTGGGCAGGTTATCCTCTGCTGAAATGTCCTTAAAGGTCTGTGTACCTTGGATGAAATGAGATATCTAAACTGCAGCCCCAGAAGCAACTCTATGAAAGGTGAGGAGGCTGGCGTCTGACGCACGGTGGGACGGGAGCACAGGCCTATAGGATTCCTTCTCTGAGCATCACAGAAGCCCTCAGTGAGTGCCTTGTGCAAAATATTGGCACGCTTCAAAGCTTAGGTTTACCAGTTTACATTCCCACCAACAGTGTAGGAGGGTGCCCGTTTCTCCACATCCTCATCAGCATCTAGAGTTCTCTGATTTGCTCGTTTTAGCCACTCTGACTGGCGTGAGGTGGTATCTCAGTGTGGTTTTGATTTGTATTTCCCTGATGAGGAGGGGGATGCTGAGCATCGTTTCATGTGTCTGTTGGCCATTTGGATGTCCTCTTTGGAAAACAGTGTGGAGGTTCCTCAGGAAACTAACAATAGAACTCCCCTATGACCCAGCAATAGCACTGCTAGGAATTTACCCAAGGGATACAGAAATGCTGATGCATAGGAGCACATGTACCCCAATGTTCATAGCAGCACTCTCCACAATAGCTAAAACATGGAAAGAGCCTAAGCATCCATCAACAGATGAATGGATCAAGAAGATGTGGTTTATCTATACCATGGAATACTACATGGCAATGAGAAAGAATGAAATCTGGCCATGTGTAGCAACATGGATGGACCTTGAGGGCGTTATGCTGAGCGAAATAAGTCAGGCAGAGAAGGACAAATATCATACATGTGCACGTACAGGAGGATTAGGAGGAACTTAACGGAGGACCATGGGGGAGAAGAAGGGGCCAAATGGTGGGGGAAAGGGAGAGAGGCAAACCATGAGAGACTCTTGAATGCTGACAAAAACTGAGGACTGATGGATGTGGGGGGGGAGGGAGAGATGGGCATGGAGGAGGACACTTGTGGGGATGAGCACTGGGTGTTATGTGGAAACTAATCTGACAATAAGCTATTTGTAAAAATAATAATAATAATAAAGTAACAACACTGCAAGCAAAGAAAAAAAAAAAAGAAAAAAAGCTTAGGTTTAGTATTTTCTTCCTGAAATAAAGAAAGCTCAGCATTTCCTTCCTGAGAGTGTCCAAAAAAGATCTCAGACTTCGAAGATTTTGCCCTACCCTCCTTGCTACTACATCCACGGTGAACGGCCCACTTAGACTAGGGCACAGCGCCTGGGACCGCATCACTCAGGCTTACGCTTGCTCCAGGGCACTGGCTCTCAGACTTCAGCACACATCAGAAGCAACTGGAAGATTCCTCACAGCTTGCGGTTCAGTAGGACTTGGACGGGGCCTGGGAATATGCATTCCTAACGATTGCCCAGGAGATGCTGGCCCCGCTGGCTCAGAGAATCATGCTTTGAAAACAGCTGCTCTAAGGCAAACGTATTCCTTAATGCATTTTAAATGTCTTCTTAAGTGTATTTTCAGGTCAGAGATCCATCTGAGGATCCTTGACAACACATGCGATAGGCCTTGCTACCACTTCCCAGAAAAACTATTATACAAATGCTGGGGGAAAAACTGTAAACACTTAATTATAATGTCAGGATTCATTAGACTTGCAGAAATTCATCCGTGAACATCTAGGTTAAAAGAACCCCTGATTCAGAGTTCAAACCAGAATTTATAAGTGAAATGCAGAATCATAAAGTACAGAGAAGCAACTTTTATCAGCAAACACAGAGAAGTTTCACGGCAAATTGGCTGAGCGTTTGTTTTCTAAAACTAGACTGCCTGGCTTCAAACCCCGGCTCTGCCATTTACTAGCCATGCTTCAGTTTCCTCATCTGTAGAAATAGGTTGATAATAGAGCCTATTTGACAGTTCTGTAAGTAGTGGATGAGTTCATGAACACAGAGCGTATAGAATAGAACCTAGCACATAGAATACATACAGTAATTGTTCCTAATTACTTTAGCTTACTTGGGTCGTATTGATTCAACTTCCTGATATACTGCAAGCACTCCCTTCCTATTCCAATATCCATGGTCCTAACCATGTCTCGTCCATGTTGCAGTGTTCTTACAACTGTTCTCTTTATCCTGATCCCCCCGCCCATTACAATATGTCTTCCATACAACATCCAGAGGGGGCTTTCTAAAACCCATCTCATCTCGTCAAAGGCCCCCATCACTTCCAGGAGAAACTCTGAGCTCTTGAACATGGCAAGTGGGGTTGGTCTTGATCTGGGCCCTGCGTGCCTTGGACCTCAATGTTCCACGCTCTCCTCCTTCTCCCTTCTGCTGGAGACAAGGAAAGCATAGGCTGAGTCTAGGTACATTACACTTTTTTCCTACTGTCTGCTGTAACTCATAATGTGTACTCTGCCTCAAATCCCTTCAGCCCTCTTTGAAGCAACCTGTTAAGGGCTATTCATCAAGATCCAGCATGAGGAGTCTCTTTTCTGTGCCTTTCCCTGAACCCCAGGCAGAGCTGATCTCTCCCTTCTTTGTGGCCCACGTCACACTTTGTATAGTTTCCTCTACACTTTAGTGCACACATATGTTCATGGGTCTATGGAAGACACTGCTAGTCATTCTCCCAATATCTTCTATAGTACATGTTTATCTTCTCTAGCACAAGTCCATTTTCCAGACTCCTCTATAGATGGAGAAGATTCCAAATGTCAATTATGTTCCACCAATGGATGCATACATGTGAGATTTGAAAAGTAGAAAAGAAACAAAGAAAATCTTGCTTTTTAGGTATTTTCTGCTCACAAGCACGATTGTAGAGACATGAAGTTATCCTGCATTGTACTCCAGTAATTAGCCAACAGTTTAATGATTGTCCAGAGTCTGTTTTAAAAGCAGCACAACTACTTCCTAATGCTGCCTTTCTGATTCCCCAGAATGAAAGTGTGTGGTCTGTTACAGATTCTAGAATCTAGAACTCACCATTTAATTTGGGTCCTGATTTCCACCCTCCTGATGGAGCGATAGTAGCAGCTCCCTCTGGAATTTATCACGGGAGCCTACAACCTACTCCGTCAGGAACATGCAATGATTTTATTAGCATCTAATTCCCACATTAAAATCTTTTCTGCTTGAAATATCTAGAATGGCTTCCACTTCTTGAATTGAAAACTAAATGATAGCGTCTGTCTGTTTCCCTCACCCTGCTGGTAAGCTAAGACCATGTCTCTCATTCATCTTTGCCTTGAGAGTCTTCTGGGCAATGAACCCCTTAAAAAGTAGGTGGAGCCACTAACCTGAGTTGAAGAGGGGCTTGATTGTCAGTGGCTAAGAGCAGGTCATGGATCCGGGTTCACCAAGTGAGCTTTGAGGGCAAAAGTGCCCTCAGACCAGCCAACCAACAAACACATCACTAGCGCCAGAATAACAAAAAGTGGGGATTGAAGAGTAGTGCCAGTTTTGAAACAGGAGGCTCAGCCTCCACTGCTCACTGTGGGATGGTGCTCTTCTTCACAAAGGCCCTTGCCCAGATCAATGGAGAAGTCAGGAGAGAATGAAGGCGAAGAGTTTCAGCCAGATGGCTTATGAATATGGCTTCAGGAAAAGTGTAAAGAGTAGAGAAAACAAGTACTGGTTGGCATCATCTCAGGGTCTGAGGCACAGCATGGCTGGAGACCAGGGGTGTTGGCTGTGTGAGGCACAGACGGGTGGAATGAGGAACATAGTCAATGCAAAAATCTAAAGAGCATACAGTGGGAAATCCATGGGCTTTGGAAAAATCAGACTGCCTCGTGATCAAACCCAGGCTGTTGCTAATTTCTGTGTGACCTGAGACAAATTCTTCACACTCCATGAGCCTCTGTCCCTTCCCTCATAAATGGAGTTTAAATCCTATCTCAGAGGATCAGCCACCCAGCACGGGGAGGGCCTGGCACACATTCAGCTCTCCACAAGACCCCTTCAGATCCTGTTTCCTGACTTCCCTTAAACCCTGCCTGGTATCCTTTCTACTGTTAACACTTTGCTCTACAGAGTAATTAATTTAGTGTTTTGTTTTCTAATTATGGTGCCTGAAGCTAAGGCACAGAGGTTTGTGAGAAGGGCAATTTCTCAATTCATTCATTTTATCTGAAGAGACTTAGGGCAGGAAATCAGATTCCCGGAAGTGTTTTTGATTGAGGAGAGGATGGGAGGTAGGAGAGAGCCATTCCAGGAAGACTGCTCCTGCCAGCTGGGGAGAGAGTGCAGAACTTGGCCTTGCCTTCCCTGTGTAATCATGTTGTCCATGCTCATCAGTGGGGCTATTAGCATTTGAGTCTAAGCCAATCTTCTAGTGGCTTCCCGGAGGACTCTGGGTTTAATGCAATGTCTCCTTCCACGTGCCCTTCGTGATCTGCTGCAGGTTTATTGCTATGGATTCCTCTACCAAAGGGACGAGAAGGTTTCCACTTAAATAAGAGAGACGGTGATCTCAGATTTGTCATCAGCCTTTCCTCAAGATAGGTCACATTTCCTCAGCGTAGGGCATATCACAAGTTCTTTGGGACAGGTCTAGGCCCCAAAACACTGGGAAGGCTCTCTGTCCTTTTGAGGAGTCTGTGATACTTCACGTGCTCCTCAGCAGCTTCCACGAAGCAAACTATTAGGTTCATCCAGGACAGGTAGGACTAAGAGAATAAGCCTCACAGGGACTGGTAAAGCCCCTGAGATGGTGGTAGTGATGAGTCTCATTTACACAGACATCAACACAGGAGAACTAACCTGTCCCTGATACCTGTTTGAGAGTAGCAATCAGAAGTAGGAAAGAAAACTGCCATGACTAGACAGCCATTATGCATGCAGCATCGTGGCCAGGAATTCTATAGCTCATGCACACTGGGCATGAAACAGTTAAACTGTCCTACTCTGGGCTTCTCCAGCCAGCAGGAATATTTGATGTTAGTACACAGGAAGCAGGTCCTAGAGTGAATAATTCCTGCACAGCAGGGGAGCCTTTTTGCAGGTTCAGCCTGTCTGGGAGATGCTTTTTTTCTTGTCAGGGAGCCAGCGGCAATAGCTTTTGGCCTCTCTCCTGCCCTGCCCTTCTCCCCACCAAAAGCACAGCCCAAGGAATCCAACTCTCACAGAGATACTCAGAGTGTGGGGTAGAGATCCACAGAGCTCCTGCTGTCCTTTGTGTACAACAGAGGAAAACAAACCTCCTTATTAGATATTGATGACTGTCTTTATGTACAAGCCCCTGCACAGGGAGCCTGGGATTTCTCTACCATCACTTTAAATAACAACCCCCATGGAAGTGACCAGTCTACCTGAGCCAGGTACAGACAAGGAGGGACTCAGAAAGGCATGAGGGAGTGAAAACAGGGTGACCAAGAAGAAGAGTCTCAAGATCAGGGGGTTCTGCGCTCCCTGACGAGTGACTATTACCACAGCAGGGATTGGGGTGGGATATTGTTGAAGTATGTCAGGTGTGTGTATATGATATACCTCTTTATCAAACTGTGGGTGTTATGCTTACAGAAGGGAAGAAGAGAGAAAAAAGGAAATAATAAGCAAGATGCCCCCTCAGATATTATTCTCCAGGAATATCTGGCTTTGAGCCTATCCCAATAATTCTTACAATCAAAATTCTCATAAGCGGTCTCCCTTTTAGTGCATGGCCTTAACAAGGGCTATTTCCATTGTTTCCTGCCACTCACTTAAGAAGAGTGTTTTATCTATTCTTTGTAGAAACACCAGGAGATAGGCTCACTAGGTTCATTTTACAGACAAATGAACTAAAGTGCAAGGGCATTAATTGAATTGCCCAAGGTGACATAATATATCAAGTAGCAGAGCTAAAATCCAAGTTCAAATACACCTGATTATTTTCAAACTTGTGCCTTATCTACTAGACCATGTTGAACTCCTTTATCTGTGTTCTAATTTGTAGAATGTCATCTCAGAGAAAAAGAGTCTGACTCTAGAGGTAGGAAGAAGTAGGAAAAAATAAATAAATAAACACAAAGAATTCAATAAAAATAAAAGAGACAAAATATTTGTCAATACAGGCATTTGACAGAGAGAGGATAGAGCCGGCAAACAAGTACATCATTAGTTATTAGGAGACACCAGTTAGGGGCGCCTGGGTGGCTCAATCGGTTAGGTGTCTGCCTTTAGCTCAGGTCATGATCTCATAGTTTGTGGCTCAATCCTTGAGTCGGGCTCTGTGCTGACAGCTCAAAGCCTGACGCTTACATCAGATCCTGTGTCTCCCTCTCTCTCTGCCCCTCCCTTGCTTGTGCTCTATCTCTCAAAAATAAATAAACATTTAAAAAATTATTTTTTTAAAAAGCACCAGTTAAACTTACCACGAGAAACTTCTACATGACAGCTAGCATGGCTACAGTTAAAAAGATTGATACCATCAAGTGTTGGTGAATATGCAGAGCAACCAGAACTCCCAGAGAATGTAGAACAGTACAAACACTTTGGAAAAGTGCCAGACAGTGTCTTAAAAAGGTAAACACACACCTACATATCACCCAGCTTTTACACACCAAGGAACTTATTTAAATGAAAATATACGTCCTCACAAAGATTTGTACATGAGTATTCATAGTAGCTATACTTGTGCTGCTTTGTGTACTGTTACAGATAGCAGCATCCATACAATGAAATAATAGAAACTAAAAAAGGGCAAATGATTGATATACTCTACATCATGAATCTCACAATAATTATGCTGACTGAAAGAAGGCAGACAGAAAAGGAGGGCATACTGTAGGATTCCAATTGGATATCATTCTAGAAAATGCATACTGTTCCCCAATGACAGAAAGCACATCAGTGATTGCCTGAGGATAGGGGAGAGAGGGAGAAGAAGCAGATTCAAAAAGATATGAGAAAAACTGGGGGAGGGAATGATGAATATGTTTCTTATTTGACCTATAGTGATGTTTTCGTAAGTATAAACATATATCAAAACTCATCAATTTGTACTGGTTATTGTATGCCAGTTGTACCTCCAAAGAAATCAGTAGCAATAGGCTGCTGAGAAGATGCAGCAGTAGGAGGAAAAAAGTAAAATCCAGCAAGGTAAGTAACCTAAAAATAAATGCAATGTAACGGTCAAGAGCCCAAGCCATAGGTTCAAATCTCAGTTCAACTTTAGACAAGGCACTTAACTCCCTTTCTAAAATGCAGATAATAATACTACCTACTTCACAGGATGATTGACACACTCAAGTGAGCCATGCACATAAAGCCCTAGACCAGTGCCTGGCGTTTAGTGAGGATTTAGTAGACATTAGTTATTATCATTGCAGAAATCATCTCATTTCATTGAAAGTCAACTTTTTCCTAAAGCATTTCCAGAAAAGGCCCTTTTCCAACCCTTTCTCCAATAGAAAACTTAAAGCCCCATCCAGTTGACAAATTCAGAGGTGAAACCCGGGGCCAGTGATTTCCAAGCTCAGCTTTTCTGGTGAATGCCAATTCCTCCTTTTGAACATAGTTCCCTGTGGCTCTCTGAGATTTTGCAAGTGAAAAGTGAAATAATATACTTAACTGCCCAATAAAATCATTACTCAATGGTCAGGAAAACAAAGGATAATAAGACTCCCTTTGTGAGGGTTGGAGAAGAGACAAGACACTGAAGCACCAGGCCGGAGCATCGTCTAGATTCTGTTGGGCTGCTGTCTCATGGGCATCTGTTGTTGCCTGACCCATCATTCTAGTTGCCCTGGGTTCCACCAACTAGGCCAGTGTTAATCAGTGTCAAAATTGAGAGGGGAACTGAGGGATTCCATTACAGAAGATTGTACCATCTTGATAGTTCATTTCTGTTTGAGTCATGAACATGGACTCAAGGTTGCTTTCAGGGTTGAACACAGGCTTCTCTATACTAGGCTTGAGCATTTCTTACAGTACAACTTTTATTTTATTTTTAAAGTTTATTTATTTATCTAGAGAGAGAGAGTTTGTGCAAGCAGGGGATGGGGAGAGAGAGAGAATCCCAAGCAGGCACTACACCATCAGTACAGAGTCCCATGCAGGGCTTGAACTCATGAACTGTGAGATCATGACCTGAGCCAAACTCAAGAGTGGGATGACTAATTGACTGAATCACCCAGGGGACCCTCCAGTACTACTTTTAAGTTCTTCCTTAGCCCAGACTATTAACTGCATGGGGTTACAGCCAGGACGATGCAAGAGAGACTCATTTTGAGAGACTCTAGTGTTGAGTACTAGAGAATTTTGCCAAAATTTCATTCTCTAGTGTTGAGAATTTTTCAAAATTTCAGTTTGAATTTGGACCTCACTTCTGTAGCATCAGTTTCTTAATACCAACCTTGGGGACTCTGCACATTATCTCTAATCTAGGTCTATTGGCCTCTGCCTTTGCGTTTGAAGAGTAATAGGCTGGAGCTGTGAGGCAGGCTCAGTTTTTCCCACCATTGTGGCTCCTCTCTCCACTCCACTACTCACCCGAATGTGCATTTCCCATTTTCCCAGACAGAAATGCACAGCAGAGCTGCTCAGAAGCATCTGGAGGCATGGGGCTTCCTGGATTCTTCCAAATCTCACCAGTACCCAGGAGGCTGGTTGGTGTACCAACTTAAGGCCATATTCTTAAGGCACTTGATTGTCTGATTCAACAGTTTCAAATTGCGAACTACAGGTACAAAGAAATTAATTCTCCCAACAGAGCCATAAATCTACCCAGTTCTCTCTCTGCTATCAGCTGGACCCAAATCACTAACTTGCTAGAAGAAGCCACATGTAGCAATGATTTGACATTTCTCTACCAGTCCACCTACAGTTCCCAATTTGTGGGCAATCGTCTGAATTCTGGCAGATAACTGGTCATCTTTTAACCAACTGATTTTCTGCCACTTAAGAAGGATTGCTAAGATCCTGGCCCCATTTGACAGAGTCCTTTCAACTCCCTGTATCCTGACTCAAGCCAGTTTGAGAGTCGGAGATCTGTCAGTTGTAACGTTCCACTCTGAGTACCCATTCCTGAACCAGTCAGCACTCTTTTGGTTAGAAATGACAAAGATTCATCTCAGATAAGCTGAGGCAAAGGGAGTCTTCTTGGAAGGATGTGGGAAATGGCACGCAGTTGAAGGGGGAGAGTGTAAGGCTTCTGAGTGCAGTGACTTGGCCAGCTTTGTCCACAGCTCTAGGACCAATGCACAGAGCAGAGCGTGCTGAATGTTACAGGCTTGCCACTTGGCCTTGATAAGAGCTGAAATTAGCCCTTAATCAACTTCTCGAAAAGACAGAAGAGAGGACAATTTATAGCAGACAGCTTGGGGCTGTCTCCCCAGTCTGTTTATTGTCAGAACCTCCCTGCCCCATCGTGGTGTCCAGGGACAGTCCCCAGGAAGCCCAGTTCTTACTCAACCATCCTTCCTCCTGGGAAGAGTTGAATGGTACAGCACTGGCCACAGATCTGCATGAGGCTAGTCACACCCACTCTCTGGCTAATCTGGCCCTGAGATGTAGTCTCATTTCTGGTGGTTGAACTGGTTACATGTAAATATAGATGCTGATGGAGGCTATTTTTCAAAACGTGTGTGTGGTGGAAGTGGGGGAAAATAGAGGGAGAGGGGAGACAAAGAAAGGGGAGGAGAAGGGGAAGGAGATGGGAAGGAAGGGGGTGCAGAGAAAAGAACAGGTATTATGAGAAACAGAGAGCCAAATTATTTTGAGGTCCTGATCCCAGACCATTGCCAGGCTCAGCAAACTCCCTGTATTTGGGTTCCTTGAAATGCTCCTTATTCATGTAAAAAATTGACCCTCATTCATATAAGCTAGCTCAAGTTCTTTTCTGGGACTTTTCTGACCAACAAGTATCTCCCACCAATAAAAATATGAACACTGAGAATTCTAGAAGCATACAGATTTGCCTATCCATGAGAGGATAACTAAGTGCCATGGTTTTTATTACCCCCTCACTCCTGAAAAGTGCAGTATATCAGACACAAATAATTTTCACTGCAGATAACAGAATAAAACTAATGAAAGCTTAAGAAACAAAGACATTTTGTTGAACTTGGCTAGGAGAGGGGAGGCAAGCAGCTCCCGGGTTTGCTGCAACTGTTACCAAGCACTCAGACATCCTCAGCTTCCTGATTTTCTGTCTTTGTGTTTGTGATCATGAAAGGCCACCATAGCTCTGGACATCCTCATCACTCGGTGGCAAACCCCAAGAGATATACTTGCCCCCATAGTAGGACAGGCCTCATATGTTCCTGGCCCACCCCCAGTCTCCTTCAGAGCCCAATCTATAAGAGGAGCCCAGGATAGAGGTGAAAGTCTGGGACTAGAATTTGAGCCCTTGTTTTTCCTACCCACTGTTTTTCTATGGAAGAGTCACTGAAGCTTTCTGCATCTCCATTTCCAACCAAAAGGAAAACTAGTCTTCTTGGTGGTTATAAAAAGCAAATGAGATCATATGTGTAAGTGCACCTAGTTTAATACCTTGGAACTTTCAAGTTTCTCAAAGGATGAGTCTTTCTTCCTTTCTTCCTTCCTGCATCCTTGTTCGAATAGTGGAGAAAGCACGAGGGCTAGCTCAGAAAAATCATGGGCACTGGAGTCAGATGAATTTTACTTCAAGTCTTGGTTCTTCCATTTATCAGCTATCTGGCTTGGGCAAATTAATTCCCCTTGTTCACTGACAAATATTTATTGATCACTCTTCTGCCTGCTGAGGATATAGGAATTAATAAGGAAGGCAGAGTTCTGCTCTTTAAAGCTTATATTCTAGTTTGCTCACTTATTAAGTAAAAATAATAATACTTCGCATTCTATTATTCCTATAAATGAAACAATTCATGAAGAATACCTGTGAATGGTAGACACTCAATAAATGCTGAGTCTCTTCCCTCTTTCCCTTTCTTAGGCATTATAGGATGCTGGAAAAGGCATTGGGTTGGATGTTAGAACCCTGGCATTCTATACTAGCTTTGCTGTTAATAACTAGCTGTGCAACCTCAGGCAAATCCCTTAATCTCTCTGGGTCTCAATCCCTTCCTCTACAAAATAGTAGTACTGTATGAAATAATTTGTAAGACACTTCTTGTTTGCATAAGAGTCTGTATTTTTCAAAAACAATCTTTCATCATCGTATATTGTGGTAGAGAGGGGTGTATTAGAATGTCCAATAATTGAAAAACAAATTTATAACTAACATTAATCAAGGACTTACTAGGTCCAGGCCCTGTGTATATCTCTATGCATTTTGCTTTAATCCCACAGTGACTTTATGAGACAAGTATCGTTATCTTCATTTTCTATGCGGGATCTGAACTTCAGAAAAGTGAATTTTGTCAAAGTTAGTTACTCAGAGGCAAGAGTGGTATTGGTACCCACACCTGTCTGAGTCTAAAAGCCATTAGCTTTGCCCTCCACTGCTGCTATGTGACTGTTAAGAGCTTACTGTAAGACCAGTGGAACATTGTTGGTGCCTCCGCATATGAAATAGTATATCACGACAGGAAGGAGTGCCTCCTGCATGGCTGGTTGAAGGCGAGATGCGGACCCTAAGTCTAAGACCCTTCAGCATCCCAGTTCTTGTTCGTGCCTCCCCGACAGCTGTCTCTCCCTAACTCCATTTCTGTGTATGAGTCCATGTGATGGACGGGAAACCAAACATTATTATTCAGGAATGATGTTTTTCAAATTGGACATCTGCTGCTTGTTTATATGGGAGTTTGGCAAGGGTTTCGGTTCGTCATGGTGGTCAGACCTAGAGGAAATAATTAGGTGGTCATGGCAACAAGCATCCCAGGCACACCACAGTGATGCTGAGGAGGGAGCACCGAATGGCATCCAGACGTCCACTCTGCTATGAATGCTGTGGCCTTGGGTTCCTAAGGAGGGCCTCTGCTCCTTCCGTTCTAAAATTCTCTCAACAAAAGAATGGAATACTTGATACCATACTGAAAAATCTAGGTCCTGAGATCCAAAGAGGGGTGGCACGGAGACCAAAATTCATACAAAGCTGACAAAGACGAAGAAGGGGTGCATGTGTTCACAAGTGAACCCTCCCCTGTCTCGCAAGAATGGTGCCTTGTGCTTGATATCATTCCCTCAGTTAAATCCTCACAACACCATTCATTGGACAGAAGAAGAAACTGAGGCTTGGGAACATGAAATAACTTGCCTAAGATCATACAGCTATTTGGTAAAGGAATGAGAATTGGAACCTTGGCTTAGCTGGCCTGAGAGCTTTCTTAAAACACTCCGACTCAGCTGCTATCAGAAAGAACCCTCTCTAGGATTGCTCTCTGCCGGAAGTGGAGTGGGGGCTGCATGAGAAATAAAATGGCACCAGTCCTGAAGGCCATGTCATTGGCTGATGTCCTCTCCCCTATGTTGTCTAACTTGTCCTCTCCCCTACATGCCCTCTGATGTCAACCTAACCCATCCTAGTATAGGCTGCACATCTTTCCTCACCCCAGGTATTTTAGATCCACCTTCTCTCTACCATGTTTCTATGGAGCCCTAGGCATACATTGCAGGTGAGTCTGAGTTCAACTCTGTCTTTCTTTGCCTTATTTAAAAAAATGGCAGAATGTGCAAGGTGCTCTCCAATTCCTGGGTCATGTATCTTCCCTCTGACTCAGAAGTTGGATTGCTTGTTGCCTTATAGATCTTTAAAGATTTCTGTTCCCCATGGGCATATTCAGAAAAATCCCAGTCTGCAGTGATTTTTCTCCCTTTTTCCCCATTCTTATAATTCTTGCAGAGTCTCATGAGATTATCATATACCTTTGTTTGAGATGGCAAGTTATCTGGCACTTGATGCCCAGTAGGCTCTAGGAATAGAAAATACAGGAATCAGAGGACCTGCCAGGGATCAGTCCCCTTTCTGCCACTAACTAGCCCTGTGACCTTGGGGAAGTCACTAGAATTTTTACATGTGTGAAATAAGAGGTCAAACTACTACTGAAATGTCTTTGAATGCAAATAGTTGGTCATTCAAGCCTTCCTCCTAGTAAACAAAATTTCCATTTTCATTGGAAAGTTAAGATTCTTCAATCTGCTCCTCACTTCAGAGTAAACAGTGTTATGTCTCAAATTGATGCAAATTCACAGACCTCTCACTTTGGGGTCTTAATTTTTCCAGCTCACGTTTCCTGGATTCCAAGGAGGTAATCTCTGGTTTTTAGAGAGTTGTCTTTCTGTCTTTCCTGATGGGTACAACGCTGGGGAAAGGGCAAGTAGAGATGGTGATGGTGCCAATGAAGAAAGTAAACAAGTTAAACGAAATCTTTATGTAATTAAAGACAAGGGTTGGCTGGGTCATGATGCCCTCACTATTACTACATTTCACTGTGCTTTGGCCACAGTGGATGATGGTATGACAGGAAGAACCCAGTCTTGGATCTAGCTCTATCATATAAGTAGCCTCATAATCTTGGGCAAGTTATGGAACCCCTCCAAGCATCAGTGTCTTTTTCTGTTAAATGTGGATACTGGTACCTTGGGAATCATTGTGAGGATCAGTGGTGAGATAGATAAAACCCTGGGGCCTTGAAATTTAGAAATACATATTGATACACTTACAGATAAATTGACATAATGTATGGAATTTGCTTCAAAATAACTGGGGGTGATGGTCAACTGAGTTTTGACAAGGGAGCCAAGACAATTCAACAATCTTTTCATTATTCTTTTCAACAAATGGTGGTGGGGCAATTGGATATTCACATGCAAAAGAATGAAGTGGGAACCCTATCACACCATCTATAAAATTTAACTCAAAATGGATTAAACACCTACATGTAAGAGCTATAACATAAAACTCTTCAAAGAATGCAAAGGTATTCAACCTTTGTGATCTTGAATGAAGCAACTGGTTCTTAGCTATGATGCTACAAATACAGTCAGCAAGAGAAAAAATGGATAGCTTGGACTTCTTTAGAGTTAAAAACATTTGTGCTTCAAAAGACACCATCCAGAAGGAGAAAAGACAAATTATATGTCTGATAAGGGACTTATATATTTAATATATAAAGAACTGTACATCTCAATAATAAAAAGACAACCCAATTAAATATGGGCAAATGATCTGAATAGATATTTTTCTAAAAAAGGTATACAAATGACTAATAAGCACATGAGAAAATGTTCAATATCCTTAACCATCAGGGAAACGCAAATCAAAAAGACAAGGACACAGAATCATTATTATTAGAGAAATATAAATAATACTCTGTATTATACTATAATGATGAATATATGTCATTAGAATTTTCCAGATGCAGAGAATGTACAATGCCAAGAGTAAATGCTAATGTAAACTATGAACTTGGGGGGATTATTATATGTGAATACAGGTTCATCAGTTATAACAAATGCACAGCTCTGGTGAAGGATGTGGACAATGGGAATGCTATGTATGTGTGGGACAGAGAGTACATAAGAAATTATACCTTCCTCTAAATTTTGAGAATCTAAAACTACACTAAAAAAGCCAAGGGGTGCCTGAGTGGCTCAGTCAGTTGAGGATCCCACTCTTGATTTTGGCTCAGGTCATGATCTCAGGGTCGTGGGATTGAGCCTCATATCCCGCTCTGTGCTAATAGCATAAAGCCTGCTTGGGATTCTGTCTTTCCCTCTCTGTCTCTCCCCAACTTGTGCACTCTCTCTCTCTCTCTCTCTCTCTCTTTCTCTCAAAAAGATAAACTTTTTTTTAAGTTTAGAAAACAAAAATTTAAAGCCCTAATAAAATTTAAAACTTCAAAAAATAAATAAAAATAAGAAAAAATGTAGGGAAAGATGTGGAGAAATTGGAATCCTTCTACACTGCTAGTGGGAATGTAAAATGGTGCGGA
Source organism: Proteles cristata cristata (assembly GCA_017311185.1). Lineage (NCBI taxonomy): Eukaryota > Metazoa > Chordata > Mammalia > Carnivora > Hyaenidae > Proteles > Proteles cristata. The sequence goes on from JAESUZ010003875.1 coordinate 2,142,082, forward strand.
CGCCATGACAACCAGTCTGGTAGTTTCTCAAAAGATTAACTATAGAGTTATCGCATGACCCAGAATGCCTCTGCTAGTTATATACCAAAGATAAAGGAAAAACCATATGTCCAGTCATACCTGAATGTTCTTGTGCACAAATACTCATAGTAGCATTATTAATGACAGCTAAAAGGTGAAACTCAAATACCTATCTACTGATGAGTGGACAATATAGTATATGCATACAGTGGGTATAACTGGACACTTGAAGTACTGATATATACTACAAGATGGATGAACCCTGAAAACACCGTACTAAGTAAAAGAAGCCAGTCACAAAAAATGGCATCTTGTATGATTTCATCTTTATGAAATGTCTGTTTAACAAACACATCTATAGGAACAGAAAGCAGATTCGTGGTTACTTTGGGCTGGGGACTCAGGGACACAGAGACAGGGGGTAATACCTGAAGAGCATGAGGTTTCTTTTTGGGGTGATGAAATGTCCTAAAATTGATTGTCATGATGGTTGCACAACTCTATGAATGTACTAAAAACCACCGTGTGGTACACTTTAAGTAGATGAATTATATGGTGTGTGAGTTATTTGGAAAAAAATGATAAATAATGTGGTCTGGGGATGTTGGGGAAGAGTGAGAGAGAAATAGAAGAGACAAGATCGCTTGGCCAGGATTTGATCAGGGTCCAGCTGGTTATTAGGTACATGTGATTCATTTCACGATTCTCCCTCCTTTTGTCTATGTTTGAAATTTTCTGCAATAAAAATAAATTTTAATAAGTAAGTAAAGCAGCAAGACATAAGACTGGCAACACATGGCACTATTATCATTATTATTGTTATTGCTGTCGTCATCATCATTAATCATAGAGACGTGTACCAAATTTAAGAATTTAAGCATATACCCCTACACAACCCATTGTACCTCTGACAGTTTTCCTTTAACTTGCCTAAATGCCTTTTGCAGGAATCAGTACTTTTCTTTGTATCTGGCTCCATGGGGACACAAGTATAACTGGTCACAAACATGAAGCCGACCTGTAACTCCTGACTTATCCCCCCTCTTCGTCTCCTCATGGCCAGTCCCTCACTCTTGCCAATTTTCCTTCCAAATGACTTTATCTTTACCTATCCTTCATACCCATTGCCACCTATCTAGACTAGAGCTTGGCAAATTATAGCAAGGCTGTAACAGCAGCTGCTCCTCCCACGGCCTCTCCTCATCCCCTCTCCTGAGTCTTACACCCAACCATCCTACACACGACCAGCAGACTCTTTGCACGTCTGTCTTTATATTTCCTTATCCCCTGTCAAAAATTTATCAGCTATCTATTTATTATGGCATAAACTCTTAATTTTTCTATCTGAATTCCTATTTTCTGATGCTACCCTGTGAATCCAAACTTGTTTCTCATGATTTCATAATTTTTACCCATTGTTCTGACCTAGCACTTCCATCTGCTGTGTTCATGCAGGCATACATATGCTTCAAGTGAGGTGAATTTTTTTTTTGAGAGAGAGAGAGAGAGAGCAAAGAGAGAGGGGGTTGGACAGAAGGAGATGGAGGGAGAGAGTCCCAAGCAAGCTCCATGTTGTCTGTGCAGAACCTCACAGTTTGTGAGAGTATGACCTGAGCCCAAACCGAGAGTCAGATGCTGAACCCACTGAGCCACCCAGGTGCCCCAAGTGATGCGAATTGTAATTAATTTCATCCAATCATATTATTCCGTTTTTCTTCCTAGTGACCAGATTAGGAATGAGCACTGATGAAATGCTGAGCAATAATACATGAAAAGAGGTCTACTGTGGAATGTACTTCTTGGGAAAAAGGTATTGCTTATAGAAAGACTAGGAAGAGGGCACCTGGGTGGCTCATTTGATTAAGCATCTGACTCTTGATTTCAGCTCAGGTCATGATCTCACATTTCATGAGTTTGAGCCTCACATGTGGCTCTGCACTGGGCATGGAACCTGCTTGGGATGCTCTCTCCCTCTTTCTCTCCCCCTCCCCCTCTCTCATATGTTTGCTAATGCTCTCTCTTTCTCTCTCTCAGAAAGAAAAAAAAAAAAGACAGATGTGGAAGAAGAGACAGCCTTTCCTTCTTCCTCCACTCCAGACATCTAGGCATTGAGGAACAAAATGTAATGTCCAGTATCACTGTGAGAATGAGAGAGATATCTTTGAGCTGGATCCACAAAGCCATTGAACTGCTAAGTTTAATCAGTGTCAGAACTGAGCTATTTCTGCATATCTATTAGGTGAAATAATACATGTCTACAGTGAAATCCTAAAACCTTGTGGGCCATCTCATTCTAGAGCCTCTCTGACTTGGTTAGGAGTCAGCCAGACTCTGACTTCTAACTTTCTCTCTGCCACTTATTAGCTCTATGAATTTGGCAAGTGAGATACCTTCCATATATTCCGTGCCTTTCAAAATTTTAGTCTGCATCAGAATCATCAGGAGAGTTTTTTAAAACATGGATTCCTGGGGGTGCCTGAGTGGCTCAGTTGGTTAAGTGTCCGACTTCGGCCCAGATCATGATCTCGTGGCTTGTGGGTTCGAGCCCCACGTCGGACTCTGCGCTGACAGCTAGCTCAGAGCCTGGAGCCTGTTTCAGATTCTGTGTCTCCCTGTCTCTCTGACCCTCCCTTGCTCATGCCCGCTCTCTCTCTCTCTCTCTCTCCCTCCCTCCCTCTCTCTCCTTCTCTCTCAGAAATAAATAAAAAACACTAAAAATTTTTAAAAAAACATGGATTCCTGATCACCCCATCCCCTACACCCAGAGATTCTTACTCACAAGGTTTGTGATAGAACTGGAGAATTTCTATTGTTAACAAGTTTTCAGGTAATTGCTTGGAAGACCACACTTTGAGTAACAGTGTCCCAGATTATATGTTTCTCCATCCATAAAATGGACATGAGAGCATTCCTTAGTAGGTTTTATGAGAATTAAACATGGTAATACAGATACAGTGGTTGGCATGGTGCCCGACACAGAATTATGGTTTAGAGATGGTAGCTATTCTTATTAACTTGGAAAAACGTTACTCTTAGAGTTGAGGGCTTGGTTTGTACAAATTCCACGTACAGACTCATTCTTCTGGAGTTCTGGGGCCTTGTGTAGCCAGCTTTCCCAGACAAAAGAGCCAAAAGAAACCTGTTGACTGGAGATATTAACTAGGTGACTGGGGGCGGGGGGATGACATGAGTGATTTGCTGGGATTATTGAACATCATTCGAAATACTGCTGGATGGAGAAGCAGACGGGAGGAAAAATGGCCTTCACTTATCAGCCTTCCATTAAGATGGTTTGTAGCATGTCTCAGGATTATCCAAATGATTAAAGAGGTGAGACCTTGTGGGGGTGGGAATGAGACTACCCGGCTGGCTTTAAAGGAACGGAAGGCAATAAAAGATTAGTTATTAAATAAATGAAGTTCAGGAAATGATCCAATATCTTGGGAGTGTTCAATCACAGAAGACAAGAAACTTCTAACCTTGTAGAGTCAAAAGAAAATTCACAGACACATACCGCCCCCAGCATGCCATTGTCTTGCTATTGCTTGCAGTAAGGAGAAATTAAGGAGACTCAGAAAGCTGGATTTTTAAAACTTGCCATGAATTCCCTTCCTAGAATTCCCAATAGATCTTACTTTTGTCTTTCCTAACAGTAAAGAAACGTGTCTGTTGCTGTTGTTGCTAGTATGTACCATACACAGAACCACTTATTTAGGGCTTAATATGTGCCAGACCCCATGCTAAGCATTTACCTACACTGTTTCCTTTTATCTCTTTAACAAATCTATGGTGTAGATTCTATTTTCATGTCTTTTACAGATGAATAAACGGGTTCAGAACAGTGAAGTGGTGTGGGTTGCGTCACTGATCAAAGTGATTTCACCTGGACCCAAATAACATATTAACTTTTAAAATAATATGTTCCTCTACTTCTCACTTCTTCCAGGAAGGTCAGGTAGGTATTCATAGTCCTGTCATAGAAATAGGGACCTAGAAATTTGGAGCACTTCCGTGACATGTCCAAATGCCACCAAGGATATGAAGTTATAAAACCAGAGTTGGAGCTCAGAGTACTTTCTCTGCTGTATGACACTGCCTTTGGGGATCACTCAGAATTGTTTCTCAAAAGTAATTGACATGATATACATATCTCTATTTCCTTTCTCATCCATAGATGAGACAAAAGGTTTCACCAGTCTTTTCTCACATCACTTTTTTTTATAAGTAGAATTCACCTTCATTTTGATTTCCCTTCCCTCTCATTTCTATGTCCAGCTCCTCCAATTGTCAGAGGAGGTACTACCTTCCCATGAAGCTTTTCTTTGGACTTGGCTGTGAATTTCTACAGCCCTAGAGACTAAGGACTAAGTCATAGGTCTTCTTTCTTGTCCTCACTTCCTTTTAATTAGTCCTCACCACCTGTGACTTGCAAAAGGTCAGATATGATTATCTTCATGTTAACAATGAGGAAATGGAGCCAGCAGAAAGGCTAAAAAATATGTCCATTTCATGGGTTCAGTCCATATTCTTTCTGGTTTTAAAGCCTGCATTCTTTATAAGGCTTTATCTTGAGTTGTCCAGATATCTGACCTTGAGAAGAGTCACAGTCTGCCTGGGATCCACTTAACACCTAGTTGATTCTTAAGCAAATTTCTTATCTTCTCTGGTCTCAGTTTCCTCTTCTGTATAAAGAGATGTCTACAAAGCTTGGCAGTAACATATGAAATGTGTGCTACTGCACCTATGGTAGAAGACACCAATAAAAGTAAATTATATATATAAACTTCTGAAAGTTTTATAGTTTTAGCTGTTACATTTAGATCTTCAATCCATTTTGAGTTATTTTTTGTATATAGTGTAAGGTAAGGATACATTTTTTTTTTTGGATGGATATCCAATTTTCCAAACACGTTTTGTTGAAAAAACTCTTTTATCCCATTGAATGGTTTTGACACTCATTGAAAATCATTTTCTTTTTTTTAATATAAATTTTTTCATGTTTATTTATTTTTGAGAGAGAGAGAGAGGGAGTGGGAGTAAGTGGGGGAGGGACAGAGAAAAGAGGGAGACCTAGAATCTGAAGCAGCCATCTGTCCAGTCTCATAGCTGTCAGCACAGAGCCCCATACGTGGTTCAAACTCACTTACCGTGAGATCATGAAGTGAGCTGAAGTTGGGTACTTAACTGACTGAGCCACCCAGGTGCCCAAAAATCATTCTCCATATATGTGAGCGTTTATTACCATATCAGTGTTCAATTGATCTACATGTCTGTCTTTATGCCAATACTTCATTGTTTAGACTAGCTTTGCGATAACTTTTGAAATCAGGAAGCATGAGACCTCTAATTTGTTCATTTTTTTAAGATTGTTTTGGAGATTCAGGTCACTTGAGACTTCATATGACTTTTAGAATGGGCTTTTCTGTTTCTGAAGAAAATATCATTGGGATTTTAACAGGAATTGCATTGAATCTGTACATGCCTTTGGGTGATACTGACATCTTAGTAATAATAAGTCTTCCTTCCCGTGAGCACAGGATATCTTTCAGTATTTGTGTCTTCTTTAATGTAATTTCCTTTTTAATTTTTTATTTCTTTCACCAATATTTTGTAGTTTTCAGTGCACAATTCTTTTGCTGCCTTGATTAAATTTATTCCTAAGAATTTTATTCTTTTCCATACTACTGTTTTCTTAACTTTCTTTTCAGGTTACTCATTGTCAATGTATAGAAATGCAACTGATATTTTGCATGTTGATTATGCATCCTGCAACTTTGCTGAGTCATTTACTAGTTCTCATAGGGTTTTTGTGTAATCTTCAGGATTTCCTCCATAATGAATTATGTCATCTGTGAACAGAGACCATTTTACATCTTCCTTTCCAATTTGGATGCTTTTTTATTTCTTTTTCTTGATGAATTTATCTGGTTAGGACTTACACTATTATGTTAAATAGAAAGCAGGTTAAAGCAGGCATGCTTGCCCTGACCATAGAGGAAAAGCTTTCGATCTTTCACGCCTGAATATGATGCTAGCATAGGTTTTTCATACATGCTCTTTATTATGTAAAGTAGTTTCCTTCTAGTTATAATTTTTTGAGTGCAGATTTACACTTTTTAAAGACACTTCAGCTGCTAAGTGGAGAATGGAGTGGGTGGGGATGACCTGATAGTAAGGAGACCCTCTTGGAAGCTGTTATAGTAGTTTAAGCAAAAGTTGATGTAATCCTGAATTAGGGAATTATCAGAAAGCATGAGAGGGTGAACAGTTAGAAGAAACTTTTAGACAATAATATTAGTAAATCTTAGTGATTGATTCAATATGCTAGGATGGGAAGGGCCAAGGATGCTTTCCGGTTATCTGATTTGGGAAACAAGACAAAGAAAACCCTGGCAAGGGAGAGTTTTGTGAAGAAAGATGATGAATTAGTTGAAGATGAGGAGTGCAGGGCTAGGTAGTTGGGTAGAAGAGTCAGAAGTTTGAAGAGAAAGGTATGAACTGGAGATGGAAGTTTTAAAATATTTCCACAGAGGTGGTGGTCAAAAACATACTTATGGATAAGTTGAGCAAGGGTACAAAAACAAATGCTTGGAGGTGCCAGGCAGGTACCAATCACTGAATGGGACTCAATGTAATACGCAAGGGGAACCCTAGGGCCTGGGGCAACTGGCCATGCCTGCCCTGCTTAAAGGCTTTCCAACGTAATCAGTCAAGCAAAGACTGCTGGTTTGTGTGTAGAGTTTCTCCTGTCCCATTGTTCTTGCTCATAAACCTAAAGGAATAGGTCCATCATCTTAATGGAATTTCAGGGAGTGTGGCTGACCTGTGCGAAGCAATTAGAGTCAAAAGACGCCCCTTGCCTTCCCCCTAGCACACTTGACATCATTCCACAGAGGCAGATGTAGCTCCAGCTGCAGTTGGCTCTGTTCTTTGCTGTGCTTCTTACCAGCATTACTCAGAGCAGTGGCTGTCAAGAGCTCAAATTTGGGAGCGTGGGGGTCCTTAATATGAGAGAGCCAAGACATCTCAAGACCAAGGCCAGCAGACCTGGCTCCTGTTTCGGGGCCTGGAAGCACAGTTCTTCAAAATGTCAACATAGTAATGACCTGCTGAAGGCTTGGCTTCCTATGCATGGAATATTTGGAAAGAAAAGGTTATTTTTGTTGTTGTCTTTATACATAAATAACACAATCTGACTTTTCAGCACTGCAGAGAGGTCTGGGTAATCAGAATAGGAAGGCAACCCCCCACCTCCTGGGGTAAGTTTCTGAAGTCAGTGCTAACACGAGCCTAAAGCTCCAAGGGGACTTGGGCTGAGCAGCCAGAGGTCAGTCTCTCTGTTTTTCCTATGAATGGCAGGCCAGCTAGGGCAGGCAATTGAGATAACTGGCCTGGGTTATTAAAGCTGTTTGTCTGAAATGCTGGATTAAACAAACTTAGCAAGTCCGTGATTTTGTCTTTTTGATGGCTATGTGGACCAGGATGGAGATTTTAGGAAGTTCTTTCCAGCAGCAGAAATAATCAGCTCCATTTAGCAACCAGCAAGCAAACACACTCATCCTTCAAAACCTGGCTTAGGTGTTCCCTTCTGCATCTAAACTTTTGCCTACCTCATTCCTTTGGGTATCCATAACATTTGCATCTGTTATAAACCAAACTAGACCAGACTTTGGACTTCTCAAAGGCAGGAGGGTATATTCTACTTCTTCATTTATCTGCTTCAGGGTCAACCAAGGTGCCTCATAAACACTCAGCATTTGAATGAATTGATGCATAACTTTACTATTCTATTAATCCACTGTTCCTTCCTCACGCTGCCTACTTCATGTGGATTCCAAGTAACTTCTCTTTCTTTTAGCAATTATTTTCCAAGGGCTACAACTAAAAAAGTACCATATGCTGGGTTGCTTAAACAACAGGAGTTTATTTTCTGCACAATTCTGGAGGCTAGAAGTATAAGACCAAGTGTTGGTCCCCTGGAGGGCTGTGAGGAAAATTTTTTCATGCCTCCCTCTTAGCTTCTAGCAGATTGCTGGCAATTTTTGAGTGCTCCTTGTCTTGTAGACACATTGCCTCCATCTCTGTCTTCATGTTCACATGGCATTCTCCCTGTGTGCATATCTAAATCTCCCCTTTTAATAAAGACACTGATCATATTGGATTCAGGGCCCACTCTACTCCAATATGACCTCATCTTAATTAATTTTATCTGCACTGGCCTTATTTCCAAATAAGACCATGTTGAGAGGTACTGGAGGTTGGGATTTCAAATTATGAATTTTGGGAAGACAAAGTTCAGCTCATAACCGAAATGTTTTACAACTAGTGATTTTTATAGCACTCTCCACACTCATAACCTTCTCAACATCAGGGAATGTACCCTCTTCTTCTCACAAAGCTGAGGCATATTAGAAGGAGTCCTGCTCTAGAAAAAGTCACTCCCATTTTCTGACCTCAGTTTTCTGCTATGTAAAGTGCAAAGTTAGAGTAAATAATCCTTCAGGCCACTCCCTGCTCTGAGATACTTGGATTTTTCTGGGAATCAATAGCCCTGGGGCTTACTGACTTTTACCATTGTTTTTTCCCATCTTTAACTGGCAGCAGACCTCACCGTCAGTACATTGATTGCCCTTCTTACTGATCCATGACATTTCTCATTCAATTATTCAATAATTTGAATAATCTTATATAGTTTGTCAATCTACTTTTTCTTTCAGTTGTTAAGTGTGAAAGTGCAACTATAATTTAACTAATCACAACCTTGAAGAAGGTGTTCTCCAAGAACTCTGAAAGAAGTTCCCATATCTAGCCTTCTGTGGCTTCCTGTCACATTACAGAACAGCTGTGTCTGGTGTCTATCTGGCGTCTGTGCAGCCCAAACCCATTTTGTCCACCTCTATCAGCCAGTCCTTTCCTCCTTGCACTTTTCTATAGCCACATCGTAGTGTATGTCTCCGTGTGTCTCTGTGTGTAAGACCATCACTAACATCCCTTCCTACAGTCATGCCTTCACTTCTGATATTCTTTACTCCTGACATATAGGCATTTCCCATTATCTCTTACTCACCTATCAAAAGCCAACTGATATGTTCCCTCTTCCATGAAACCTCTTACCTCTCCAGGCCAAAGAACTAACTCCATTCTCTGAGCTGCCATTATAGTACATGTAGATCCTTTTTGGGCATTTAATCACTTTCTACTTTGTACCATTGTTTTCTGCAGAAGGCTCAGCTTTGCCACTTTTCAGCTCCAACCCTGTGTAAATAAATAAGTTCTCAAGTCTGTTTACTGATTTGCCAAGTGGGAATTATGCCCAACATCTGGAGAAGTCATGAGAATTATTTAAAACAGTAAATGTGAAAGTACAGGAACACAGTAGGTACGTAATAAATATTAGTTCTCTCTCCCCCATTCCCTGTGTCAGGTTTGTGTATTTGCTTATTTCTGCATTCCTCATCACCCTCTAAAGTAGACTTGGCATTTGCTAGATGCTTAATAAGAGTTACATGCATGGATGGATGGTAAATTGAATAACGTCTGAGAAAATTTAAGAATACTCAATTTGGGCTATTACTTTCATACAAACAATACCAGAGTTGAATCTTTATGGTCCAAAGACATGATCTAAGTAGTAAATGAAGGAAAAATTTGGTGGACCTCAACATACTGTCCTTCGAGCCCCCGGCCCCAATCACATTTTTATTCACTCCTCCTTCTCAAATACTCAGAATGGTACAACTAACTGCTTCTTGGCTGCTCTATTCAGGCTTGCCTTTCTCCCTGGACTTACTTGTTCTATGTATTCTCTTTTATTTTCCTCTCCTTGTCCGTCAAAATTTACCTATTCCTTGTGCTAATCACTTAGGGCTCCAATTATCACAGAAAAAAGTCCTAATTTGGTAGCAGGAAGGGCTTAATGATGCGGTGGCCAGCCTCCAAGACAGCCCCTAATGATCCTCACTTCCTAATATTCAATCCTTATATAGAGCCCTCTCATATTAAATAAGGATGACTTGGATAATCAATAAAATATTGAGAAAGTTACTGTGTGATGTCCAAGGTAAAGTCATAAAACTCATTGCTGTTCTACACTGGGCTCCTTGATTGCTCACATTGGAAGAGGCCAGCTACCATGTTGTCAGAACATTCAGGCAGCCATGTGGATAGACCCATGTGAGGAAAAGCTGAGGCTTCTTGCCAGTAGCCAGTACCAGCTTGCCAAGTACAAGAGAGAACCACCCTGAAAGTGAATCGTCTAGCCCCAATTAACTCTTCATATGACTGTAGCTTAGATCAACCCCTGATTTAATCTCATTAGATACTGTAAGTTTGAACCACTGGCCAAGGTGCTCCCCAATTCCTGACCTACAAAAACTGTGAGAAATAGTCAATATGTATTTCTATTTTATGCCACTATGTTTGAAAGGTATGTGTTTCACAGCAACCGATAACTGATACATTGGGTTACCTGGAAGCTATTGATTCCTTATGCCCAACGAGTAAGAGTACATTTTTGGATTTCTGGATTTACAGGCCCAGTAAGAGAAATTGGAAGCACATAAAACTATTGAAGCTTCTCAAGGTTCTACCAATTAAAAATAGGGAATCCTTCTATCACCTTGTAAAACTGCCTGATAGATCTACAAAAGGTGGATGTGTACAAATCCTAACACGGAAAAATTCCACTCACAGATATGTATTCAACAGAAATGCATTCACCAAAGACACATGCAAGAATGTTTATAGCAGCATTACTGAGAATAGCCAAAACCAAGAAACCGCCCAAATGCCCAGACAAGAGTAGAATAGGTCAATAAGTGATAGTATATTCACTGAAACACTGCATAGCAAAGAGTGATCCAGGAAAGCCACAACTACACGCAACCACACGGGTGAATGTCTTAATCTTTGCATAGAGTAAAAAAAGCCAGACATAAGAATATCTATATGTGATCCTATTTCTATAAAGTATAAAAAGTAAAATTAATCTAAATGTAAGATAGTAGTTATTCTCAGAGAGGGTAATGAAGGGGCTTCTGTGTTGCTGGATGCTGGTCGATCTGAGTGCTAATGACATTGACAGGATCCCTTTTGAACAAATCAGTGAGCTATAAGTTTATGATTTTGTGCTTTTATCTTCTTTTTTACGTTTATTTATTTTTGAGAGATAGCAAGAGACAGAGTATGAGCAGGGGAGGGGCAGAGAGAGAGACACACACAGAATCCGAAGCAGGCTCCAGGCTCTGAGCTATCAGCACAGAGCCTGACCTGGAGCTCGAACCCATTAGCCATGAGATCATGACCTGAGCCAGAGTTGGCTGACTGAGCCACCCGGGTGCCCGATTTATGTACTTTTCTGTTATCTGTTATACTTTCATAAACAATTTACTTTTTAAAATCACCTTCACAAATTAAAAAAAATAAGTATAGCTTAGAACAGTACAAGGTTAGAACGGATTGTTGTTCATATCAAGGAGGAATATGGAAAATTCCTGCCCTGCCACTAACTTGTGCTGGGGCTTACTTGCCTAATGATAAAATAACAGTTAATATTGATTATGTACCAACTATACCTAAATCATTAATGAGGCAAACAAGTGTGGCATTTTATTTTAATTTCAAACTAATATTTCAAGACAAATCATATAGTACTCATTTTACAAATGTGGAAATAGAAGTCAAGAAAAACGGAGTATCTCATGCAGAGCGTCAATGCATGTCAATGACACAGGCTGCACTTAAACCCAGATCTCAGGCTTCTAAGAACTTACTTTTCTTAACAATACCATGATCCCACTGAAAAGAGTGAGGTAACTAGGTAAGACTTATACTCCTCTAGTACATAGTTAAGATCTATGAAAGTGTAAATCTACATTGCATATGTATATAGGTTTGTAAAACACACACAACGCCTTTATGCGCATGGGTGCATGTGAGTGTTGACGCAGCGAGTTATGTACCTACGGTTCTGTCTCCTTAGTGCCAAGATCTAAAGGGAAACTAAAAAAATACGAAGATTCACTGGGATGATTCCAAATATTTGATTTTGGATTTGGATAATTCAAGCATCTCAATAAATTCACTCTTTGCTTTTCATCCAGATATTTACTCAATACAAATACAAGCTCAGGCTTAGAGACCCAAGGAGTGAATTGATCAGTATTCATTTCCCTACTGCCTTCCTTGCTTCTGTTATTCCTGATCTTGATTCATAAAACTCCCAAACTGAAGCTGGCTACAGGGTCACCCAGCTAGACACGACATGTTTTCATCCTTCCTTGAAGTACAGGGTGTGATTGAGAATACACAGAGTGGTACATGTATTATAAAGACAATGTCCCTTATGCAGGATTCACTTGTTTTCACCCTGAAGGCTGAAAATCTGGTAAGATAGTAACCCAGCCACAGCCAGAGATGAAGATGATATTCTAGATGAAGATGAACAAGTTGGTAGAAACCTGGAGTGGCGTGTGGTACAGAGCCTCGGACTAACCCAGACTGCTTTCCTTTGGCCTGTCAAGGAAGAGAGAAACTCGTTTCATATAAGCCCAGTGTGGGGACTTCCTGCACTCTCTCTAGTGCAAGTAGCTTTATGGGATGTGGGAGGATAATTCACAGAGACACATGAACAAGCACCTTGTCCAATGGCTAATAGCTGGGTCCCCAGTTGAGAGACTCCTCTATGAGAGGCAGTCTCAGATGGACTGATGGTGTCCCCTTCATAGCTTATGACACAGTCGCATGAACACCTTTTTATTGGATCCTCACTACAAATATATGGGGTAGGAATTAACTTTATATTCCCAGTTTGAGAAACCAGGTCTCAAATAAGTGTCTTGCTCATGTTAATAAGTGACATGGAGCCAAAAGCTTTCCATCATTCCTGATCTCCCTGGAAAAGGAGTTACATGGAAATGAGGCCAATAAAGGGGTTCCTGACAGATGCCTTTTCTTGTAGAGCAACAGAATTCAGAGTTCAAGTCCAGGCTTCATCTATAAGAAGATCTAATCATTCAGGAAGTTCAGAAACCTTACTTTATATTTTTAAGAAAATAATTTTTTTTTGAAATTTTCTTTTTTTATTTGTTTCTTTTTAAAATTTGTATTTTAATTCTAGTGAGTTAACATGTACTGCAATATTGGTTTCAGGGGTAGAATTCAGTGATTCATCATTTACATACAATATCCAATGCTCATCCCAACAAGGGCCCTCCTCAATGCCCATCACCCATTTAGCCCATCCCCCTACCCGCTTCCCTCCATCAACCCTCAGTTTGTTCTCTATCTTTAAAGAGTCTTTTATGGCTTGTTTCCCCCTCTCTCTCTTTTTCCCTCTCCCCCCTCCCATATGCTCATCTGTTTTGTTTCTTAAATTCCACATATGAGCAACATCTTATGGTATTTGTCTTTCTCTGACTGACTTGTTTCACTTAGCATAGTACACCCTAGCTCCATCCATATTATTGCAAATGACAAGATTTCATTCTTTTTGATGGCTGAGTAATATTCCGTTGTATATATACCCACATCTTCTTTATCCATTAATCAGTCGGTGAACATTTGGGCTGTCTCCACAGTGTGGCTATTGTCGATAATGATTCTGTAAAATATCAGTGTATGTTCCCCTTCAAATCTGTATTTTTGTAGCCTTCAGGTAAATACCTAGTAATGTAATTGCTGGATCATAGGGTAGTTCTATTTTTAACGTTTTGAGAAACCTCCATACTGTTCTCCAAAGTGGTTGCCCCACTTTGCATTCCCATCGACAGTGCAAGAGGGATTCGGCTCCCTTACTTTAAATCATCTTAACTTTCTGAGATTCTTGCCAGCCTCAGGTTCAAGTTGGAATAATAGGGCTGCCTTATGCCAATCACCTAGACTTTGCCCATCTAGGTCTAAGTCACATTTTAATAAAATGTGTGGCCTATAGCACACTTATGTTCTTGCTGGAACCTCACAGCAAACCTATAAGTATTTTAATTTTTCCCATTTTGTATGGATAGAGAAGCTGAGGTTCAGAGAGGTTAAGGAGTTTGCCCATGGTATCACAGTAAACATGTGAGACCCTCTATGTCAAACACTCATTCTGTGTCTAGCACTTCTGACACGCGCAGTAAAGTATTGCTTACGATTTTAAATAGTAAATTGGGACTGAAATTGAAGTCTCCTGGCTGTAAATCTACTATTCGACTTGGCATCTGTCCTATACCTTTCCTTCTCAGATCTCCTGTCCCTGAAGCTTTCTTGGTAACCTACTCAGTAGTTATGATGGCATCCCTGACACGGTGCTTACTCTGTGCTGGGGATTATTCTGCATGCTTCCATTTATTAATTTGTGCCCCTGCCCTCCAGCCAAAGACCACCAGGAACACCTCTATAGCTGAACGCTGGTTTGCCCAATTTGTTGCAGTGAGGAAGACACATTCTGGGGAGCTAGGGGGTGTTGCAGGAGAGGGTGTTAGGAGAGACCTATAGGACATGAGCTGGAGTCAGGTGATATGGGACAGGTTTCAAGGACACAGGGCCTGCTCTGTATTCAGTGCTATCATGAAGCAAGGGTCATTCTGATGGGATATCTTAATGAGTTGTATCTAGAAGGAGGTACTAATAGAAAGAAGCTAAAGACGTAATTAATCAAGAAGGAGCAATCACTCATATTAGCTGAGAAAGGAGGACATTTGATACTTTTGTGGGTTGCACAGTGACCCTGTTTTCATATGTGCTTCGAAAAAAGGCTATGTTTTCCAAGGGCGTGGGGGGTTTCCTTTAGGAGGTTATCTACGTTTGGCGAGAGAAACACCACAGCCTAGCTGCAAATGCCAGGCCAGCACCTAATAACATGGGAGCCTTGCTTTTAGGGGGAGGCCAGTCCACAGATGCCAGGGGCTGCTTTTCTCCGTCTCATTTACTTAATCTTCACCTCAAATTTATGATTCAGACCCTTTCAGCGTTATAGATGAGGAACGTGAGACACAGAGGATTTCAGTGACTGGCCACGGTCACACAGCTAACAAACGGAGAAGAATGAGAACCCAGGCAGTAGGGACTCCAGGAATCTTCCCTCCTGACCACGAGGCTATTCCACTTCTCCAGCTATGTCCCCGGGGCGCATCCTATCTGCAGGCCCTCAGCATTTGATCCCAGTGGGACAGTCCTACTCACTCCTAACCACATGCTGTGGATCCTCTAGCCTGCCTAGATACTCACGTGGCTGGATTCCACAGATCCACAGAGGCGTGCCCTCTGGAATTCCTGACCTGATAGCCTGCCGTGACCAGGCACTCACTCCCAACCCAAACTCTCTGGAAACCTGCTCCGCCTGTTTCATTGGACTCTCCCTTCATCCTCTCACTTTCCTCCCTACGCTGGTGAGTGAGGCTTATTTCTGGAGGGGCTCGACAAAAGCCTGCCCAACACCACGTGCCTGTTGTGACATCCTGAAAGAATCTGGCGAGGGCCCCTGGGGTGTTTGCCGCTGTCTGCAAGCTTGGAGGCAGAGAGGTATAGAGGAAGAAGCTAACTGAGTCCCTACTTGAGGGGTGACAGGTTACTAAACCCCTCCAAGTTTCATCAGCTATAAAACTAAGAGCACTAATGACCTTCTCAAAGTATGAGGAAGATCAGATGAGACTATACATATATTTCTGTGGAAACTGAGGAAATGATTAAGTGTCCCATATGAGTTGATATGAAACAGACAAGAGACAACAAGCAAAGGAGGACAAAGAAGCTGTAACTCTACTGTGCGGGTGAAACTCTCTAGAACTCCTTCTCTTCGTATGATACACACAGGCCCTGCCAACGTGAGGATCACTGGAGAATTTCCATTGCTGATGGGCCTAAGAATGCAAAATACTGACTCTAATGGAAAAAGTATTGAATTTAGCATCAGGAGATCTGAGTTCAAGATCAGTGCCGCCATTTTCTGACCTTGGGCAAATCGCTTGACCTCTATCTTTTTCTCCTCAGTAGCAGAAGGGAAGTTCCCATAAACCAAAGGTCAAATCCTTTATTTTTTTTTTTTAATGTTTATTTTATTTTCGAGAGAGACGGAGACAGAGTGTGAGCCAGGAAGGAGCAGAGAGAGAGGGAGACGCAGAATCTGAGGCAGGCTCCAGGCTCATAGCTGTTAGCACAGAGCCCAATGCAGGGCTCAAACCCACAAACTGGGAGATCATGACCTGAGCTGACCAAAGTCAGACACTTAACCGACTGAGCCACCCAGGCGCCCCAAGCACTTTACTTTTATTAGTGCTTACCACAACCTGCTCCACTATGTAATAACATTATGCCTGTTTTATAAAAGAAGAAACCCAAGATAAGAATGGTCAGTTTGTCCACAGACACACAGCGGTGAGTGTTTGGGCTGTGAACCCAGGCAGTCAGACCCTAGAGCCTGTGTCCTTGACCTCTACCACCAGCAACGCTCCCACTTGCTTATCTGAAACCCTGGAAGAAAAATTGCCCCCGCTGCTTCCTTCCAGGCAGGTCTGAGGATCAGATGGGCCAATGGCTGTGCCAGGATGTGCTTTAACTGTGGAGGCACCGCCAAGACGTGGTAGTGTCTCACTCGCTGTGGCTTTGAAGGGCAGCATCAGCACAAAAGTCCTTAGCATGGATATTTCAAGAAGGCAGATTTCAGCTCAGAGTGAGGACAGACCTCCTATGTGAGCCGGGCTCTCTCTGAGGCAGGAAGCACCCCCACACACACCTCCCACCAGCAAAAGAAACACCTGCAGATGAGAAAGCAGCAGAGGGTCTCCTTCGTCACCTGTGGTAACTGAAGCTTCTGGCACAGGACTCCGCTAGGCAGGGCACCCCATTTAGTAGGGGTCTCTTCCTCTCTTCTTTTCGTGTTAGATGCTTCCTCGCCACTGTTTCCCCTTCAGATTCTATGAAGCCTTGTGTTTCTGTGAGGTCGCTGGAGCCCCAC
The DNA here is from genome assembly GCA_017311185.1 of Proteles cristata cristata. Classification (NCBI taxonomy): domain Eukaryota; kingdom Metazoa; phylum Chordata; class Mammalia; order Carnivora; family Hyaenidae; genus Proteles; species Proteles cristata. The sequence goes on from JAESUZ010003875.1 coordinate 2,159,036, forward strand.
TTGACCTGAATGTCCTTTGCCAACTTCATCACAGCCTCTGGGGCAGGGGTGGATATGTGGGAAAACATTTTCCCTGAACTCTGGCTCGGAGTCCTTTAACATCTGTGGAAAACAAGGGAGTTTACCACACAACCCTCTCACAATCAAGTACTAAATTAATGTTTGGCTCCCCAGAACGGCCTTTCTCAAGAAAAATACCATTTAAAATATTTTTTCCTCCGCCTCTCTCCCATCTTTCTGAGAGAGGGAGTTTTGAGGCCAACCATGGAGAAAGAGCCTTTGGTTTCCCCCATGAAAATTGTTGTTGTAATATCCTGGCCAAAGCAGGCAGGTTGGGCCACTGAGCATCCCCTGGCATGACCTCTACACTGCCTGGGTGGGGACAGAGCAGGGACGAAGATGAAGAGGCAGTAAGAGAGCAGTAGCTCCTTTATGGCTTCCTCTGCCACAGCTTCCCCCTGAGAGGACAGGAGAGCCATGTTTCCTCAGGAATGCCAAGAGATGGTGTGTGTGTGTGTGAGAGAGAGAGAGTCAGACAGAGATGGAAAGACAGAGAGAGAAAGAGAGGCACTATGACACTATTAGAAATTTCCCACCCCTTTGGGATCTGGAACCCTCTGATTCAAAGGGTGGTCCACAGACTACCAGCATGAACGTCAACAGTCTGAAATGCAGAATCCCAGGCCCACTCCAGACTGAGTGAATCAAAATCTACATCTAATCAAGTCCCTCAGGCAAGTCTCAGGGACACCAAAGTTTAAGAAGTACTGATCTAGATAAGATTGCCTCAGAACTCCTAGGTACGTTCCACGGAAGTCTGAATCTCTTCCTAAATTGTTGATGAATTCACGGGAATCTCTCGGGGGCATCCCTGGGACATTTGCTTCCCCTGCATAAGACAGTTGATTGCTTATTTTGCCCTTCTTTGCTCCCTGCCTCTCTGTCTATTTCACGTCGGACCAGATGGGAAACTTAATTCCTTCTTCAGTTTACACCAAAAAGTAACTCACATAAAGCATTTGTGTATGTGTGTAGGAAATGTTCCCAAAATTTGCTGAGTAAGGGAGGATGGGCCGACACAATGAATGTAACCACTACGTACTGAATGCTAGACCACACAGCAGTGGGAATTCTTCCCTGGCTCCCCACCCCTGGTGTTTGCTAGTCTCCCCCATGACCCTGGGTCAGCTCTCCCCACCTCTGCTCCTTGGTGCCTTCCTCTCTTCTCGCCTCATTTCAGTCAGGAGCAAAACTCCCCTCATTTTCGCATATAGAGCAGGAACGGCCTGCCTTCTTCTGTATTCACACTGTGCTCTCGAGGTCCTCCTTCTGTCCTATATGTGGCAAAAAAGACAACTTTGCACACCCATGTTCACAATAGCACCACTCACAATGCCAAGGTGTGGAAGCAGCCCAGTGGCCATCAACTGATGGATAGATAAACAGCACAGGGCATACAGGGTACAGACATACAGTGGGGATATTGTTCAGCCCATAAAAAGGAAAGAGATTCTCGTATGTACTACTACATGGATGAAGCTTGAGGATGCTACGCTAATGAAATAAGCTGATCAACAAAAGACAAAAGGTGTATAAAATTGTATAAAACATCCAGAGGAGTCAAATGCACAGAGGTTAAAAAAAAAAAAAAGTTCTAGAGCTGGGTGGACCACAATTAGAGCCATGCCCAAATCTTCCCCATCCTGAATCCCTGGAAGTGCTGGTCTCCTGAAGGGACATAGCTGAAGCCATGTGAGAAAAGTGTTGGCCTCACAGGGAAGGAAGATCTGGAGGGGAATCCTGCCTTAGTCATTCTAGTATGTAAAATGGAAGGAAACTGACTTCATGTTGTGGGCTCCTTCTGGAGCGTTTTCCCCTTACCCATGACCTTCCTAGGGGAATTTCTAGGAGTGAGTGCCCAGCAGCAAGGCCTGGGCACTGTGACCCCACTCCTTAGCCACCTTTAACCAGACCAGGGGAAGGCCCCTGACTCCAGCTGTTTCAATTGGGGACCCACTGGTAGTCATGGGGAATCCAAACACAGAGAGGCAGAAGGTCGATCTCTGGTACGGTTGGCGTGATAACGAGTGAGCTCAGAAAATATGGGAGGCTGTCACGCTCCAGCCATTTGCACTGAGCTGCTGAGAAAGCCAGACTTTAGAGAAGAAAGGCAGAGGCAGCCCAGCAGCCAAGTCGAGAAAAGGGGAGAGAAGAAGGACAGCTTCCCAAGTTCCTCGCAACCTTCCTGCCCCTGGTTCCAGTCTTTCTTGGAGACCTTCCCCGTGGCTCACTTACCAGCTTGGTTATCACCCCTGCATCTTATGATGAAATTCTCTCTTGAGCTGAAACTAGTTCCCTTTGGTTTCTGTTGCTTACAACCAAAGCTACTTTGAGCAATTCACATTCACCATTTTGAGCCTTAGGTTTTTTGGCTGAAAATTTATCGTGAGGCTGAATCACTGAATTGTTGACAGAATCACATGGATATTGGGGTTTTTTTTTAATTTTTTTGTGCAATAACACTTTTATTTATTTATTTATTTATTTTACAAATAGTTTATTGTCAAATTGGTTTCCACATAACACCCAGTGCTCATCCCCACAAGTGTCCTCCTCCATGCCCATCCCTCCTCCCCCCCACATCCATCAGTCCTCAGTTTTTGTCAGCATTCAAGAGTCTCTCATGGTTTGCCTCTCTCCCTTTCCCCCACCATTTCCCCCCTTCTTCTCCCCCTTGGTCCTCCATCAAGTTCCTCCTAATCCTCCTATACGTGCAAACATGTGACATTTGTCCTTCTCTGCCTGACTTATTTCGCTCAGCACATGGATATTGTTTAAATGTCATAAGAATAGAAAGGACTATTCTTGTAGAAGAGAAACATCATGGATGGAGGACAATGGCTTAGACAGAAGTTAGTTCTGATTTTTTGAAACATTGGTTTAAAAAATAGAACAATAATGATAGAAACTAGTTAAGAATATATCATAATATATTAGACCCTTTCCTAAGTATGTTATACATATGAATCCTTTTATCTTCATGGGTTTCATAGGCTCTGTTCTTATCTTCCATTTTGCAGATGAGGTAACTAAGATGTAAGAGAAGTTTAATAACTAGCTGAGACCACATAATAAATACTCGGTGGCAAAGTAATATCCTTCGCTTTCCTATCTGTTTCTTCGTCTGTAGAATGGCACAAATGATGGATACCCCAAGGCTGTGTTTAGAGAATTAACTAAAAATGTCTTCACAATGGATATGACACATAAGAACCGATCCGATAATCTCTTTCATAAGAAAATCCATCATCTCTATTTTCTTATTGAAGTGTAAATTAAGAAAATAATACATGCAGCTATGAAGAGTTAACTTTCAAATAAATAAAAGCCAATTCTGTTTACACAGTAAGAGATGGACTCATAAAACTCATAAACCCATCTGAGGAATAGGTTTGAAAATACTTAGCCTGAATGAATGAAACAGGGTCTGAGGCGGCCTCAGTTTTCAAGTCCTCTCTTTCTAGGGGAATCAACAAAACCACATTCTGCAGCACCTGTTGACAATGCAACCTTTATTTATCTTCTCAACTTTGAGAGTGGCATGTCCCAATTGGATCTGAAGTCGGGGAAGGCAAGGAAACTGAGAAAGGCCACACAGTATCATATCCTGGGCATTCTGTGGGCACCATCTCATGTTACAGATGGAAGAAGGGGGCTCCAGGAGTAAAGAAACGTGCCTTCAGCTCAAGAACCAGGAAGTCAAAGAGTCAGATTTCAAATACAAATCTCTCTGACCCCCAGGTCCTTGCTTTCCTCCCCATACCTTGACGTGGCTCACTCAACTAGACACCTGTTGCCACTTAACAAATTACCTGAAGTCAATCATTTAAAGCAACAATAAGCATCCTACAGTGTCTGTGGGTCAGGAATTCAAGAACAGCTTAGCTAGGTGGTTCAGGCTTATGGTCAAGATAAGATAAGCCTCAGCTGAGGCTACAGCTCTCTGCAGATTTGGCTGGGGCTGGAGGTTTGGCTTCTAGTCCTCGCTGTTGGCAATCTGGTGCTGGTTGTAGGAAGTGAGGCTTTGGTTCCTCTCCATGCAGGTCTCCCCTTTGGTCATTTGAATCCTCACAACATGGTGGCCGACTTGCCCCCAAACAAGCAATCCAAGAGAAAGTGTGCAAGGGAAGCTAACCTGGCCTCAGAAGTCCCACAGAATCACTTCTATCACGTTCTTTCAATTAGACTAAGACTGACCTCCATTTAAGGGAGGGAAATTAGGCTCTGACTTTTGGAGGGTGGAGAATTATGGGTATGTTTTAAGACCACTACGCTTAACAACCTGAGAAAGAATTTGCAGCTCTGGTGTGAGTTGCCTAGCCTCTGCTTAAAAAGAGTCAGAGGCCACCAGTACCTCTTAGTTAAAGATCAAAATCCTCAATATGGCAGCAAGGCTGTGCGTGTTCTGTATACTGTGTCCCCAGATTTACACCCCGGTCTTCCTCCTTGATGTTATACATCTAGGCTTCATTTCCAATAAATGCTACTCTCTCTCCTGCTTGAAGCAGCTGCAGAAATGTAACCTCAGCCCTCCATGCCCTCCCCTAACTTCCTGTTGCCATGCCAATATTCAATCATCCTTCAGATCCGGGTTCAAAGGTCACCTTCTCATCAAAATAGCCCCCTTCTCTCTGACCAGATCAGGCCCAGCCAGCAGCTCTTATAAATCCTTGAATTTTTAGCAATTAGATCTTTTTTATTTCCAATGATCCATGTCTGTCTATCCCACTAATGTTCAATCCGCATTGAGACTCCATCTGGCTTTTTATTCACTGATGTTCCCCCACTCGGCTTTGCACAGTGCTGAGTTTGTAATGTGTCTTCAATCATGAATGTGTTGAATGAATGAATGAATGAATGCCTCCTCAATGATCTTCTCATAGCTGGAGATGTGGGAGCAGAGGTGGAACCCCTTCTTTATAAGTATGTTTCAAGGGAGGTTCTCGCATCAGGTTGGGCTTAACTGCATGATTTTTAAGGTTTTTGTCCTTCAGGAGAGTATTTGAGATTTTTGTAAGTCTGTGATTCTTGGGTCTCCACTTGCTGGCAAGCAAACTCCACCTCCTAGGGTGACTCACTTGTGGCCCAAGTTTCAGGTCTTCTGAGTCCCAGGACACACCCTCTCCGGGGACAGCCTATTGCAGGCTGAGCGGCCCCCCTGATACATCAGGCACAAGAAGAGCCTGTGTTGGAAATCTCGGGGAGCAGCTGCCTCAAAAGAGGCTCAAGTGATTGGGCCCTCTATAGCTCCTTTAAGAAGTTTTACAAGGTTAAGGTTTGCTCTAAAAATAAGCCCACAAGGCTTTTGAAAAAGCCTCTAAAACCATATGTCCACAACAGCCATTTTTTCTGAAGGGCCAGTGAGCCTTTAAAAGCTTCAAAAACCACTACTTGGCCTGCCTCCCACAGTGGAGAAAGTTCAATATGCGCTGTGTTGCAAACCAGACCTGCTTTTGAGTCTCCTAGAAACTGCCCCTGAAACATTCTGCTCCTATAAAAGGGGTTCAAGATGGAGACTGCTATATGGGAAGCTCGTTACCCCGGAGTCAGCTCCTTTCCACTGTAAACAACTGCCCCAAATAACCACAAAACTGCCATTAGCTGTCTATCGAGAGATTGTGTCAAGTCTTTCTTTCCTGTTTCCTCTCTTCTCCCATAGGTCTCTTCTACTGCTTGCTGTGGATTATTCTGTTAAATGCACACACACACACACACAAACACACACACACACACACACACGCACACGCACACAATGGTGTGCCCAAAAAACGTCCACCCAGGTAGAGGGCCAATGAGGTGGTGGGCAGCAAATGAGCAAGAGCATTTATTTGTTAATTTTTTCTCTCCGTTTCTTTCTTTATTCCTTTCTTCCTTCCTCTCTTTTTTTCCTTTCTGTCTCTTGCCTTCTTATTTCTTTCCCTTTCATTTTTAAAATAAGTGCAGAAGTGCCCATTAGGCACCACGTATTGAATATCTGTATTTCAGGTGGGAAGAGAATCATGGCGAGCAGTAGAGAGGGCATCTCAATGAATCAGAAATGCATTCTCCCCAAAGACAAGTTACAATCTGCGGGGACTGGAGAGCTGGAGTACAGACTATGATGCACCAGACTTCTGGCCCCTTGAGTCCTTCAAGCCTCAGTAAGGAATCCCTACTGACCCCTGTACACAAGGAGGAAACAGAGGTGAAGATTATTGCTCGTGATCCCATGGGTCTGTCAGTCTCCTTGAACATAGTCTTACTCCTTCCCTAACAGAAGAAACACACCCACCCATAAGTAGCTATAGTGCAGTAGGGCAGGGCTCAGTGTTACAGAAGCGATATCAGTGTAACGTGACAGGAGGGTGCAGAGGAAAGTGAGATACCTTCCAGATTCGAGGATCAGAGAGGATCTTGACATGGCTCCTTGATACCACAGGAAAGTGTCTTCTCCAAACCAGGCAGCTCACTAGAGTCTTATTCATGTGCAAGTGAAATATCTCCAGTTTCTTCACAAACATCAAAGCATCTATACAGGTGTCTACCTCACATGTGCTCACACACCCTCAGTGACTGGGAGCTCTTTACTTCTTTTCTTTAATGTTTAGTTATTTATTTTGAGAGAGAGAGAAAGAGTGAGGCACGTGCAAGTGAGGGAGAGGCAGAAAGAAAGAAAGAAAGAAAGAAAGAAAGAGAGGGAGGGAGGGAAGAAGGGAGGGAGAGAGAGAGACAGAGAGAGAGAGAATCCCGAGCAGGCTCCGGCTCTCAGTGCAGGAGCCTGACATGGGGCTCGATCCCACAAACCATCAGATCGTGACCTGAACTGAAATCAGTACTCTGATATTTACCTGACTGAGCCACCCATGTGCTCCAAGGTGAACTCACTACTTGTTGAGGCAAGAAAATTCTAGACAATTCAGACTATTGCCAAAAGCCATGGTTGTTCCCTCTTTACAGTGTGGAACCACATCAAACTGGTTGACTCCCATGACTATACTGGACTCTACTGGCCCTATGCAGGCATGAAGAAACTTCTCACACGCTCTTCAGATGCTTCTCTTCATTAAACCAGACTTCCTGGCTCTTCATACTCATATAAAGAAGCACCGTGATGAATTAGGAATTGCATGGGTTTGAGCAATAGTTGACTGGGGTTTGAACCCTGGCTTTGCCATTCGCTATTGTAAGTCTTTGGCCAGTTTCCAGAGCTTTGGTTTCTTGATCAGCAGAACAAAAATTATATCTACCATAGAGCACTATGGGAGAGATAAATTGTAATAATCCATGTCATAATCTATTATCACAATACTTAGAATATGGTAAGCATGTAGAAAATGTTACCTAATTTGAGAGGGGCTCTTTAAAATTTTAAGTAGTAAGTATTTCTTCACTGTTAGGGGACAGAGAGGAATGAACAGAGAGCTATCCTGAAGGATTATGGCATTGAGGTACTCAGGAGCCTGAGACAGCTGCAAAGGAAATGAAATATCTCAGGTACATTCTTTACGACCGCACAGAGCAGAGATTCTCACACTGTAGCATGCTCTAGAATCTTCCTGAGGTCTTGCTAAGACACAGAGTCCTGGGCCCAGCCCCTAAAGTTTCTGATTGAGTGGCTCCAGGGTGGGGCCCTATAATTTGCATTTCTAACAAGCAACAGGACGAGGCCAATGCTACTGGTCCAGGGACCACTCTTTGAGAAGCCCTGACCTAGTACTTAAAGGGTGATAAGTAACAAGTTAACCATGATTTTCTTGAGCACTATGCACATGTATTTTACCTCTTAGCCAGTGCTCCTGAAGGTCTCCCAAGGCAACTATTTAACCATCTCCTCTTCTGAGATAAAGAAACTGACCCTGAGTGTTTGTAACTTGCGCTTTACGACACAGTCCATGGCAGAGCTGGGTTTGAAATCCAAGTCTGATCGCCCCAAAGTCCATGCTCTTAATCTCCACTTAGCAAACAAGTAGACTGAGGCACAGAGAAGTTAAGTCTTGCGTAGGTCACATGTGTAATATGTAGTTGAATTCGTTTTCAAATCCAGATCTCTGACCCCAAAGTCCAAGGCCTTAACTCAAACTTCTGCATGAAGCAGGGTATGGTAAAGGCTGGATACGTTTCAGCATGGAGCCCGAGACCTCTCCCCTGGTGCGTGAATTTTATTTTGCCCTTTGGTTTTTGCTTGGCTTATCTAGATAATTGCCTCCTTTCTCCAGGCTCTTGATGGGGTAGATGTGGTCTTCCTGGGGACTGAATGACCACAGAAGGAAAATAACTTAGAACAGGCTGTTCTTCATTCTTCCTCACCGGTGTTTTTCCTTCAGAGCCTGGAAAGAAACAAGCCTCTGCACACTTGAAATTGGGCCATCAATTATTCGGGTCCTGAATATGCAGAGCTCATTAGGGCTGTGCCGCCATAGCAGAGCACCTGGGCTGACAGAAGTAAACTTGCCTCTTCTGTTTCAGGAAGTGCTGCCCACCCCCCTCAAGAGTGGAGCCCGGCCTGGGATTGCCAGGCATTAATGCGACCAATTATTTCTGTCCTCAGTTACCAGGTCATAAATCCTGCCTGGCACTGAGTCCCTGGTTTCCGGTGGAAGAAAGTTCAGCTTTAGGAACGACTCTACCTTCGGGCTGTGGAGTGGTGTGATGTTGCGGTTAGGACTCTTGGGCTGGAAACCAGCGGGTTGTTGGGACCTCATTAGGGCCTGTCAGTAACCAGCTGTGTATGAGTGACTGTCACATGCCCGTTCTCCTCCTCGGCTGTACAAGCTGCCTCCCAGTTTGTTCAAGTGACACTGTGTTTGAGAAAAGACATCAGGCATCTCTATAAGAGGCCACTGGGGATATCTAGGTTTATCTGAAGTTCCTAGTGTTGGTGCCAAAAGAGAAGGTGCGGAGTGAATCCCAGGCTTCTTCCCGCCTTGGGGCCTTTGCACTTATTACCTCTCCAGAATGTTCTCCTTTCAGCCTTTGCCTACGTGCATTCTTCTCACTCATCAGTCATCTCCTCAAATGTCACCTCTTCAAAGAAGCCTTCTCCAGCACGTATCTAAAGACCCGCCCTTTGCTCTCTGCGCCCCAGTCACTGCCAGAAAACTCAGCCTCTCCAGTAAGAAACACAATCTCTACTTAACTTTTCCCTTCTTTAATTGCATGATCATTATCTAATGATGTCAGGTGCTGCCAGGTCGTATTGTCTCTTTGCCATGTTCTGAGTGAGAATCTGCCTGCCCCTTGGTGAACTCCACTCCCCTGAGATTGCAAAGCTCCCTCTTTAAAAACTATACTTTGTGACTGCTCATCTGGGCAAGTCAGGATTTTCCAAAGTGAACATCAACCCAGACGAGGTGCAGAAGTAATTGAGTGCTCGGCGTGATACCTGATTTCAAAACGTTCTCGGATTCATTAACCTAGCTTTACTGTTTCTTATTCACGGTTACATGTTATAAATTTGATCTATTGTTTTCAAAAAGGCAGGGAAAACAAAATGACAAAAGGCGGTCCCTGCTTTGAAAGAACTCAAAGGGAGAGATGCATGAAGTAGCAGGCAATGGGAGGGCTGGTTGCCCCGGGGGTAATAAGACAGCATAGAGGCTTGTGAGGTGCAGAAGGGCAGAAGAAACAGCATGAATGAAATCAGGACTGAGAAATAGGACAGCATGTTCAGGGATGTTAAAAGTGGTCCCCAGTGTAGCCTAAACAGGAGTGAAGGGAGTAAGACCCACAAACAGTCTTAGCGCCTCTCCATCCCCACCCAGATCTGGGGGTTCTGGCTATTTTAATTGCCGGTCTGTCTGCTTGTCTGTAGTCTGAATCCCAGATTCCAAGTCCCCAGTACCAAGCACAGTGCCTTCCAAGAATCGACACCCCCTTATCATTTGTTGAATGAGCTTTGAATAAAGGCTCAAGTTCTCAAGGCTCCCCAGCTATCACCCTCTCCACTATTATAAAGAAAATTCACTTGGGAGTTTTCCTCTTCCCCTTTCCTTCTCTTTATAGGGGAAGATTGGATTTTTTAAGATACATCCTCATTCCCAAATGATAAAACAGTGGATGGAGGCTGCCGGGGGTGGGTGGCCGGGTCTCTCTGGCCTGGGAAACATCCAGCTTGTTTATAGTGCCTACCATGTGCTCTGCCACTCAGCAGTCAAGGGACTCCGGCTGGAGGACCAGCTCTCTCTCTTTACAAATGACGGATTGCCTCTGAACTTCACTTTACTCACCTGTGTAATGGGGATACTCCCCAGAAGAGTGAGAAGACCCTACAAGATGACTCCAGGGGTTATGGTTCATAAAATGCTCTCCATATAGATTTATTAAAAGGAACTTGGCAGGCACACCCTCTTCAATTGCCAGGCTTCCTCCCTCCTCTCCCCATCAGCTTCTACCCAGATTTCCCCTTGGAAGAAATGTACTGGCCTCAAAGACAATAACAACTTGAGAATGGGATTCAGGGGGGCTGAATGGGTGGGGAGGGAGTGGGGGAGGAGAACAAGCCTTTCATATTACACGTGAGAAATCTTGAACAGCTTTTTTTCTTCCTTTTTAAAATTGCAGCTTACATGGGGGTAACCTATTGGAAAGAACACTATCTTAGAATCTTAGGAAAGGAGTTCTGCTGAGAACTCGCTGTGTGGCGTTGGACAAGTCGCTGTGCTCTCTGAACTCTGCTCTGTGCTAACAAAGGGGCTGGACCAAGGAGTCCCTACAGAAGAGTGTTGTATAAGAGAGCGACCTGGCCTACTAGCCGTGTGACCTAAATATGTCTCAGTTTCCCCATCAATAAAACAAGGTTATTAGACATAACCTAGCTAATGTGCGTTTCTTGCCTCTCAAACAAAATAAACCACATAAGAGATTTAACAGCGTGCCTGGTTTATAGTATTTAAGAAAAGGAAGTGCTTGTATTATTAAAATTATCATCATCATTAGTATTGCTACTCTCAAACTGTTGGGCGTAGAAGTTGAAGTCAATCTCAGCAGCAGGGTTTTGAATGGCCACTTTCTCCCCAGAGCCCACAGTAGTACCCCCAAGAGAGGGTGCCCATCATGTCTGACGCACGACCTGGGAAGGGGAACTGTGCCCTCCTGTGTCCTTTCCCTGGAGTCTGGTGTTTTCCTCCTTGCGCGGCCCTGCCTGGCCCAGGTCTGAGAGCTGGAGCATCTACACTCTGGGCCCGCACTGGTCAGGCAGCCAGGAGGGAAAGGAAACCAGAATAAACATGTTTGCAAGAGCAGGGCTAGTTTAAGTGAAAGTAATTCTAAATAAGGACAATACAGAGCCTTGCTGCCTGTTGGCAGCTTCCTCCATGCGGGGGTTTGTCTTGGAAAACCAAAGGTCAGACTGATAAACTGGGGGTGTCTGCAGGCAGGGTGGCAGGAAGCTTAGGACAGGATCCCCTCACCCAGCAACTGAACTCATCACAGGCCAGGGGGGTGTGGCTATAGGACAGGTAATTCAAAGACCCAGCCTCGGTTCCAATCTCAGCTCCTCAGCTGTGACTTAAGGCGTGTCCCGTTGCCTTACAAAACCTCAGATTCTTTATCTGTATTTTTTTTAAAGAAAAGTTAAAAAAAAAAAAGGAATAAGATATGCTCTGGGTTCCCACGAAAAATTTTAAAAGACTGTTAAGTCAAGGTGGTTATAAACTATAAGGTGATATGCAGAACTCAGAGTTAGAACCATGTTTTAATCTCACCTCCAGTGCCTGCTAGCCTGTTGATCCTGGGCAAGTCCATTTATTTTTCTGAAACTCAGTTTCATATTTTGTGTTTCATACCTGGCCTGGGTCCTAATCACCCCAGGGGCCATGCAAAAAGCCAAGTATGGTAATGTCGTGTGTTAGTTCCCCGTGGCTTTTATGACAAACTAACACAAGCTAGATGGCTTAAAACAACAGAAATGTACTTTCTTTCTGTGTTCTGGAGACCACAAGTATGGTTCTGTATCCTGGTCCAGAATTAAGGAGCATGAAATCCTCGCCTCTTCTAGCATCTCAGGGTTACCAGCTTTCCTTGGCCTGTGTCCCTTATCACTCCAGTCTTCACCTCCATGGTCACATTGCCTTCTCCTCTTACATTGGGTTGTCAGGTCTTCCTCTGCCTCCCTCTTAGAAGGACATTTGTGATTGCACTGAGGACCCACTGGGTTAATCCAAGATAATCTCCTCATCTTGAATCACATCTCCTTACCTTAATCACATCTATGAAGACTTTGCTATGTAAGGTAACATTTACAGGTACCGGGTATTAGGACCTGGTATCTTTGAGTTCCATTATTCAGCTACATTTGGGGATAGTGAGGTAGTAGTGTGCCTACTACACTTAATCATGTCTCCCTGATTATTAAAGAGGAGAGTCTCAAAAAGTCTTGTGATTGAAGCTGAGAATTAGGGACTGTGGAAGTGTGCCAGAAATAATAATTTTGAAATTCTACATCTTGCCTTGCATAGAACCCCATCTTTGTTGTCTCTTTACCCAAGCAAGTGATCCAGCAGGGACACTAATACAAGCTTGATGAATGGATGGATGCAAGGAAATATTCGCATGAATTTGAATTTCATTTTGGATAGTTGTGTACATAGACTAAAATCAGATGGCCTGAGTGAAACCATGATCTCTTCTTTATTAGCTGTGACACTTTGGGTGAAGTTTCTTAGCCTGAGAAGCTTTAGTATTCTCATATATAAAATAAAAATTATTATCGTGCCTACCACATAGGCTTTTGAAAGGAATAAATGAGATAACCCGTATAAAGAAATAGTCATATTTCCTGCCATGCAATAAGTACTCATGTAATATATATGTTAGATATTATTAAGTTTAAAAAGTTTCCAAGCTTAATTAACGTACCCTTTGTATATACCAAGAATTGAGTAACGTGGGGTGTGGGGTAGGGGATAGATGGTTAGTTTAGAGAGAAATAAGGCAACTGGCAGTGTATCTTCAGATTTAGATTAAAGAATTCCAATTAATTGTTTTCCTCCCCATCTTCAACCTAGATTCCTACAAGGACCAGTATTGGACTTTGCCTCTGGGTTTGATTCCTCAGTAAAACACTTTGATGAGGTGAAGTCTTTATTTCCTTAGGAATTCCTTCAATACAATAAATCCTTTCTGAGCACCTTTAACCTATAACCTTTCTTAAATCCTTCCCACCAGGGATGGGAAATAGGGCAAGGGCTTAACCAGTCATTGAGAGCTCCATGGGTCCAAGGCCATTATATGACATGGTTTTCAGCCATAGCTGTGGCTCAAGGGATCAGACAGAATCAGGTAAGGACAAGACTGTCTATTGAAAGACTAATATCTTCATCCAGGAAAACTAGAAGAGATACTCTAACACAGGTGTCAAGGTCCAAGGAATCAGAGGGCCTTAGGAAGATCATAGAGTTGGGTGAGAAGAAACACCTAGAATATATGTTATCACTGCAGCTGGTTCTTAATGCTTGTTTTCTGTGGAAGGGCGGGCTACACTCAAAGGACTTCTTTTGAAAGATTGCATGAGCCACAAAGAAAACAGATATTTACGCAGCAGATTTAAGGCGGACTGTAAAAGATGTGGTTTTAAAGGTGTTACAGGGCAGGGAGATGAAGACAAAAAAGGCCTGCTCAAGGGAAGGGAAGGGGATGAATTTGAAGCAATGTTCCAAAGAAAATGACATGACATTTCAATGGGTTTCACACTGTTTCCTGTAACCTCTAGCCCTCTCAAAACATACTTTGAAGAATCAAATACAAGAGACCTCAAGAGATTATCTGGTTGAGACCTCTGCTTTCAAGGGCTGTTTATCCCCATTTTATAGATAAAGTTGCTAAGGCCCAAAGAAACACAGGAAATGGTGGTAGGGAGAAAATAACATAGATCTTTCTGACTCTTCATATTCTCTACTTCTAGACAGGAAAGATAAGGAGGAAGTTGAATTTTCATTTTCATTTTAATTGCCAGACCCTTTGTATTAGCTAAAAATCAGTTGAAAGTAACAAACATCCAGGGCGCCTGGGTGGCTCAGTCAGTTAAGCATCTGATTTCAGCTCAGGTGATAATCTCACAGTTCATGGGTTCGAGCTTTGCATTGGAAGCCTTGTGTCCAGCTCTGTGCTGACAGCTCAGAGCCTGAAGCCTGCTTCAGATTCTGTGTCTCCCTCTCTCTCTGACCCTCCCCCAACTTGCGCTCTCTCTCTCTCTCTCTCTCTTTCGGAAAGAAATAAAAACATTAAGAAAGGTGATGAAAATCCAAGTAACAGTGGGTTAAATAGACAGAAATCTATTCCTGTCTTGTGTCAAAGAAATCTAGACATACTTGTACACAAATGGTCATAGTGGCACTATCTAAAAATTGTCAAAAGGTAAAAACAACCCAAATGTCCATTAATAGGTGACTAGATAAACAAAATATGGTTTATACATATAAGGAATTATTATTCAGTCATAAAAAGGAACAGAATGCTGATACATGACACGATGTGGATGAATCACCAAGACATTCTATGAAGTGAAAGAAACCAGATACAAATGGTCACATGTAATATAATTCCATCTATATGAAGTGTCCCTAAGAGGCAAATCCATACAGAATGAAGCAGACTGTGGTTTCTAGGGACTGAAGGAAGGGGGAACGGAGCTGCTTAATGGCAGTTTCTTTTGCAGCGATTAATCTATATTGTAACTAGATAGAGGTGATCGTTTCACAACCTAGAGAATACACTAATTGCCACCGAATTGTGTCCTCGAAGGTGGTAAGTGGCTAATTTTAGGTTATGTGAATTTTGCATCAGTTAAAAGTAATAATAGAAGAAATCCAGAGAGGGGCGCCTGGGTGGCTCAGTCAGTTGAGCGTCTGACTTTGGCTCAGGTCATGATCTCACAGTTCGTGGGTTCGAGCCCCGCATTGGGCTCTGTGCTGACTGCCAGCTCAGAGCCTGGAGCTTGTTTCAGATTCTTTATCTCCCTCTCTCTCTGACCCTCCCCTGCTCAAGCTGTCTCTCTCTCTGTCTCAGAAATAAATAAAACATTAAAAAAAAAAAAAGAAATCCAGAGGAAGAAACCTCAGAACTGGTAGGTTTATTGACAACCTCAGGAATCCAGGCTCCTTCCATTCTGTAGTTCTGCCATCTGTAGTTTTCACATCTACCTCATAGTTCAAAATGGCTGCTCAAACTCCAATGATTACAGCCGCATCCCAGCTATCTGGAAGGAGAAAATAACAAAGAAGTGGAATGAGAGAAGGACCCTGAAGGATGGCATATAAATTGAGATTTGAAGAATGGAGTACAGGAATTAGCCAGAAGACAGACTGGAAGAGTAAAGGTCTCAGGTGCTGGGAGAAGTTCAGGTGAAGCTGGCACAGAGAAGTGAAGGGGAGAGACCTGGAGAAGGGGGCATGGACTGAATTCGCAAGCCTGCTATTGACCCTGTCTGGCTCTGGAAAGCTGTTATCTTTCCACTTCTTGCTCATCTTACCCCACCATACTCCTTGACCAGTAAGGAAGTTGATTCAATAAAAACAATCAACTGAGAGAAGAGTCAACTGGCCTTTGGTACACATAAAAGCACACATTTTATCTTCCAGTCAAGGACTTCTTGAAATTATTTACCTCTCAAAGACGGCTGCTGAGGACCCCATGACTCAAGGGTCCTCTCCTGCCTCCTGACAGCATGTTTTACTGCTGCTCTTGCAGAGGTCTTCTCCATTGTCTCCTTCCTCCCATGACCTCATTCTCAATGCCAATGAGAGCCAAGGTAAATCACCCAGACTTATAGCCGGGGCAGCTGCTGAGATGTGAACTGGTGTTTGTCTCCCGAGGACCCAGGGGACAACATTTGGTAGAAAAGGGAGGAGATAGCTGTTGCCTTGGGTCACCACTGTCCATGACTCTGGGTTGTGGCTTTGGTAGGAGGTGGGATTTTAGGTGCCAAGGAGCACAGCTGGGGCCAGTCTGCCCCAGTGGGACCTCGCACGCCTGAATAAAGAAGGAAACTGCTGTGCTCAGCTGGGGTTCCGGAATGCTTTGGCATGCCCTGAAGATGCCATGGGTTGTTGTGATGACCGAGAATGGCAGAGCCGGAGACCTGAATCCCGGAGAGGTGAGACCACTTTCCCAGGGGCAGACATTGAAATTCGAAATAACCTGGTCAGCTCAAGCATTGCAGGTCAGCTCTTTAACTGCCTTGTGGCACTAACCCAAGAGAACTCCTTCCAAATTTGCTGCATTTTGACCTGAAAAGCTGAGGACAGAGGGGAGACAAGAATGCAAAGGTTCATAGAGAATGAAGACTTAAGGACCACTGTGTCTCTAAGTGTTTCCCTCTGGGCTCTCATCTGGGAATAGCTACTGACAATTGATTTCTAACCACATACTTGACTCTGAGTGCATTACACATTTGCACTGATTTTGTCATTGCCCCAGTGCTGTAAGTTAATACGATTGTCTGATTTCACAGGTGAGAAACTGAGGCTCTAAGAGGTGATATAATTTGCACAAAGTCACTCATCTATTTGGAGATAGAGCTAATATCTAAACCCAGTGATGTAGGACATCAAGGTTCATGTTCTTAGTCAACATCCTTTACTGTTTCCCTTTAAACTCTACTAGCCAGCATTTCCCTGTTCAGGCAGAGGCAGAATCATTTCTCGTAGCACAGAAGAAGATTTGAGGAAATCGCCAGATACCAATTTGATTAAAAACAGAAACAAGGTAGCTGAAGACAGGAGATGTTCAGGTGAAGACTGGCTGTAGACAGAGAGTGGAGGAGGAGCAGAGCTTTCTACCTCCCACCATCTTACAGGGGTCTACAAATCTGATATAGACTGAGTAGTTTTCATTTACCCCCACAAATCCACTTTCCACCTCCATCTCTCTGGGCCTGGGAGCCTGGCCTCTGTGGACCCCATCAACCCTCTGGCTCCCAGTTGGGTTTGGCAAGTGGGAGGCACTCTCAGAAGATCCAGGGACAAGAGAGAGAGAGATCTGGGTGTTTATTCCCTGCTCCCTCCCTCAAGTCTGCTGGTTGGTTTGCAGTGGCTGTATTCCTCTATGCAAGAGGCCAACTCCTATCAGGTAGATCTATGGTTAAGCCACAGCACAGATCTGGCTCCCTCTAAGGACACTGGTACCCAGCTGCCAGTACTTCATCATCCCTTGTCTGTGTCCCTTAGCTCCATAAATACCTTTGTTAATAATTCTCAATGAACCCCATTCAAGGGAGCCATCCATTTCCTGTTAGGACCCAGGGTAATTTGGTGCTAGAGTTTTAAGTCTGGAAGCCATGTCAGAATGCTTCTCAAATCTTCATTTTTACCTGCACAGACCTAGGTAAGAACAATGATTATAAAACTGAAAAAGTTCTAGAAGGCCATGGAACCCTGCCTGCCCAGTCTCCCACAAAAATCACTCCTCTTACTTGTCTCCCCACACCTGCTCCTTGAAGTCCGAGGTTGCAGGGAACATACTCTGTAACCAGCTGACCTAATCCAAATCCCTCACTCACATGAAGAGAGGCAGTTGGCAAGGTTTCTACAGTGTCCTTTGTTGGCCTGAGTGGGTCTGATTTATGCCCTGGGCCTTCATCAACAGTTTGCCTCAATATCTTCCAAAGTGTAAAGTCCCGTAAATCTTCCCTGGGAGCGACAATTCGACCGCCAGCCCGTGTTATACAAACACACAGAAATGTCATTAAGGCAACAAACAGCCCCACTGGCCTCGGTAGAGGCCTTTTCTGCCAGGCTCAAGTTACCTAAAATCAATATTTGAACAAGGACAAAACCACATGTTTTCAAAACCAAATTAGAGGGGTCGAATACCAGCTCTGGAGATGTGGTTACATCATGCGCCTTCCAGCGAGTCCTCTGGGACTCTGCCTTTGGACTTGACCAGGCTGCACAGGCTCCCACCCCCTTGGAGTCACTGGGCTTACTTGTCCTTGAGCATCTGACCTCACTAGACAGGTGATGCCTAGGGACAGAATGAGCCAGACACAGGAACTTTCCAGAGCCAGAGATGGGATGTGAGTTTACAAAACAAAGGAAGTTGGGTATGTTCTTTCATACATTCCTCAAGCATTGATTCAGGATCTGTACCAGACCCTAGGCTGAGGTCTGAGAGTCCCAGAGTGAGTAAGATCATGGGTCTCTGCTCTCAGGGAACTCATACTATGGCACGAGAGGAAGAGGAGACAATGGGTCCCTTTGACGCCAAAGGACAAGTACTAGTGACACAGGTTGAGTTAAGGGAGCTTTGGAGGCATATGATAGGGAACCCAGGGGCTCTTTGGAGGCCTGTCAGAGACGGCTTCCAACAGCAGCTATGCTAAAGGTGCTCTTAACCTATTTTTCTGGCTTTGTACGTGCCAGGCTCAGGAAGGGAGGGAGTAGATGAGATAAGAGAAAACTCCTGCCTTCTGCTGGGAGGGAAAAGTATGTGAGGAACAGTTCTATTCCTCCCCAGAAGGATGATTATCTGAGTTGATGAGTAGGTTTGAAACATGCCCACCTCAGCCTTTGTGGGTCCTGTCTTTTCCAGAACCAGCCTATCTACAGTCACGCCACCACCTCTATCACCCATTCTCTGCTTGAGCATAGGGTAAGGATGGGCGGGGCTCCTGCAGCTGGGCCAGCTGTGGATACCTGCTGCAGTGCGGGAGAGCCTTGCTCAGAGGGTAGTAGGAAGGCCTTGTGCCCACACATCTGTAGCCCTGTTACGCCAGTCACAGAGCCAGCACCTTGCTTTCTAGCTCCCTCTCATGTCCTAGGTCTCTACGAAGAGAGGATTCTTAACCATTGGTCCCTTCCAAAACAAATGACACGTGAGAGGTCTCATGGCACATTATTAGATGAAACCGTAGCATACAAAATTGTTTTTTTCATATTGTGTTTAGAAATTACATAAAATTGCCAATTTATAAACAATGATTGTATTTACATGTATTGATACAGGGTTTTCTTTTGCTTTTAATGTTTATTTTCCAGAGAGGGTGAGCAAGGGAGGGGCAGAGAGAGAGAGGGACAGAGGATCCAAAGCAGACTCCGCTGGCAGCAGTGGGCCTGACATGGGGCTCGCATGACCCCATCAGATCATGACCTGAGCCAAAATCAGACACTCAACCTACTGAGCCACCCGGGTGCCCCAGGTTTTCTTTTGTTTTTGAAGTATTTTCCAGTTTTTTAAATGGGTCTGTGCTATTTTTAATCCTGGGGGGGAGGGGAGTAAATAAATGCAATAAAATGGTCTTTTAAATTTGATAAAAATTATGAGTGCAAGTTGTAAATCCAAGCAAAGGCACAGTGGGTCCAGGATAAAGCAGTTAAGAAGTGGCCATGAGAGTGGGCACTGCCCACCATCATTTTCTTTTAACTTGTTAAGCAACTCTGTGCCCAGTGTGCAGTGATGTAGTGACAGCAGGCACTATACCTCCTTAGGATGGTATTCTAGGCCCTCCATATTTGCAGGAGCCTGCAATCTGTGCTTGTCACTTGCCTGGCTCCACGGTGCTGTGTAACACATCTCTCTGTGTAACAAGCTGTGTAACAAGCAAGCCCTACCATGTCTCTCTGCCTATGTATACTCTCTGCTGCAAATGTCTTCCCCTCAGCCCCCTGAGGACAATCTGACCTTCCTTTCAGACTCAGCATTATCATCCCTTCCAAGACCCCTTCCCTGGGTTTTCCTACGTTCCCCAGGCAAAGTGGACATGTTCTGCTCTCCCTGCTTGTTTAGAATTTAGCTACAAAATACTTGGCCCTTTGTACTAGAACTGCTTATGTACTTACGTGTCTCTCGCTGGCATAAGGACCACCTTCTGTTCACTCTCTTGTTTCCCTAATTATTTATTTCATTCAACTGACACTGACTGATCTCTACTACAAGCCAGGTTCTGGGCAATGGGGGAACAAAAAGGAAAAGACAAAGATCCCCCCTTCAAAGGATGTATTGTCTAACAGGAAAAATTATTATTTCTCTTCCACAAAATAAGGGATGTAAGGGAGAAATACAGTCTTCATGGAGGAACATTTCATTTCAACTTGGTGGTGAAGAGAAGATAGAATTTAATCAAGTAGAATTTTTTTAATTTTGAAAGAAAGAGAGAGAGAGAGAAAGAAAGAGAGAGAGAGAAGAAAGAAGGAAGGAAGGAAGGAAGGAAGGAAGGAAGGAAGGAAGAAATGAAAGAAAGAAAGAAAGAAAGAAAGAAAGAAAGAAAGAAAGAAAGAAAGAAAAGAAAAGAAAGAAAGAAAAGAAAGAAAAGAGAAAGAAAGAAAGAAAGAAAGAAAGAAAGACAAAAAAGAAAGACAAAAAAGAAAGAAAGAAAGACAGAAAAGAAAGACGGAGGGAAGGAAAGAGGGAAGGAAAGGAGGAAGGAAGGAAGATCAATCAATCCAGCCAGAATAAATAGCAGAGAGGCTTAAAATGACCCATCTTACAGACACTTAGAGGTGATTCACTATGACCAGGACAGTACATGCAGCAGAGACAGGACAGAGGAGCAGAAATGAGAAGAGAAGGAGGAGAGCCCTTGAAGTCAGGGGTAGGCTAGGCCTGCCTCCAGGGTGGTGAGTTGTGTGTGCCGTGATACGGAACTGTGCTTTATTCAGTGATCCAACGTTATCAAAAGCTTGCAGGATACTCATCAGATTAGTGATCTAGAGAGATTATTCATCTCTGTTTTCTTACTGCCAAGAGGAATAGAAACTTAAGAAACATTTGATGCTGAATCTGAATGTCCCACCTCTTCTAAGATAGAGACCAGGCCACCTGCCAAACAAAGGAGAGTGGCTCAGCTCTAGTGGCATCAGAACTACAGGCAGTTCTTGCCTTCAATAACTTGGACTCCATTCAACAGGGTGCTTAATGCCCATTCCTCAGTCCTCATTACTATTACCTAGACCATGTGCAAACCAGGTGAGCCTAGCAAACATCTTTCCTTTCCCTCTCCCACTCTGTCCATCAGCTACCAACTAACTTCATCTCTCGGATCAGCCCTTTCTCAACAACAGGCTAGACCTACCAGTCTTAAGACCTCTGTGAGAGGCAGCCTCTGAACGGGCCCTCAGTGATTCCTGTACTAGCTGGCGAGGCCAGTCATAGCAAAGTACCACACAAACTGAGTGGTTTAAGCAAGAGAAAGTTATTGCCCAACAGTTCTGGAAGCTAGAAGTCTGAGATGAAGATACTATAAGAGTTGGTTCCTTCTGAGGGCTGTGAAGGAGAGTCTGCTCCAGGCCTCTTCCTTTGTAGATGGCTGTCTTAATGTTCACACAGTGTTCTCCTCATGTACATATCACTCTCCACATTTTCTCTTCTTTTTTTTTTTTAATGTTTTTTTAAAATTTATTTCTGAGAGAGAGAGACAGCGTGAGCAGGGGAGGGACAGAGAGAGAGGGAGATACAGACTCTGAAATAGGCTCCAGGCTCTGAGCTGGCAGTCAGCACAGAGCCTGACGCGGGGCTCGAACCCACGAACCATGAGATCATGACCTGAGCTGAAGTCAGACGCTTAACCGACTCAGCCACCCAGGCGCCCCTCCAAATTTCCCCTTCTATAAGGACCCCAGTCATATTGGATTATGACTCACCTAAGGGACCTCATTTTAATTTTTTACCTCAGGAAAGAGCCTATCTCTAAATAAGTCACATTCTGAGGTACTAAGGGTTGGGACTTCAACATATAAATTTGGAATGACATAATTCAACTCATAGTATCTCACTGGTATTTATGCCCTTATGTAATCCTCTCCCCCTTGAGTGTTGACTGGACCTACTGACTTGTTTCTAAAGAGCAAAAGACAAGCAAAAGGATGGGGTGTCACCTCTAATATTAGGTTACAAAAAAGTGTGAATTTTGACTTGTAATTCTCTCTCTGGTCCTTCTTACTTGCTTAGATAAAGAAAAATACCATGTTGTCAGCTGCTGAACAGACAGGTCAATGGCAACAAACTAACGGCAGCCTCCTGACAATAGTCAGCAAGGAACCAAATTCTGGCAACAACCATGTGAGTTAGGTTGGATGCCACTCCTCTCTGAGTTGAGCCTCAGTTGACTATGGCTCAAGCTAACACCTGACTGTAAATTTGTGAGAGATCCTGAAATGGAGGACTAGCTAAGCCATCCTTGGATAAGTCATACCTAAAGAAATACTGGTGTTTCAAGCCACTAAGTTTTGGGGTAATTTGTTATGCAGTCAATAGTCAATTGATACATTCTCCATCCCCTCAGACTATACCTCTTTCTGTCTTCCTCCACCCTGTACCCTTTGTGACTTTCCTAAATGTAAATATGACTGTGAAATTTCCCCCAGTTAAACATCTGCTATGGTTCCCCATAGCTCTCAGGACAAAATTCAAATTCTTTAGCACTTCTAGGCCCCATCTTTACATGCAGACTCTGAAAGTCAAATGATAGAATATCATTTGCTTTAAAGAAGTCAGAGGTGGGTTCCAATTCTGGCTGTGCCAGTTACTATTGGTGTGGCCTCTGTGGTCAGCCCTCTCATCTGCAAAATCAGGATACGAATTTATTATTGAACAAACACTTATTGAAAGCTTACTCCATACAGGATCTGTGCTAGGTACAAAGAACACAGTAAAAAAAGAAATGGTCCCTGCCTCCAAGGAACAGAAAACAAGCAAATTTTTAACAACTGTAGATGTGATAAGTACCATGATGAAAGGAGCACAAGGAATTAAAAGTTAATATGTGCTGAACACTTACTGGGCACGTGGCACTTTAAATGTACTTGCCATGTGATGCCACAGCAGTCCTACGAGGTATGAACTATTACTTCTACGTTACACATGAAAGAAATGAGGCTCAGAGAAGTCGTCTAACTTGCCTAAGATCACATACATAGTAAGGTGGAAAGAGCAAATTCAAACAGTGCTTTCTATCACTCCAAAGCTCTGTTTCCTACTATGCTCTGTTCTTTGTAGATGGATGTCATAGGTGGGGTCTCAAGAGACAGACACAGAAGGATTTGGGGTGAAAAGTGTTTATTGGTGATGGACATTTATGTGAGGAAGGAGCAGGCCTGGGCAGAGGAAGAAGTTGAACCTCAACACAGACCAACCTGGCAAAGGGCTCTGGAGCGAAGTGCCCAATAGTGAGGTCTTCCTTGAGGCTAACAATGAAAATCCCTTTATGTTGCAGCCTCACTCAGTACTGATGAATATCAGGGGTATGATTCCAGGAAAAGTGGTTTTCTACAGCTCAAGCTGACCCTAGAGGAGCTGACAGCTGCAGATGATCACACTCCTTTCTTGCAGGGCAGTGGATCCCTGTGTCTGTCACAAGGAGTGGGCATATAACTCTTACATGGAAAGACCTCTAGGGAGAGGTGACACTGAATCCTAAAGGAGTTTGCCCAAAGGGAGGGCAAGGAGCACTTGGAGCTGAGAGCTAAAATCAGGAGAGAAAAGAAAGAATTAGGAATTCACATGAAGGAAGCAAATAAGAGGATAGTTACACCAGCCTTTCACCTCCATGGACTTTCTCTGAGCATCAGAGTCCTGGCAAGATAAAAGGCTTGGCTTTCCCATAGCACCCCATCCTTATTGAACTCATTTCCATCAGGGTCTCCTAAGTGCTCCCTAGGGATGTCCTATCCTACACAACTCAGGCTTCGTGGATGTTGTGCCTAAAAATGCACCAAGTTGGGAAGATGGAGGAGAACTCTGCTCTGTGGCCTTCTTAGTGAGGAGGGGGTGCACTAACAAGTAGACGAGCTTAGGAACATGGAACTATGAATAAAGAGACAATAGGAAGTCTGTGATCACCATCAGGTAGGACTCTGTAAATAACTGAATCCCAATCAGTGTTTGAGCTCAGGGTCCTGGAATGTGAGAGAGTGAGCAAGCATGGGGAGCAAGCAGGAACATGACCTGGACCGCCATGCCAGGAGCCATGGCAAAACCAATGGGCATTTCATTTATTTATGCATTCACACATCCTGTCTCTCATTTATTCATCCAGCCAGCCAGCCAGCCAGCCATTCTGTTGTACATTAAATATTTACATGAAAGATAGTGTTTGACTTCCCTCTCACTTCCTTCTTTTTCCTGCCCCTAATCCTTTGCAGAGAAGAGATCATTAGTTAGATAGAGTAAAGACATGAAGGTTGTGTCAGTGCAAAACTATATCAAAAGTTGGTCAGTATTAGGAAGAGATATGCTACTTATGCTTGTTGATGTTCCACTCTGAAGACTTGGAAGGTCTAAGGATTTTATAGACTTATCATCTTCTAGTAAAATGCCAGGTTGCCCAAGTTTGGCTTGAATTAGAAGGCTAAGGGCAGTTCTCACACCTTTGGGTTGAAGCTAAGATTCCAGGCAGGAGAAGAGGAAATTCAAGTAAGCAATGGGTAGGAAAAAAAGAAGGGGAGAATCAAGGGAGGAAGAAAACCCCAAGATCCCAAATGTCTGTGTGAATTAGACTCTGGGATGGGAGATGATGACCTTTATGTACACTCTGCCATGAAAAGGATTTTCACTTTGGTGATGAGAAATACCCACCAGTTCTTCCAGATAATTTGTTCCAGCTATGACCAGCCTTTCCTAGGCACTGGGAACACCAGCATGGATTAAAATGCAATCCTGGCTCAGGATCACTTACATCCTTAGGGACACAGCAGACAAGCAGAGAAGCATTAACAGAGGACAGTACTATTGATAAGACAGGCACCTCTTCCAAACATGGACTTTCAGGAAGACTTTCCAGAAGGGTTATGATGGCCAAGAAGCTGAAAGATGTGTTGGAGTCATCCAGGCAAGGAAGAAGTAATGGGTATTCCAGACAGTAGGATCAACTTGTGAAAAGAGGCATGGCCATTGATGTGTTAGAGAAAAGGTATGAATGGGAAGAAGACAGATACTAGGCCTAGAGCTAGATTATGAAGTACCATGTATAGCAGGATAAGAGATTAAACTTTATTCTGAATGCTACAGGGAGCCATTTGAAGAGCATTCCATACAACTATGATCTTGAGTCACTGAGATGGAACTGTTGGAATTTCTTGGATGCCTTCAACACCTTACCTCTGGGTCCTAGGCTCTGATGTCTGGCCTGAAATGTATGCAGCCTTTGGCTTCATTCTCTGCCTTGGGAGCAGGGACTGACACCCCTGGCCCAGACGATGGCCTCATTTCCATGGTATTGGGCCATTGGGTGGAGCCTCTCTAGGTGGGGCCTTCCAGAAATGAGCTGCAGGCCCATGATGTCAGAGGGGTGGGACATGGGGAATGGATGGGGCATAACAGCTGCTATCACTGTCCCTCCTCTTCCCTCCTGAGAAATCACAAATCAACCCCCAACCCCCCACCACCCCAGATGCTAATCAAGGATTCTTTGTACTTCTGGAGAAATTCAACCTTTTATAAAAATGAATTACTCCTGGAGACTGCAGAGCTGTGAAAAGACCTCAAGCTTTATAGTCAACTTGATCTAGATTCACTCCATTATAGGCTGTGAGACCGTCCACAAGTTAATTACTTTCTCTGAACCTAAGTTCTTTATCTGTAAGATGGAGATAATCTCTCTCACACAGGGTTATTAGGAACATCAAATAACAAAATACTTATAAATTGTTTGCAATATATATTTAGCTCTGTCCAGAGAATTTTCTACTTGTGGCGTTTTACTTATTGGTCACCCAGGGCCTACTCAATTCAGCTTTCTGCCCTAGGAATAGAATTAGGAAAGTATTATGGAATAAATGAGTTCCTTTGACTGAACTAAAACATTGGCTCTTCGTGAATTTATGTTGGGAAAATACACCAAGTCAAGTACCATGGATTTATGAAATTGGAATGTAAAGAACCCAGGACTCAAAGTAGCAGGACCTGATCTCCTTTCTCCGTCCATGCTCCTGGCCAAATTCTCTCTCGCGAAAATAAAGTCCCTTCTAGTACCGATGATCTCCAGATCAAGCTAATATACTATTAGACTCCAATAAGTCACACTTATGAGGACAACAGGAGTTGAAGCACACCAAAGGGTGTCCCTCCTTTTTTTTTTTTTCCCATGTAAGTCCTGTGTGTTTCCATCTAGACCTGCTGCTAAGGAAGAAGCAATTCTTCCTCAGGAAAAGAGTTAAAAAGTTCACACTCCAAAAATGAATCATAAACTATTCTGAGAATGTCAGAGAGAAATATGGCATACCCCAGGGGACCCCCACTGAGGTGAGAGAAGAGAACAGCTGGGGTTGCCACAGGCTGAGCCCAGTGAAGTCTCCAGTCTGGATCCAACCAGATTAATATGGTGCAATGCCAAGGTGGGACATCTCTTCCCTTGTTTCTCTCCTTGTCTTTTGCATACAGAAATCCTTTCCAAGACACACCCATTGACACAATCTCTAACTTCTGTTTACTAGATAAGGGAACTACCTTCAGAATCAAACATTTGGGTTCCAAACCAAATTCTGCCAATTAATGTGTGATTTTTGGCAAGTGAATTCCTCTCTCTGAACTCCAATTTCTTCATCTGTCCGACCTGAATACAAATATCTATTCTCTAAGATTTTTTAAAGGCCTCAATGAAGTAACATAATAATGCCTTCAGCCCAGCATCCTAGGAGGGGCTCCATCAATGGCAGCTAATATTTTGGAAGAGGGTAACTGGGTGGAGTGGCCTTATACTTCATGGACAGCTTAGGCCCTCTCTGAATCATCCTGGGTCCCAATGGATATACACAAATTACAAGGCTAGCTTTGGTTTCCAACCACAGAGCAGAGGTCTCTAAGGTGCAGGGAGGGGAAACAGAGACTTTTTGCAGAAGCATAAAGGGTGAAATAGAACTTCCAAGAGGCCAAGAAGTCAGGGGATCAGGCCTGGCTACTGAGCCTGACTGTGGATGTACATACTGTTGGGGGGTGGGGGTCCTAAAGGGTGGAGCTGTGTGGGATTCATCCAATAATCATTCAATAATTCTCTACTGAGCACCTACTATATGTTATCCACTGGTTCTGGAAACTAGGGATACAGTAGAGATCAAGTCATTGTCCTTGCTTTCCTGGAGCTGACAGTCTAGTGGAGGAATAAAATTAAATAACTAATATCTTTCAGGCAGTCAGTTCAGGTAGTACTTCCCTCACTTAGGCAAGTCAACCCCAGGTTTCTGGAGGGAGGCAGAAAGCCTGATTAGGGCATAGAGACAGCAGCCTCTGTCCCCACATGGGTATCAGAAGCAATTCATAGTTACTGTGTTGGAAGCACAGATTCTGAAGTCAGACAGCCCAAGGAGGAAACCTGACTCCACCAGTTATAAACCGTGGACCTACAGCACACTACTTAACCTCTTGGGGCTTTAGTCTTCTGCTCTGTAAAAGAGATTAAAATGCAGTTTACCTCTGGGGTCACTATGAAGATTAAATAGATGTAAGTGGTTAGCAAAGCACCTTGTTCAGAGTGAATGCTTAGTAAAGGTGAATCATTAATTAGATTGCTATTATCCTATGAATAAACATGGCCAGAATGTGAAGATTCATATCAACTGGGATCCCAAGAAAAAGAGTGACTAGGTGCATGACAAAGACTTCGTGACTGAGGCGGGAGCCTAGTCCTAGATCCAGAGATGAGTGCAGGAAGACAGAGCACTCAGGGTGGGTGTGAAGGGGAAAGAAAACAGGATCCAATGGTCAATGCCAAGTATGGAAACTGAACCCAATTGGAAGCAGAACAAACATAAAGAACTCACAATCTGGGGTAAAAAGAGAGAATAGGGATTCAAGCCAAAGTGTAGCTAGTAATACCTCATCTGGACTGAACACTTCTGTGTGCCAAGACCTATAGAAGTGTTTGGTATACATGATGCCAATTCATAATTTAACAGCTCTCTGTGATGGACATTACTATATTTCATTTTACAAATGAGGAAACTAAAACTCAAAGTGACAATTGACTTACCTAATGTCAACCAGCCAAGAATTGGTCTTGAACCTGGATTCAAACCCAGATGTACATAATGCCAAAGCTGATGTTCTGACATAAGGTCATTCTGTTTCTCCCCACACCCACCTGGCCTCCTTCAGTCAGGTTTGTTATCTTCATTCAAGTGACAACCATGTATTAAGCATCACCTGTGGCAGCCATTTATTATGAGTTGACTTGTGTTGGAGTCCTCAACTACTCTTATTAATACCAAGAGAAAGATGGCACAAAAGAGCCATGCCTCAGGAATCACACAGACTTGGGTGACTGGCGAGGAGACACAGGGCAGCTTTTGAGAGCCCAGTTCCTCAAAACTTACCTTCAAGGACATACAGCTAACACACGCTTCAGCATGTTGAATTGTTCTGGAAATGGTACTGCAGAATGAATTTGGGTCTCTGAATCAGAAATGCTGGCCACAGATTTTGGACGAGTCATTTGGCCTGCCAGAGCCTCACTTACCTTCATTGCAAAGCCAGTACTTAAGCTAGGGCCTGAAAATAACCTTGTGGGATGGCAGAAGGACCTTGAGCCTTGAATTAAAATCCTTGAGCTCAAATCTCATATCTACTGTAAACCTACTCTGACTTTTAGTGATTCAACCTCCTAACCCCACCTTACCTTAATCCTTGGTTTCTTTTTTAAATAGAAAAAATTTATCATTCAATATTCAGCACACCCCTCAAGTAGTGGCTGTTTTATCTCCCACATCCTTAATTAACTGGGACTGAGACTTGAGATCAATTACATGTCCTCCATCTTGCATCCAGCTAATGGTCCCTTCTCCTTCCATTCTACTTTATCCCATGTTGGCTAATAATATATTTCTGGGGTCCATTGTATTGTCTTCTGAGGTTCTTCCCAGAGTGTTAGATCCCGTATCACAGGATAGTGTTCTTATACCAATACACTTTCATTTATCCCACTTTATGCCCTGCTCTCCTTGATTTATCATGCTTTGGACTCAGGTACAAATGTACCCTCCCAGCTCTTGCTGCTTTGTGCTGTATACGTCCTTCAGCTTCTTCAGAGGATAGCCCCTCCCCTCCCTTAGTGAGCCCAGCACTTCCTCTGCTTGGTTTTGTTTAAACTTGATATAATTACTGGTCTAATGGTCATGAGGATAAGTGGAGATGAATCTTTGGCAGGGCCATTTTGTCTTGCAAAGCATAGGCTTTTGCATCATCATCAAACAAAGACAGAGCACTATCTTTTAACAAAGATGAGCACACCAATTCTACAGACCAAGAGGGTATAGAGATATGTGCAGTCTTAAGGTTTTCACATGCAATCAATGTAGATGTTTCCACCCCAAGTCTCAGGATCCTTTTCCTTACCAATCAGATCCTTCGCCTTGGTTGAGTTGGCTCACTGTGGTTGAAAATTCAGTCTTCTCTAGAGCTCTGCTATAAGTAAGTTCTGGGTCTGAACCTCACTTTTTTCTGTCCTCTGGCTATACTAAATGAGCAGCTCCCTCTATGCCCTGATTTCCACATTTTATCATGAATTGATGATTAAACACTCCAATTCTTCATATATTTTTTCATATTTCATAATGTATTTTTCTAATACGTTCATTGTCCTTATAATTACTCTTTCAAACCTCTTAAATGGCTGAAATACAGCAATGGCTAATACATTTCTTTCCACTGGTCTCTCATTGTCTCCATGCACCACTAACTGAAGTGTCTATAACTATAAAGCTGGGGGATGCCTGGGGCTATCAGAGCTCCATACTCCGTACATATAGAGTGATAGAGTTCTCATTGCCCACCAGAATGGCATTTCTGAGTTATCACCCACAGAAATAAGGGGCCAAGTTTTTGTACCTCTGCCGCAACCAGTCCCTGGATGTGGACTGCTCCTAGAGAGTGAAGCAAAATGTGATCAAGTTAGCTTCTCCTGTTAAGGGTTATTTCAGAGTAGGGGTGTAGATGCGGGCCCTTCCAGAAGCTGGGGGAATGAGTACCTTGGTACTGATCTGTGTTGCTCAACTCAACATTCTTTATGATCCTTTGAAATTATAAGAACACTCTTCCACCACCATCCACACTGCAAGCATCTGCTCAAATATCATCTTATCGGTGAGTCCTCTCCTGACATTCTCTATTCCTCTTCCTCTTGTTTCATTATTCTCTCCAACACTTTTCTACACATAAAATTCTTATAGATTAATAGATTATTCATCTCCTATTATCAGATCTCATATTCCAAACCTATGGTACCCCATCACCTAGAAGAGGGCCTGGTACAAGGTAGTCCCCAACAAACATAAATAAAATACCAATATTGATATGTTCCTATTTCGTGCACCTCACTGAAATTGCTCTAAGGACTGAAATAAATCTATGGGAAGGAATCAACCTCACAGTATATACTCAATGCAAGTAAACAATATAAAAATATAAATGTACATAAAGAAATATTGGTAAATATATGTCTGTGAGTGGCATTGGGATAAGGAAAAAGGGTCTTTCTTCTTTGCAGAAAGACATTGTTATTTGAGCAATTCAGCAGCCAGGGACAGAGACTAAACTTCTTACTTAGGGCTTAAGAGCAGGCCTTTGACTTCTGTAAGTTAGGGAGATTTAGAACTCACTTTTATTTCTTCCAGCACCAGCATTTAATTGCAGACTTAACAGCAGCTCAGGCCTATAAAAGATTCACCTTGTTTCTCTGAATGTGTACATTATTTACCATACAGTCTATAAAATATTTACCCGTTCTCAGCCGACTGCACCCTGCTCAGTCTTAACTACCTCATTGCTGTTCGAAGCCGATCAAATAGGCGGCTGGCACCTCTCCAGAAATGGACCGGGCAAGCAGCTGGAAGGGGACCATATTTTATGCATTTGTCAGAGCACATAGCAATCAAGGGTGTTGAAAGCCTTTCTGAAAGTACTAGGGAGGGGTGTGGGTTCTTAATCCATTCCCACCTCCACCCACCCACTCTAAAACATGACTGCCTCTGCAAGGCCCAGTACATTCATCTATTTGGGATATACTTACAGAGCAACAATTGTGTCCTATACACGTTGGGGGATAGATGGGAATATTGCATATTCCTATGCCCTTGTTGAAGAAAACAAAGCCAATGATAAAGATTCACAAGGAGAAGAGCTACCAGGCATTGAACTATCTCTCCGTGCAGCTGATGGGTATAAAACACATGGCCTTGTGAGCCAGTTTGGGATTGAAAGTCTGTCTTTACCCATCATTTACAAGTATATAACCCTGGGCGAGTTTGCTAAACTAGTTGCCTCAGTTTCCCCAGGATATTATAGTAGTCCTAATTTCATGGGGTTACTGAGCCCATGGTGCCCAGCTCTTGGAAAGCACTCAGTAAAGGTTAGAGATTAGGAAGGGGGATGAAAATTCTGAGGACAGTTCTCTGTGATGAATATGTTATAACCCTCACTTTATATATGAGACACTGAGATTTTGAAAATTAAGGGGCTCCTGGGTGGCTCAGTCAGTTGAACATCTGACTTAGGCTCAGGTCATGATCTCATGGTTTGTGGGTTTGAGCCCCACTTCAGGCCCTGTGCTGACAGCTCAGAGCCTGGAGTCTGCTTTGGATTCTGTGTCTCCCTTTCTGGTGCTCCCCTGCTCACACTCTGTCTCTCTTTCTGTCTCTTAAATAAATAAATACATAAATAAATAAAAATAAACATTTTTTTAAAACGGGGGGGCACCTGGGTGGTGCAGTCAGTTGGATGTCTGACTCTTGATCTTGGCTCAGGTCATGATCTCACTGTTTGTGAGTTGGATCCCCAAATCGGGCTCTGCGCTGATGGTGCAGAGCCTGCTTGAGATTCTATCTCTCCTTCTCTCTGCCCCTCCCCAATTTGTGTGTACTCTCTCTCTCACTCAAAATAAATAAATACACATAAAATTTTTAGAAAATTAACTAGTGTGCCAAAGTCCACTTATAAGTGAAAGAGACAGGTTTTAAGCCCACGTCTGCCTAATTCCAAAGAATCTACTTATAATCACCCTTTGCACATACATACACACACCCTTATACACACTTATATGAAATGTGGCCTAGTCACCATGTGTACTAGTTTCAAGGATACCCCGAACCAACCCTCCAAGAGGTTGGATATCCCTGTTTTTTGCCCTGACAGCATCTCTTTCATAGCAGCAGTCATGCCTGTAATAATTCATCAACTTGATCATTGTTTGCTGCTGTCTGGGTCCTTCCTTAAGCAGTGTGCAGACAGGAGCTGTGTTCATCATGTGCTCCCAGTGTCTGGGGCAATGAATGCTCCACACGCACTGTCATTTCTTCTTTGTAACAATGCAAGGATGGAAGTAATATTTTTCTTTCCGTCTTATTGCTAGTTAAACTGAAGCTCAAGGCAATGAAACAACTCATCCAAGAACACAGAAGTAAAAAAAATGGGAGAACTAAGATTTTAACGTAGCTCAGTTGAATTCTGAAGCCCATGTTCCTTCTGTTGGGCTGGCGGTGCTCTCTCCTCGAGAAGGGAGAAAGCCAGAGGACAAGGGTGGAAGAACTAACTTCTATATATGAAGGACCACTGTGGTAGGCATTCTGTTGAAGCTCTTTGTCAACACGATCTCTTTTACTCCTCATGACAAATTTGTGTTCAAAACAACATTTTTTTTGCTAAAAGAAGTTCTTTGCAAACTCAGTTGCAAACCTTGCTGGAGTAACTTGGCAAGGATGAGAGGAGACTGGCACTGAGCGGGAAGTGAATAAGGGTAACAGACAAGGCTACAAAGCCCTTCAATGCAGCTCTTCACTCCAATACTTCGTGTCCAGAGAGTAAGGTCAGCTCAGGTGTGGCTCAAGCAAATGCCAACTTTGGGAGCTCGGTCCAGGGTGAAGAAAACAATTCAGATGTTTGACTCTACTGATTTGACTCTGAATCATGCCATACTACCTCCCTGCCACACTAATGCTCCTTCTCTTTGCTTTAAAAAAGAAAACAGAGATACCATTTATCTTCTTAGGTTTTTATATTTAGTGGCTATTTGATTCTTGATGAACACTACTGGTAGACATATTTGGCACAAAACAAAGTTGTTAATGGATAAAACCACACATAGTATGATGTGCTATTGACTATAAATTAACAGGAATGTCAATTCTTAAACAAGAACAGATTTTCAAATGAATTTTGTGGAAATAATGTTCACAAAAGAAAACTGGCAATGGCAGAAAGCTATAATCTTTTCAACTTTATTTGTTTTTGAGAGAGAGGGAAAGAGACAGAGCATGAGTGGAGAGAGGCAGAGAGAGAGGGCTACACAGAATCCAAAGCAGGCTCCAGGCTCTGAGCTGTTAACACAGAGCCTGACACGGGCTCAAACCCACAAATTGTGAGATCATGACCTGAGCTGAAGTCAGAAGCCCAACCAACTGAGCCACCCAGGCTCCCCTAAAATTTTCATTTTAGAATTTACAGAGAAATATTTGATTCTAATAAAATTAAAATGGGAAAATCATAGTGAACTGTGCTACATAAAAATTCAATCAAAAATATAAATGGGCTCAGGGCCCTGAGTGGTTCAGTTAGTCAAGCATTCCAACTCTTGATTTTGGCTCAGGTCATGATCCCAGGGTCATCAGATCAAGAGCCATGTCAGGCCCCATGCTGAGCATGGAGTCTGCTTAGGTTTCTCTCTCTCTCTTCCTCTGCTTCTCTCCCCCACTTGTACTGTCTCTCATTCTATAAATAAATAAATAAATAAATAAATAAAATATTAAAAATACAAACTGGCTCAAAAAAAGTTTGCTCCAGAAAACAAATTTTTGACCTTACGTTAATATGAATATAATTTAGATTAAAATAGTTGTTTCATGCAGTCACAGTTGAAATATCTTTAGGATTAAAATCCAAGGTCTCCAAGCATTCTATTCATTTTATCCAGAGTCTAGTGCTGTGTGGGGACATTTTCTCTCACCCTTATAACATTTTGTCATAAGATTGCAATCCCCCAATTAAAAAAAAATTTTTTTAATGTTTTATTTATTTTTGAGAGAGAGAGAGGCAGCATGAGCAGGGGAGGGTTAGAGACAGAGAGGGAGACATAGAATCCAAAACAGACTCCAAGCTCTGAGCTAGCTGTCAACACAGAGCCCGATGCGGGGCTTGAACCCATGAACCGTGAGATCATGACCTGAGCCAAAGTCAGACACTTAACCGACTGAGTCACCCAGGTGCCCCTATAATCCTCCAATTTTTAGGTGAGGAGACAGATTCAGAAAAAGTGAGCAATTTGTCCTGGGTAATACATGATTTAGTGCCAGGGCCAGGACTATTTGTTGGTTAAACCACAATAGTCTCATCAGAGTGAGTCCTTCCTAGACTTCCTTTCCTGGAATTCAGGACATTTTACAAGGGGTGGGGTAATTTCTATCTTCTCCTCTCCAGCAAGGCACATGTGGCTGTGCCTTTTTCCAGGTGAAAATGTTGAGGCCTCAGGAAAGCAATGAACTAGCCTATGGTTTCAAATTGTATAAAAGACCAGGACTTGGGGCGCCTGAGTGGTTCAATCAGTTAAACGTTCGACTTCAGCTCAGGCCATGATCTCACAGTTCATGAGTTTGAGCCCCTCCATCAGGCTCTGTGCTGACAGCTCAGAGCCTAGAGCCTGCTTCGGATTCTGTGTTTCCCTCTCCCTCTGTCCCTCCCCTGCTCAATTCTGTCTCTCTGTGTGTCTCTCTCTCTCAAAAAAAGGAATAAATGTAAAAAATATTTTTTAATAAAAAAACCCCAGGCCTTTCCTGATCCCCAGTCTACTATTCTCTTTATTCCATGAAATGACCTATAGAATAATACCATTTTTACAAAGTAAGTAGATTCAGGGAGTCCTTTGATCCAGGAAGAGTAGAGTTGTTTGGAATGTGAAGTGATTTATTCATGGCTGATAGCAATCAGGGAATTTTTCTTCTGGCCACTAATCCTCCCCCACCCCTATCCCTGTCCCAAGTAGAACTATCCTTCAAAGATGCCCTAAAGAATATATCCTTCACAGAAGAACTCATGGCTCTTGTACTTACTATTTAACTCTCAGAGAGTGAAGAGAAGGGGCCTAGGTTGGTCATTTCCAACATTATATCAATGTTTTATCTCATCCCTGGTTTCTCACGAGGTGGGATCTCTCCCATCTATTCAATGCCTATCCAAATTGGGGGTTCATGAAGAAAAGAACTGGACATGTTTCAGGAAAGAAATGAAATGTTTCTAGTGTGATTTTCATTTGTTCAAGTCCAAATCATTAAAATCATACTGAACTTCATTTCATGAACCTGGCATGACACTTAATGTTCTGTGATAGAGGAGTAATTTTGTAGGACATGTTAGGGGATCATCTGCTCTGGTTTGTCCAGAACTGCAGGGTTTTCCAGGATGCAGATCTTTCCATTTCAAATCAGACACAGTGTTAGGCAAACGGGGATGGTGGCTTACTCTACTGTTCACCACGGTAATGCTAGCACAAGGGCCAGCACTTGACACATGATGAGCGTCTGCTATGCCCACTAGATTTCTCAGTGCCTTGACTCCCTTCCCTGTAGAATGGAAACAAAGTAGGCTGACATTTGTCCTGTCATTCACAGGGTTATTATTCTGTGTAGTAATGTGGAGGAGGAATTGTTATTGTTACTTTTTTTCTTATGTCTCACCAAGTCAAAGAGAATTTAAATAATCTCTGAAAAATAAAACCCACAGCATCAACTTGTTGAGCCCGGAGCCATGTCTTATCATAGTGAAGCACACAACACAGGTTCTGGCAGAAAGATAATGCCTAAAACCCTGGACAGATAAATGAAAGAATGAGTAAGTGGGTAGTTAGATGAATAATCATGTGCATGAGCATAAAGTGATTAACTTAACTAAGTCTGTAGGCATCTTTTCTGAGCCAGGGTTTTATTTAATCCAACTCCCACATTTTTTAGAGCCCACAGTCAAACAACAAATTCTTGTCAGGGTCAAGATTAAATCTGGGTCATGTCAATATATTAAAATATGGTAAAAAATTCAAACTAATTTTATTCATTTTCTCCAAAGACTTTCTCCTAGCTCACAAAACTTTTGTTTAGGCTGTAGTTCACAGCTCTTCTGCCAACAAAGCAAGAGGGCTTCTCCAAGAGTAGAGCAGTTTGGTTTGAGTCTCATGACATGCCTGGTCTATGCTCTCATTCAGTAATTGGTGAGCTTTAGGGGTAGCTTGAGAAGAAGTCCTGAGAAGCTGGAGGGGGTTGTCCAGCAGCCTAAGCTTCAAAAGTCATTACCACCGGCATCAGGAAATTACAAGTTTGTTGTTCCAGAAGACTCAGCAAAGCAGGCCAGAACTCTCAACCTGCTTTCATCGTTGTTTTCTACTCTGCGTTTTAAGATCCTAGCACCTTCTAGGCCCCAGTAAAATTTCTCCTCTTATCTCTTTGGCTTTTGTCATCATTGAGATTCCATTAGGACAAGGATGTGCTTTATTTGTCTCTAGATCCCAGAACTCAGCAAAGAGCCTTGTATACAGTAGGAGCTCAATAGATATATGAATGAATGAATGAATGAATGAGTTTTTTGCCTTAAAGTTCGAGAAGTTCCCAAAACGACAGCTTCTGTGCCCAATTCAAAGTGTGATTTCAACAGATGTTGAATACATGTGTGAAATAATGAATGAATGAATGAATGAATGATGAATGACATGAATCATTACCATAAATGGATATTGATTATGTGCAAGGGACTGGCTAACAACATTTTATGTTATCTCTCAACATCTCCTTGGTGTTTAGCGCTAACACACCATATATTTTGCTTATTTACCTTGTCTGCCATTAGTTTCTTCCATTAGAATTTAACATCCATGAGGGCTAAAATCTTCATCTGTTTTGTTCACACAGCTTCCCCTGCCCAGAAGGGTACATGGTACCAAGTATATGTTCGGTAAGTGCTCATGGCATATATATTGAAGAAATATTATTACAAAGAAAAAGTTAAATTTGGAGATGCTTAAAACATTCCTGATTTGTATCAAGCACTCCAAATTACCCTGCTTTCACTGATAACTGGCGAACTGCACTGGTAACTATGCTGTGAGGTAGATATTATTATTCTAACAAGGTGGACACGGAGACTTAGGCAGATGGGGTTACCCTGTTAAGTCAGAAAGCAGTTCATCTAATGAAGGGCTGGGTCACAGTGCAAATCCAGGGGATTATATAGCCTCAAAACTTGCTCTTCTTGTGACCTCAACCCACCTTGCACTGAGCAAATGCCCATCTCTGCATCAGAATATTCATGGGGAAGGTGTCGTTGAATGCCTAGAAAAAAAAGAGACAACTCTTTACAACTCGAGTCAACTTAGAAAGGCCCCACTGAACAAACACTATCCTTTTAATATGAACAATGCAATAAATGCCAAATGCAGGAGATTAGGAAAACATTATTAGGAGAAGGAAGACATACCAGTGACTTGAGCCCTTAATGAGATGCCCATCATAGTTAGGAGAAGCCATTTCCCAGATGATTATTTTATGTGAAAGGAATAGTAAGGAGCTCTTCAGCGGCACCCAGACACTCCCTCTCACATACACACCTGCTCAGGGCCCAGCGAAAGACAGTGCGTAAATGTCTGGAATATTACATAAAAGCTGTCTGCCTAAGCAGTCAAGGCTATTAAAATCCATCTTGCTGAAATGAACCCTGAGAGCAGGTCAAACAAATCTAATTTTTATTGTTCCTTAAGGAGATGGCTGTGTCGGAGACAGAGGAGAGAGGCAAGAGGCCAGTTAGAAAGAAAAAAAAAAAAAACACCCTAAGAGGCCTTAAAAAATTAAATGTTCAAAAGAGCCGTGGCAGGCAAGATAAATGATATATTACAGTGCCGGTTTAAACCTAATTGATGACTAATGTTGTAATGCATCTGAACCTACACTGATCTATTATCCGTCTGGTCCAGGCTGAAGGAACACTGCAAGGAGAAAAATTGCTAACTGTTTTAACCTGATGGAACTTTAAAAAAATAACCAGCCCAGTTACTTTAAAAGATAAATGGCTGGGTGGTGACCTCCTAATGTATATCTGGGTCTTGCAATGCAAAATCAAATGTTAATTAAATAGAATCCAGTGCAGGAACGATACAGAAAAAGCGTGGTTTTGAGCTCAAGAGGCCGTAGGGAATTGGGTTGTTGGGTTTGCTACAAAATGTTTCAAAGAAACTACCAGTGGAAGGGCAGTAATGGCAGACCACATTGGAGTCATTGAAAAATGAAATGCACACACAAACACCATCTGATAACACCTACGTATAGGTTATATAGAGTGGCATGTGGGCACAACTAAATCACAGTCATTGGAAGGACAGGGTCATCACCACCAGAGTCAGTTAATTCTGGAATGTCTGGAATATTACATAAAAGCTGATTCACAGGGATGGATCAGAGAGGCTTCATTTTCTTCATCTGCATCAATGCAATCCCAATACAACCCTCAGAAGGGAAAACAAAGTAAGATTATGTCAAAAGGATTCAAGAGCCAACTTGAAAGCACTGTTCTGT
Organism: Proteles cristata cristata; assembly: GCA_017311185.1. Lineage (NCBI taxonomy): Eukaryota > Metazoa > Chordata > Mammalia > Carnivora > Hyaenidae > Proteles > Proteles cristata. The sequence continues at coordinate 2,197,528 of JAESUZ010003875.1, forward strand.
GGGTAGCCAAGGCTAGGGTAATGTTAGCCACAAAATAGTAAATGCAATAGACTGTAATCAAAGACTAAAATAAAAGTCAATGAGTTTATACTGAAACGAATGAATATATGAATAGATGAATGAATGCATGCATGAATGAAATCTCTTTGTTAGAATAGAATTCCAAATCATAAGTATATAGGAAATGAGAAAAATAGAAAATCATCATTTGGCAACTAGCAAAAGTGATAATTGTTTCAGGCAAGATTCTTCAATAGCTAGTAAAATTAGTGAGGAAGAAAAAAAGATGAGAAACAGAATTTTTGCATAGTTCCACATTACCTCCATTTTGAGGACAAGTTGAGCAGAGTTAACAAGATGTCACAGTTAACATCACCAGGGCAGAGACAAATGTCCATCATGTGCCTCCCGGTGAAATGTATTGAGAAGGAGTCACCATCATTTCTGTGGTATTCTTGATAAAAATGCATAACCAGAATGTAATCATGAGGAAGTATCAGCCAAAAAGAGGAACATTTTACCAAGTAACTTGTCAGTTCTCCTCAAAGGTATCAGGGAAGGGTATCAAGTATCCAGTCAAAGAATCAGTCAGGACATTCCCAGATTAAAGGAAACTAAGGAGACATAACAATAAAACACAACCTGTAATGCTGCTTTGGATGCTGGACAAGAAGAAAAGACATCTGTGGTTTGGCTGGAGAAATCTGTAGTTAGGACAATTTTGCATTAGAGAAATTTACACTAGATACTAATATTGTATCAATGTTCCCTTCATAAGTCTGATAATAATGTGGTGGCTATAAGAAAAAAATGTTAACATTTGGGGAATTTGGGAAAAAGGTAGACATGCTGTGTCCTATTTTTAAAACTTTTCTGAAAGTCTGAAATTATTTCAAAATAAAAAGTTAAAAATTCCCTTGTTGGGCTTTCTCTGAGGACCTACATCCAGCTTCGTGTTTTCAGGAGCTGTTTTCCACAGAGGCAGGAGGAGCCACCACCAGAGCCAGTGTGTCCTTACTCATTTGGCAAAGGAAGGAACCAGGAGCAGAAAGAAGTGATCACTTTTGACGAAGTTCATGAGAAAGGATCACATACCATCACAGGCATGAGTAACCATAGAACAGCTTTGCCTGAACAGCTGTGCCTGTGATGGTATCTGATCCTTTAGGTACATAGGCTGCAAATGGGTCCACTGAGCACAGCTCTTTTCTGAAGGTCCTCCGGAGGAGGAAGCCATTATGGGCAAATGAAATAATAATTGTACCACTTACTTTACACTTTCAGAGTTAGCTTTTGTACTAAGGTCCTTACTGTATTATCTAATTTAATGCATGTAAAACCCTAGTGAGGGAGGTATTGTCCACATTTTAAGAAATAGGAAAGAAAACATTTTGCTGTAAGAGAGGTTGAACAATTGGCAATGGATGGAAGCAGAATCTATGCTTATTACACTACCAGTCTCAACAAGAGTGCAGAGTATACCTGTCAGTGACTTTTTAAAACTACAATAAGATCGGATTGATAGCTGAGGGTGAAAGTTAAAATGTGAAAAGGAAAAATAAAAACACACAACAAAAAAAGAATTTCTTAGCCAAGTCTACAAGTATATAGGCAAGACTTTTGCAAGGCCGTTTAATCTACTTAGGAGACCAATGATTTCTAGGACTTAGGTAGAACTTCACTTATTTCACACTAATCATTAGTGGGCTAATTGCTACTAATACTCATCTGTTCTTTTGAGTCCACAAGGATTTAGTGAACGTCTTGTGGAAAAAAACAGTGCAGGGCATCAGACGAATGAAAAGATCTGTTGAGGGCAAGCCATGTTAAGATCCTTCACAGGAAAATTCCTTCTCTTTTTCCTCCTCTCTCTCCCCTTCCCTCTCACCCTTTCCTCCCCTTCTATTCCTTCCACTCCCCTCCCCCTCCTCCTCTTTCTTTTTCTTTCAAACTATGGAAACACATAAAAGGGAGGAATTCATTTTAACTAAAAGATTTAGGAAGACTTATGGAATGAAGAGCCCTGAGAAGATTCTTGGACAAGGATCAGGACTTTGATATTCAGGGATGAAAAAGCTTTTCAGGTAAAGGACTCCATGGAACAAAACTATACTGGTGGGGAAATCCAAGAAAATAAGAATTCATGTGACTGGTCAGGGCATGTGTCCATGAGATGACGAAGGTCAGGAGCAGGGAGCAAGGGGAAGGGGTAGGAGAACAGCTGGCATAGGTCAAGGCTGATTCTGGAGAGACCGTTATTTACCTCAGCAGGAATTGGCATTTGACCACCTGGACTGTCACTTGTGGGGGGAGTAACTGTTGAATAGGCAGACTCCTTGTCATCATCCAAAACCTGAATCCAATTCCTAAAGGTCAGGCTCAGGGACCTGCATTTTAAACTCTCTAGGAGACCTAGACTTGAGGAGACCTCCACTGAGGCCCAGTTTGTTATTACTGGACTCCTTTTAAAGAACGAATTATATGTGCTATCCTTTAAAATCCCTGTAATCCAAAGCTTTTGCAGTATAAACCTGTCGTCTCTCTGCTTTGTAAGAATTGCTCATAAGGACTCATTTTCCATGATATATTTTGATGGAAGTAGACGATATGAGTGGCCAAAGGTAGCAAAATAAGAACAAACACTCTCGGGAAGAATTACTAGCTTCCTGATTAGTGTGGGAGCTGATAAACGAGCCATCCTGCAAAGAGGCACTGGCCACCTTCCAGACTGGCCATGACCACTCAAGCTCCCAGACCACTGGCTGGAAAGGTCAAAGTCATATTTTATGAAGCTCAGCTAGTTCAATGAAAACATCTTGTTGAAAAACCTCAAGTACTTTGTAAATAGATTTCTAGGGTTTTCTTGAAAGGTTTATGAGAACACCATGGCTTAGCACTAAGTTGTGTGAGTAAAAGGACCAGAATGCACCCTTTGAGGGGGTATGTGTCTCCTTGTAAATCTATGCTTAGCCACCCACGTAAGAACACAAATTTTTGGGTCAGGAAGACCTGGGTCCAAATCACAAGTCTGCATGGAGAGGCAAGTTTCTTAATTCCTCTGAACCTCAGTTTTCTTCTGGCTATAACGCCTAGTTTTCAAGGTGATTTTGAGGGCAGTTTCCCCTCCACCCCAACCCCCATCCTAGATATCTGTATGATTCCTGATCACACTTCTTTGGGTCTTCACTCAGTTGTCCTTCTCAGTAAAGCTTTCTTCAACCCCCATATTTAATACTACAACCATCCCCTCCAACCCCAAAACATTTTGTATCCTCTTCCCATGCTGAATTTTTCTCCTCAGTATTATCACTATATGATACACTTTATATTTTTACCATTTTTACTTTCTTTATCTTCTATATCCAACACTAACATCTTACAACCCAATGGCAGGGATTTTTGTCTATTTTGATCACTGTTATATTCCTTGTGCTTCAGAAAGCTCTTGAAACATACTAAGTGCATAAATATTTGTTGAGTGAATAGACAAATGATTACATGGTTAGTCAACAGGAAGATTCCTGGTCCAGAAGTTTTGATCAGTATGTCTTGATGAGTTCATGCTTCCACTGTTTTTGAGGGCCAACAACCAAGAACTAAGAGATAAACTACAAAAAGAAAAATCTTAAAAAACTTAATTGTGTTATGTAACAGGCTCGTATTAGGGAGGAAAGCTGGGTGGAAGGTATATGGCAACTTCCTGTACTATCTCTGAAACTCTTCTGTGAATCCATGATTTTCAAATAAAATCTTAAAAAATATTTTTAAACCAACAAAGAAAGAAAGATAAATATCTCTGTGGCCACACCCAGAAATAGAACCAAAACAGCACTTATTGGGGTCTAAAAGGTGTGGCTTCCTAGGCTTTTCACCTAGCCAGCCAAGAGAGTCCTCAGCTGAATTCCTGGAGCAAGGAGAACCAAATATGGCAGGGAACCAGAATGAATCTCATGAACTAAAACTGAGAATTCGGGCAGGACTCTCCAGTCCATGAAGGGAGGCTTATAGTCGTACCATCTGTTGCCCAGCGCTGTGGTTTGTATAAAGCTCCAGGAGGGAGGAGAACAGCTGTGCAACTAGGACTCGAGCCAAGCTATCTGCTATTGATTCTCTTCTAGACAAGAGTGGAGAGGCAGCACTTGAAAAGATAATGGATGAGAATTTTTCAGCATGGAAGACAGACCATTGGGCTGAGATGGAAAGCACCAGGAGGGCCAAAAGATAAATAAAAATAGAACAAACTGCACTTAGATAAAAAGTGCAGAATGTTATGGATTCCAAGCAAATCTTCAAAGCTACTAGAGAAAAAGGATAGATTATCTACCACAGGACAGCACTGAGGTGGATGGCACCTCAGATAATTCATAGCAGCAATCTTAGCCAGAACTCAATAGGTATCTACAAGGTGCTGATGGGGGAAAAATTTGACCTTGACTTCTATGTCCTATATTACTATCATTCAGAGGTATATTTGTTTGCCAGGGATGCCATAATAAAATGCCACTGACGGGGTGGTTTAAACAATAGATATTTATTTTCTCACAGTTCTAAAAGATAGAAGTCCAAGATCCAGATGAGGGCAGGGTTGATTTCCCCGAGACCTCTCTCATTGGCTTGCTGATGGCTGCCTTCACACTGTGTCCCTTCATTGTCTTTCCTCAGTGCCTGTGCACTCCTGGTATTAGTTTTGTGTGTCCAAATTTCTTCTTCTTATAGGGACACCAGTCAGATTAAATGAGAGCACACCCTAATGGCCTCATTTTAACTTAATCACCCCTTTAAAGGCCCTACTTTCAAACTTTCAAATGTAGGAGGGCTAGGGACTCATCATTTGAATTATGAGGTAGGGTGGGGACATAATGCAGTCTATAACAGAGAGATAAAGACACATTCAGATCCACAAAGGTAGAACATAGATACTGATCTATGTTTAAAGGTAGTACCTATAGATACTCACTCAAAGAACTACCAAATGCTGTTTGTAAATAAGGAGAAAAGAAAATATTTCAAAAGCTAACAATGTATCCAACAAGTAGCAATTAAGTTAATTATAAATGAATTAAATTCACCTATTAAAAGCTAGAGATTATCACATGAGAATTTGAAAACATCCTGTATGTGCTTCATGAAAGAAACATATCCAAAACACGGTGACCCAAAGATTGAAACTAAGTGGATGAAATAAGATATAAGAGTCATATACAAATAAGATAAAGCTGGAACAGCAATATTAATATTAAACCAAAAGCAGCTTAAAGAAAAAAGCATTAGTGGAATAAAAATATTAGATAATTAAAAGAACCTCTGCCAAAAAGTCTAAAAGTCATAAACTCATATTTAAATAAAATTGACTGAAAACATGTAGAACAAACAACTGTATATCGATCAGCAAATATGGAATCATGACTGGAAACCTAAAATCATCTTTCTCAGACATGGTTTAACAATCTTGAACATACATGGATTCACACACACACACACACACACAGAAGTATCTGACATAGAAAATATGCACACTCACCTAGAAAGTTTTCTCTGCCTTGTTAGTCTGGCACATGCCTTTTAAAGTTCAAGACTGAATCCTACTTGGGTCTTTTAGGCTCCAATTAGTCATTACAACTCTGAGTTCCCTTAATATCTTCCACAAACTTTGTATAATACTTATCTTAGTGATTTCAAAAAAGTACCTATTTGTTTCCACTAGACTCTGAACCCCTTCTTAGGCACCTATGTGCTAACCATTTCTCTGCATTTCCAATGACTGGCACAAAGTACTTGGTTGGTAATTGCTTGTTGAATGACTGAATCCCTGACTTTAAGAAGCTTACAGTGTAGAATAATAACTGACATGCATAGGAAAATTCTAGGTGCCACTATTCCGAGTGCCTTACAGGTAGGAATCCATCTGTCATCACGACATCCTTATGAAGTTAAGTGTTACAGGCATCTCCCAGTGTGCCTGGGTGGCTCAGTCAGTTGAGTGTCTGGCTTCGTCTCAGGTCATGATCTCATTACAGCTCATGAGTTCAAGCCCCACATCGGTCTCTATGCTGACAGCTCAGAGCCTGGAGCCTGCTTTAGATTCTCTGTCTCCCTTTCTCTCTCTGTTCCTCCCCTGATCTTGCTCTGTCTGTCTCTTGCTCTCAAATAAATAAATAAATAAATGAATAAATAAATAAAAGTATCTTCCATTATAGATGAGAAAATTGAGACCAGTGAACTTTTGTAACTTGTACAAAGACACATGGTTAATAAATGGCAAAAGCAGGATTCGGCTCCAAATCCTTTGATCTCAGGGTCTGAGTCCTTCACCACCATTCTCTCTCTCTTTTGTTAAATGTTTATTTATTCTTAAGAGAGAGAAACAGAGATGGCATGAGTGGAGGAGGGACAGAATGAGAGAGGGAGACAGAATCTGAAGCAAGGCCAGGATCCACGCTGTCAACACAGAGCCTGATGTGAGACTGAAACCCATGAACCATGATATCATGACTTGAGCTGAAGTCAGACACTTAACTACCTGCGTCACCCAGGTGGCCCTCTTCTCCATCATTCTATGAGTCCTCCATTATCATATGAGTAGCAATTCACATTTTGTATATGAAAATATAATCAATAATAGAAAGCAGTTTTGTTTTTGCTAAACTACCATCGAAGTAAATAGACAGTAAGTCCAATGCTATTTTAGTAGAAAGATTAGGCACACAAATTCATGTCTTTCCAAATTCCAATGACTTTCCCTTTCCCTTTTCTCTGGAAAGCACATCTCTCTCCCGCTTTTCTAGAAGGATATGTTAGGTGGGAGGTGAGGAAAGAACTCAACTGGCCACTTTCCTCAGGATTCAGCTTCTCTCTGAGTCTATGGGTCATTATAGAGCCCTACTGGCCGCTCTACCAGTCTACAGTCTGAGCAGAAATTCCAGAGTGGTGCACCATGATTCTCAGATCTGTCCGGCTTGCTGGTTCTCAGTGTCCTTAAGAGGGACAGAAAAGGGGTGTCTGGGTGACTCAGTTGCTTAAGTGTCTGACTCTTGATTTTGACTCAGGTCATGATCTCATTGTTCATGAGTCTGAGCCCCTGAGCTGACACTGCAGAGCCTGCTTGGGATTCTTTCTCTCCCTCTCTCTCTGCCCTTCCTGTGCTCATGCTTTCTCTCTCTCTCAAAAAAAAAAAAAAAAAAAAATATATATATATATATATATATATATATATATATATATTAAAAAGAGAGAGAGAGAGGACAGGAGAGATGAATGGTACTAAGGGTCCATGTAGACAATTGGGTGGCTGCTTTTTTCCCTCTTTTATTATCCAGAAAGTTCAGCTGAAGGTCAATAGATGGATTCTGAGAAATACTTGGAGCAGAAGAGAGCAAAAACCCTTCTTCTTCTCAATCCTCATTATGATGAAAATATTATAAAATACTTTATGTTTTTTGGTGCCTAGATCATATGGGTCATGCACTAACATATATACATATACAAATACATGAATATACACAATTGACATCTTGCTTATTCACAGTGAAATCATAGTTGAGAAGAAAATGCTGCTTGAGTTGAGCAGATATGTATCAACTTCTCCAAGTTCTGGGAACCTGCTCCATGCTCCATCCTGGTGTCACTGAGAGATTATTATATATACATCTTACATTGTTTATCGTGTTTGTTTTATGGTACATTTGACCACAGTTTACGAGACAATTTACCACTGAATAATTGCCATCCATATGTGGAAGCTGGAGACAGTTTAATTCATGTCTAGCTTCAAAGCTAAAGTGGTTGAAGGCTGCAGTTGAGCAGTCAAGCAGATGGCAGGGTGAACCTTGTAAAGCTTTTGACTACAAAATTCAGGGTGTGAATTCCTGGCCAGCAATTTAATAGCAGTGATCTCTTTTAAGCAATCATCTCAAAAAACTCCTCTGGCTTTCATGGTAGATCTCTTAAGGCCCAAAACTGGTAAGAGAGATAATAATCAAAATAACAATACTTTGTTATTGGTAGAGAATGTTAGAATTCTAAAGTATATTACCAATTTAATCCTGACACAGATTTTGTTAAGGCTTTATTCTATACTATGAGTAAAAGAAAGCTTCCAGAAAAGAAATGATTTATCCAAGTAAAATTGCATAGTTAATAGGAAGTAGTAGAGATGAGACTTGAACCTAGGTTTTCTTGTCCAGCCCAACACCCTTCTCAGTATTTCAAAGTCCACCTGCCTTGTACTTTGTGATTATTTTTAACCACCTTCGGAGGTGGGTCCTTTAGCCAAAGAGCTAGAATCTTTGCTCTGTTTCACAAGGGAAGGACAATCAGAAGATCCTTGAGCTGAGAAGGATCTTGGGGACTATTTGGTTACATGTTCTTGCTTTAAGATGAGAAACCAAGGCCCAGAGTGATGGGGGTCACCTGTTGAGATAAGACTGGAGGTAGAATCCGTCTCTGAATTTTCAGTCTTTTTGCTAGTGAAGTGAAGACACTTCATCAGAAATGTTTCACCACAAAACTCTTGAAATTGTATTTATTTACTCACTACATTTGCTCTTTACTTGCTGTGGGACAGACAATTCTTGGTTTATTCTCTGAGAACACAAAGATGTATACCATAAGAACCTTTATCCTTTGAGGAAGGTAGGTCCACACACAGTATGTAGGAGGTTTACACAGATGACATGGATTAGCAAAGAGTTAGGTCTGCGTAACAAGGGGCTATGTCACCAAGAAGGAAGGGTTGAGTTTTCAAGAGGAAAATAGGAATATCATGCTATTTCAAGATAGCATGATCTGATGCTACCCAGATCATGGAGAAAGGGGCTTTGTGTAAAGAGAGAATTATTTGCATAAAGAGATCGGGCCTGAGAGCAACATGCGCATCCTTCAGGGTGGGTCAGTCACAGGTAATGCAGAGGAGAGTGAGATGATCAGAGAGCAGAAAATGAGATGCCATGAAGGCTTCATATGGCAAATCAAGGAGTATAAACTCTCTTCACAAGGAAACGAGGAACTGTGAGGACACAAACAGCGGTGGAGTGAATTCTCAGACGGACTTTATCAGGTGAGTATGATTATCCCCAACTGTAGAGATGGGGCCACTACGAAGTTCACAGAATAAATAACAGCTCAGGTCACCCAGTGTGCGTGTGTGTGTGTGTGTGTGTGTGTGTGTGTGTGTGTGTGTCACAGAGAGAGAGAGACAGACAGAGACAAAGTGAGAGAAAGAGAGCACAGCCCTAGCCCAATGACCTGGATATTCTGAATCCAAACCTCAAGTTCATTAGACATCACCATGGTGTCCCTTGTGAAAGAAACAAACTGGGTCCTGAGATCATCCCAAAGGTTATAACATGGAGAATGCAGAGGCTTCATATACTTCCCTCCCTGAGGAAACACCAGCGTGGCCTCTGCCTCCCTCCCAGAGCCTTTTTTTTCCCTCTTGGCCTGTAGAGTTTAGTTTCTCTTTCCCAACTTCTGAAAACCAAACAGAAACAACTTTCTGTTGTTTTTCTCTGCCTATGACTTTTAAGGGATTTATGTTGACAGGAAGGGCAGTCAGATGCAATGAGAGGAAGGGGCTGTTCTCTCCAGTTCTGCCCTCAACAGAAGCACTCAGCCAGTAACAGAAAGCCCTCCCCATTCATGGTTTCTCTTTCTGTCTCTCTCTCTTTGCATCTTTCATTATCTTGTCTTTGAACTCCTTCCTAAGAACCAATGCTTCAAGCCTGCCTTTTCTATGTGACTCTAGGGTGCAAACAAATTTTGTCTCTCTTCTGCTAAAAAATGCATTTATTCTATATTCTGTTTCCTCTGTGATATACTTTCTGCTCCGTGTGGTGCTAGAAATGAGACAAATAATCCCAGATCAAAGGAGCTTTTAACTAATATAACACTGTATGTTAAATGTACTGGAATTAAAATTAAAACTTAAAAAATAAAATAAAATAAACAAAATAAATTTCCTGGAAAAAAAAAAGAGCTTTTATCACCACTCCGTCCCAACTGCACTATCTTTTATAGCTCTTGTATCTACAGCACCTAGTCCAACCATTGAGGATAATGCATTGATAACTTTGTGCCTGACCCAAAGTAGACACTCAATGATTTTTAGTTTAATTTTCCAAATGCTTGATCTCCTCTCTAGCATCTCGGGTAAAAACTGGAAGAAAAAAAAAGGGTAACAGTCATCCACGTACAGTTGAACAGACGTCTACAAGTGTAGAAACATACAGTTAAATAAATAATAATTACCAGGTCAGCCAAGGTCCAGTTCAAAAAATAGTACCCAGCCTAAGTAATTTAATGGAGGAGGTTTAGTATGAGAAATTCATTTCATAGGTCTTGGAAGAGCTAAAAGTGCAAGTAACCCAAGGAGAAGTAACCCAAGAATTAGCAAAAGTGCACTGTCACCCATAAGGATGACAGAACAAGGAAGGAAGTCCTGGTAGCAGAGCCAAGAAGCGGAGCTGCCTTGAGCAAAGGGTTGCTAGGGGAAGGAGAAACCATGGAGAACTCACAGCTACCCAGGCAGGGCTGCCTGCGCAAGCAGAGAGGAGCAGAGAAACCCCTGCTCTCCTCTCCTCCTTCCACCCCTAGCCTCTGTCAGCTGCCCTCGATCAGCCAATCCTAACGGAGTGACCAAGAGCCCGAATGTATGAGTGCACAAGAACTAGGAGATGTAGTTTGTAGGTCTATCTTGCTTCAATACAAAGAAGATCATAGGAAGTGGTGAATGCGTTTGAGATCAAACAAAAAATAAATGACAGAAACAGACATCTATAATTTCACTTTAAACAGAGAGCCACGGCTTACATCCTGACAGTTTTACTTTTCATTTTCTTTGCTGTATTTTTCATTCAGATCATTGAGATCAGACAAGTTTTGCAAGGTGATGCACCTCTGGTTTTACTTGGTATTATTTCTTATGTAGTTTGCCCCATCATTCGAAATTTTAGAAACTTGATTTTTATGGATGTGTAATATTGCATTTTTTATGGATTTACTATACTTTATGCCATTTCTCTATCATTTTATACTGAAAATAAAAAATGTCAGGGCGCCTGGGTGGCTCACTTGGTTAAGCATCCGACTCTTGGTTTCAGCTCACGTCATGATTTCATGGCTTTGTGGGTTCAAGCTCCAAATCGGGCTCTGTGCTGGCAGGGCAGAGCCTGCTTGGGATTCTCTCTCTCCCTCCCTAATTGCCCTTCCCCACCCATGCTATGTCTGTCTCTCTCAAAATAAATAAATAAACTTAAAAAAATTTTAATGTAGCCATCGAAGCAATTCTTAAAAGAAGAACAAGGTTGGAGGACTTCAGCAGATTTCATGACTCATTATAAAGCTAGGATAATTAAGGCAGTACGGTATTGGTACTAAGTTAGAAAAACAGACCAACCAAAAGAGAATATAGAGTCTAGTAATAGATCCCCACATATAAGGTCACTTGATTTATAACCCTGAAATTCAGTGGGAAAAAGACAAATTTTTCAATAAATGGTGCAGGGCAAATTGAAAATCCATGTGGAAAAAATGAGCCTTGTTCTCTACCTCATAGCATGCACGAAAAGTAATTCAAAGTGGAAATAAAATCTGTAAGGACTAAAACAATCAAGTTTCTAGCAAAATATATCAAAGAATATCCTCTTGACTTTGATATGTGAAAGATATATTAAATAGGATACAGCAAGAACTCAGCTTAAAAGAAAAAATATAGTAATGGGGCTCCTGGGTGGCTCAGTCTGATTTGGGCTCAGGCCATGATCCTATGGTTCCTGAATTCAAGTGCCATGTAGGGCTCTGTGCTGACAGCTCAGAGCTTAGAGCCTGCTTCTCATTCTGTGTCTCCCTCTCTCTCTCTGCCCCTCCCCTGCTCTGAAGGGAGGAAGGAAGGAAGGAAGGAAGGAAGGAAGGAAGGAAGGAAGGAAGGAAGGAAGGAAGGAAAGGAAGAAAGAAAAAATGTATTATATTCATGTTAAGAATTTCTGTTCATCAAAAAGTGACTAGGCAAGCCACAGACTAGAAGGAATTATGTATAATACTTATATCCAACAAATGATTGATACCTATAATACATAAAGAACTGCTTCTAGAAATCAATACGAAAAATACAATCAGATTTTTTTCAAAGGAAAAATACTTGAATGAGTACTGCCCAAAAGAACCTATTCAAATGGCCAAACACATGAAAAAGTATTTGATTTCATTAGCTATAGGAGAAATTTAAGATAAGCCATTGTGACATATGACTTTAAACTTGCCAGAGTAGCTACAATTAATCAGCCTAGCTATATCAAGTGTTATCAAGAGTGTGGAATGACTATTACTTTCATACATTAGTGGTGTTGTAAACTAGTTCAAGCACTTTAGAAAACTGTTTTTCAGTGTGAATTAAAACAGCGAGGCAGAGATTCCAATCCTGGCATTTACTTAAGAGAAATGAAGGCACGCTAAAGACAGGCACAAAAATACTTATAACAACTTATTCATAATAGTCTCAAACTGGGGGGCGCCTGGGTGGCTTAGTCGGTTAAGCGTCCGACTTTCGCTTGGGTCATGATCTCGCGGTTTGTGGGTTCGAGCCCCGCGTCGGGCTCTGTGCTGACTGCCAGCTCAGAGCCTGGAGCCTGTTTCAGTCTGTGACTCCCTCTCTCTCTGACCCTCCCCTGATTACGCTGTCTCTCTCTCTCCTAGAAATAAATAAAAAAAACATTAAAAAAAAATAGTCTCAAACTGGAAACAACATGTGTCCATCAACAGGAGGATGGATTAGCACATTGTGAAAAATGTATACAGTAGAATAAGACACAGTAATAAGAACAAGCTATTGATGTACACACACACAATATGCACGAACTTTACAAACATTAAGCATAAGGAAAAGTAGTCACAAAATACACTTACTATATGGTTCTAGTTATATGAAGTTCTTGACCAGGCGAAATCATATTGGTAGAAGATAGGACAGTGATTAAGATAGTGAGAGGGCATATGGGTTATTGACAAGGAAGGCAAGCGGGCCATGATTGGGGTATTGGAAATGTTCTATAGTTTGATCTGAGTGGCGATTACATGGACCTGCATATGTATGAAAGCATTCATTGAATTAAACACTTAAGGGGCACCTGGCTGGCTCAGTCATTTAAATAGCTGGCTCTTGGGGGCCCTGGGTGGCTTAGTCGGTTAAGCCTCCGACTTTTGCTTGGGTCATGATCTCGCGGTTCGTGGGTTCGAGCCCCACGTCGGGCTCTGTGCTGACTGCCAGCTCAGAGCCTGGAGCCTGTTTCAGTCTGTGACTCCCTCTCTCTCTGACCCTCCCCTGCTCACACTGTCTCTCTCTATCTCTCCTAGAAAAAAAAAAATTTAATAGCTGGCTCTTGATTTCAGTTCAGGTCATGATCACAGTTCATGAGATTGCACCCCGTGTCAGGCTCTGTGCTGACAGCTGTGAGCCTGTTTGAGATTCTCCCCCTCTTCCTCTCTGCTCTTCCCTTACACATGCTCTCTCTTTCTCTCTCTCTCTCTCAAAATACATAAATATACATTTTTTAAAAAACACGATTTGTGTACATTACTGTGAGTAAATTATACCTTTAAAAAGTATCAAAATGTTCCCTAGGATAAATAGTATGACCATGCACATCTTTGTTCAGAAATCTTAACCCACATAACCTGTCTACATAAATTGGAGAGGCCACATAGTACGGTGTTAGGGACAATTCCGAAGTCAGACCGCCTCAGTTTAAATTCCCACTCTGCATGTTGCTGGATATGCAAGGAGGAGCATGGCATGTCAACTCTAGTTTTTCTTACTTTTTTCTTCATCAGTAACAGAAATAGTAATTTCTACCTCAGAGAGTTTAATAAAATATAACTGTCATAATACATCTATATTGCTTAAAACAGTGCCCATATATGGTGAATATTTCATTGTTGTGTTAGGGTTCTCCAGAGAAGCAAAACCAATAGAAGATGTATTGATTAATTAATTGATTTTAAGGAACTGGCTTATGTAGTTGTGGTTGCTGATAAGCCCTAAGATCTGCAGTCAGCAAGTTGGAGCCCCAGAAGAGCCAGTGGTATAGTTTCTGTCCAAATGCTAATAGGCTCAAGACCCAGGAAGGACAGACATTTCAGTTCAAGTTCAAAGGCAGGGAGGAAAAAAATGAGGCCCCAACTCAAAGGCAGTCAGGCGGGACAAGCTTTCTGTAACTCACAGGAGGGTCAGCCTTTTGTTCTATTCAGGCCTTCAACTGATTGGATGAGGCCCATCCACATTAGGGAGGAAAATCTATGTTTCTCAGTTTGTCAATTTAAATGTTAATCTCGTCCAAAAACGTCCTCACAGAAACACCCAGAAGAGTGTTTGATCAAATATCTGAGCACCTTGAGGCTTGATCAGGTTGACACATAAAATTAACTACCACAGTTGTATTAACTATAATTATTAGTGAAATAATATAATTGTTAGTGAAATTCCTAGAGTAAACATTATTGACATTTTGAAAGGTCTTCATACATGTCACAAAACTTCCTTCAAATGGTTCATACCAGTTTGCATTGGAATCACCAGTCTAAGAGAGGATCTGGCACGCCATTTAATGAAACAGACTATGTTCAGGTATTACTACATATTCACGGAAAAGAATAAGTCATTGGGGTTGGCAACAAGCACTAATGCTTTGTAGGATATCCCTGAAGAAAGCCGGGGGTGGTGATTTAAAATTAATGGCTTTTATAAGCTCTTCACTTTACGGGTTCCATCTTGAAATTACTGTCATGGCTCTGGTACTTGTTCTTCTCTCTCTGAACCCCCCTCCTTTGGATTTGCTTCCCGAATCCTGCTCTGACTTTGGCTACTGCTTCCTGTCCATTCTCTTACCCTGGTGTTCTTCATAGATAGCTTCCACAACCACTGTCAAGAACGTTTCTTAAATGATGTCAAGTGGGGTTTCCAGACAGAGGAATGAGCACAAGCAAAGGCACAGAGGAGAGCATTTGTTAAAGCTGAGACATCTGCTCACCCGGGGCCCAGCAATCCCAACACCAGGTACAGTAAAACCTTGCTTTGTGAGCATAATTTGTTCTGGGCACATGTTTGTAATCCAAAGCACTTGTATATCAAAGCAATTTTCTCCATAGGAAATAATGGAAACTCAGAGGATTCGTTCCACACCCCCAAAATATTCATATAAAATGATTACATTACTGTAATGTAATACAAGATAATAAAGAAAATACAAAAAATAAACCAATTAACCTGCATTTACCTTTGAAAACCTCTGTGGCTGGTGTGAAGGAGACAAGAGAGAGGTGAGGGGAGGGTTATTGTGTAGGCTACTCTCACTCTCACTGCAGAGTCACTGCTGTCTTTTGGATCAATGGAATCTTTTTCTGCACGGGGGCCATTATACATGTTCGCACGGATGTTGACCACAGGACAGTATTACTAAAGTCTTGTCTTAAACTATATTTAATGTAACTGGCGATAAGGCAGTAGAGGAAAGGGTCTATATCTGCAAGCAGACTGACCTAGAATGAAGCAAAGCATTCCTAAGCTTACTCTCGTGTGGAAAATCAAAGGACTGTCCATAGGTGCTTTGAAGTGACAAAAAAATACACCAGTATCAGTTGTGGGCACCTTCCAATGTTCTGAAAAATCACTGATTTCTGCCAGACACCATGGCCTGCGACTGAGCACCAGAGCATGGGAGATGATTACCTGCAATCCCATAGTGAGAGAGAGGGAAGAACCATTGGCTCAGTTGTGATCATAGGACATTTGGCATCACATATTATCATACTACAAGACATCACTTGTTTATCAAGTTGAAATTTATTAGAAATGGCTGCTTGTCACTCTCCACAATAGCTAAAACCTGGAAAGAGCCTAAGTGTCCATCAACAGATGAATGGATCAAGAAGATGTGGTTTATCTATACCATGGAATACTACATGGCAATGAGAAACAATGAAATCTGGCCATGTGTAGCAACATGGATGGACCTTGAGGGTGTTATGCTGAGCGAAATAAGTCAGGCAGAGAAAGACAAATATCATATGTGTGCACGTATAGGAGGATTAGGAGGAACTTAACAGAGGACCAAGGGGGAGAAGAAGGGCGGAAATGGTGGGGGAAAGGGAGAGGCAAACCATGAGAGACTCTTGAACGCTGACAAAAACTGAGGACTGGTGGATGTGGGGGGGAGGAGGGGTGGGCATGGAGGAGGGCACTTGTGGGGATGAGCACTGGGTGTTATGTGGAAACTAATTTGACAATAAACTATTTGTAAAAAAAAAAAAAAAAAAAAAAAAAAGAAATGGCTGCTTGTCTTGTGAAACACCAGCAAAACAATTACTCATAATCCAAGGTTTTACTGTATTTCCCTAAGAGAAATGAAAGCATATGCTTAGTGATGATGGTAAGAGGTCTGCTGGCCCTGCAGTTCAGGGTGCATGGGATGGAGGGTCCTCTCTCATCCATCCTACTGCTTCATCACTGCCCCCTACCCTCACTCTCCAAGTCCCTGGGCCCTGCCCTGCTTTCTTTTGTCTCTGAAACTGCACATGTGCTCACCTCTGCCCGTATCACCATCCTCAACTGTTTCCAGGTGACTGGCTCCTACTGCCCTTGGCCTCATCTTGAGCCTTACTATGTCCATCTCTCCTTAGATTAAGGTGGCTGAGGGGCACCTGGGTGACTCAGTCAGTTAAGTGTCTGACTTCAGCTCAGGTCATGATCTCACGGTTCGTGGGTTTGAGCCCCGCGTCAGGCTCTGTGCTCACCGCTCAGAACCTGGAGCCTGTTTCGGATTCTGTGTCTTCCTCTCTCTCTGACTCTCCCCTGTTCATCCTCTCTCTCTCTCTCTCTCTCTCATTCTCACTCTCTCTCTCAGAAATAAATAAGACATTAAAAAAATTAAATCAGGATGGCTGAGAGAAAAATGCATCCTGAGTGACCTTTCAAATCTGGGAAATCCTAATCAAAAACTTTGGATGATTCCTCATTGTCCTTAGACATAAAAATATGGCCCAAAACAATCTGCCACACCAGTTTCATTCTCTCAGTCTTCCTCTTCAGGCTCTAATCTCCAAACATGCTAGACTTCTTTCAGACTGTTGAACTTGACACCTACTATTGCCTCTGGGCCTTTGCACATGTGTTCATTCCATCAGAAACATTCCTCTCTCTTCCACTCACCCCTCTAGGTGAGTGAATAGGGCTTCTGTTCACTGCCAAGTCTCTTAAATGTCGCCTTCTCACAGAATAGTCTATGTGCCCTAGAGTGGATTGGGTACTTCCCCACCCAATGTACTCCCAAAGTCTCCTGACTTCTCCTTAACATAGTAATCATTATGCTTTATGGTTTATTTACTTTATTCATTGGCTTCTCACTAGACTAGAAAGCCCATAAGGGTAAAAATGGTATTCATTTTGTTTACCCTTCACTTCCAAAACCAAATACACGTGGTTTAATCTCCATTATTTATATGGTAAGCAAGCCTAAGTGTCAGCTAAATAAATTAATGGTGGGTGTGTTTGTGCATGCCTGCATGTATGCGAGTGTGCACGTTCTCAGCTAGGCTCCTTGAAAGATTGTAAATGCCACATGTGCTGGGCTCGTCTGCATTTTCTCTCCCCCTCAGATCCATTTTCTGCCCTTCTTTGACTTGCTCTATGCTTCTGGAGGCCGACTTTGTCAGGTTACATCACATTTGCAGTCTGGCTCCCAGTTGGATTCAGTCAACAGGAAGCATCAATGGAAAATTAGAAAATTAAGGGCATTTCTTCCCTGTTCCTTGCTTTAGTGCCTTTTTTCTGGCAGCAGCTATGACCCCCTATGAATGTAGCTCCCAGTGGCAAGCTGCTTCTCCAGGGCTCCAGTTCTTACCAGACTCTAATACACTATTTCCTCCTTTTATCCCTTTGGCTCTAGGATTGACCCTGACATAGTCAAATGCTGATCACGTTCTTCCTCTAGCCTAGTTGCCAGCACTAGTTCGTAGGGGGCTCCCTCAGTTTTCTAGCTCTTACCACTGAGCTTACTGCTCTCTCTTTCCCCCTGGATGGCTAGCATCCTGAGGGCAGAGAAAACATTTTATTCATCTCCACATTCCCAGGACCTAAGATAGTGTCTGATCTATACTAAAGACTTAAGAATTGATTGTTGGTCTAGCCTCATCTGTAATAGGAAGCAATGGGGACCAACTATCTCCGAAATCACTTTGAAGTCTTCCTAAGCAAATGAGGTAAGGAAAATGTTTGTGGATTTCCCCTCCTGGAAGAGCTGCCCAGGAAGAGGCAAACAGACTTGCCCTTTCTGAGAGATGAAAAAGCCATCTTCAGAGAAGGAGATACCTTAAGAGGCCCAGACTGAGCAATTTATATTGGAGAAAAGATTTACCACAAAATATCACAGTTCAGATCAGATTTAATAGACCAATAAATGGCTGCTTAACAAGGACATTTGGTTACTGTTACATTAAGTTTCCTAAGGGACTTTGTTCTGTTCTACTAAAAGGCTGTAAAGGGCTATAAAGCACAGGCCTTCCAAATTTGATTTAAAAAAAATCAGCCCTTTTTGGAAATTGTTCTTCTTAAGTGACAGTGTGAAAACAAGTCTCAAATGTTTTTTTTTTCCAGGCACTTCCTTCATGTATTTTGGAGAAAGTTTGGCCTGACTTACAAGGAAACCCCTTAATTGTCCCTTAAAAGTAGAATTGCGTCATTGTGGATAAGACATAGGGTTCAAATAGCTCCCTGGGGGCTGGACTCTTGGAAACTCAGCAGGATTTTAATTGTAAGCAGACAATTTGTTTTGGATTGTATGCAGAGCATGAAAATATAACTGCTATAGGATCTAACAACGTATAAGAGGATTAAAAGCTAGTATTTCTCTACTGCTCTATTTCTTAAGCCTAGGCGCCTTTGCAAGTGATGAACTCACCATCTAAGGTTATTCTCTGTCCTGTTGAAAATCTGAAATGTATTCATTATTAGCTCCTAGCACCTTGAGAAGCAATCTCAGTCTCATTCACTCCTGTATCCCCAGTGCCTAACATTATTGCCTAGGTTACCTGTGCTCGATACATATACTGTATTTCCTCCATTCTAAGTAAGACGTACTTTTTTCCATAGTTTGACAGCTCCAAATTCAGAATGTCTCATCTAAGCAATGGTGTGTCATCGATTAATTGGTTTTGCCGTTCTCAGTGGTACATAAAAGTCATGATGCCTATGACGATAGATGACATCTTAGAGTCAGTGAAATGTGAAATGCTGAGTACCTGTGGTGAGCCAGATTCTATGTCAAGTACTCTAATGCATCATTCATGCCACCATGTGATGATAACTCTTTAAGGTAGGTATTAGTATCTCCACTTGACAGATAAGGCTCAATGTATTGCAGTCAGTTGCCTGGAGTCGCAATTTCTGCTTGGAAAAAATAGAGTTGGCCTCAAACCGAAGTCTGGCTTCAAAGCTCATAATCTTCCACTGCGCTTGGTTGACCCAGTGCCGACTTCGGCTAAACGTATTTTAGAAACTATATGTTAAACTCTGTGATGTATCATTGCTGTTGTAACTTTCTTTATCCTGGTTGTCCTTCATTCAAGCAGTGAATACCATCCTCAAAAACCTCTCAAGAGTGATCAGTACGTATAAATTTGTCTGTCTTCTTGGTGATGCAGTGACAGAAATCCGCCCAGATTAAGCCATGTCATGTTTACTGGAAGCGTCCATGAATATCTCACAGCTCCAAGGCTAGGCGAGGGTTCGGGAGCTCCTGGCAGAGGAGACTCCAGTGCTGAAGGGACACTAGCTTGTCTCCGCTTCCCTCTGACCACAGCTTCATTCTTCTCCTTTACTGGAGGCCCATATTTTCTACAAAGCAAAACCATGGCTCCTGACAGCTCCAGAGCACTACATCTTAGAACGTCAGGCATAGGAGATGGTTGATGCACTCTTTTCTAACCCGGACCTGAAAATCCCAGAGAATGGACTCATTGGTTCAAGTATTCACCCTGCTCTGCACTGACCTGGGGCCTCAGGTGGAGTGGCAAAGGCAAAGCTGGCAGGCTCCGCAGCGACTACGTGACGGGATAGGACAGGAGAGGGAGGAGGGAGGAATCCCAGAAAACAGCAGTGGCAGGCAGAAAATTCCTCAACGCCTATTCTACAAAGCCACTGGAGATGTGCAGAAATCATAGTTATAGAATGCCAGCAAAGAAGGGCCAAAGTATTTCCCACTGCGGAGATGGGTGGGGCGTGGAATCCAAGATGGATGTTGAAGGATGGCTATGATATGAGCACATGGAGATGTGATGGGGGCGCTTTGCAGGTAGGGAAGCAGCGTGACAAATACCTTGTCTCGCTAGGAGCAGCCCGTATCCTAACACACATGCATAACCGTAAATTGAAATTGGTGGCATGGGGGAAAATACGCATGAAGGTATAATAAAGGAGGCTTGACCTTGAGGAGTGAGGGACAGCTTCCTTGGCAACCTGATATTCGAGCTGTGAGCAGAGGGAGGAGGAGGAGGACAACGTGGAGACCAGCAATGCTGGAGGGGATGACTCAAGGCAGAAGCAAAACACACGCACAAGATCCTGTGGTGGGAGGACCCTGGCATGTTTGTGGCGCTAGATGGACCAGCTGCTCCCGATCTCTTTCTGGGTCCCCGCTAAGACCCGCAAGAGCCCTTGGTGCTACCTTAATCAGGTCACTTACATGCTTAAAACTCTTCTGTTATCCCCTGTCACCTAGAGCAGCACTTCCCAGCTGCATGAGGACACACTGCTGGCCACCGACGGCTTACAGGGGGCTGGAGGTACTGATCCCTCCACTTCTGAACCAAGCATCCTCCTCCATTTACAGCCGTGTACAAAACTACACACACAAAACCAAAACTACAGTGATTTCCTATGGGTGCCACGATGGGACGAAAGCTGGAAAACACCAAAGAGAATAAAAGGAAAATATCCAGGGGCGCCTGGGTGGCTCAGTCCGTTAAGCGTCTGACTTTGGCTCAGGTCACGATCTCATGGTTCATGGCTTCGAGCCCTGCATTGGGCTCCATGCGGACAGTGAGGATCCTGTTTGGGATTCTTTCTCTCTTTCCCTCTTTCTTTGCTCCTCCCCCACTTGCTTGCTCTCTCTCTCTCTCTAATTTTCGTGCCAGACATGACCATCATAATCTTCCAAGTCACCACCCCATCCCCCCAGATACAAGGGAAGCATATGAGGCTCACGAGTTGGGACAAGGGAATTAGCTTGCACCCCTCCTCTCTACTTGCTTTCACGCAAGTGTTTTTAGGGGCCTCCATAAAACTGATTCTTTTTAAAAAAAATTTTTTTAAATGTTTTATTTACTTCTGAGAAAGAGAGAGAGAGAGAGCGAGAGAGAGCAGGGGAGGGTCAGAGAGAGAGGGAGATACAGAATCTGAAGCTAGCTGTCAGCACAGAGCCTGATGCAGGGCTCGAACCCATGAACTGTGAGATCATGACCCAAGCTGAAGTTGGACACCTAACCAACTGAGCCACCCAGGTGCCCCATAAAACTGATTCTTTATGATACGGGCCTTTCTCTGTCCCTTTTTCTTCTGTATGCACAGGAGGCCTAACGCATTTCTTTAATATCTTCTCTAGCATTCCTACCGCAGTTCCCTTGTCAGGCAAAATTGTTTCACACTTCTGTGTTCTTGTACTTTTCCCCCCTCTCCCTGAAATGCCCTAACCTAAATCCCTTGAAGCCCCAGTGCTGAGCAATATTAATAAGCATTGTGAAAGAATAATTAAATATGATCTTGTATGTGAGCCACGGAGATCAGGCAGCCCTGGGTTGAAGAGAGTTACATGGTCCCTTCACCACAGGATTTCTCAGAGCTCTGGGCATGGTGAGTTGCTCTGAGAACCTCTAGGAAGGGTGGAGGTTTGGTGTCCCAGCTTTCCCAAAACCGCTTACATGCATAGTCATTCATGTTGGTATATCTGGGGGATGAGGAAATGTACCCAAGATGACATAGATGGGCATATAAGAAATGTGGTGTTTGTGTTTAGGACGGAGAAAAGTCAAGGAGGAGCAGAGAGAGGAAAGACAGAAGAGAAAAACAGGGAAGAGGAGAACAGACCTCTACAATAAGGAAGTCTCCACTCCCAAATCGGTGGACTGGCCAGATTGCCCTTATCTACAAGGAATTATTTTTTTCTCTTGGCAGAGTCCCCAGAGTTGGGCTCTCTGTGTGGAGGGTAAAAATAAGCAAACAAAGCTACCTCCTGCTGCTAATCAGGGACCCGGTTAGTAACAGTCCCTAGAGGGTGTGGACTGTGCCTCTCCGCTTCGGTCAAGGTCCCAGCTGCGGGAAGGATTGTCCTCACTGGCTGTTGGGTTGCGATGATGCCTCCTGCAGCAGCCTTTCCTTCCTTGTCTCAAACAATCGCTCGTCTTGCCTGGCTCAGAGTTCACTTAAGGAATGCGATCCAAAAGGCAGGTGGCTGTTGGCATCGTTACTTGATTATTCCACCAGGTCTGTTTTGACCACCCAGTTAAAATTAGTGCCTTAACCACTAAAACCAACAATATACTGATACTAATAATGTTATTGATAAGTTACTGTATATTAAGCACCTTTTATGTATCAGGAACACTGCAAAACAATGTGCCTAATGAGTATTTAAAGAATGGTAGCAAGATTACATGACCTATGTCATCAACCTGGGATACAAATCAGGTCACATTTTCATGATTCAAAATTAAGATTGGCTTGACTCTCTGGTTCCCTACTCTGTTTCTGCCCTCTTCCTTTGAATCACTTTCGTAATCCAAAAAGCCAGTACTACTGTGAACACCTCTCACAGGGGGAATAGGAGGATTTGGTCTGTGTGTGAGTGACTCTGTGTTAAGTGGTCTCGTTTCTGACACTGCTGCATGGAGTCATCATCACAGTCTGGTCCTGGCCAGTAACTTTCACTCTCACTTTCCATCTCAGTGACATTCTTGCTGTTTTAGACACTTTCAAAGCTGCAGAGGTTTTTAAAGAAAGGGCAGTAATCCTTTCCCAGTGTTACTCTCAGGTGGGGTAGCTCCACGTTTGTGCTCCTAACTGTGCTCAAAGTGTCCACACCAGTGGAATCACAGGCTGCACACTGGACCGAAATGACCCTTCCTTTTTGCCACCTAAACACTGATATTGAATCTGGATGATCAGTCCAGAAATTTCCACACGGGAATCCCTTTTCAGCGACCTTGGTGTCTTTTTTGCGAGTAGACTCCAGTTGGGGCCATCTCCAGTCACTGGAAAGATATAAGAAAGCTGAACATCGTAAAGGGAGTCCAGATCTCAGTATCTTTGGAGTCTCTCTGCAAATTTTCCTCCTTCCACCTAAGTGACCTGCTTTGAATATCAAGGAAGGCAGCCTCCCAAAGCCAATGATAAAATGCTTTGCTATAGAATTCCCTCTGACAGTGGGTGCTCACTTGCCTTTTGTCTGCATAACTGCAAAGTGTCACCAAATGATAAGACACTTGTAGATCAAAGAAAGATGACTCTACTGACTTTCAGGCTTTGTACCAGGCATACAGGCAATTTTTAAATGGCAGTTTCTTTAAAAACTAATTTTCAGACCCATCTACTCAGATGGTCCACTATTTAGACCACTGTCCTTTCTCTGTCTGGTTTGCTGGCTCTTCCTCTTTCACCCATGCTCTGAATGTGAGTTCACAACCCTTGTCTTTTCTTTCTCTTGGATTTTAAGTCTTAGTGCCATGTCCAAGATCTTGGTCTTGTCCAAGACTCTACAGTCTGTTACCAGATCTCTATTGGGTACCTATCTGGAGTCTGGCACTTAAATGGTGCCCAATATATTTTTATTGAATAAACTTCTCTCTCTAAGTGCCAAAGGATGTATTCATTTGTATACCTCCTTTCATCAGAAACTAAACCTGCCTGAAACTGCATATTTTTCCTATAGAGATGGACCCTCTCCAAGTTGCCTTTTCTTAGTTGTCAATTTCTCAACCACACTTCGAGTCTGGGGGGAGGGTATCTTAACCAATCCCTCCCCTCCATGGATTGCTCTACTCTGACCCACTTCCCCATCTGTAAAATGGGGATAATAACCGTACCATCTCAGAGGGCTCTTGTGAGGATTAAATGAGATCACATAGAAAAAGTGCCGGCATAGTGTCCAGCCTATAGAAGGCAATAAATGCTAATCATTATTATTTTTATAGTCAGAAACCACAATTGCTATGTATGGTGTGATTGGGAACTTGTCATAATCACTTTAAAGGTACAGGAGGACCCCCACCCAAATTGTGGTTGGCGTGTCAAGAATGATGACGGCACACATGCAGTAAGAGGGTTATGATCAAAGGTTATTATTCACATAATGAGGGTTTCTCGGGAGAGTAAGGTGGCTTCCAAGTACATCCAAAAATGGCTTGAGAGAGCAGAGACAGGAGAGTTGGCTGGGGGTTTTATGGTGGTCGGGTGGGGCTGGGGTGAGAGTTTCAATGCATGGTTTAAACTTCCCACTGGTGCCAAAGGACAGAGTACTGGGCTTTCTTATCAGCTTCCCCAGTTGTGGGGAAGAAGGAGCAGAGAGGGAGGGTGAGGCTTAAGAGCAGTCAGTAACTATTTTTTTAAAAATAATAATGAAAATGGGGTCAGACTCTTTATTACAGAGATAATATGGCAAGCCTCAGTCAATCAGCTACCAAATCTTTTCAAGTTTTAATTTGAATTACCTCTAATATGTGTCTCTTTCCTCTCCCTCCCACCTCCCATGATGCCGAATGAACAAAGGCTCCAATCATTTTTTTGAAGTTTATTTATTTTTGAGAGAGAGAGAGAGTGAGTGTGAGAGAACCAGGAGGGGAGGGATAGAGGGAGAGAGAGAGAGAATACCAAGGCTCGAACCCATGAACCATGGAGATCATGACCTGAGCTGAGATCAAGAGCCATATGCTCAACTGACTTTGTACCCAGGTGCCCCTCCAATCACTTTTTGATTTCAAGTAGCACAAACCCTCCTTCCTGGATGCCTTCCCTCCATTTCTCTTACCTCCTCTTGCCCTCTCTGTCCCCAACTGTCTTTTTGATAATGTAATAACTCAAATGTGAGTATTCCTTCCCACTGTAAGGTTCGAAGTGGTTCTCCAGGTGACTTTTTAAAACACAGTCCAAAAATTCTTTGGCTATCTTCCCAAAAAGGAGATGGGGTGTATGTCCTCTCTCCATGACTGCTTTAACCAGTGGGGCACAACAGAAGTGCTACTATGAACTTCCCAGGTTAAGTCACTAAAGGCCATGCAGCTCTACCTGATTCCCTTGGGATGCCTGCCCTGAGATAAGCCAGCCACTATCTAAGAAGTCTGACTCCCTGAGACTACCATGCTCTAGAGGCTATTCATAGGGACTCCTGTTGATAGCCCAGCAGAGCCACTAGCCAGCAGCCAGCATCAACTGTACCCAGGAGAAGGAGCCATCTTGGACATCCAAGCCAATGGAGCCTGGAGATCCCTAGAGCTGCAACAGATATCTGACCGTAACCATTTGAGACACTTTGGGCAAAGACTTCCCAGCAAAGCCTTCCCAGAGCCCTAACCCACACTGTGAGTAAATGAAATGGATGCTGTTTCCACATCACTAATTTTAGAGTAATTTGTTATGTGGTAATAATAACTGGAAACTCTCATTTTGGCTAAAAATTAGGACTCTCTATGTATAATTTCTTAAAATTATAAGCAATTATAGAGTGAACCCATGCCCAAAATTAATCTAAATCATTGAGGAAGAAACCAACAGATTAGTAACAATCATTCAAGAAAACCCACGTAAGACAGAAAGTATTTATAGGAGCTGAAGAAAGAATAAAACGTAAGACAAAAGGGGTTAATATCCTCCAGGGCAAAAAAACCCATAATCTTTGGGGTTATTTTTCTTTCAAACAAAAATCATTGTCATCTGTGCTGGAAAACAAAAGGCTGTAAGCTGTTACGTTTCCTCATAGAATCTGGGCCTTGAACAATAGTAACGTGATGTACGAAACAATAGAGAATTAAATAAATAATCTCAGGGCAGGCCTGTCATACGGCGCCCCACCGTGATACGGAAAGAACACACAGCTAACGTTTTGTCTAAGTCCTCAGCAATTTTTCTTAACATGATCTACGCTAGAGCTCGCCCTTTTCTTAAAGGTCTTTTTGAGGTGGAAAACAACCAAGGCACCAAGGGAAGAGGAGTGAAACTTGGGTCTCAGTGACAGACAGTGGAAAGAGAGAGCAGGGGAGGGCTCCGTCCTAGCACCTTCAAACCACATCGTGTTGTCGCCTGCCTCTTGCTGCGCTGTGGCTGTCATTTAGCAAAACCTGTGGTTTGCAGACAGTATGTGGTTAGACTGCCAACTGGGTACTTTTCCTTTGGAAAGAATGGGGCTCTTAGTCGTGAAGATGGTGTTGGGGAATGTCCTGGCTACCGGCTTTTCATATTCTCTTCAAGACTCTATCACAGCGTGCTGTGTTTCATTTAAGCAGGAGGTTATTTGTACGGACAACCAGAGAATGCTCTGGACTGGAGTTCTTCTTCCAAGACACGCCTTAGTAGCCAAATCACAATCTCCCTGATACCTGGACTCCCCTGCAGAGTGGGGTTGATAACACCTACTTTCACAACTCAGGGAGAACTTCAGAAATGGCGCAGTTGTGCTCCCAAGTAAAGGATGATTAGGGTTACCTATTTGAGGACATACACGGTGGGAAAGGAAGAAACCCGTCCTAGCAGATTGCTAGGTCAATGCAGCCCCACCCAACTGGCTGGCCCAGAAGTTTTCAGCGCAGCTGATTGTCACCGATGGAATTGTTTGAGTGAGCAGGTTGCTTTGCCATCCCCTGGCAAGGGCAGCTCAGGAAATCCCCTCTTCACCCCAGCAGTGACTCATGAAGCAGACTCAGAGTAACCAAAAGTGAACTGGGGGAGTCTCCCTAGCCTTGAAGCCACTGGATCTAAAGGGAAAACTGGGCCTCCAAAGAAGGGAGGAAGTGGTACCGCAGGCTTTGGATTCGTGGAAAATCGGGTTAAACCCCAGCTCCGTTGCTGCGTCACCATGTGATGGCAGGGAAGTTTCTTACCCTTTCTGAGGCTCCAGGCCCTCACCCATATGGCAAAGCTAATAATCCCCAGTTCACAGAGTTGGTGGGAGGTTTGAAATTGGAGATGGGAAAAAATTAGAGAGTTCTTCATAGTAAGGAATCAGGGAAAAACCCAAATATGGCCCCCTACTCTGCCCCCGATAGCAGAATGGATAAATACTTGGTGGTGTATGGACACAGTCTAGTCCATAGGGAAAGGGATAAACTACAGCTCTATGCACTCGAGTGACTGAGCCTTTGTAATACAATAAATACAAATGTGTGTGTGAACACATTGCGTTAAACAAAGGGAACACTCTTTGCAAGGTGGTTAATTGGGATGGAGATAGAGGAAGAAGAGGAAAGGAACACACGAATGTTAGTTCTCAGGTTTGGTGGCAGGTGCAACAATATTTTATTTTCTGTTAACGGTGATAATGAGCGTTACTCAATATTAGCATGATAAGAGTACGTTACGAATTAAGGGTTACAATTAATTCAATGTTATGCAACGACATATAACTGGCACTCAACAACTATTCCTTCTGTTTCCTTGTCTCCTCTCTGAAGGTCTTCTTCTGGAAATGTTAAAAAGAAAAGAGCAAAGCATTTTCTTGGATGTTATTTGTTTTCTCTCACATTGTATACACAGTTCTCTGTCTCACATGTCTTTAATTAAAGCTGAAAATTTGAGGGTATAGCTTGGTTTAATCGTTTCCATCTTTGGAAACTGTGTTACTGATAATAGTTGTTTGCTTCTCTCCTCTGTGAGTCCTTTCTAACTTCCATTTCCTACTAATGTTTCTGTTATACTTAAGGGGGAAATGCAATCAGATAGTCAGATAATTGAAAAGAAAATGTGTTGAACAGACAGAATAGAGTCAGGACCTCAGATCTGCACATGAGGCCCTTAAAGTCTTGCACCTAATTCAGACTCAGGTCTCAGTGCCTCTCCACTGTAGTCAAACTGAAAGTCTCCATGTTCGTCCAACATGTCGTTAACAGTTCAACCTCTATGCTGGATCCTTCTGGAACGCCTTTACCCGTTTTTTTTTTTTCCCCTTTCAGAAAATTCTGACTCTTCTTTCAGAACCACATTTAAATGAGGCTTCCTCTGTGAAGTTTTCCTGAACACACTCAGGAGAGTCGGTTTCTATGTCCCCTATACTCTCGTGTTACTCGAAAAGCACCAGTATTTTAGCTCTTTAATATACGCAGTCATTGTAACTTTTTTGTCACATGTGGCTGTGGTGGCGTGCTGCCTGGGAGGGCTAATGACACCCAGTGTCCAGGCAGGGTGGTTTTTTAGAGAAGGGGGTTTTATGTGGAGCCTTCGAGGCTCAGAAATACGGGGAGAGGCAATATCTTTTCTTGGTGGTGCCATCAGTTCCCTAGTTGTTATCTGGCACCCAGAAGACCCATCCCTGTCCTAGTAACAGAGCTCCTTTGAGGACCAAGGAAGGCAGAAGATCACTTTCTTGTGAGAGGGTTTCACAGGAAATACACAAACCCTTGTAAACACGACTTTGGGTGGCTGGGAACAATGTCCAGAAGTGGAAAGTTATAGAATATTTTGATGTTACTCCTATCTTGTGACATATATTCACTCTTCTGAAAGTGTGTGTCCATGGAAGGGAAGCTGGCATAACTGGATTCCAGGTGAGGTCAGTTCGATATCGAATGGTGGGGTCCCCATTTGGCGGTATGTCCTGCCATTCAGGGTTAAGGGTGCACATGTGCAAATACTGTAGCTGATCAAGAAAAAATTCCAGTGGGGTGTAGTGTCCAAAGAACGGGATTTGAAATTAGGCCTGGGCTCCAACCCGTTTTCAATACCCTTGGACAAATTGTTTAACTTTATGGATCACTTAGTTTGTCGCTTTTGAAACGGGCAGAAAATAACATTGGCCTCACTGTTGTAAGTTTAAATGAGATGTAAAAACAATGAGCACATTGGAGATGTTCAGCGAATGGTGGCAATGATTATTACTCAAACGATCAGAGTCTGTTTTCTGTGAGAAAGAAAAAGGTGAGGGGTGGACAAATCTTCCCTATCCCCCAGGAGGGTGAAATGAGGAAGCATTTAGTAAAAATAGAATAGTGTTTAGCTCATGGCTCAGCATTCAATGAGTATCTGAATCAAGAAAAAATAGGCACCTTAAAGATGAGGTAGTTGATATAGAATTTCTTTTTTTTTTTAATGTTTTATTTATTTCTAGGAGAGACAGACAGTGTGAGCAGGGGAGGGTCAGAGAGAGACGGAGTCGCAGACTCTGAAATAGGCTTCAGGCTCTGAGCCACCTGTCAGCACAGAGCCCGACGTGGGGCCCGAACCCACAAACCGCGAGATCATGACCTAAGTGAAAGTCAGACACTTAATCGACTAAGCCACCCAGGCGCCCCCCCTTTTTTTTTAAATTTTTTAAAAAAATTTTCTATATAGGATTTCTTAATATTTTTTTCCCAGAGGTATACTCAGTCAGAAACTCTCATAATCTTAAACAGTTTTGGATTATTTGACCAGGAAAAATATATATATACTACACACACATACTCTGAAATTCTGATAAAGTGATAGTGACCCCCTGCATTTTATTCCCCAAAATGAAGTATTCACATCTCCAGGCTTAAAAGCCCTGATCTAAATAAAGTTATAAAGTATGGGTCAGAGGAAATGGGAGCTATATGGATAGTTTATTTTTCCCTTGGTTTTAAATGAGTAAGTCTATCATTCATTTTAAAAACTCTTGTTAACTGAGGCAGGCAGAGTCTTAAGTGTAAATTAATAAACTCTTTTAGTGGAAGAAACAGGAAACAATGGCAAATATTTAATCTTTCCTCTTCAAAGTTGGAGTGGTTTAGTCTCTGCCCTTTTTGAACACACTATAGATTTCAATCCCCTTTTGGCCTTTTCTTTTGATTATGGCTAATGGAATTGTTCTCCCACTTACGCCCTCATTTTCCATTCCTCAACCTGTCTGGACTTTTGCCTCCAAAGGTTAACATCGCTATGAAGTAATGTAATGCATCATTACTATTTAGACAGATTTATTCAGAGTTCTCTTCCCGCAGATGTCTTTAAGCATATGGTGACTCTGACATCCAGGATTGCCCAGTAGGGGAAGATATTATATATCCAGTATCCATACCCAAAACTGAGAAGAAAAAAAAAAAATAAAGAACTTTCAAAAGCTCCGTAACCTTAGATTTAATCAGAATTAAATGACAATGTGTTTCATAACTGTCCCAGTTAGGGTATAAAATTCTTCTGAAAGCAGGTGAGTTGTACATTGGCCTGAGTACACATAGCGTTGAACTCTGGTGAACTTAGTTTCAGAGTTTTGCCTTCCATTGGTTGAAATTAGCCTTACCAACAGTTCTGGGCTGGACCAAATGCACATGCACTGAGTCACAGACAGTAAGATTCAGAAGGATGTCTAAAGAACATCAATATTTCTCACTGACATCCCTATGAGCAGCTTTTCCACAGAAACCTAGGTGGCTCCTGCCAATCAGTTGAAAATTCCTTAGGAGTAGAAACCTCTTCACTATTTCTGGTATTCTAGGAAATGCATTTGGGAAATACCTTTGTCATGTCTTCACACCTGAGTCTCCTTTTGAAGGAGATCTTGTAGCCTGTTCCGAGCTGGAGAGGCAGAGCTTTCCTGTATTCAAGAGTCAAAGCTGGCTAACTCCATTTGAAAAGGATGTTCCTCCTCAAGAAAAAAACACATCCAATCCCTCTTCTTCTTGACCGACATTCAGCAAATTGGTTAATCAGTTGCACCATTTGCTATTTATTGAGCATTAACTATGGCCTGGGCACTGTGCCAGACACTGGGGTATCGTGGTAAAGAGGAGAGATCCCAGGTCTCGCAGAACTTCTGTCTCCGCGGGGGAGCGGTTGACGGCAACTGTGATTCTTCTGGTCTCCAGGCTGACTACTCACAATTTCATGAACACTCGTGTGCAGCGATTTCACCATCCTGTTCAGCCTCTTCCAGATGTTCTCGCCTTGGTCTAGAACCTTCGCAAAGGGTAGGGCCTTTAATTGAAAAGCAGGAGGAAGACAGAGGACAGTGAGACTTGCCACTGCTATCCTAGATTAATCACTTTTCCCTGTGAATCTCCGAGGTCCTCGTCATTAGCAGCCTTTCATTGGAGTCTCCCAGATGGGGGTGGGGGAGTGGGGGGGCTGAGGACAATGCCTAGACAATGTGAATGGGAATGATCTGGAATGGGTGTCAGTATCATTCTGATCTGGGGTGCTCCCATTGTAGGGTTACTTACAATCTGAGACTATAGACTTCTGGATCAAAAAGTTCTGGGTTTCAATTTCAGCTCTGCCACTCTCTAGCTTAAGCACGTTGGGCCAGCTTTATGGGTGGGTGACCTGGGCAGTTATGGGCATGAGGGGAGGGGGAAAACATGCCCTGAAGGACTCTGAACTTAATTGAATGTTTTTCTGTTGCCATTTTGAAATTCTTAATAATTTCTCAACATGGGGCCCTGCATTTTTATTTTACACTAGACCCTGCAAATGTTGTAGCAATCTTATAAACAAGCTATTTCATCTCGCTGAGTTTCCATTTCCTCATCGAGGACATCTGTTGATGATGATACCTATTCCACAAGTTCCTTGCAAGCTTTAGATGAGACAGTGTGTGTGCATGTCTGTCCCATAGTAAGCACCGTCCCCCCCACCAATGTAAATCAATGGATTGTTATTTAGAATATCTATCAGCTATTCTGAATTCAGTATATATGCTGCCAAAATGGGCGCTTCTAAATTCCCTATGCCATTAATTACCCTTTTGGGTACTTCTTCTATGTTCCTAATCAATAATACATATGTGAGAAAGGGGAGTCAACATTTTTTCCCCTTTACTGTGCATCTAATGTCTTAGGTTGCAAATAACAAATACTATGTCTAGGTAACTTAGGAAAGGGGAACTTTTAGAATGATAACGTGACCTCAAACAACAAAACTGTTAGTAAGGCTGCAGAATAAGGCGTGGAAATGAACAGGAACCCAGACAGACCCACACTTAGGTGGAAGAGCCCTGGCAAAGGTGGAATGCATGGACACCTACCATTTTCACTCTCTGTCACTCTGCTGAAGACTCAAGTTCCAGAGAGCACACACCCATGACCTAGCTTGTTTCACATGCTCATGGCCAAGTCAGTGAAGGACAGAGCATCTAATTACAGTAGCATAGGTTGGGGGTGGAGAGGTCTCCCCAAGAGGGAAATGGTGTGCTGGTAAGAAGGAGAAATAGGTACAGAAAAATAAAAACAAAACAAATTTTCCCCATGGTGTCTGCTCTATACCTGGCCCTCTGTCAGGGGCTTTGGTATAGCATTCCCTTTCCATTATATACAATGCCTAGCATGCAGCAGGCACTCTGTAGATATTTGTTGAATAAATGAACACTTGAGTGTACTTATTTAACCCCCACATAACTCTTGAAGTTAGTTATATTAGTTCCATTTTTACAGAGGAAGAAATTGAGGCTCTGAGAACTTAAAATAATTTGCTCAAAAAATCACACAATCAGTAAAGTGGCAGAGTTGAGATTAGAACCTGGCTCCGTGTGACTCCAAAGCTTGTCTCTGTGCTGCCCCATGCTGCTGGCCTCCTTTGAGGTAGGTGTATGTGAGAATCTTCTCTAGTATTGCCCCAAGTCACAGGGGCTCCCTGCATTATTGTTCATGGACAGATTCCCGAGAGTGTATCTGAGCTGGGGAAAGTTCATTTTGTGATTTTCCACTACTTTCAGAAAGGAAGTGATACACACTGTGTGACCTTGGACAACATATCTCAGTCTCTCCAACATTAAAGGGTATGATAATGGTATCTCCTATAAGGCTGTTGTGTGGTAGGTGAGGGGATGTTTCCAAAGCCTTTCGCACAGCTCCTGGTACAGAAAACCCTCAGACATGAAGCCTTATTGAGAATCTTAAAAAAGTATAGAGGCACAGAAAGTGAGTGCTGAGGGAGGCATTGGGTTTCACTACGGGATTTCATCATAGTTAAGACTACCAGCTGAACTTTTGCTTTACATATCTCTTGGAAAGAAAAAGCATTGCCAATTAAGCTATGATATGACACTTCCTAATTACTTGGAGTTGATTTTCTTTTATTAGTACTAAAAAAATCGTTGAGATGTAATTAGACATGATTTAAAGATTTTAATGAAAAATCTCTGACTTATTTAGACATTTTAAAAAATACTTATTTTATTTATTTTTGAGAAATACTGTAAGAGAGGTAGGGAGAGAGACAAAATCCCAAACAGGCTCCACAGTGTCAGCGCAGAGCCTGATGTGGGGCTCAAACGCACAAATCCTGAGATCATGATCTGAGCCGAAATCAAGAGTTGGATGTATAACCAACTGAGCCACCCTGGCGCTCCTAGACATATGTTCTTTAAATTGCATATTGTCCTTAGGTGTACATAACAAGGAAAATATAAGCAAAATACATCAGTTAAGGTATTAGTAAGACCTCTTCACATTTGGGATGGTTTACCTCTTCTGCAGCACTTTCTGACTCTGTTGTTGATGTGTTTTTCCACACAATATTGTCAATGGAGCCCTAGAGACAGTCTGGGAATGCATCCTCTCTTAAAAGAGCACAGTTGTCTTGGGAAGATTTTGTCAGCCTACTGGTACCAATTTGCAAAGTCTGATGTTGGTGTCATTTTTTTTTCACTCTATGAGAAGGCATGAATAGGAGTTTTCCAGACAGCTGCAACTCATATTTTTTCCACCAAATTTCCATAGTTGGTCTTTCGACCAAACCATCAATGACTGTGGTTACCAATCATTTTGCCCTAGAATAATAGCTAAAGACTTCCAGGCAGGCAAAGCAACTATGGCATTGCTGGAGCCTGGCTGTCTGACATCATTGGTTGTAAGGTGTGCCCCAATTTCTGTGATGTTCAACGTGAAAGAAGAGTGTGCACCTTGCAATATGTGGAACATGGCAGTAGGGAAATTCTGGGAACTACAGGTCCTCAGACCTTTGTTTTATTCCTTCTTTGCCACAACTAACTACTGCAAAAACTTTCAAGCCTTGGAGGAGGCTTAAGGAATAATCTTGTTGAATCCTCTCACCTCACAGGTAAGGAAACTGAAGAGCAGAGAAGAGTTGTGACTTAGACCATCCAAGGACACTCTGAGGAGGGTAGCCTGATGGCAGTTCCTTCACCCTGCACACTCGGCCACACTGATTCCTATGGGGAAAGTGTAATTTCAGAGAAGTTCGCATCCCTGGCCATCTTGTGATGATGCCCTATCACAGAGGCTCCTCGGTGTTCTCTAACGGTTCACTGTCTCTTCTGGGCATTTCCAACTACTTTAGTCCTTCTTGGCTTGTAACTCCCAAATCACATGTCGTCTCTTCTCAAATGCCTTTACCAAGGGCCACACTCACCCCTTGCTCCCACCCCCAACTCCCCAGGGAGGTGATTGCTCTAGGTTTTATAGTTTTGACTCCTTTTTTTCTCATGGAAGTCATCATATTGTTGAATATGAATTTATTAGCTTTTTAAAACCTCTTCTATGGAAAATTTCTAACATACACAAAGTAAACAACATAGTTGAGTGACCTTCTGTGTACCCATCATCCAGTTTCTGCAATTATAAACATCCTGTTATTCCTGATTTTTCTATACCTCCCATCCCCCTCTACCCTCAACTACTTATTTTTAAAATATTTTTAAATTTAATGTAAATGAAATGGACAGTTACAAACGGGTATGCTTGTATAACCCACACATCTGTCAAGGTTTTGAACATTTCCATTACTCTAGAGAAGTTTCTCATAACCTTTCATGGTTAGGCTTCCTCCCAACCTCCACCCTTTCACCCTCCAGAGAAACCCAAAACATTTATTTTCCTTCGTAAGTTAGTTAAGAACTTCACAGAAACGTAATTGTATGGTTTGTACTCTTTTATGGCCAGCTGCTTTTACTTGATGTACTTTCTATGAGATGCATTTATCTCACTGTATGTATTAGTATTTCATGCCTTTTTTTTTTAATGACTGAGGAATATTCCATTGTACAGGTACACCACAGTTTGTTAATCTGTTCTCATGTAAAATGGACATGTGGGTTGTTTCCAGTTTGGAGCTACGAATGGTAAAGCTTCTATGAACATTCACATGAAAATACTTCTTTGTGAATATGTATTTCTATTTATCTTGGGTTAATACCTAGGAATGAATTGCTGGGTCAAAGTGTAGATGTATGATTTTACAAAATGGTTGTACTATTTTACATTCCCACCAGGGATACAGGAGAGGTCGTTCCACATTATCTCTAACATTTGTTGTCAATCTCTTTAATTTTAGCCATTCTAGACATTAGGTAGTGGTATCTCATTGTAGTTTGAATTTGCACTTCCCTGAGAACTAATGAATTTGAGCAATTTTTCACAGGTTGCCTTTTTTTTTATGGAGTATCCAAGCTTTTTGCCTTTTTTTACAAGTTGGAATGTTTTTTAATTAAAAAATAAAAATGGTTTTACAGAGATCTATTTTATGAATATTCACAATCTGTGGTTTGCCTATCTGTTTTCTTAGTGTTCAATGAAGTTTATTCTACCAGACTTTTACTTTGTGGTTATTGCTTTTTATGTCCCATACTATTTGTTTACATGCCATTTTTATTGCTAGGCTGTGAGTTCCTAGAGGAAAAGAATGTGAACACTTTTTATCTTGTACCCCCAGCCTTCAGCACAGATCCTGACCCATGGGTATATCTGGAAGTAAGGAGGAGAAAATAAATATTCCTTTTCCTGTCTACTATCTCTTTGGGGAATCATCCTTAACCTTCATTATCCAGTTTTTCTGGCACAGGTGAAGCTTACCTCTTTTAAATACATCCCTAGAGATGGATAGCTGACCAAAACTGGGCCATTTAAAGCTTTGTCCAGCATTCTTGCAAGAAATTGGAGCATGGAGACACACTCATCCACCTCCCCTCAAGATTTATAAGGACATTGTAAGGTCAAAGCAATTGCTGGCCATCTTTGCTACCACATGAATTGGTGCTACTTGAGTATGAAATCAACACAAGAATTAAGAAAGAAAAAATGGAGAATAAAAGACATAACATATATAAAAGACATAATTTATATCCCTGGATTCAGGCTTTCCTGAAGCTCACCTCCCTTTTGGACTGCCAAAATATATTAGACAATAAATTTCCTTTTGGTTTGTTTCTGTATTTGTTATTTATTTAATCAAGTCTGAGTTATATCTTTATTTCTTACAACCAAAAATGTCCTGTCTAGTATACTCCTTAATAATGTGACACCCTCACCGTCAAGTTCTCATATCCTTTTCCACAGCTCTAGAAGTCCTTTGGGGGGTGAAGAAATTGGGGTAGACACCAATACTTGTAAGTTCTGAAAGTGTGTAAACAATAAAGTTTGAGTCATGATTCTGTTTGCTATGTTGCGGTATTAAAAGTCACAAATTTTCCATCATGATATAAACTAAAAACAAAACTATTTGCAAGACTCATATCATGAAAAGACCCAAGGCTATCATTTCTGAGTCCACTGCTCTTTCCACTATCATTTAGTCTCTACATATTGTGTTTGCATGCTCTTTTGTGTGTAGTGTGGATACACGTCTCCATGTGTGGACAGTTATGTGTGTGTGCTTGTGCTTTGAGGTGTGCGTCTGGGGGTATGTTTGTGTGCCTATATGTGTGTGTGTGTGTTTGCATGTTTGTGTGGTTGGGGTGAAGAGCCTAAGTAATGTCATTTTGAAATTAAGGCCTCCATTAAGAGCAACCTCAGGCTGCACGTAGCCCCAGTTCCTCAGATTGCTCAAGGCTAGAGCCATCCTTGGACCGCCCTCAGGTCAGCTAATCAAAAAACATTCCTGTGGTCTGAGTCAAGGCTGGGAACTGTAGATAGTTATTCTGTACAAACTACCCAATTTCTCACCGCTTGCTTGAACCCCACGTGGACCCTTTGAACTCACCTCATAATTGGTCATTTCCAAAGGATCCTCAAAAGTCATGATTGGGTCCCACCAAAAGTAATGAACACCTCACAGATACTGAACGGTCAAAGCTGTTACCATGGGTGCTGTACAATTGTAATTAGTGCTTATGTGATGATGCTATGTGTACTGTAACACCTCCATCTCTTACCCCTTAAAAGCCCTGCTCGCTATTGTTCTTGGCTTCACCTTCTGCCATTACACTGGTAGGCGGGTGAGCCCCCACTCGAGCTTGTAATAAAGACCCTTTTGTACTTGCATCGGTATCGGCTCCTTGGGGGTCTCAGGGGACTTGCGAATCGGGCACAACAGGGGCAGGAGAGAGAACAAAGCTACCAAAATTCTGTTCTATACATTGTGCAGATTAGGAACCGTTGACCTCTCTGGTGGGGCACAGCTGCTCCACAGTCATGGAGTTCGGCCAGCAGAGTGGAGACTGGATTTCAGCCCCCACCAGCCCCTTCATCTGGTGTCTTGGAGAAAAGAACAACATGGCAGGGAAGGGGGACATTTTGGAGGGCCTGAAAGTTTCTTCAGCCTCTCCTTTGCCCTATAGGAACCTTCCCACAGAGCCTAGTCTCAAAACTACCCAAACCGGTGCTTTCTAATGCTTTCCAAATGACATGATTCTAGAGACATTCATGGCACAGTTCTTCCCACCGAAGGCTGGATACTGCACAGGCTCCAGTGGCCTCTGAGGCCTTGAGTGTGCACTTACAGGAGGCTGCCTCCCATCTCTCTTTTGGCCTCGTCATCATCTCATGGCCCTGGACTCTCTTCTTCCACCTGTTGCCCTGTTGCAGAAAAACGCTGGTTGGGGTTTAGGGTTGCATATTACCGTCATGGCTCATGACATAGTTTGCACTTTTGTTAAAATGACTCATGGCCAAAAGGCTGTGGGGTTGTGATTGGGTGGTGTTAGGGGAGAAGGCTACAGATGGCATAGAACTGGTTTGATGGTGAATGGGGTCTTGGAACTGGGAAGTGGGTGGGCAGCTCAAATCCAGAGGGGAAACGGGGGCTGCGGGTTGCCACCGGTGAGATTACTAGGACTTGCCTTCATTGGAAACCTTTTTCTCCAGCATGAGCTGCTCTGCCCATTTGCTCCTCAGCAGAAACTCCCTCTTTGGCAGCTTGACGCGTGGTCTTGTGATACATGACCTTGGGCAAGTTGTTCCACCCTCGTGAGCCTTCCCTTCTTCAGCAGAGACCCCTCCCCCGCCACGTGGAAGGTTGGGAGGAATCACTGAGGCTGCATGAGGAGGTGCAGAGCACGGGGCTCGGCGGAGGCTAACAGAACCTTTCCTCTCCCCCAGTACCCCGAATCCCCTCTTTTTCTCATGGCCTGGGGGTGCCCATCGCAATTGATCTGTGTTTCTGTATAGCAGCAGCTCTGGCCCAGCGCTTAGCAAGGGCTCAGTATTCAGCAAATGTTTGCTGAGTGAAGAGATGAAGGCAGGCAGACAGAGGGCAGGTAATAAGTCGCAAGTAACAAAGTAAGTTGGAGCATTTTCCTGTCTTTAGAAATGAGCTACCGGCATCCTTCAGAGAGGCAGGCGGAACAGACTCATGATTTTGTGTATAAAATAGGCCTCTCTGTGTATAAATAGGTCAGAATGGTGAACTCAGCAGGCCCTTCTAGAAAGTGGTTTCCCCTTACTGACCACCTGTTTGGGCTCCAGTAAACTACTGCAGTTATTTTCCCTCCTGAGATGACACTGTAGATTTGGAAAAGAGAGAGTGTATGCAGTGGCACCTGGCCTTGCCAGAGGATCAAGTTTAAGGGAAGTGTAAAGGGGTCAAAGTTGCAAAAGAAAAGAAAGGAAGAAAGACGAGAGAGAACAAGTTTCCTTAGTGAGGGGTCCAGTTGGCAGGGCTGTCACTGCCATAGTTACGTACCCCTTACACACCTGCTGTTACAGAGCACGATGCTAGCTGCTGAGACTGTGGAGCAGAAGGTGTGGTTCGTACCCTCCAGAGGCTTCCAATCTAGGGAATGAAATTGGGTAGAAAACTAAGCACTACGGAGCACTCACGATCTGTTTAGCCCTGGGACGAATGTTTTAGGCTATATCTGAAGAAGTAAGTATTATTACTCTCCAAAGACAGTAAAATACAGAGAGATTAAGAAACTTTTTCCAGGTCACCCCGCAAACATGCAGAACTGGGAGAAGAGCCCCTGGCTCTATCAGCCTATGTTTTGCTCGCAGGACTGCGAGCAAGGACATCAGGGTTAACCAGTAAAAAAAGAGAATTTGCTCTATAAGGTGTCCTGGGTTCAGCGCCACATGGGCAATAGGTAACGTTTGTTTGTAGGAGCCTAGAAGAGGTGGATTGAGGCCTCAAACAGAAGGGGCAACTTTGCAGAGGAAGTAGGCCCTCAACTAGACACTGAAGGCAGGATATGAACCTTGTAAGAGAAGGGAGGGAGCGGCTTTCCAGGTAGAAGGAGGCACAGCATGGTGGCAGAGAGGAAAGCTGTCACCTTCTGGGTTTGTCGAGAGAGCACAGCCTGATCCAAACTTACAAACAGCCTTAGGCCAGCCACCTAATCTCCCTGAGCCTCAGTTTCCCCATCTCACAACAATGGTTGTGAGAATAGCCACTTCACAGGGTTGTTGAAGACCTGAGATTATGTCTGTAAAGCACCCATTTCCTCAAAATCGTCAATCTAAATTAGACCTTAATCTAAATCAGTTCCTTCTCTCAGGGTATCCTATTTCCCTTCCTACTTGAAACTGAATCAACTGCTTGCTTATTTATTGAATGTCTGTTTCATGACTGTAAGTTCCGTGAGGACAGGGACAATATCTGTTCTTCTCAATAGCATCTCTTTAGTGCCTTAAACAGCAGGCACTCAATAAATCTTTGTTAAATGAATGAATACACAAATGTATGAATGAATAAATCTATTCATAAGCAAATGAGTAAGTATATTTCTGTGCTGTGACTCTAAGAATTTCAGGGGAAAAAACTACCTTTTCTTTAATGAGGGGCCAGGTTGCAAAGGCAGGAAAAGCCTTCAGAGAACGCCATTAAAGAGTCACAAGGTCTCCATGGGTCATCAGAAACAAGACCAGGTCTCCTGTGTACCTTCTCATGCTCTATGTAACTGTCTCTGAGCAGGAAGGAAATTTCACAAACTTCCAGTCCAGCTGGTTCCAGAGTTTCACAACCCATTTCTCTCTTACTTAAATCTGTTGTGCTGCTTCTCCAGTGTGACTTGTGATGTGCTGAGTGGATGGTGACTCTGCACGATCCCCACGCTGCCCAGCAAGAACTGTGAAGGGAAGTCTAGACTTTCCAACACTCAAGTCTTCTGATCCAGTGCAACCCAATGACTCCTTATGTAGAGTTGGGGAGGAGACAAGGGGATAAACAGACACACTAATGATGATTAGGTATTTGATACAGTCTGTGGATTCCATGATGGAGGAATAAGGACAGGGAACTGAAGGATACAGAGGAGTATATGTGGCTTTGCCTGACATGAAGCAATGTACACAGAGTTGGATAATAGCTACAGCTTTCAAAATATGATTATGTATATCATCTCAGTTTCCCTGCATCCATGGGAAGTGGGGAAGTATGAATAACATTTACATTGTTATTTGTTCCTAATACACAGGGAAACTAAGGCAACCAGGGGTGGCCCAGGATTTCAGATCTGGTTTCAGCAGCAGGTATAAACTCACTGCCCAGTCTCACTCAGTATCAGTTTAGGAGTATTTCTTCTGGACCACACTGTCACGTACTGGCCTTTACATCAATCAACAGTGTGGGTGTGCCTGCAATGTCACAATCCCCCCACCTTCTGTAATACATTTCCAATGCACTTTTGTAATAGAAAATCACTATCAAAAGGAAAAAAAAAAAAAAAAACTCTTTGCCCACTTTAGCAAATAAAGTTTTTTTGAAGCATAGTCACACCCACACATGTACTATTATCTATGGCTGTTTTTTGCACTCCAATGGTAGGGTTGAGTAGTTAAAACAGAAATTGTAAGATTCACAAAGTCTAAAATATTTAATATTTGGTCCCTTACAGAAAAAGTTTGCCTCCCCTTGGAACATATGAATGGAATGGAAGTAAATAGAAAACAAAAAAAAGATTCATTTGTTTATAGTAGGTAGTATATAGTAGGCAGTGGGTCCTAATTGAAACTGAGAATAAAAATTGGTCTAGAATTGCACCTCCGTCACTGGGCTGGATGACCTTGAACATTTCACTTATATTCTCCGGGCATATACCACCTTACAGAGTTGCTGTAGGAAGTGTGCGACATTGGGTGTATATATCATTTATGGTTAGGTTTGGCCCCATGTGACAGAAAACACAGAATGAAACTATGTTGCGTAAGACAGCAGTTTTTTATTTATATATTTTTTATTTCTAGGAGAGAGAGAGAGAGAGACAGCGTGAGCAGGGGAGGGTCAGAGAGTGAGGGAGTCACAGACTCTGAAACAGGCTCCAGGCTCTGAGCTGGCAGTCAGCACAGAGCCCGAAGGGGCTCGAACCACGAACCGCGAGATCATGACCTAAGTGAAAGTCGATGCTTAACTGACTAGGCCATCCAGACGCCCCGACAGCGGTTTATTTCTTTCTTGTAGAAGTGGGCAGTGGCTCTTGGTCTGGTGGGGCATGGTGTCAGCAAAC
The DNA here is from genome assembly GCA_017311185.1 of Proteles cristata cristata. Taxonomy (NCBI): domain Eukaryota; kingdom Metazoa; phylum Chordata; class Mammalia; order Carnivora; family Hyaenidae; genus Proteles; species Proteles cristata. Next base: position 2,239,332 of record JAESUZ010003875.1, read on the forward strand.
GCAGCCTTTTCACCTTGCTGCTTTGCTAAATTATTCCTGAAGTTCTTTTATGGTCCAAAATGGCTGCTAGATCTCTAGCCACAGTGCTAAAATTGCTATTATTACTAATGATAGTATGATAATAAGAGGAAATGAACCAAAAATCAAGTATAAAAAGCCTAGAAACAGGGATATACATAAAGACCAGACGCCAAATCCACATTAATTCAAGTCTGGCCAGAATGAGAAATCCTGCCATAGTTCATGAGACAACAAGTGTATTTCACGTATTCTATTCCCGGGCTACACGGAGGAAGATCTAGAAGCCACGTGTTACAGGTATTCAGCATCTAATACTTTACAAAGTATTTCCATGGCTATTATTTTTGTTTGCTCTTCACAATACTCTAGAAATGTCAAGATAAACAGATTTTAATATTATTATTTCTATTGTATACTATAATTCAGACAGGTGCTAGGTATCAGATCCTACTACCTCTTCTCAAAGAGTCCATGGTTAGATCTGTGGGTTTTGTTGGAAATGAAAGGGGAACAATCATGGTGTAGACAAAAGAAAATGACCCCCCAAAAGGCCCCCTAGTAGATGTAGCCAATCATAATGGCCTCAGCCCGAGCCAGCATGTACACATGCAAGAGGAAAAGAAGAGCATCTATTCTGGGGATTGTCAGGAGGACAGCAGACAGGGACTATAATGCACGTGGCACATAGGCCAGTTTAGTGGCATCACTGTTATTACCTAGACTTACCTCTTATATCTGCTGTGGTCTTGGAAACTCACTTCCTTTTACTGGGCCTCAGTTTGCTTTTCTAGGGAAGCAAAGGGTTTGGAGTCAGCGACTTGCTAAATTTTCTCCCAAACCTCCAATTCCATCAGCTTGGGAACCTACTTTTTGAAGGGAAACAGCTCAGCTTGGAGCCCAAGTTGGAATTCTCAGTCTGGTTCCCTAGTAGCTAGCCGTGTTTCAGAACAAGCTAAAAAACAGATGACTCTTGCATGTGTTAGTCGGGGCCAATACCGCCCAGTTTATTGGAAAGGCAAACATTGCGAGGTTTAAATGAGTTGGGTGTGTCTAGGGCCCACAGAGTGTAACTTCTGCAAAGGCAGGACCCTCTGCGTTGCAGATTTTAAGACAGTGACACCACTTCAGAGGGTTGGCTAGAGGATTACACTGATAAATTCCTGCAAAGTGTCAGAAACAAGACCTGGCACAACGCAAGCAATCAGTAGTCGTTATTAGTATATTGTTTTTATTATTAATTACATCCTCCTACAACAATCCTGGCGTTCAGCAGATGGTTGAGAAGCGGATGCAGGATACAGATATTCCACACCGAAGCCTAGGAGTTCAAGTAGGTGATCTCCACGCTTGCGCAAGTCCAAGGGGCCCGAGGAGCCAGGGGCGAGGTTTCGGAGGCGGGGCCGGGCACGCGCGGGCCAATCCTCGGTCCGGTTCAAAGGGCCAATCAGGGCGGGTTTTACAGGGGCCGCGTCCGGCGGGGGCGGGGCTGGGGGCGGGGCGCAGCCGCAGCCACTCTCTGGGACCGCCCTGCACGCGCGCGGGGCCGTTCCGCGCGGCAACCTGCAGAGCCCCGCTAGCTAAAATCTAATTTCAGATTGGACAAGTAAGTGACCCTCCTCCCAGTCCCACGTGTGCAGTAGGGGCTTTTGCAGGCGCGCAGGCTCGAAGCGCCCACGTTTTCTCCAACCCGAGAGCGCACCCGCCCCTAGACTCCCTCCCTTTCCCGCAGTCGCCGCCCCTTCCTCTAGGTCTTCCTTCTACCGCTCGAGTGCCGAGCTAGCCTGGCCTCGGCACCGGGATGCCCTTGAGTTCCCTGTGCCCTCTCCCGGGTGAGGCGTCCGGCTCCTCGGGGGAAGGGTCGAACTTTTGTGCATCCCCAAGGCTGTCTATGAGATATTCGGGAACCCGGGGTCCTCGGCCGTCTCTAACCAGCTGTGTTCACGCTCTCTCTATTTTAGCCACCCCCTCCCTCCTCCGGACCCCTATTTTAGGATATTTTTTTCCCAGACAGTTTTGAGTTTTTAATACAAATCTGGCTGCCTAAGAAATTTTAAAGGCCGTTGACGCTTGTAACTTGAAACGCTTTCAGCAGTTTGTGATAACGTTTAAAGTGCATTTTAGTTGTGATGGTATAACGCTCTTTGGTTACAGTCATCCCGGTAGGAAAGCTCTAGGCTTATCCTTGCTTTTTAATTCATTTCCCTGCTTTCAAGGATTGACAAGATGCAAAATGGTGAATTTCCCTAATCGTTGGCTGTTGTCCGCGAAAGCACTTCTTAGGTCTCGACAAATTTCGTCCCTAAATTAAAGGGTCAGTCATTACCAAAATATGGGAGAGCATTAGGTTAAGTTTTCAAATAGGAGATCTGGAGGGAGGAAGTGATGACCCTTTTGGATTTTAAATCAGTAAGAAAGAAGGCAGGTCTTTTCTTGGTTTGTGGCTATTACACAGATGGTAGAGTTTTGCTTTGTTTTGTTTTTGCTTGCTTTTCTTCTTTTTTTTAATGATCCACCAAATATATATATCCTGATTTTTTACTTTTTATGATTCCCAGCTGGGTCTTGCAGCCTTTCTCCTGCCTCTTGGTCTTCTGGGAGTCTCCTGTTAATGAGGCCCTCTGCCTGGCTTTTGACCTGATGATCACTGGCCTGGCTCTTGGAGGGATCAGCTCAGAGGGACCTGTGAATGGGAGGCCCAGAGGATTGCTGATTAAGGAAGATGAGGGAACAGACCAGAGGGTGAGAAGGGCCTTGTGATTGATTTTGAGGGGAAGGGAGCTTGGGAGCCTCCCTTGCTGGATTTGGAAATCAAAACATGTGTACTGGGAGAAGGGAATTACCCAGAGGGTGGAGATCTGTATCTTTCTGGATGAAATTAAGAAGTTTACTGGGAGGAGACTGGGCCTTCTTCCAGGCTGTGTTAAATTTTGCTGTGGGCCTTGTCTTTTCCTGGAATCTGGTTCCCTTTCCCTAACCTTTCACTTAGTTCAAATCACAGTCAATTACCAGCTGGTTTTGAAAGCGGTTAGAGGTAATGAATCTTGCCCAGCCAGAAGGGGCCCCTCCTCCCCCTCCACCTCCCTTCCGGGGGACTTGCAATAATTATTTTACCAGAATGTACTGCAGAGATCATTGAACCACACCTGTCCATCTCTTTATATTGAGAAATACAGACTTAACCCAGGTGGTGGTGTAAGGGTCATCCAAACCAATTCTTCCATTCATTCATTCATTTGTTCACGAATGGGGGCATGTATTCTGGGCATGATACTGTGGTAGGCTCTGGGAAGATCAAGATGAACAAGGTTTGGATTCTGCTTCCAACTTTCACTCAGTCTGCTTATATCTAGTCTAATGAGGGAGATTATATGATACCAAGATGAGTGCTGCGGCGAGGAATGCGGAAGATGCTTAGGAGTCAGAGAAGGGCAAATGGCTTCATGTGGGGTTTCGTGGAAAACTTCCCAGAGGAGATAATACTCGAGCTGAGTTACAAAGCCTCGGTACGAGCGGGTTGGAGAAAGACAAAAGGGAAGGGGATTATTTGACTTGGGAACAGCATGAGCAAACTGTGTAACCCTGGCACATTGTTGAGCAGTATGGCTGGATAGGAAAGGGGGAGGTGGGAAATCACCAGAAAGGAGGCTGAGGAAGGTGAAAATGGCAGATCAGGTGAGTCATATTATAGGAGTTTGAAACGTATCTACGTATCTACGGAGCAATCAGGAGCTGTTGAAGTGATACAGATTGGTGTTTTGGAAAGTTAATTCTGGCCTCAGGGTGGAGAGGGACTTGGCATGGTGAAGGGTGGAGAGAGGCTTTTATAATACAGGTGAGAATGGGTTAGGGTGATAGTTCTGGACTGGAGAGAGAATACAGTTGACCCTCCAATAATATAGGCTTGAACGCGGATGCACTCGAACATGGGATTTTTACAGTACTGTAAATATATTTTCTCAAGATTTTCTTAACATTTCCTTTAGCTAACTTTATTGTAGGAATACAGTATACAACACACAAAATATGTGTTAATTGACTGTTTACATTTTTGGTAAGCTTTCTCATCAACACTAGGCTATGGGAAAGTTAAGTTTTTGACGAGTCAAAAGTTGTACACAGAGGGGCAGTGCCCCTCACCGCTGCATCGTTCAAAGGTTGGCTGTGGCATGGTTAGGAATGAACAATGATTGAATGTAAGGAATGGGAAAGAACACAGTAGTTACAGTGCCAGCAGGGAAAAGGGATTCCCAAACTGGGGTATTTTTCGACAGCTTTATTGAGGTATGCTTGACATACAATAAACTGTATATATTGAAAATATCTAATAGATGCTTTGACATATGTCTGGATCTGTGAAACGATCAGCACTATGAAGATAAAGAACACCTCTAAGACCCATAAAGATTTCTTAATGCTCCTGTGTAACTCCTCCTTTCCTGGTTCTCCCACCCCACCCCACAGCAAGCAGGGATCTGCGTTCTGTCACTATAGATTATTTAATATTACTTTAGGATTTGTTTCTGTGGGGTCATACAATATATATCTTTTTTGTATGGTGGCTGCTACTTAGCACAATCATGTTGAAATTCATCCATGTTGAACATGCACACGAACTTCATTCCTTTGGTGCATCATATGACTGTACTACTTACCTGTTGGTGGGTATTTGGATTATGGGCTGCTTTCTGGCTACTACAAATAAAGTTGTTAGGACTATTCATATACATGCCTTCGAATGGACCTATTCTTTCATTTATCTTGGTTAAATACCTAAAATGGTTATTTTTAACTTTATAAGAAGCTGGATTTCAGAGTGATTGTGTCTTTTTGCACACGGTGGCACATGACACTTCCAGTTGCTCCAGCACTTCGTGTGGTCACTCGTTTTAATATGAGCCATTCTTACAACATGGAGTCCTGTTTCAGGGGGTTTTAACACACATTTCCCTAATGACTAATAATTTTAAGCTTCTTATCATGTGCTTGCTTGCCCATATGTTTCCTATATCTTCTTGGGTGAAGTGTTTTTGAAATCTTGTATTCATTTGTAAAAAATGAGTCATTTATTTTCTTACCGAGTTTTGAGAGCTTTTATATACTCATTGAAAGTTCTTTATCTCACTTGTGTGTACAATATTTTCTGATTTTTGTGGCTTGTCTTTTCATTTTATATATTTTTTAAGTTTCTTCATTAAGGGGAGAGAGAGAGAGAGAGAGAGAGAGAGAAAATGGAAGGGGGAGGGGCAGAGAGAGAAGGGGAGAAAGAGAATCCCAAGCCATCTGACAGGGTAAGAGCCTGACACGGGGCTTGAACTCATGAACTGTGAGATCATGACCTGAGCCGAAATCAAGAGTTAGATGTTTAGGGGCGCCTGGGTGGCTCAGTCGGTTAAGTGTCTGACTTGGTCTCAGGTCATGATCTCACGGTTTGGTTCGTGGGTTGGTTTGGTTCGTGGGTTCGAGCCCCGCATGGGGCTGACAGCTAGCTCAGAGCCTGGAGCCTGTTTCAGATTCTGTGTCTCCCTCTCTCTCTGACCCTCCCCTGCTCATGCTGTGTCTCTCTCTCTCAGAAATAAATAAAAAAACATAAAAAAAAAAAAGATGTTTGACTGAGCTACCCAGGCACCCTTTGTCTTTTCATTTTCTTAACTGCGTCTCTTCACAAGCTGAATTTCCAATTGTGATGAAGTCTAATTTGTCAATTTATAATTTTGATGATGACTGTTTTAACAATTTATTGCTTTATGGGTTAGGGTTTTGGTCATTTTATCTAAGAAGTCATGCCTAGCCTAAGCTCTCAAGTATTTTCTCCCATTTTTTTTAAAAATATTTTTTATTTATTTCTAGGAGAGAGAGAGAGCGTGAGCAGGGGAGGGTCAGAGAGAGAGGGAGTGACAGACTGAAACAGGCTCCAGGCTCAGAGCAGGCAGTCAGCACAGAGCCCGATGCGGGGCTCGAACCCACGAACCGCGAGATCATGACCTAAGCGAAAGTCGGACGCTTAACCGACAAAGCCACCCAGGCGCCCCTCTCCTATTTTTTTTTAAGAAGCTTCATTGTTTTGGTTTTACATTAAATCCACAATCCATTTTCAGTTAATTGAATCTATAGCATCAGATATGAAACAAAGTTAATTTTTTCATATAATGTCATTAAATGTTCCAGCACCATTTGCTGAAAAGTCTATCCTTTCTCCATTGAATTACCTTTGCTCCTTTGGTTAATATCAATTGACTCTGTATATATGGAGGCCCATTTCTGGATGTTTTGTTTTGTTCCGTTGATCTCTTTGGTTTTTTAATGCCAATACTGCATAGTCTTGATGACTGTAACTTCACAACAATAAGATAGGAAAAGACAGGATTCAGGAGGCAGAAAGGGAAAGGTTCTGACCTGAGGTCCCTGGGTGGGGAAACACACCCAATCTGGAACAATGCTAGGAGTGTCTGACTCCAATAAACCCCCTCAGGCGTACGGTTCCTCTGAAGAATGTTACAGACGCCACCTACTCCCCCACGGGTTTCCCTCAGGAATTTGACAAAAGACCTAACTGAAAACAAGTAGTAGACCATAAAACATATGACCCACAAGGACTGACATGGCCATAGCCCTTAGACAGTGGAATTGAGCCAATCAGGAATAGACAACCCAGCACCTAGAGTTAGCCAGCCAGTAAGTGAAGGATCTGAGAAGGAACAAAGAGGAAGGGGGGGGGGGGGTGACGAGAACCTTGTAAAACAAGGGCCCCTCGCTATAGTCCATAGGTATTCACCTTTGAATGCCCCCCTCTCTGTAAAGAGAGCTTTCCTACCATTCTTGCTTTCTAAGCTTAGACTCTAATAAACTTTGCCTGCTGCTCATTCTGTGTCCGCCTCTTCGTTCTTCAAAGCAGCCAGACAACAGATCCAGGTATTGAGGGAAAAAAATCCTGCAACAATAAGTAGTGAAGTCAGGTAGTACAAGTGCATTTTGAAGTCCATCTTAAAAGCAGTTTGGGTGTTTCTAGGTGCATTACATTTCCATATTAATTTTACAGTCACTTTGTCAATTTCAGAAAGGAATTTCACTGAATCTACATGTTAATTTGGGAGCAAATTGACCTCTTAAAGAAGGACAGTATATCTGTTTGTTTCCTTAAGTCTTCCTTAGTTTTTCTCAGTGTTTTGTACCTTTCAGTAGGTAGGTCTTGCACATCTTTGTCAGGTTATCAGCAGGTATCCTATTTTTTTTTATGCTGTTATAAGTGAAATTATCTTTTAAAATGTAACTTCCAGTTTGTTGCTGCTCATGTATCGGTCACGTATTTGGCAATCTTGCTGAACTTCTTATCAGTTCCAATAACTTTCTTGTAGATGCCATCAAATATTTTGTGTAGGTGATGATGTTATCTGTGAACAAAGACAGTTTTTCTTCTTCATTTCCGTGTGGATGCCTTTTCTTTCTTCTTGGTAGCACTAGCTACGTAGTTCTAGCACTAGCTAGAACCGTTCCATGTTGTACGGAAGTGACATCTTGTTTCTGATACTAGGGAGAAAACTTCATTTTTTCATCACTAACTATGATGTATGTTATTAGTTGAATAATTTTTGTAGTAGGTTTTTATCAGGTTTAGAAGTTCCAGTCTGTTCCTACTTTGCTGAGACATGTTGAAATTTTTTCCTTTTGTTTTTAAATGAATGAATGTTTTTTTTTTTTTGTCAGATTCCCTTTTCTGTAACTATTAAGGCCTTTTTTTTTCTTAAAAAAGAATCTTAATAATGATGAATTACATTCACTGAATTTTTTTTTTTAATGTTAAACCTTGTATTCCTGAGATAAATCCTACTTGGTCAAGACCTATTATCCTTTTCAGAATTAGTTGGATTCTATTTGCTTAAATTTTAAGAATTTTTCCATCTATGTTAATGATAAATATTGATAAAGTTTTCTTTGTGTTGTCTTTTAAGTTTTGTTATCAAGAAAATTCTAGCCTCATAAAATGAGTTGGAAAATATTTCTTCTAATTCAGTTTTTTGGAAGAGTTTGTATAGAATATTATTTCTTAAATGTTTGGTAAAATTCACCTATGAATACATTAAGGTCTGGAGTTTTTTTGTTTGTTTTTGGTTTTCTGTCAAGAAGAGGGAGAACTCCATTGATTTAATAGTATAGGACTTTTCAGATCATCTGTTTCTTCTTGAGTGAAGTTTGGTAGTTGCTGTATTTTAAGGAATTTGTACATATCATCTTAGTTGCTCATAATAGTCCCTCATTTTAATACCTATAGAATCTGTTGTGATTTCATCTCCCTCATTCCTAATACAGATAATCCTAATATTCATATTTCTTCTCTTCATTTTCCTCATTATTCTGTTCAGAAATATATTAATTTTATGAGTCTTCAAAAAAAACAGCTTTTGGTTTTATTTATTTTCTATAGTCTTTTTTTTTTAACTTCTTAGTTTCTTTTCTGAAATTTATTGTTTCTTCTGCTCACTTTGGGTTCCTTTTACTTTTCTCTAATTTCTTAAGGTAGAAATTGAAGTTATTTATTCGAAGCAACTTTTCTAATACACGTATTTGACGCTATAAATTTATTGTGTCAAGTGCATCCTGTGACTTCTATATTTTTTATTTTCATTCAGTTAAAATACTTTAGATTTTTTAAATGTCTTCTTTGATCCACATGTTAGATAAAAGTGTATTACTCAGTTTCCAAATATTTGAGGACTTTCCACTTATCTTTTAATTATTGATTTATATTCTAATTCCATTGTGGTCACAGAAGGTACTTTGTATGATTTGAATTCTTTTAACTTCTTGAGACTATTTTTTGGCCTGGAATATGGTCCGTCTTGGTAAATGTTTGATGTGTACTTGAAAAGTATGTGTGTTCTGCCCTTTTTGGATAGAGTGCTTTTTACTTATCAATATGTCAACTTTGTAGACTATATTACATCCTTGCTGATTTGGTGTCTACTTACTCTATCAGTTATTGAGAGAATGGTATTGGAATCTCAGAGTATAATGGTGGATATATGCATTTCTCTTTGCACTTCTGTCACATTTTGCTTTGTGTATTCTGATGCACTGTTATTATGTGTGTTAATATTTAGGATTGTTAGGTTTTCTTGGTGAATCATCCCATTTATTATTTCTTAGTTTCTGGGAATATTCTTGGTTCTGAAATCTACTTGGTCATTATACCTGGTGATATTTTTGCTTTAAAATCTACTTAGTGTGATAATGATTTAGCTTTCTTTTGAATGCTCCATTGTCACATATCTTTTTCTTATTTTTACTTTTAACCTGTGTGTTTCTTATGTTTAAAGTGGGTTTCTTATAGGCAGCATATAGTTCGACTGGATAATGAAGGCCTGCTAATCTCTGGCTTTTAGCTGGAGTAGTTAGACTATATGTAATATAATTTTTCATATGATTTGTTGTAAAGTTTTAAATGCACCATCTAGCTTTTTTTCCCTTTTCTATTTGTTCCATATGTTCTTTGTTCTTTTTACGCTTTTTCTGCCTTCTTTTGGGTTGCTGTTTTATAACTATATTTTTTCTCTCCTTTATTGGCTTAATAAGCATAGCTTTTTCTTTTGGTATTATTTTAATGGTTGCTTTAGGGTTTGCAGAATATATCTTTAATTTACCAGAGTCAACTTTCGTTTTGGGTTATACCACTTAACATATAATATAGGAACCCTATAACAGTATGTTTATAATTCTTGCCTCCTAGCCTTTGTGCTACTGTTATTTTATGTTGCGCATTTTATATCTACATAGGGTTAAACCCTACAATATATGGTTATTATTTTTAGTTTTAGAGAGTCAGTTATCTTTCTAAGACACTCAAGTAATTTTTTAAAAAATTTATTTATTTTGAGAGAGAGAGAGAGCGAGAGAGAGAGAGAGTGAGGGGCAGAGAGAGGGGAGTGAGAAAATCCCAAGCAGGCTCTGTGCTGACAGCTGAGAGCCTGACGTGGGGCTTGAACTCACCAACCATAATCTCATGACCTTAGTCCAAATCAGGAGTTAGATGCTTAACTGACTGAGCCACTCAGGTGCCCCAGACATTCGAGTAATTTTTAAAAAATCTTCATATATACTCACATAGTTCACCGTGTGCTCTACGTTCTGTTTTATAGATGCAGATTTCCATGTGCTATCATTTTTCCCCTTGCTTCTTGTGGTGCAGTTCTGGTGATGTAAATTTTCAACATTGTTTGAATTAGTTTTTATTAAAGCTTCCATTTTGAATGTTTTTTCCACAGGGTACAGAATTTTATATATAAAGTTTTTTCTTTCAATATTTAAAAACTGTTATTATACTATCTCCTAGCTTGCATTATTTCTGATAAGAAATCTATTGTCTTTTTCCTATTTTCCTTCCTTCTTTTCTTCTCTTTCTTTTCTTTCTTTCTTTCTTTCTTTCTTTCTTTCTTTCTTTCTTTCTTTCTTTCTTTCTTTCTTTCATGTCTTCTTCCTTAATACTCTTTATTTATTCTGAGAGAGAGTGTGTGAAAAGGGGAAGGGCAGAGAGAGAATGAGACAGAGGATCTAAAGTGGGCTCTGCTATAGCAGAGTGCCTAGTTCTGGGCTTGAATCTGTGAACCATGAGATCATGACCTGACTCAAAGTTGGATGCTTAAACTGACTGAGCCACCCTGGTGCCCCTGTATCTTCTGTGCAATTGTCACCGCCCATTCCCCCAAGCTGCTTTTAAGATTTTCTTTATTGTTGGTTTTGAACAATTTGAATCTGATGTTTCTTGGTTTAGTTGTCTTCATATTTCTTTTGCTTGGGGCTCATTGATATTTTTGAATCTGTGAGTTTGTAGTTTTCATCAAATTTGAAATGTTTGTGACCATTAGGTCTTCAAATATTATTCCTGACCCCTTCTCTGTTCTTTGCTTCAGGGATTCCCATGTCACATATATTGCACTACTTGCAGTTTTTCCAAGGCTCACTGGTGCTCTGTTTATTTTTTAAGAATCTTTTTTTCTCTGTTCTTTGTTGGTGGTTAGTGTCTTACTGTTATGTCTTGAAGTTCACTCATCTTTTCTTCAGTATTGTCCAATTCTGTACAGTAAGGCTTTCATCTCAGACATCCTAGTTGTTATTTTTACCATTTCAGCCTAAATTTGCTTCCTCTTCCATTTCTGAACTTTCAAGTTCAATCTCTCTTCTAGCTTTCTAACGTATCAAATACAGCTATTGTATTTGAGAACTATTTTAATATCTGTGTCTACTAATTCTATCAAGTGTGTCAATGTGAGGCCAGTACCCATTGATTTTTCTCATTATGAGTAGCATTTGCCTGCATCTTTGCATGCCTGGTAAATTTTGATAGATTGTCAGACATTGTGTACTTTAACTTGTTTGGTGCTAGATAGTTTTGTATTTTTATAAATACACTTGAACTTTGTTCCCGGGCATGAGTGAGGTATTTGGAAACCACTGGATTCTTTTGAGTCTTGCTCTAAGCTTCGTTAGGTGGGACCAGGGCTAATACTTCTTCACTGCTGAGGTGCAACCCTTGTACTCTGCTTAGTATCCTATGAATGATAAGTTTTTCCACTCTGGCTAGTGTCAGTAGGCACTCTTCGTGTCCCTGTGTACATGAAGTACACTGATTGTTTACTCAGGGAGATTCTGGCTCAGATGATTTCCTCACATGCATATGGTGTTTGGTACTCTCCTGAATACTTAAGGAGCACCTTTTGTAGTTCTCTGGAATTCTTCCTCTGTGTACTCTCTCCTTTCTTGTACTCTGCCCGAAGCAACGTAGCTTCCTGTTCTCCACAGACTCCTAGCTCTGTTTCCTCAATGCCGGCAGACTGCAGGCCTTGGCCTGGCTGTCCCCTTTCAGTGCCATGGTGCCACGCATTAAGCTTGAGCAGTTTCAGGGCATTTCGTTCTCCCTCACCTTTCTGGGATCACTGCACTTTCTTGCCTTAATGTCCATTGTCCTGAGAACCCTCGTATCCTATATATGTATATTTTAAAGCAGTTTTTGCTGGGCGGGTAAATATGGTCCTTGTTACTTCATTTTGGCTACCAGTGGAGGTCTTCAGCTGGAATTTCTGAAGAAAATTTCAAGAAGAGACTATTTGAGGGTATGAGGCAGGGGTTTTGAAGTATCCAGGCACCAGTAATAGTGGGACCCCTTTTACTTCTTGAGGCCTGAAAGGGCACAGTGCAGGAAGTAGATCAAAAGGAAACAGAAGAGGGAGGGAGGCAAACCATGAGAGACTTTTGAATGCTGAGAACAAAACTGAGGGCTGATGGGGGTGGAGGTGAGGTGAAGGGAGGTGATGGGCATGGAGGAGGACACTTGTGGGGATGAGCACTAGGTGTTATATGGAAACCAACTTGACAAAAAAAAAAAAAACGAAACAGAAGACACCCTCCAGTTAGGATAATTTTTAATAAGGGGACTATTTAGAGAGATGAGGGCAGCCTGAATCCCTGGGGTTAATAACAGTAGGATTGTTCTGTCCTATTTCATGGGGTTAGGGGAGGAATGGTTACCAGAACCCAAAAGGAGAAACTGTGCAGAAAACTGCCTTCAGAGGCTTTGTTACCTTAGTTCAAGAGATGCAAGTAGCTCAGTGCAAGGGTGCCTGGACCTTACTCTCCTTCCCAGAAGGCTTCTGCTAATGCTCTCCGTTGGCCAAACCCAACTAGAGGACAGAGGGTTGGGGTGCCTGGAGATCCAGACCGTAGCCCCAGGACACAAGGTAGGCCGAAAAGGATTGAGTATATGGTGGGGGCGGGGGCAGGCTGAGAATAACCAGCACAGGAGTCATAACCTCTAGATGTCTGGTTAACAATCAGTGCGGTTGGTGGTGTTGCTCACTGAGAGAGGAAAGAAGGAATAGTATGTCTAGGATGTCCGGGAAAAGTAGGTTTGATGTGTGAGGGAGAAATGATGAGATATCCTTCCCAAACTAGGAATAGTTTTCCCAGGAGACTCCTGTAGCTGCACCTTCCCTTCCGCCTTCACCATCTTAAATTATTGAGAAGGCTCTTACCAAATGGAGGAAGCAGTTCATACAGCAGGTACATATACAGTGATATACAGTGATAACATGTGTGGGGTGGCTTTAGGGAGAGTAGCGAGATGAGGTAGAAGTCATTCAGGCTCAATGTATTACCAGTCCCTTGGCCATCTGGATTTGGGCCTCAGCTCCAGAGAAGTCTGTAGCAGACCAGGCTGACAGCCGAGGAGCTTGCATTCTGCTAAACTGGCCATGGGATGGAGAGCTTAAGAAGGGACTCAGTTACTGGTGGGTTGTGGCAGACGAAGGCCCAGAGGAAGCCTCTGTCAAATCAAGAGTGATTTCAACAGACAAGTCTCCGTGTATGTTGTTCATGGAATTCTGGAATGGTAGAATTGCTGGCCAACTTTGAGGTTAGGATGAGGCTACTGTTAGGAGGTTTAGAAGTATTCTGTGACCTGGTGGAAGGGGCATAGGATAGAAGTCTTTCCCTGGTCTTTACTGGTTCTGTGATGGTGGCCAAGCAACCTTAACGGCACAGAACCTTAGTTCCCCCATTCCTAAGTATGGGCCCCTCCAGGGTTGTTGGGAGGATTAGCAGGGTCACGTCACTCATGAGGATTTTATTGATCCAAGATGAGGATTGGCTCAGCGTATAAGTATGTTTGGGAGACATTTGGATTTACGTGAAGATAGGTCTTGGTAAAACACTAGGAAGAGAAGAAGAGTAGGGTACTTGACGAAGGCTCCCTCAAAGCCCTCCTTTGGAGACAGATTGTGAATGTACTCAAGCTTCCTTTCCCTTTTCTCCTGAACAGATTATTCTGATATTAGTGTCATGAGATATTGGGCCGCACAGGCCACTGATTTGTCCCAGCGTATGTTGCATCCAGGGGGTCTCCAGGCAGGTAGAGACCTACTGCGTGCTTACCATGTGCTAGTAGCACAGCTTACCTGCTCTCTGCACGTCGTATGGAAATGTGAGTGTCTGAAGCACGTTCTTGTTAAATGTATCCAGTGCACCTTATCCCCTTTACTTTAGAGAAAGCCACGGCATGGAGGACCGGTTATAGGAACACACAGTCTGTAGTGCGGAGGAAAGAAGACCAATAGGAGGTCATTTGAATCCTCTTAAAGCATCGGAAAGGGGCAGCTCACCTGCAAGGGAGTAGGTGGTTTGCATGATCCCGTGGGACAAAAATGAGGTGTGGAGGGTGGGAGCTACACAGAGCAGAGCTCCACTCAGTATTAGGAAGATCTTTCTTATTACCACAGTATTAGCCGCTCATTGTGAAAATTCAGACAGCAGACAGGGAAAGTGCAAAACTGCCCTCTGCATTTCCACAGCCTTTCTTTTCCCTAGGTGTTACTGCAGGAAGCGGGGGTTTGTGTGTTCTGCCTGAATCTTGTGTGTTCTGTCTTAGTACAGTAGGTCGCCTTTGTCAAGCTCACCTGGAGGGCTCTTTACAGCACTGGCTGGGGAGTTGCGCTCCCAGGATTCCTGAATGAGTAGCTCCGGGCTGGAGCCTGAGACTTTGCATTTCTAGTGCCCCCTGGTGATGCTGATGCTGTTTTTCTAGAGACCCCCGTTTTAGAACCACTGATGCTCTGTCTTCTTTACGGAAAAAAAGTAGTACAAATGGGGTCATACTGTAGTTTCTAAGAACTTGCTCTTTTACTGAATAACATCATTAGCATTTTTCTTTAGCTCCTTCCCATTGCTGTTAACAGCTCCCTATTTATAAGTTTTAGCCAGCCCCCTATTATTGAACATTTCATTTGTTTACAGGCTTTTTGTGAGTGTACTCTTGCCTTCATGAAAACATGTTGTAGTGTACAGTTTTTACATATATCTTTTAGGTGAGCCAATCCATCACTTCTTAGGAGTTAAACTGCAGGGTAGGGGTGCCTGGGTGGCTCAGTCAGTTGAGCATCCGACTTCGGCTTAGGTTATGATCTCACAGTTTGTGGGTTCGAGCCCCGCGTCGGGTTTTGTGCTGACAGCTCAGAGCCTGGAGCCTGCTTCGGAGTCTGTGTCTCCCTCTCTCTCTCTGCCCCTCCCCTGCTTGTACTCTGTCTCTCTCGCTCTCTCAAAATTAAATAAACATTAAAAAAATTAAAGAAAAAGCTAGGGTAAAAGGGGAGATTTAAAAAATGGGTAGATAGTACCAGATTATTCTAGAGAAGGCTGAACCCCTTACTCTCCCACTAAGAGTGTATGCAACTACCTATTTCCCCACACTTGTGCCAAAACAGTATCAAAATTTTCTCTGTTACATGTGAATTTATGTTGTTTTGTACTGCATTCCCTCTATTTTATTTGTGAGCCTAAGGGTTCATATGTATTCATCGTATTTCTTTTTCTGTGAACCGCAAGTTTGTGTTCTTTGCATCACAGGAGGAGGGAACAGAATGAACACAGGTGCCAAGCACTCATTTGAGGGATGGCTAGTAGCTCGTAGGGTTGTTGTATAGGGGGTTGAGATCGGGGAGGGGTAGGGGGGTAGGGAGGTGAAGTTAGAGAGGCGGGCAGGAGCCAGAGGTTTGAGGTCCTTGGGGCCAGATATAGAACTTGGGCTCATTTTGGGCAGAAGCAGCATTCATTCCATCAGTAGTTTGAGTTTGTCCCCTTGATCTTGGTCATTTTGACAGAGCATGTTTATGAAATGTCACCGTCCAGTCCCCCAAGTGTAACATTTAATCTTCAAATAACTCATTCCTAAAATCCACTTGGTCATGCTTCATAAATAGGTAAACATGAGAAGAGGCCAGAGCCCTCGGCCCCTGGCTGAGCCTGGTCTCTGAGAAAGGAGGTTTGGAAGATCGTGGGCAGGGAAGGGATTCTGTTGCTCCATATGAACACTTAACCTCACAAATAGAATAGAGGGAATGCAGTACAAAACAACATAAATTCACATGTAACAGAGAAAATTTTGATACTGTTTTGGCACAAGTGTGGGGAAATAGGTAGTTGCATACACTTTTAGTGGGAGAGTAAGAGGTTCAGCCTTCTCAGAATACTGCCCTGAGCCTTCCTTGAGCCTGCTGACATCTGACAGCAGTCACTGAGGTTGGGGGTTCCTCTGTTGTTCTAATTTGAGTGACTTTTCTTGGAAAAGCCTTGGATTTCAGCCAGTATGCTAATGATAACGGCTTTGCTTTGAAGGTCTGGCTAGTTCTGTAGAAAATCAGTTCATAGTTAATTATGTCAGCAAATCAACAGCCTCTTGGAGAAGAAAGTGACGGAGGGAGAGAAACTACATATATACTTAAATTATTCAGAACTCAGAGGTCAGGAATTCATGTTCCAAAAAGAAGAGTCCAGGTAATAATAAATCACTGAGTTTGTGTACGGTTTTCCCTGTTATCGGGCTTCGCTTGGTAACTGGCATATTGAGGTTAAACTATACTAACTTTGCATTTATAATCAGCGTGCCAGCCTTCATGCTCTCGCTGCCTGTTTTGGCCATTTTTCTGCTTCTAGGATCCTGGCGTGGGAGCGTGAGACCCTTGGACTCGCACTTTGGCTTTTAGTGAACTCAGTGTAAATGGATTTGTGGAAGATAGACCGACTAAGACAGAAAGAACCCTTGTCCGAGGAGTTTCTCCATCTTCTCCCCTCCATACCCCCATCTCCTCCTTTCCATACACGTGCCTGGTCAAGGAGGGAGATTGTCCTGTGGGAGGAGCCAGGGGCCTCACACAGAAGACAAGCTTGCTGAGAGTGTTTCTGGAACTCTCCAGGGGCAGAGTCCCTAGAGACTTTTTATTTTAAAAGGTATTTGACAATTATATACATTAAAAAGCCCCCCCCCCACCCAGTACTTGCCCTGTTCCTCTGTTACCCTACACTGTGCTTATTGGCAGGTACAGGGAAGTAGTGAGTAGAATACTCTCTGTTAATATCTCATGTTTCTTAGAATAGCATTTATAGCGACATAGCGTTTCTGAATCAGAGCAGAGATAAACCACTTCTAATGTTTGAGTGTCCCAGAAGATTTCACGGGATGAACAGACCTGGGAGGGCATTCTGAGTTTGCCCAGGATAAAGGCACCTTGTTTAGCATGGAAAGCCAAGTCACATCAGGGACAGCCGCAAGATCCCTGCTCTGGCTTGGACAGACTTGAATTTGAATACAGCTTCCTTTGTGTCCTGGTTTTGTGACCATCAACGGGAGATCAACCCTCGCCAAATTTTAGCCTCCTCATCTGTCAGTGGGAGACGCAGCACATACCTCAATGGGTGTTCTAAACGAGGTGTCCCCTCTCCCTTTCTGTGCAGAGAACCTAGCTTGGTAGGACATGATAAAAGGCTTCTAAGGAGTTGCTTTATCGGATCACAAGGATTGAAGAGAAGAGAGAGTCAGCAGGGTTTTACAGAAGAGGATGTGGGAGACCCAAAGTTTCATCTGCTGCTGAGGTGGTCTTTGTTGTTGGGAGTTTGAGGATGCCTTCTCATGAGTCAGATTTTCCATCCATGAATCCTTTAAGACCTATACTGTGCATGTCCTAAATACGGTTGGATTCCATATTGGTGTCAGCTGTCGTGTCCTGCCTGTGTGGCTTGTGGACGGCGGTGGTTTTGGTCACTATCCAGGACTGGCTCAGTTTTGATCCTGTGGCTGCCACATTGTGAGGTGGGCATGGGGGTTTGAGGAGTTCTGACTTTTTTCTGCCTTTTGAAATCCAACTTTGAATTAAAAGAACGGCCAGCCTTTCTCCTGTCTGATTTAATACTGTACACCCCCTTGAATACCTGATGCTTATATGTAAGCATGGACTTAGTTCAAAGCACGAAGACCCTCAGCATCCTGAGCAATACTGAGTTTCTAATCTAGTGGTTGGAGCAGTGATCAAGACAGTGAACTGGTACTTCCTCTTTTGACCATCATCTCTCATTCTGTGAAGAAAGGTGGTGTTGGGGTAGGATGCTTGGCCTCCAGAGTGTGGCTAGGGTTCCAGCGGCAGCACGAAGCCACTTTATTGCCGAATGTAACTTCACTAGGTGCCTTAGGATTTGTTTGAGGCACAAAAACCAGGAATAACTTGAGTCATCACCATTTGATCTTAAAAAACCAGATTCTTCAGTTAAATTGTCAACTCTAAACAGAGATCCTATCTCCTTCAGCTAAAGATTTACAGTGTCCCGGCACAGAGAAAGTACTTAATATTTGCTTGTTTACTGGAATTTGAGCTGTTAGAGTGAGGACAGCCAGGTATGGACAGTGTATATCACAGGTGTCCAGAGGTGATTCGGTATTGGAAGGGCCATGATGATAGTCCTTATAATTGGAGCTCTTTACGGAATGTGTACCCTACATCAGTTGTTATGTGAGTCACTTCAGGTATATAATCTCAGTTAATCTTTCAGAAATACTATGAGATTGGAGCCACAGGAGACAGTTTTTCACATTAAGAGGAAAAGTGTGAGCAACCTGTACTGTTTTCTCCGATGTGTATTGTTGGTAAAGCCACTAGGCAACCGGTTATTATTATTGCCAAACTAGCTCTCTACTTCCCATCCGGAGCTTTCTTGCCCTCTTCCAGCATGTGAGATTTGCTTGCAGTGCCGTTCAGTTCTGTCTGTTAGAGGGCTGAAGTGGACAGACATAGTCATTGCTTATCATCTTCTTTCCAAACTTACCAACTGCCTGCTTGCAATATAACTAACCAAATAAATAAATCGTGTGGAACTCATGTGCCTGGGCTCACAGCAGAGAGTCCAAAGATCAAAGTTGAAAGAGGATGTCGAGTTCCTTCTCAGATCCCGGGGACATTGTTTCTGTGGACACTGTCACCTAATTGATCCTGGAGGAGTGGCTTTTTTTTTTTAAGAACTAGGACTGAAGGTAAGTTCATTCACTATGGAAGATTGTAGTTGTAGGGAACAGTATTATTGCTGTTAGGTTATGTAGGGGAAAAGGAGGAAGAAAAATACAAGAACAAACCCCAAATGATGGGTGTTTAGCACCGTATCTGGAGCATTGATCCCCTTAGAATTGCTGAAGTAGTTTTGCAAAGAACAACCTACCGTATCCGTGTCCCTCTTCCTTTTTCATGCTGCACTTGAACAACTTGCACATTTGTTGAAGAATCAGCCGCGAAGCCTGTGGTTTCCTGTGGCATATTTCTAGTAATATTTATACAAGCTATTATTTAATGAACCATATAAATATTTATCATAGGAACAGTCTTTTGATCATGAATCTGGGCTAAAAATGAGTCCCATCCATGCCGGAGACTTGGTCAGGAGGCTGTTTCTGCCCTGTGCAGGACCTTGCAGACTGAGAATTTGAGTGGCCCAGGACTTGTCTCAGGCACAGCCTGGATTTTTCTCTATTATTTTTCTTTCTCGTGGCCCCCACAGTCCATGTCCTCCTTCTGCCTGCCTCTCACCCTCCCCGTAGCCCCAATGGTAATTAGAGTCTTTAGAGCATTCATTTTTGCCTAAAAGAATGAGATGGGGTTGTTGCAAGGATTAGATGGAATCACAAAATCATGTGATATTTGCAGAGCAGAGCTTAATCATTGCTAGTTGTGGCTACAGTTGTTGTTGATACTGTTATTGAACAAGCAAACAAAGAATTTTGTCTTCAGTTGGTGTTGGTTGATGTTGTGGAAAGATCCCTACACTTGACACAGAGGCTGACGTTTGTATCTGGGTGCTGCTCTTTACTGTTCATGTGACTTGGGCGAATTTCCCCGTCCCACTGAAGTATAAAATGGTGATACGTTTACCAACTTGGTTGAATTTCATTTGGAAGAGATTAAGGCATGTGTGCAAGTGCCAGACACACAGGCAGATCCTAATCCCTTTTTTTTTTTTCTTAACAAATTAGAAAATGGAATGTTTTCCATTTTGCCTTTATTTTTTCAGGCACAGGGGAACTGGATACAGTTTGGAGTCCGGGACACAGCGGAGAGTACCTGTGACCCAGGAACAAAGGGCACAGGGCGGGAAGACAAGGGATCTGAGTTGAAGGGAGTTCACTGGAAGAGGTTTTAAAGCTCTCAGGGTCAAGTTTCAGGGAAGCCGCCCAAGGGCTTGAACTTCACTTGCTTCCCTGCTTTCAGGGTCCAGGTGTGGAAACAATCACAAGGAGATCACTTAAAGCTATAGTAATGGGAAACATGGTGAACTTGAAATATTTAATTAGGATCTATTCCTTAGAAAAACATGAACTGGGAGGCATGTGTGAACAGTGCCAGGAGGTATGATGCCCTTGTCCCTGTGGGTTTCACTCTTTCTGACCAGTGCTTTGGTAACATGGTCTAGAAATGGGTGGTTTGCCAGAGAGAGGCAGCCTGACTTTGGGGAAGGGGCCGTCTCTGGAGGCGGACACCTTGAGTTCTGAGTCAGCCAATCTTAGAGTAGGCAGGGTCCTTGTCAAATAGGCATTTAGTAGATGGAGGAGAGTCAGGATGTGTATAGCACCCTGAGAATGGCTAGGGACTTCGGAGCCACAGGGAAGGGGTTTGCTGCCAACTCGATTACTTACTGGTTACATGATCTACTGCAGCCTGTTACTTTACCTGTCTAGGACTCAATTTTCTCCTCCATAAAATGGGGATGATATTAGGAATTGATCTTCAAGAGTTGATGTCAGGATTAAAAGTGGTATGGTAATGTAAGCAAGCTGTGGAACAGAGCATTGCAGACACAGTAGACATAGTACCTTTTATTATTCCCTAATGATAGGTTTTAAAGGTATCCACTGAGTCACAGCGACTCAAGTTCCTGCCATGTGCCAGGCTCTGGGTTGGCACTGGGGATAGCTGTGATCTGGGCAACAGTGGAGTTAATTGTTTAATAGTAAAACTCCACTCTTCTAATGAGGTAGGAGCTCTCCTGAAGGGTGGTGAGTTCTTGCCTGTTTAGTGAGGTCTTGGGTCCAAAAACCAGAACTGGGGTAATCCCTGGGTCAGCGGCAGAGCGGAAATCTGCCTCTGGATTTTACTAGAAATAAATTGAACATGTGGGTGGGGGGTGATGAGATGTTGCACTCCTTGCAGAGGAAGACAGACAAAAAGGAACCCAGGCTTGATGAGCTGGGCTAGCAGGGAGGGGGAGAAGCCTGGGTGATGGCTGGCAGGGGTGAGCCAGAATGTTTATATAGACTCTTCATTTCCTATTTATTTCTTAGCTTCTCTCTAAAGTGTTTAGAATAGCCTTGGAGAACTCCAGCCAAGGGCAGGGGGCTGTTGGCAAGTGAGGACCAGTGTTAGGAGCATCCATGGGCCTTTACGGTGGGCACAGTGAGAAGCTAAAAGAGGGAATTCCACGTAAAGATGTGAGTGTGGTCAGTAGCAGGGAGGTGGAGGAACTGGCTTGCTCAGTCTTCCTCCTGTTTGCAGATAAAGAAAACTTGAGGAAGCTCTGAGCCAGGGCACTGCCCTAGTTTGTCCTTTACTCTATCCTCAGCTCATAGTAGGGTGCCCGGTACCTGGCATAACCTGCGTTTCTATGAATGTCAGTCATTGATTACGAGATGTGTTATCATTTCATAAACTGCTAAGAAAGAAAATGCTACCACTTAATTGTAAGATGCCACTGATTGTAAGATTCCCTAATTTTAGAGCAGCAAGATGAAAAAAATGAGTGTTCTAGCATTAGTAAAACGTGGTTGTAGGCATTCATTAAATGTTATTTGGATGAATGAAGCGTACAGAGATTAGAATCAAGACAAAACGCTTGTGCATATAGGTACAAAATGAGGAATTCCAACTATTAAAGCATGAGCTTCTTCATCCATGTTTTTTATAGATTTCACTGATCTAGTTGCTCATTCAATAAATATTTATTGAAAACATTATATACTAGGAGCTAGGGACACAGAAATCAATAAGTTCTCTCTTTTCAGGTTCCAGTAAGGGAGCCAGACCTGGAACCGAAAATAAATCCTATTTCATAGTGGTTAGGTTTTAAAAGAAAGCAGGGACATGGGACGCTGGTGGCAGCAAGGGACAGAGAAAGGCAAGGGTGTCTTCTCTGAAGGGGAGATGGTTGAGCTGAAGATTGAAATGTGAGCCCATGGTCACCAGGCTCACAAGAGAGGAAGGTGTGAGGAAGGGAAGGGCAGGGTCCGAAGCAGTCCGTGGGGTAGCCCCAAGGCAGGGTGAGCCCTTGAGAACCTGCGAGGAGTCCCTGCATATCTGGAGCCGGCGTAAGACCTGATGGGATTATGTTAGACTTGCCCAACAAGGAGGACTCTGTGCAGCATTAAAGGAAGAATGCTGTTTCTATGCAGACCATTCGGGTGTAATAATAGAATCTTTAGCTAAAGTTCGAGAGGGACCAGCCAAAGGAAAGCGGAAACGAGAACAAAACCAAGGATGGTTTGAATCATGGTTTAACAACTCGCCTTGGCTATCCAGTATGTAAAACAAAGGTTAGGTACCCTTCAACTAATGGTCTTACGGGCCCAATATCAACCTTTAGACCAAAGTGATGGAGATATGACTGACCCAGGATTGGGTCAGTTGCAAGACAGAGGGGGAAATGTAAGGCCACAAGTCTAAACGTCTAAACCAAACGGACTCCATGACAGGCTTTAAGTTTCCCCTCTGAACTAGAAGGCCTAAGTTCCAGCTTCCCGAAACTATCGGGCAGTTACACATTGCCCAAGGCAGGAGAAACCACCCTTGCAACACCCAATCAGGAAAGTCCAACGACCACCCTCCACATTACTAAGGGAGAGGCCTGGAGATAGAAACTATAGATAGGACCCTGTTACCTAATGTTAAAGTTAACCTGTTAGTGCCGAACAAGACCCTAGGCTGGCTCTGTGATTGGTTGAATTTAAAGGTACTCTAAACGTTGTAATTGGATCCCGCCAAAAGTAACGAATACTCTAGACAATGTGTATGGTCAAACCCGCTGTCAATGATGTTGAATTATTATGATTGGATCACTGTTCTCATGTCACAACTTCTGTAACTCCCCCGTCTCAAACCCCATAAAAACCCTACTCTGCCCTTGTTCGAGGCTCTCAGCACGGACCCATACGCTGGTGAAGTCTGTGAGCCCGAGCTTAAGCCCGTAATAAAGCCGTTTGCCTTTGCATGCGTGAAAAAAAAAAAAAAGACTTGCCTGACGGCAAATGGGGAAGCTTGTGGTGGGCCTGGGATGCCATGCCCAGGACACCATGCTGTATTTCAGCCATCCTGAGCCCTAAGAAAGAGCCCCACAGAGGGATGGCTACAGGGAGAGGTGGAGGGGGCACTGGGCTGATCTTTGGTTCAAATGGAGCAGCTCTATTTTGACTTGTTTTATTTAAAATGTGTGTGAGTAATGACTTGATGAACACTCAGGAATGCATGGCTTGTTGGCTGGTCCTCTGGGTCCTGTGTAGCTCCGAAAGCATGTAAGTGAGGGAGGCAGGCGGAGGAAGCCTGGAGGCTGGAGCCCCGCTGAAGGTCGCACACGTGCTGACTATGGTTTCCCCGTTTCCCTCCCCACATGCCAGGGAGCCTGTGAGCCGAAGGGGGCAAACACCCTTGGGGAATCCCTGTCATAAAGTCAGAATGGGTCACTTTTCCTAAATGGATAAATATCCAGGAAGCAGTAACCAAACATCTGTGGGCTGGTTGTGTTTTAGCATCCCCAGGTGTGGCTTTGCCAACGAAGCATTCCCTTTTTGAAATTGACGGGCTCAGGCGCTTTCTCTGTTGAAATGAGACTCCCGGGTGCAAAGACTGCCTGGGGCTCACCTGGGGACTTGCAGCCTGTTCACCGGTGCAGTTGTCTTGGGGGCTTGTTCCTGCTTCTGGAAAGGCTGATCTGGGAAATGAAAGTCGCTGGGAGACTTATGTATCATGCGGGCTTAATCTCACCAGAGGGACTTAGAGGGCCGATGAAGGCCAAGGAATTCCTGAGTGTTCTCTGGTCAGACTTCCTTGTCACTCACAAGGGATCTGTAAAGAAAACAGACGGTCTCACAAATTCCTGATCTGGTCTCCCGAGAGGCTCCTTCCCAAGTCCCAGTGTCTTCGTGACTCGGCTGCAACATGTTTGCCTCTTCTCCAAAGCGATACTGCAGGCTCTTAAGAAGGAACGAAGCACCAGCAGGGAGGCTGTGGGTCCAGACCCCCTGTGAATGCTGCTGCTGCCTCTCTTCACATCCCAGGCACCTAGTTCCCGTCAGGATAATGTGTGTCATTGTAATAACGTACATATTACTCTTCTTAAGTGTGTGGACCTACCTTTAAGAGAAATTACCTTTAAGAGGAAAGTTATTTATCTCTTGGAGTCTCTTCCTGATGATCTGCAAAGTGGACTCTCCTTCTAGGTCGCAGTGAGGAGTACAGGGAGGTCCATGGACTTTTCACAGCGCTTGGCATGTCCTAGGTGCTCAGCAGATAATTTTTTGAATGAATGCTTGACAGGATAGATGAAGTTCCTTTTTAGTAGTGTGGCCGCTGTCCTTATTTTGATTCAAATCTAATGAGAATAAATACGTTATCTGCTACCTCTAGATTCTCTGGATCCCACAGCCCCATATTTACACGTAAAGCACTTCTCACTGGGTATCAGGACTTTGCTTAAAGAATTGTACGGTTGGTAGCTGCTTCACATCTGACTTCCTTCCAAGAATGGAAACTCCATGTCTAAGGCCTTGCCCATCTCGTTTGCCCACCACCTAGCTCAGTGTATCCGTTAGCATTCTGTGAACGCTCCACATATTTGTTGGGTGAACAAGGAAGCAAAGGACCACCACTTAGTTGCCCTTCTTTTATGTCCACCTTCAAGATGTTTTGTGCCCAGTTTTGCAGAACTACTTGGTCTTCATGTGGTTTTTGTCCTTGATCTCTGCAGGTGGACCACGATGCCCGGGGAAGATCAGGATCCAGGGAGCTACTATGTGGGTGTGGACGTTGGAACGGGCAGTGTCCGTGCGGCTCTGGTGGACCAGAGGGGCGTCCTTTTGGCTTTCGCAGACCAGCCAATTAACCAGTGGGAGCCTCGGTTCAACCACCACGAGCAGTCCTCGGAGGAGATCTGGGCCGCGTGCTGTGCTGTCACGAAGGTATGGCCACAGTGGTAGCGTTCTACCCTGCAGACGCTCCCCTGCCCTCACCTGCTGAGCATGTCTCTTCTGTACACCTGGTGTCAGGGATGGTGTCGGGGTACTTGAGATATAGGCGTTACCAGAGCTCACCGGCTGGTGGCGGAGACCAGTGGACAGCTAGACTATGACTTAGTGGGTGCTGGGGGCTAAGTGGCTCTGGCTGGAGTTGAGGAAAGGGGAGCTCGAGCTCAAGTGGACGGGACATAGGGTATGGAACTTGCAGAGGATCTGTTCACATGTGACTGAATCTGGAGGAAGTCACGATACTCCTAGCTGACGTCTGCTGTACCTTCCTGTGCACCCAGGGCTATGGAAACCATGGTAGCATGTGTCGTGTATGTGAGTCCTCACAGTGGCCCAATGAAGGTAGTACAATTACTACCCCTGTGTTCTTGAGAAGGAAACAGGCACAGAAAGGTTGAGTGACTCACCCAAGCTCATGGCGGGACTGGAACCTTTAGCAGGCTAACTCCAGAGCTGCACCCATAATCACTGGCCTGTCCTACCTTCCACGTGGACAGGCCAGGGGAACCTCATTTTGTTCAGCGGCAACAGCATGTGCAGAGGCACGGGGGCATGCGCATGTGGTGTGTTTTGAGAAAGCAAAACCCTGAGTTGTGCCAGGCAGATGTTGATGTTGAGCGGCCTTGGATTGCAGTCAGCCTGCTGGTGGTCAGGAGCCACAGAGATACTTTGGTCTGGTTTTGTTTCCTTCCTTTTGTTTTTCTCAGAGGGAAAAATGAAGTCCTGGTTTCTCTCTTCTCTCTGTTCCTAGTTTTGTTGCTTAAATATTCATGAAGGGCTTGGTAATTTGCAGATGGACAATTCACCATTCTGTCTGTATCGATCAGTCTGTTTAAACTTTAATGAGCTCTGGGCTGCTGTTAGTGCCCCCAGAGAAGGCGGCAGAGAGAGGAGGTGGGGGTGGGCTGCGCCGGAGCATTCTGTAGGAATAAAAGTGGGGGCCTGTCTCTTCTGCCTGTTTAATTTTCCTCCTCCCTGCCCACTCTGGGCCCCTGCCTTGGTGAGAACCTTCTACTCTTTGCCCTTGGGTCTCCTTTGTTCTTCTAACACATAGCGTTTCTTGCCATTAAGGAAATTGTCAAGAAGAAAATATAATCCCCTGATGAAAAACTACTTTACAAAAGGTCTGTTCTAAGTACAGCTTGGTTTAATGGTAGATTTTTAATCATCTCCCGGTGCCGGCAAGCTCATCAGCTGTTTGAGCCCTCTGAGCCTCCATAAGTGCCCTGGACATTGGTCCTTAGTGAAACTATCTCTCTAAGCCTATTGGGATAGAGGTCTTGGGTCTTAGGCTGTCCCTTCACCTGGGTTATGGCTGTGTGACTGGGTACCAGAATTCACGGGATGAGCATGACACACTTACTCGCAACTCATGGGTGGTGGGAGGTTCAGAGAGGGAGGCATTTTTGTATTCGGGAGTTAGCACACCATAGGGCATAGATTTCTGGAACCAGACTGTCTGGATGGACGTCCCATTCCCAGCGTTCATTAGCTTGTCTTCTTGGACAGGTTGCTTCATGTTTCTTGCCTGAGTGTCCATATCTGTAAGATGGAAACCATGATGGGACCTTATCCGCAGCAGGCTGTTGTGAGGATCAGATGAGTTGAAGCCTATACAGTGCCAAGGCAGTGCCTGGAAATGAGGAAGCATTGTGTTTTCCTGTGGTGGTGATGATGGTCACAGTCATGGAAATGGGTAGATGGTGGAGGAGAATGAGCTGAGGTAAAATGCTGAAATACCAGTCAATTAGGGAGGCACATTTTGGGACTGTCCACTCAGTCCCTGTCTTTAGGGTCCTATGAATGTAAGTTTTTGACAAGTGCTGGTATTGGGCAAAGGGTGATGTTAAATACAGCCTGTCCTGTGTCTTCTTTTTCAAGGACTTCAGGAAGTTAAGAGCTTGAGAGCAGTTGTTCTCAAGCAAGGTGGTTCACACGGCCCGAGATGGTTTGCCTCTTAGTCACGTTAGTAAGAACAACAGCAACAACAAGATGATGATGCAACTACCATTTCTTGGGCACTAATTATGCTCCAGGTACCACGTTGGAGACTTTACATCCGTTTATGCACACGACAGCCTCTTGACGTAGTTCTTACTCTGTTTTGGAGCTGGAAGGAATGAGCTTTGAAGGGTTAAGTAACCTGCCCAAGGTCACATGATAAATATGAGCAAGGGGTGGACTGCAGCTGCCCCCTCACGCTCTGCCCTTTGCCCCTCTCCCCTGGCCTCATTTCACTCCCCATGCTCCCTGCTTGGAAATCATGTTCGACGACCTGAAGTGTTTTGAACTTGCTACTATGTGGGGAACCTTGACCTTATCCTGATTGTTGTGTTAACCATACTGAATTATAAGTGCCTTTACCTGGCTGTCTGCTCATGTGAAAAATGTGTGCCCCTTCCCAGGGGTCATGTCTTGTTGATCTAAATTTCCCTAGATTTCCCTGCCTGTGAAAGGCCCAATTCATGTTTGTTGAGTACATGAATGAGTTAAATACCTCTGTTCTTTTCTTTTCTTCTCCTTTTTTTTTTTTTAATGTTTGTTTATTTCTAAGAAAGAGTGCATGTTGGGAGGGACAGAGAGAGAGGGAGACAGAGATCCAAAGTGGGCTCTGTGCTAATGTGGGGCTCAAACTCACAAACCTCGAGATCATGACCTGAATCCAAGTTGGACACTTTTTTTTTATGTTTATTTTAAGAAAGAGTGCATGTTGGGGAGGGACAGAGAGAGAGGGAGACAGAGATCCAAAGTGGGCTCTGTGCTAATGTGGGGCTCAAACTCACAAACCTCGAGATCATGACCTGAATCCAAGTTGGACACTTTTTTTTTATGTTTATTTTTGAGAGAGAGTTCAAATGGGGGAGGGGCAGAGAAAGAGGGAGACAGAGATCTGAAGTGGACTCTGCGCTGATGTGGGCCTCAAACCCACAAACCTTGAGATCATGACCTGAGCCAAAGTAGGACATTCATCCAACTGAGCCACCCAGGTTCCCCTCTGTTATTTTCATTGTATGGCATGTTCTTCTCTTCTTTGCTTGCCCAACTCCTGTACAGGTATTTATAAGGTAATCTTAAGTATTATTTCCTCCTGAGAGTCTTCCTGGATCACCTCTGACAGCCCTTGCCCTCCCTTGCCAACATCAGAGGAGAGAGATGGAGAGAAGCCCCTCTCTGAGCCCACTGTCTTCACCTGTCCTTACCACATAGCATTTTATTTGGTCCTTAACAGATTTCATTGTAATTGGTGTCTTATTTGGTCTCTTTGATACCATCACCCCTGCATTCCCAGCATCTGACACATTGCCTGGCACAGCTTTGCTGCTCAATCAGTGGTTGTTGGATTAATGTTACTTAGAGCTACAAAGAAACAAGATTCTGGCATCCCTTATCTTGCTTAAATGTTGCAGTAACTGTGGGAGATAGACTGCCATTCTTTCTTTTTGACACAGGAGGATATTAAGGCTCTGAAACTAACAGGTATTAGAGACAGGACAAGACCCTTGGCAAGGTGACTCCAAATCCTATTCTCTGTTCTGCTACTCCCGCTGCTCTTAAAATTGGCAGGTCCTTATTGGGTCGGTACCCGCATATCTAAAAAGTGCTATGGAAGCACATGAGTCGTAGAGGTATATATACTGTCCCTGAGTTTAAGGGCTTCTATATCTTTTTGAAGCACAGTCTTAATCATCCCAAGAAGGTGAGAACATTTCAAACTAGTGTATGATTAGTACCAGCTTCCATTAGGAAGAAGGAAAAAGAAGCTGAAGGTGTCACTCAGTCAACAGGCATTTGTTGAGTGTCATTTAGTGTGGGCAGTTTGAGCATCTGCTCTGTGCTAGGATTTTTGCTACATTGGAGTGTGCTTAGAAGGGGCCTGTAACAAATTCTCTGCCCCTAAGGATGCAGTAGTTCAGTTGCATGTAAAAACTCAGCACCTAGAAAGCCAACAAAGTATTGTTTTGTTGTAAGTTGCACTTGTTACATGAGTAATGGTTGGAGGGAGAAGAAGCAGAAAAGGGAGTAGCCGGTGTGGGATTGAGCAATAACAACCTTTTACATTTGTCAAACCTGTGTGGTTTACGAAGCTTCTTCATAGAGCCATTTGATTGTCATTCATGGTAGGTGGGGCAGGGTGGTTGTTCCCACTTTATGGTTGAAAAGAAAAACTGAGACCCAGGGAGTTGAGCGACCTTCCCCAAGTCACCCAGGAAGTGGGTGATAAGCCTGAATTCAGGTCAGACCTCTGCCTTCTTTCCATCTCCAGCACCACATACCTTTGTTGCTTGTCCGGATTAGTGCGAGAATCTAACTCATCTCATGTATGGACTTCTCCTTCCTGATCCCTTCTCCTTCTTGGAGCTGGAATGACTTTTGTTTTAAAGTTTATTTATTTTTTTGAGAGAGAGAGAGAGAGAGAGAGAGCGAGCTCCCTACTCTCAGTCAGTAGAGAAAGTTTGAGGAAAGTTGGGGGGGTGGTGGCAGCTAAGGGATTCTGGAGAACTTTGAGAGGACCTTCGGAGCTGAAGGAATGGAACGGGCAGATGGTTTCTAATAGGAAGACGGGAGACTGCAATACATGAGGAGGTGTACCTGTTGTAGCTGGGTCTGAGGCCAGTAGGGAGTCTTCTGGAATCATCCCGAGTGTCCGATTGACCAGCAACTGATTCAAGATGGCCTGGAGGGAACAAAAAGTAAATTCAAGGGTGCTAGTTAGCAGGTAGTTTCTTCTAATGAAACGCTAGAGGCTGGGATTCCTTTGAACTATAAGCTCTGGGAGCCTGGGACTATGTCTGTCTGGTTTGGCATGTGTACTCCATGCTCCTACATACAGGTGTTTGATAATTTCCCTTTAATAGTGAATGGCTAGGTGAGAATGTTGGCAGAGGGATAAATTGGAGCGACAAGACCGACTTTGGAAGGAAGATCTCACAGGACTTCATGATAGTGGAGAGGAAGGCGAGGGAGGCAATTTCAGAGTTTGCCTTCTCAGAAGCCTCTTGGTATCCCTGACAATAATGGGAGCGTTTGGTCTCTATTTCCCTGCTTGATTTTCAAGGGACAATACCACACCTAAGCCAAGATGCTGTGCAGGTCTGGAGTTGGAATCATGCATTTTACTAGTCATTAGGGTAGATTTTGTGAAATAGAGTATCTCCAGAGGTCTTGCAGATAACCTACTCCCCACACAGGCTGTCTTAGCCTGGTTGCTCTTCCCACCTCAGGGCCTTTGCACTGGCTCTTCTGCCTGCCTGCAACACTTTGCCACCAGATTTCCTCAAGGTCAGCTCCTCGGGTCCCTCAAGTGTCTGCTCAGATTCATCTTCTCAGTAACTACCTTCCTCTTTTCTGGCACTCCTGACCCCCATATCATTTTCTTGTACACTATATGTACACTCTATGCTTTATTTGTATTAGCTGTTGTCTATTCCTAATAAAAGGTAACCTCCAAAAGAGCAAGGAATTTTTTTTTTTTTTTTTTAATCTCTTATTCTTCATTGTTTCCCAAATACCCAGAAGAGTGTTCAGCCTGACCCTGGAAGAGGCTTGATTACATTTGCTGACTGACCGACTGTGTGAGTAATTGAATTGTGTAGGCAACAGGAAGTGATGCGCCTCAGGGAACCAGGGATTTCATAACCCCCCACACCCTCAAGGCTGACAAAGGCACTCAAGTCAAGATCGAAAAGAATACGGTATCAGCCACCAAACTCAGTTGCAAGCTGGACTCTGTCTGCGAGGCCCTAGGCTTTGACCCTGGCTCCAGACAGAGCTCAAGAAAACGCCAGGTATGCCTCTGCTCCCCCGGTCCTCAGTTTGGAGGGTTTTGAAGGAACACTGTTTCCCCACCCAGTATGGCAGAGCCTGCTGATTTAAAACACATGCAGGATTGAACTGGCTCCCATCGGCAGAACAAAGCGACGCACAGTCCCTTCCCCAGATGTTTGTTTGCTGCCCCATAGCTACGAGTTGACAGTTGCAAGACATGGACCAGGTTACCAAATGAAGTTGCAGAAATGTGCTTCTCTGGAAATTCTTTAGAAGAGCAATGTGCTTTCTCTCTAGCTGGGGAAATTCCCTCGATGCCAAGTCTTTGGGTGAGTTTACTGGACTGCTTTCTTCCTCCGTTAATAAGAGCATGAAAAGGAGTCCTCAGGTCAGCAGGTCAAGTCCCAGGGACCTTCTGGGTAGTGTAGCTCTGACAGCCATCTTTCTGGGCTGGTTTGGATGAGGATGGGGTTAGAGGATAGGGTGGTCCTGCTCCTGGATCAGCATGATCATGAGGCATTTTTATATAAGGCTGGGGATGTGGCTCCCTAGCCAAGTCAGGTTTGAATGCATGTCACAGTTACCCTTCTAGTTCCTTGTGATAGATTTCTGTTGTAGAGATAAGAGAGGTTGAGCCTTTGTGACTGAAAGGCCATGCGTAGGATATGGTACTCTGTAGGCCTTCAGAGTGGTTGCTAAAATACATTGAAGACAATACTTTCTTTGGTCCTACTGGAAGGTTACTCCCACTCTTGGGAAGATTTGGGTTTATTCAGTATTTTCAATCACTGTTCACTTTGCTTATCATTTTTATGTGTACTTACACGACACAGAGTATGCTATGCTTCGTAACAAAGATTCCATGAACATAGTTAATAACGTTTTGAGTGGACTTTCCATCCTAAAAGGTTTACTAGTTCCAAAGTGCTTTTAACCCAGTTAACTCCTTTGCTCCTCACCTGGGAGAAGATTCTCACTCTTAGGAAACTGAAGGTCACAAAGGTGATATGGTTAGTGTAGGCTTTCCTGATCCAAAGGTGGTGGAGTTGAAACTCAAAGGTGGCTCTTTTGATACCATATCTCATGTTCATTTCTATTACAAAGGCGCCCTGTGGTATTGAATTTTATGGAGTCTTCTGCATTTTCTCACCCAATTCCCCTTTTGACTAACTGCAGTCCTGTGTGAGATGGGCCTGCCCAGGTCAGGCATATACTGTCTGGGCACAGACACTGGCAGGGCCTCATGGAAGCTAAAAGTTAGGGCTGACTTATTGATTTGTTTGATTACTGATGACTGTAATAATGGCTGCAATTTATTGTACACCATAATGCCAGATGTTAGGCCAGATGTTAGGCCAGTCACACCTTACTTTGCTGAAATCTCATGACACCATTAAGAGATGGAGTTAGGGGCGCCTGGGTGGCTCAGTAGGTTAAGGGTCCTACCTCGGCTCAGGTCATGATCTCACAGTTTCTGAGTTCAAGCTCTGTGTCCGGCTCTGTGCTGACAGCTCAGAGCCTAGAGCCTGCCTGAGATTCTGTGTCTCCCTCTCTCTGCCCCTTCCCTGCTCACGCTCTCTTGGTCTCTCTCTCAAAAATAAATAAACATTAAAAAGAAAAAAAAAAAGGAGATGGCTTTCCTTGTACAATCAAGGAGACTGTTTTCTTGGCTTCCCAAAGTCCTGTTCACTAGTAAGTGGATGAGCCAGGTTTCAAACTCAGGTGGTCTGCACCCAACACCATTGATCTTAACCATTGCCTAGGGACTTCCAAGCCAAGTTGGAAATACATTCCAAGCAGAAGATGCCATATGCCTATACATGCTATAGAGACTTGACCCAACAAGTCAAGAGAGTGATTGGAATGGCTGGAATTGTGTGACTCCCATTCAGTCACATGGCCGGAGTGGCAGAGCTGGGGTTTAAAACCAGAACTTTGTGACTCACCTCGTGGCCATGTGGTGAGACAGGGAATTGGGTTTGGTCCTAAGGCTCTTGTAAGTGTAGATGGATCAGTGTCCTGAAGGCATGCGGGGCATTCAGCTCCTGCTGTGGAGCAGAGGTATTGCCACCTGTCAGATGGGTCACTCACTAGCAGATGTTCTCCCCCAGGGTCCTAAATTATAAGTCTGGGATTCTAAAACAGGGGAAGGGAAGAATTGTGTATTTTCAATGGGGATGAACACTTTTGAGTTGACTTTTGTGGGATTTACAAGGTTATTGTCATGTTTCAAGATAACAGGAAACCATGATTGTCACTCATGCCATTTCAAAAAAGGAAACCATAGAAACAAAAATAAAAAATAGAAATAATAGATCTAATATTTTTATAACTTTAACAGTTATATAACAACATAAAAAAACTCCTCTATCTCTTCCAACTGTAATTTCTGCTATCAGAGGCAATCACTGTTAACAGTTTGTTACATACAGATTGGTCCCTGGCTTACGATTTTTTTGACATTATGGTGGTACCAAAGTGGTAGGCATTCTATGGGAACCATACTTTGAATTTTGAGCTTCGGTTTTTTTTCCAGGGCTAGCCATACGCGGTTTGATGCTCTCTCATGATGCTGAGCGGTGGGCCCTGTGGTCATGAGGGTGAAGAACTAATACATTTATACCATTCTGTACCCATACAACTGTTCTGTTTTTCACTTCCAGTACAGTATTCAATAAACTACATGAGATGCTCAACACTTTAGTGTAAAATAGGCTTTGTGGTAGATGGCTGTGCCCAACTGTAGGCCATTGTAAGTGTTCTGAGCACATTTAAGGTAGGCTCGGCAAAGCTATGTTGTTTGATCAGTCACAGGCATATTAAGTGTATTTTTGAATTAGACTATTTTCAACATATGATGAGTTTATCTAATGTAACCACATCCTAAGTAGAGGAAGATCTATGTATTTTTTTGACCTTATTTGGAACATATCATGGATGTCTTTCCATTTCATCTTTAGCTCAACCTTTTAAAAATATTTAATGGCTTGAAGTATAATTTACATACCGTAAACTCCATCCATTTAAAATATATAATGAGGTGATCTTACTGAATTTGCACATTTGTACGGTTATCACTTTAATTCCATTTTAGGACCCTTCTGCTACTTCAAAGAAGTTCCTCTGGGGTTGTTTGTAGTCAGTCCCTAACTCCATTCAGAGATAGCTGTTTATCTGTTTTCTGTCTTGATAGCTATTCTTTTTTAGAGATTTCATATGAATGGAATCCTACAATGTGGATTTTTTTTGGTGTGACTGCTTTCATTTAGCATCATGTTTTAAGGTTCGTTCACGTTGTTGTACTTACTAGTAGTTTGTGCCTTTTTCTTGCAGAGTTCTATTCCATGTTACGGATATGCCACACTGTTTACTCATCTGATTAAACTGATGGACATTTGATTTGTTTCCAGTATGGGGGTAATATGAATGATGCTGCTTTGACTATTTGCGTATGAGTGTTTATGTTGACGTACATTTTTATTATGTATGAGTGTTTATGTTGACATACGTTTTTATTTGTCTTGGGTAAATACCTAAGAGGTAAAATTGCTAGGTTGTGTCATAAGTTGTGTTTAAAAAACGACCAAACTTCTTTCCTAAAGTGGCTTCATTTTACATTTCCACCAGTGATGTATGAGACTTCCACTTTCTCCAGAGTTATCTAACATTTGGTATTGACAGTCTTTTCCAATTGTGATTTTAGTTCACATTTTCCTAATGACTGGTAATGTTGAGTATTTTTCATGTGTGTGTTGAGCACGTGAGTCTTCTTTGGTGACGTGTATTAAATCTTTAGCCCATTATGTAATTGGGTTCTCATTATTTGGGTTATAAGAGTACTTTATTCCATATATAGGCCTATTATCAGGTGTATGAATTGCAAATATTTAATCTGTAGCTTATCTTCATTTTCTTACAGCTTTATTTGAGGAGCAAAATTTGAAAATTTTGATGAAGTTAAATTTATCCATTTTTTTTCTTTCAGTTTTGCTTTTAAAAATTCTTTGTCTAACTCATGTCACAAAGATTTTCGTCTACAAGCTTTATAGTTTTCATTCTTACATTTGAGGACATGACACATTTTGAATTAGCTTTGTCTGTATATAAGGCGCAAGTCTGGAAGTTTACGTGTTTTTCTTGCATGTGGACATTAGTTGTTCTAGCCCCATTGTCAAACAGACTGTCCTTTCCCCATTGAGTTATCTTGGTCCCTTTTTTTTTTTTTTTAATGTTTATTTATTTCTAGGAGGCAGAGAGAGAGAGACAGCGTGAGCAGGGGAGGGTCAGAGAGAGAGGGAGTCACAGACTGAAACAGGCTCCAGGCTCTGAGCTGGCGGTCAGCACAGAGCCTGACGCGGGGCTCGAACCCACGAACCGCGAGATCATGACCCAAGCGAAAGTCGGACGCTTAACCGACTAAGCCACCCAGGCGCCCCATATCTTGGTCCCTTTATAAAAAACCAATTGACCATAAATATTTGGGCTTATTTCTGACTTTTCTATTCTGTTCAGTTTGTCTATAAAAATTTACCCAATGCCAATGCCACGCTGATTTAGTCATGCTAGTTTTATAGCAAGTTGAAGTCAGGAGTGTAAGTTCTCTCCAATTTTGTTCTTTTTTTTAAAACTTTTTTTTAAATGTCTATTGATCTTTTGAGACAGAGAGAGAAAGCATAAGCAGGGGAGAGGCAGAGAGAGAGGGAGATACAGAATCTGAAGCTCTGAGCTGTCAGTACGGAGTCTGACACGGGGCTCAAAACCACAAACTGTGGGATCATGACCTGAGCCGATGTCAGAGGCTTAACCGACTGAGCCACCCAGATGCCCCTTGGTCTTTCTTTCAAAAACTGCTTAGGCTCTTCTATATTCCTTATATTTCCATATAGAAAGAGCATATATTAACATATATTTTTTTCCATGTTAAGAGCAGCTTGTCAATTTGTGAACAAAAAACACCCCCAAACCAAAAACCTCCTGAAATTTTTATTAAGCTTGTATAGAATCTGTAGAGTAATTAAAAAAATTTTCTTTAATGTTTTTTATTTCTGAGAGAGAGACAGACAGTGTAAGCAGGGGAGGATCAGAGAGAGAGTGAGATACAGAATCTGAACAGGCTCCAGGCTCTGAGCTAGCTCTCAGCACAGAGTCCAGCACGGGGCTCGAACCCACGAACCGTGAGATCATGACCTGAGCCGAAGTTGGACACTGAACCGACTGAACCACCCAGGTGCTCCGTAGAATTTATAGAATAATTTTGAGGGCATTGCCGTTTTCACAATGTTGAAGTTTCCATTTCATGAATATGGCATATTTCTCTAATTTGTAGGATTTTTTGTAGCAATGTTTTGTAGTTATCGGGGAATAGATTTTCAACTTCTTTTGATAAATTCTTTCCTGAATTTTTTTATGTTATTCTGAATAGAATTATTTCCTTAATTTCAATTTTGATATGTTATTTGGTAGTATATAGAAATGCAATTATCTTAATATGTTAACCTTATATCCTGTGATCTTACTAAACTTTCTTATTATTCTAGTTTCTTTCTTCTTCTTCTTTTTTTTTTTGTCGATCCCTCAGGATTTTCTGCATATGAGGTCATGTTTTCTGCAAAAAAATATAGTTTAACTTTATTTCTTTCCAGTCTATGTGCTTTAAATTTCTTTCTTGCTTTACTGCATTGACTGGTTGAATAGAAATAGTGCGAGAGACATTTTTCTTTGTTTATAACAGGAGGGAATCATTTCTTTTTATCATGAAGTAAAATGTTAGCTGTGGGTTTTTGTAGATGCTCTTTATCTGGTTGTGGAAGTTCACTTGTCTCCAGGTTTATTGACTGTTGTGTTTTTCTCTCTTTCTGCTTCTGATAAGATGACCATTTGGCATTTGTGTTTTATTCTAGTAATATGCGTACTACATTAATTTATGGATATTAAATTACCATTTCGTTCTTGGGATAGCTCCACATGATCATAGTTTATAATACATGCTTTGTTGTTAATATTTTGTTAAGGATTTTTACGTTTATTTTCATGGCAGATACTGGTCTGTGGTTTTCTGTTCTTTTGATGTCTTTGCATGGCTTTAGTGTGAGAATAATGCTGGCGTGTAGAATTTGTCGGAAAATATTCCCTCCTTCATTTTATCCTGAACAAGTTTGTGTAGGAATGGTATTGTTTCTTCCTTGACTGTTTAACAGAATTTCCCAGTGGAGCCATCTGGTCCTAGAGTTTCTTGTTTTGTTTTATTTTGTATTTGTGGGAATGTTTTAAGTATAATTTTGATTTTGCAAGAAAAAATCCTTCTCAAAAATTAAATGCTTTGATTTTTCAGGAATAAATAAATAAGTGTGGCTTTATTCAAGTTCCATAGCCCCAAATGGTTGTTTTTGCTGATTTTGTCCAGCTTGATACTTTTATTTTGTGAAGAGGATTTGCCAACCTCTTCAAAGTACCACACTCAGAAGTTACTTCTCTACCTCTTTTTAATGGCTGTAGAAGATTTTATCTTGCAGATGTACCATAATTAAATAGAAAACAGTTTTTCTAAATTTTAAAGATATTCTTAAACAATGCTATAGTTAACTTTCATCCACCTGTAACTTTACTTATGCTGATAGCTCAGTAAGGTAATTTCCTAGAAGTGGGTTGGCTGGGTCAAAAGTTAGGCATTTTTTAAATGTTTCTTTATTTGTGTGTGTGTGTGTGTGCGTGTGTGTGAGAGAGAGTGAGAGAGAGAGAGAGAGAGAGAGGAAGCAGAAGAGCAGAGAGAGAGAGAGAGAGAGAGAAGAGAAAGCAGAAGAGCAGAGAGAGAGAGAGAGAGAGAGAGAGCGAGGGAGAGAGAGAGAGGGACACAGAATCTGAAACAGGCTCCAGGCTCTGAGCTGTCAGTGCAGAACCCGACGTGGGGCTTGAACCCATGAACCGCGAGATCATGACCTGAGCTGAAGTCGGAAGCTTAACCTACTGACCCACCCAGGCGTCCCGCATATTTTTAATTTTAATAAATACTATGAAGTTATTCTCCAAAATTTACACTAACAGAAGGTCTACTTCTCCCTATCTGCCATTGCTGTATACTGTTAATCTTATACCTAGTTGCCAATGTGAAAAGCAAAGATTGGTGTGTTGTTATTTGCACTAATTTAT
Organism: Proteles cristata cristata; assembly: GCA_017311185.1. Classification (NCBI taxonomy): domain Eukaryota; kingdom Metazoa; phylum Chordata; class Mammalia; order Carnivora; family Hyaenidae; genus Proteles; species Proteles cristata. The sequence continues at coordinate 2,277,343 of JAESUZ010003875.1, forward strand.
TTATTTAAATGGAGTTAGGGATCTTTATATATGCTCTTTGACTGTTTCTTTTTATTTTATGAACTGACCTGCCATGTCCTTTGCTTGATTGCTAATGAGATTGGTTGTCTTTGTCTTATTAACTTACAGGATCGTCTGTTATTTTAATTATATTGAACTTTTATTTATTTTTTGTTGTAAATATTTTTTCTATTTAGTTGATTTTGTTTTAGTCATAACTGTTTTCAGTCTTTTAAAAGCCTGCCCTGTAATTTATGTCTTTATTTATTTTCAAAACAGAAAGTTGTACAGGGGGTCGATGGAAACCAAATCCGAGGACTGGGGTTTGATGCTACATGTTCTTTGGTGGTTCTGGATCAGCAGTTTCGTCCTTTACCGGTAAACCGTGAAGGTAGGTCCGTCCCCATCTCTTTCCCTGGTGGTGGGAAAGACCGGCTGGCCCCAGGTGGAGCATGAGGTCACGTGTCTCTTATTGCCAGGGATGAGGTTTAGAGGTGGTGCACGGAGGCCAGAATCATGTCCGGGAGGTTAGGAGCGTGGAGAAGAGTCAGTAGGACTGGTGACACAGGGGCGGGATTAGGGAGAGACTTGGTTCACTAATGCACAAGAGCCCCCGTGGAGAGCTCACTGAAGGAAGGACATGGAGCCTCTAGCTCCGAGTGAGCAGCCTTGAAACAGGCGGGTGGTCTGGGAGTTTTCTGGGAATGGAGTGTCCGTGCCTGCAGTTGCTTTGTGTATGAAGCTGCTGTGGGGCCTTCATGTGAGTAGGTGAGCCAAGCACATTTAAAGGAAATAGAATAGGGCAGACAGGACCATGCATCACACAGACGCAGGAAACAGATTGGTCTGTCTCTTTTCAGTAGTCAGACCAAAAGACATTCCCACTTAATGATACTGTCTTAATAGAGACTTGTGAGTACAATAAGGAGCTGTTTCAAATGTATGTGTCACTCAGGTCCACCATCAGAAATTTTTCATGGGTCAAGATCCGTCCCTTTTGGGAAAGTTTAGCCAGTAGCTCTAGCACTCAGGTTGCAAACCTCTATAGTGGTCATGCAGGTAATGAAAATAAGTAAAGTGGGCCGGGTTTGAGAATAACAATGGTACATATGTGGAGATATATTGCAACTGATACTTAATCCTTAATGAGCAGAAGACATCTGGGAGTAGTAGAGGCCATGGAGAACTGGAAATTGCATGTTCCATCTAACGAGTGTGGTCCTAAGCATCATCAGTTGGTTGTTGCCAAGGTAGCCATTGCACATGTGTTTTGGCAAGATTGTGTCGGGGCACCGGGGTGGCTCAGTCTGTTGGGCATCTGACTTCCTGACTTCGGCTCAGGTCATGATCTCACGGTCTGAGAGTTTAAGCCTTGCATCAGGCCCTATGCTGACAACTTGGAGCTTAGAGTCTGCTTTGGATTCTGTGTCTCCCTCTTTCTCTAACCCTCTGCCTATTTACACTCAGTTTCTCTCTCTCTCTCAAAAATAAATAATAAACATTAAAAAAATCAAGAAAAAAGGTTGTGTTTGAGAACCTTTAGCAGTGGACACTGCTGTAGCAATGCCTTTCTTAACAGATGGCTGTGGATACTTGGCACACTAGGACACCTTGGAATTAGAATCAGGAAGGCCCCAGATTATAGCTCACCTGATACTAAGCCATGACGGCTCGAGTGAGTCACTTTACCTCTGCATTTTATGAACGAATTGGAACAACGGACCGTAGCTTTGCTGTGGGGATCGAAAGCCTGGCGCCTTCAATGCTCAGAAACATTTGTTTTGTCCAATTGTGAACTCTTGAAAAGAGAATGTGCCCCACTCACTTTTATGGGCCTAATGCAGAGAACAGTGATTTTTAATAAATTCCATGTGCTAGAAAAAAGTTTGCAAGTGGATGAATCATCAGAGCGCAGTGGTAATGATGCCCATCTTTACATACATACGCACACACACACAGACACACACACAGACACACACACACACACACACACACACACACACTTTCCTCCCTTTTTGCCACCTCTGTTAGCACCTCCCACGTACCTGGCTGGTTAAGTGTTGGGGTATCAGAGACCAGTATGAATATTCCTTCATCTCAGAGGCCGATCACTGGCTCAGCTGGCATCGTTCTGGGCCAGGAGTGCGGGACAGCCCCAACCCACTTGAGAAAGCACAGACCAAAGAAATGTGGATGGATGAGCAGACCATAGTTCAGCAGCAGCAAGAACTCCAGTTAGGAGATACAGGCAGCCGTGGCTGGCCACTTTGGGAGGCTGTCAGCACTTCCTTGATTGGCTTAAGTAGTGATGCAGTGGTCGTCTCTCAGGGGTGCTGCCGGATGCGTTCTCATTTTGGGTGGGACTCTAGATGTTCACCCCAGGTTCCAAGGACGCTGTACGTATACTCTGATCTGCTACCATGCATGGTTTTTCATTCAGGCTATGTATGAGAATCAACCTGGGGTCTTTTAAAATTCCCAATTCATGAGCCTTACCCTCAAGATTTGTATTCACTAGTCTTGTGGTGAGGCTAGGACATCGGCTTATTTATTTATTTATTTATTTTGACATTTCTTCATTTTTGAGAGGCAGAGCGTGAGCAAAGGAAGGGCAGAGAGAGGGAGACACAGAATCTGAAGCAGGCTCCAGGCTCTGAGCTGTCAGCACAGAGCCCGACGCGGGCCTGAACCTACAAACTGCAAGATCATGACCTGAGCTGAAATCAGATGCTTAGCCGACTGAGCGCCCCCAGGTGCCCTAGGCATCAGCATTTTTAAAGTTTCCTCCACATTCTGGTATGTGGAGAATCACTGGGTGCTGCTGAATGGACTGCTGAAATACTAGGAATGAGAGTCCTTCAGGTGGAAGAGGAGAGCTTCTTATTAAACCTGCTTACATAATGTGCCCTCTGCAGGTGCCATCTTTTTTCTTATTGTAGGTGGAATTGCCTCCTGTTAACAAACCTTCTATTAAAAGGGTAGGGAGGTTGCAACCTTAATTATAAGTGTTGAAATAATTCTTTTTCACCAAAAAGGTTAAAATATACCCGTTCATTAAATGCATCCAGCTGCAGGTACCCCTTAACAGTTTCTTGCCTTTCAGCAGGTTCTATTAAACTTAGATTTTATCTGAAATGGATTATCCTGTCCTGGAAAATGACATTTGAATTTCAAAGGTGATTCAGAGGTTGTTTTAAAGACTCCTTATGCCTGTGTGGCACTGACCAACTGTTGATTGGTTGAGTGGAGTGACTGGGGAGCAGGCAGTGGGGTCAGGAAATGAACCACCATCATCAAAGCCAAACCCACGCAACTGGCAGAAATCTAAACATGGTAACAAACAAACAAACAAACCCAAGTAAATTAAGTACAATAGTTTAAGAACACTACTCTTTAGTACATGATAAAATATTCTCATTTTAGCCTTTTCTCATTTGGTCTTCTTTTCCATTTTTTTTTTTTATTTGTTTATTTTTGAGAGAGAGAGAGCGAGAGCGAGCGAGCGAGAGTGAGTGAGCATGAGCAGAGGAGGGACAGAGAGAGAGAGGGAGACAGAATCCAAGGCAGGCTCCAGGCTCTGAGCCGTCAGCACAGAGCCCGACGTGGGGCTCCAACTCACAAACTGGGAGACTATGACCTGAGCCGAAGTTGGGTGCTTAACTGACTGAGTCCCCCAGGTGCCCCGACCTTCCTTCCTTTGAAGATCAGACAGCCCCCAGTTGGACTGTGGTGCCACTGTGGTGTGCTCCCTACTCTGGGGGGGGCGGACTCAGAACACAACTCTTATTGGGCCATCCCAGCCATAGGAGCTCTTGGGAGCAAGAAAATGTGGGGGAAAATTCAGGGTCGATGAGGGAGTTACCACTTAGGCTACTCTGCAATAGAAACCTAACTTTTAGATGCCTTTGCTAATGCGTAGTAATTTCCCGGGAGTATGCTTGGCACACCTCCTGTGAGGTGTTGCGAATAGTGAGTGGATGAACCCATGGATGAATGACATGCCCGTGGGGGGACTGACTGTTTCCCCCCACATTCTGCCTTAGCGGTCGCTCCCAGTGCTCTCCATACAGGACACTTGGTTAGGTGTGTGCCTTGCTTCATGTGCTGACTCTGCTGTGTAGGCCTCCTCGCTCCCCTCTCCTCAGCTGGCTAACCAGCAGCCAGCCATTTTTGGAACGATGTGAGAGCTCTTCTGCTTTAGGCAGCTCCTTGTGCAGCCTTGGGCTCTGCACAGCCCTCTCTGGGCTCCTGCCCCTCTGGGCTGCCTGCCCCACTTGTGTTCTGGCTGTCAACGCCCTGGATACACTGTTTTGTTTTGGTTTGGTTTGTTTTTGGTTGTTGTTTGTTTGTTTGTTTTTTCCATTGGGCCACATGCTCTGGACAGGCAGGACTGTGGCATGTTCTGGGGCATCCCAGCAGCCAGCACTGTGCCTGGCGTGTGGTAGATGCTCAGTGAAAGGTTAAGTGAGCTGTCAGTGGAATCACTTATTTGTGATTTTTAAAAATATTTATTTATTTTGAGAGAGAGAGAGACAGAGAGAGAGAGAGTGAGCAAGCAGGGCAGGGGCAGAGAGAGAGGGAGGGAGAGGGAATCCCGAGCAGGCTCCATACTGTCAGCATGGAGCGTGATGCATGCTCGATCCCATGAAGCTGAGCTGAAACAGGTTAACTTACTGAACCACCCAGGTGCCCTCATTGTGATTTTCTGTAAGGGCTGAAAAGATGAACTTCATCTTTGTTGTCCACGGTGCAACTTATTAATTAATTATCATCGCATATATAATAAGCTAATTGATTCTCACAATTTCTGGGTGTCGTTCTGTGTTTTAAGAGCCTCTTCCTATAGAGGCAGCCAGTAGCTGTTGGGTCTGTCATTCCAATGGATAGTTTAGCAGCAGATGCATGTATATAGTATTTTTTTTTTTTAAGTTTATTTATTTTTGAGAGAGACAGAGCACAAGCAGGGGAAGGGCAGAGAGAGAGAGGGAGACACAGAATCTGAAGCAGGCTCCAAGCTCTGAGCTGTCAACACAGAGCCCGATTGTGGGGCTCGAACCCACAAACTGTGAGATCATGACCTGAGCCGAAGTCAGACGCTCAACCTACCGAGTCACCCATGCACCCCAGCCACAGACTTTTTTGAAAGGAAGAGCTACTTGAATCTTCAGCCCATGCCTTCCCCTCTGCAGGGCAGGTGACCGTGCTTGCTTTTGGTGTCCCCAACACATTGTTTCTGTGTTTTCACCACATATGTGTATGCCCTCAGCAACAAGCAGTATATATGGGGTTTAAAAATATCCCAGCTGGTAATGTTATTCATGTTGAGATGCGTAGCTTGAGTTTAAACTTGTTTTATGAATTTATCCATTCCCTGCCCAGATCTGTTTCAAAGCATGCTATATGCTTTTCCAAGCTGTGAGATAGCAGGCAGGTCTTAAATCTCAGAGCCAGCATGTCATGGGAAATGACCTGGATCAGAGAGTTGTTTTGAGGATTAAATGAGACGCTGTGTAAAAAATGTTTCGCACTGAGCTTGGGGGACAGGCACACAAACACACAGAGCGTTATAAATGTTTGCCATTAGCAAAGACATTATTAGCAAAGATACTGCTTCGGTTCTGCCATTAAAGAATGTGTGAAGTGCCTGATTCAATTACTGTTGGGTCCCCTTTTATCTTTCCCTTTTATTATCTCCTGGTTTATTCATTGCTGATCTCTGTATCTTAACCATTTGAGGAAGCAGAAGACTGTAAAAAAGATATTGGCTTGCCCATGAGTACCCGATGGATTACTAGAGGCCATGGAAGGGGGAACGGGGCAGTTAGTTCCCGTGTGTGCTGCAGGATGGTAGAGGCCAGATGTGAGGGGAATCCTACCCTGCTTTTCTAGCCGGTTTTAAATTCTGTTTCTTATTTCTTTTTCCTCTTGAGAGCCCACTATGTGATAGGTACTTGCCTTTATGTGCATCATCTTGTTCAATGAATGAAAAATCTCAGTTAGCCCTTATATGCTATTAACTGTGGTTATCCCTGTTTTATAGATAATGATACTTAGGCTAAGAAAACTTTAGTGACTTTTTCAGTGTATCTGCACCTGTAACTGAAATAGTGAGCATTCCCCATTAGGTCTTTCTGATCCCCCAACTGAAAAAGATTCCAGTGTTTCCTACTCCACCAAAGCAGCTGAGGGAAATAAACACCTAAGTTAGTTAATTAAAATGACTAGGAGAAGTGGGAATATAAACAGAAAAAAAGCCATTGTGTGGATCTATTATTCTGTTGAAGTGTTTGTCCATATTTAATGAAGACAGATCTTAAAAAGCCACAGTATCATTTTAGGCTTACTTCATAGCTCTTTTCCTGAATTTATACTTAGGGAAGTTTTTCTGGAACAGAAGTGATAAGAATAAGGAAGGGAAGAAGTTGGAAGAGAATGAGAATCTAGTTAATTGCTAGATCTTGACTGTTAGTGTAGATACTTAACCCCGGGGGGACTACATTGTAAACGACACCTCACCGAAGGGACATCCAGGGTTTGGGTGGAGTATTCTAATTCCTGTTGGTGGTGGCCCATTCGCTTGCTGCAGTTGATGTAGGAAATAGTAGTAGCTGTGCAGATATGTGCCCTCGGGACTCGAAGTGCCTCCTTGAATGAGAAGGCTAAGCATATGCGTGTGCCCTCCTTTCCTTTGTTTCTGCCAGGGGATTCCCACCGAAACGTCATCATGTGGCTGGACCACCGGGCGGTCAGTCAGGTCCACAGGATCAACGGAACCAAGCACGGCGTCCTGCACTGTGTTGGGGGAGTGATGTCCGTGGAAATGCAGGCCCCGAAGCTTCTGTGGCTGAAAGAGGTGAGACCATAGGGTGGAGCGAGGATACTAATTAAAGCCGAGGATCCCATTCATTGTGGATCTGTCTGTACCAGGCACCATGCTGAAGCCTGTTACGTTTGATTTGTCCCAGCAGCTCTCTGAGGAAAGCGAATCCCAATTTATTGATTAGATTGCAGTGAAATCAGTCCAGTTTGTAGATGCTAACCTTATGTGGGCATGGTGATAAGTATTTGGCACAGATCATCTCTTTGAATCCTAGCAGCAACCTTGTGAAGGTAGAAGTTGTCTCTTTTTTGGGTGGGGGAGGGGATGAGGGTTGTCTGTAGACAAGAAAACTAAAGCTAATAGAGATGAACCAACTCCCTCAAAGTGATGGAAGTATGTGGCCGAGCCAAGGGCGGAACTTGACCCCAAAATCAGTTCTCATAATATCCACTATTCTCCTGGAGTGCGGAGATATCTGGTATTCTCCCAGAGTCCGGAGAGGCTGCTGCTTCCCAGCTAGAAAGCGGCAGAGCTGGGATTGAAGTCCGGAGAGGCTGCTGCTTTCCCAGATAGAAAGCGGCAGAGCTGGGATTGAAGTCCAGACCTTTTGACCAGAATCTTCTTTCTCTGTGCACTTTTATCTGAGGATCAGTCTGGCCTTGGTGGTACGTTAGGGTGTTCCTTTCTCATGTCACCTGAACTTGAGTTTCCATGTCCTTGAGTGATACGGTGATCTCTGGACAGAGCACTTGCAGGTGATTGCTGCTTCCAGATGTTTGGATCCTTTATGAAGTGTGGAGAATGGTGGTGTCAGCTTAGTGGCTCCCGGTAGAAATGGATGTGCGAGAAAGTTCAAGTCCTCTGGGAACCTCAGGGACTTGAAAGTCCCTAGGTGGTCTGGTGAGGAGAGAGTCCATCTAATGAGTAAGACCTGGTGCGCCTGGGTGGCTTAGTCGGTTGAACGTCCGACTTTCGCTTAGGTCATGATCTCGCGGTTCGTGGGTTCGGCCCCGCGTCGGGCTCTGTGCTGACTGCCAGCTCGGAGCCTGGAGCCTGTTTCAGTCTGTGACTCCCTCTCTCTCTGACCCTCCCCTGCTCATGCTGTCTCTCTCTCTCTCTCTCTCCTAGAAAAAAAAAAATCTTTATAATGGGTAAGACCTGGTGGGATTCATATACGGGCCCTGGGGTTTTGGGTGGGCCCACTCTCTGATGCCTCAAAATGTAAATGGGGTTTGAGGGGAGGGTAAGGGTACTGAGAATGTGTCCTTGGATTGCCGCTGTGGGCAGAAGAGAGAAGCAAAGAAGGAATCATTAATCAAGGTGGGTTTGGGTTGTACTTATTTAGTATATGGAGCTGTATTGTAAGCTTCAATTTGCAGAGATGGCTTCTGTATTTACTAAGAGTTTGAAAACACAGAGCATTGTAGAAGCCAGGGGTTTTTCACTCCACTGACCATCACCGTGTGTGACTGTGAGCAAATCAGCTCTCCTCCTAGGCCTCAATTTTTTTAAGTTTATTTTTGAGAGAGAGAGAGAGAGAGAGAGTGAGTGAGCTGGGGAGGAGCAGAGAGAGTGGGGACACAGGATCTGAAGCACACTCCACACTGACAGCAAGAGAGCCCAACGTGGGGCTCGAACTCACGAACCATAAAGTCATGGCCTGAGCCAAAGTCGAATGCTCAACCGACTGAGCCACCCAGGCGCCTCAGGCCTCACTTTTTCTGTCTGTTAAGTGAGAGAGTCGGTCTGGACCAGTTTTAAAACCTCATGTAAATGTATCCTGAAATACAAATTGGAAGACAGAGCTACTTTGCACTCCTCCACCCTCAGCTTTGTGTTCTGTAGACCTTAACTGATTTAATCTTAACAAGCTCTGTGTAATGGACATTGTGGGAAACTGAGGCTGACAGAGCTATGTGATTTTCCTAAGCAGATGGTAGAGCCAGAATTTAAACCTGAGTCTTCTGGGCCCCACATCCCAGCTCACCCCATCATGTTATGTGGCGCTGAAATCCCTCTGTAAAGCATTGCTGGCCCGCAGACTTTTAAAACCACTTCTAATTCTAGAAGCTCTGCCCTAGTATCCCGAAGAACACCCATTTATGGAGAACCAGGAGACAGTGTGTTCTTTCGAACGGGGCATAGAGAGGTTAGATTGCTTTTACAGAGTCAGAGTCAGAACGTAAGACTCCGTGCTAAGCTCACTGGGCTGTCATGTGTTTATTCTTTATTCACTCTTTAATTTGCCACATATTAACCAAGGTTCTGCTGTGAACCAGCAGTGTCATGGGCCCTGAGGAAGCAAGCACAAAGTGAATGGAGGCTGACCCTTGAGGGGTACGGAGTCCCCTGTGGCAGTGGTGGGGAAGCAAAAGAGGGGACAAGGAGCCAGAGCTGTCAGAAGATGGGTTCAGCACCTGGATAAAGGAATATACCAAGTGCTTTCGGGGAACACAATTTGCTTCCAGGACGAGTTCTTGGTATGAGTCTCAAGATATGAGTGGAGGTTTAGCCTATTGGAGAAGACAGGAAGGAAGTTCTAGAGAAAGACTGTGGTTCTTTTTTGTTAAGCATGTAGGTCCTGGGGCAGGAGCCCGGGATGCTTCCCTGAGTGTAGTAGGAAACAAGACCAGATAGGTAGCCTGGGCTCGGTGTGGTAAGGGCTTATTTGGTGGTTTATGGTTCTTGAGCAAGGGGGAGGGAATGTCTGAGATCCCTTTGGCAGGGATGAAGAGACTGGATGAAGGGTGAGAGAATGTGTGTGTGTGTGGGCGTAAGAACTAGTCTTCATACTTTCCTGATTATAGCACTTTGTTGGCTTTGCTTTGCTCTTAGGATAAATCCCCAGATTTGTAACCTGGCGCAGAAGATGGTATGTGATGTCATTTTCACATCACCCTCTCTGCTTAGGTGTACCCCTCCCTCACCTTGCTCACTCTGTCCCCAGGGATGCAGGCAGGGCATCTCAGACACACTCTGCTCTTTGCCACCTCAGGGTCCTGACTAGAGGTTGGCAGGCTCGGGCCATGGGCCACATGTGGCCTGCTGCCTATTTTGGATATTTTGGGAGCAGAGAACGGGTTTGACTTCAAACGGTTGAAAAAGAATGGAGAGAAGAATAGTATTTTGTGATTTGTGAAAATTATGTAAAATTCTAAATTTTATGGCCCTAAACTTTTATTGAAACACAGCCACCCTCATTTATATATTGTCTGTTGCATCCCAGTGACAATGCTGAGTGGTTGAGACAGAGGCTGTGTGCCTGCAGGCCTGGAAGTATTTACTCTGTGCAGCGTCAGAGAGACATTTGCTGACCCCTGGTCTTGATGATGTTGTGATACTGTGCTTTCTGCCTCTGAATATTCTTTCCTCTGCTCAACACTGATCCTAACTCATCATTTAGATCTTAGCTGTATTGTCATGTCTTCAGAAAAGCCTTCCCTGACCCTCAAATAAATCAGAGGTCTCTTGTCACAGTACTCTTACTTCATTGTATCTTTCATAAATTGTCATGATGTATCATTTTGTATGAATGATGTGCATGGCACTGGGGTCTTCCAACCATTGTAATCTATCGGGGAGATGGAGAGCCTATCCGTTTTGTTCCTGGCTGCTTCTCTACGCCTATTGGAGCATCTGGCATATAGTGGGTAGTTAGTAAGTGGTTTTTGAATAATTTGAGTGGCTCTGTGAGGGGGATGTTGCAGTTCTTCAGATGAGAAGGCACAAGGTGTGAAGTAGGCACTGTGGGGTGGAGAGGAGATGGGTTCCAGAATTTTTAGGGCTCATTTCAGCAGGACATGGCGGCTGATCAGCTATGAGGGGCGAGCTCGATGGCAGAGACAGAGCTGACCGCTCACCTCAGTACTGCGGTCATTCATGGGCTCCGTGTCCTTAGCCTGGAATCAGATGTCAGAATGAGTTGGACAGAATCTGGAATTCAGAGTTCCCAGAAGACACAAGTGATGTACTAGGACCACCACAGCTCTTGGGCAAAGTCACTTGGGTTCTGGTTCTGCACTGTGGAATTTTAATCGTGTCCTTTACATTTAAGGTTTGTGTGTTTCAGGTTGACGCATGTCTCTTTAATAAGAATTGTCAGATAAAAGGAAAAATGCCATTTGAATTTTTCATAACCCCCAGCAGTCTGGCTTTTCCATTTGGTCTCAATGATTCTGACTCTCATCTTAATGAAGGCCAAATGTAAATTAAGTTCTGTCAGGCTGGAACAGCTGGAGTCTCCTATCTTTATAAACATGAAACATTGTAGGGTAACAAGGTGCAGACTGAGGAAGGTCAAGAGAGTTAAGGGCTGATGCAGATTCTGACAGCTCAGTGTTAATGGAGGATAATTAACTGGCTTGTAGGGGCTACATGGAGATACTCCAGTCTGACTTTTAACTCATTTCCTCTTTTTGCCATTGTCAGCAGAGCAGAAAGCTAATCATTTTATAGTTTGAGATTTTCATGGTTCATTCCAACTGGAACCAACTGGCTGGAATGTCAGAGGGGTTTATTGATGGGTTTAGAAAATATATCTACCTCTCCCATCTCCCCAGTCTGTGCCTCTCCACTTCTGTTCCCCTGATAATGTACTTGGTAAAGGAAGGAATGATTCTGTGCTTCTGATATGCCTTTTCTTGTATATGTAGATTCTTTGGAGGAAGCTTGGAGTTGGCATGCCCGGAGAGGTGGTTTGAAAACGTTGTGTTAGCTGTGGAAGACATCAGTGGATTTCTCTGCAGGAGGAATACTGAAAACTTTTTTGGGGGGCACCAGAGTGGCTCAGTCAGTTAAGCCTCCGACTTCGGCTCAGGTCATGATCTCACAGCTGGTGGGTTTGAGCCCCGCATCGGGCTCTGTGCTGACAGCCAGCTCAGAACCGGGAGCCTGCTTCGGATTCTGTTTCCCTTTCTCTCTGACCCTCCCTGCTCATGCTCACTCTCTCTCTCTCTCAGAAATACATTTAAAAAAAATTAAAAAAATTAAAAAAAAAAAAAAAGAGAAGAAAACTCTGTTGGAAGTCAGGACAGCCTGGTTGTAGTCCTTTCTGTGTCATAAAAGAGTTGCCTCAGCTCATTTTTAGTGCCTTGTCTGGCCGCCTTCTTCCATTCTTCTTGAGGATATAATAACATCTATTGTCTTATCTTAGATTTCTTCTCATCTTGAAACTTTGTGAAAGATAAAGAATGTTCAAGTTCCTTTGTTTGAAATACACCGTATCTTTTTTTAATGGCAATTATGGTAGGAACTACGTCCTTTTTCTCTTCGTTACTCTGACTTGAAGTTGCATGTATAGGTCTATTATTGTTCACCTACATTCATCATACCTCAGTAGTGGAGCTAATATAAGATATTGAGGAAATTTGGCAGATAAAACAGTGTTCTGTAACAAAGGTACAGGCTTTGAAGTCAGGCATACTTGCAGTTAAGACTTTCTTTGCCTTTTACCCATTTAGGGACCTTAGAAAGGTAAACCAGCTTCTCTGAGTCGCAGTGTTTAGCTGTAAAATAAAGATAATAGTTTCAGCCTGATGGAACTATTATAATTTGGTCAGATACTTGTGAAGCAATTTCTGCAAGCAGATATTCAAGTTCTGGTTTAATCTTCATTTCCATTGTGTTTAAAAATGTTTGTGTCACCTGATGGCATGTCAGTAATATCCTATCACCAACTGAAAGAATTTTAAACGCTAGAATATCTTATTTCACGTAGCTGGCTGTAACGAGTGGTATTTTTCCTGTTTGACTAATAGCTTAGGAAAGCATCTAAAAACCACCATGAGTTTGTAAGAGACCATCATAGAAAATACCCAGTACCATCATACAGAACATATTTTCAGAGACATTCATTTATGTGAATCATCCACATCCTATGTGTAATACCTATACCAGAAGGCAACCAGCTTTGAACTTGAGGCCGATTTACCTAATACCATCTATTTCCCCTAAAATTCACCCTTGCGTCCAGTGTCAGCAGTCATTCATTTCACAAAGATTATTTTATTTGATCTTCACACCCATCTTGTGGGGTAGATAGGATCTCTTTTTCTGGATGAGGGAACTGGAGCTCAGAAACGTGAAATGGCTTACTCAGAGTCTCACACCATGTGAGCAAACCTACGTCCGGAGCCATACCACAGCCCCGCCCCCCCTTCCCCATCCTGTGGAGCCTCTGTCATTCACTGTAGGAATTCAGAAGTGGTCTTTGCCTTCAAGAGATTGCAGTGATTGGAGAAGAAAGCTCACCTAAGCAACAGGAACAGAATAAGTTAACAGATGAAAACAGTCGCTTAAGTGTATGTAGTGCTCATTATATATCTAGCACTTTTGCAAGCATTTTATCCATGTTAAACTCCTCTAATCCTCACCCTCACTGTATGAAGTAAGTATCCTCCTTTACAGATGATAAAATGGGCTCAGAGATGTTATGTAGCTTGCCCAAGGTCACTCAGCCAATAAAGGCTGGGATCGGAACCTTGGCATCTCAGATGGAGAATATAGGTTTACCACCATTTCTCCTTCTTGCCTGCCTCTTCCAATGTTGGCCTTGCAGAGTTTGGATAAATTAGCTCAGGAAAGAAATTTGTAAGTGATAGCTTCAGGAGGGTCTGAGGCCAGGCACAATGGCTGGTGGGTTCCTTTTTTTTTTTTTTTCCCTTCCTTCAACAAATACTGTTTATTGCCTCCCATGTGATACAGGGCGCTGTGTTGGGCACTGGGGATTCCAAAGTGAGCAAGACAGGTGAGAGCCCTGAGCGGGCTTCTGAGAACTTAGATTCTAGTACAGAGAGGCAGAAAATAGATACAGAGACAAGTATATATTCACAAAGAGATTCTCTTTTCTGGAAAAACGTAAGAAAAACGCAGATAAACAGACTTGGCAGGGCTGGTGTGTTCTCTCCCGGGAGGTGTTGCTCTTTGACCGGAATGATGAGGTTTTCAGGAAGAGAGGGCCGCAGATTCATGAGGGGAGGAAAGTACCTGTGAGATCAGCAGAAGAGGTCAGCGGGGCTGCCAGGGTGTGGGCAAGGCAGAGACTAGCGGGCGGTGGGCCGAGTAGGGCAGCTCCTGCGTGGCCTTGAGGCCCCGGGCAGGAATTTGGAGTTTATTCTAATAGCAGAGGGAAGTGGTTGATGGATCTTAAGCATCGGTATGACATCTGTTTTAGGACTTAAAAAATCACTCCGGCATAGTACCGAGTAAGTAATAAATATTTGTCGGACAATAATACACTTGACGTTATAATGTTAAAAGGAAAAAAAAATGCAAGATTGAATGTGTGGTCTTAGGAATGTATTTGTTTTAAGAAATTATCAGTGTACAAAAACAGCTGGCCATGTATGCAAATACCACTAATAATGGCTCACTGTGGTTGGAATAGTTTACTACTGTGACAGCACAGTGCTCATGCCTTTATTACCTATGAGTAACTTTTCACTAAAAACAATAGTCTTATAGTCCTTGCTAACCTTTCTGGTTTATGCTCCTTCATGATTTAGCACAGTTTTTTTTTTTTCTTCTTCTTGGGCTTGTTTTCCTTAAAAACACTGACGCAGTATTATTATCCCATTATACAGATGAGGAAAACGAGACCCAGAGGGCTGATGTGGCTCCCCTGAAGCTACACAGCACATGAATAGTGGAGCCGGGCTTCTCACTGGGTCCAGCCTGCCTCCCGCTCCTGGGCTTTCTCTGCAGGCCCTCACTGCCTCTTCTGAGACCACGCATTTCCCACAACGTGCTAGGGCTGCAGGCGGGCAGCCCACAGCCTGAATCTGGTCCCCAGATGGCTTTTGTTCGACCTACCCTATGCCTGAAAAAAACTTTTTTTTTTGGAATTGGTTTTCAACATTTAAAAACTAAGAAATTTCACATAAAAATCCAGATTTTCTGCTTCTTTAGAAGAACTAACAAAAGGCTTTGGCAGTCCGGGGCCCGCCTTCCCATGTGGAAAGAGTTGGCCGGTGCTGAGTATGGGCTGCCCCCTTCGGAAGGGGCAAGTGTCCTTCATTTCACAGCCATCCCCACCCAGCTTGCTTTTGCTCATTTCCTTTTCCAGCACTACCCTCTAGGCGTTTGGATTTGAGACCCAGGCTGTGGGAATTTGTTCAAGGAATCCATCATTACTTTTCCCATAACAAAGCGCTTAGAGAAGTGGAAAGATTTTCCAGATGGCGAACTTCTTGGTCAGTGGCTGTAGGAATGCTGTACCCGTGTTCTCTCACACCTCTGACTGAGGCTTTGCTCAGGGTTTCCCTTTGCCTGGCAAACGTACTGTTTCTTCGTTTGCTTGGAAAAACTGACACGAATTCGTCAAGACTCCAGGAAGCCTTCCTAGACTTTCTCCATCCAGTGTTGAGTAGGGTCCTGCCCTTTGTCGCCCATGGCACCCTGCTCTTACCCCTTCTCTGGAGTTTAGTATACACCATATTGTGCCTCATTTTTCTCTGTGTCCCTGACACCTAGGGCACTCCTGAGCATCTAACACTGATCCCTCAGGAAATATTTTAACAGACGGATGGGCGAACCGGTGAATGAACACACCAAATCAATTGTCGTGCCGTTTTTTATTGTTGTGTACCCCTGACCGGTAGCTCCATTCCAAAGCAAAGGTCTACTGCAGACCAAGTGTAAGTTCATTTTCTCTTCCCCGTTGTGGAAAAGGAAGTTTGGAGTATTACCACTCCTTTCCACCCCAGAGCTGCCCCTTGGCTCACTCCTGTTACCTTGAGTCACAGCTGAAGTGAGGGCCACACATTGAGGCAGGGACTCCTCCGGGCCTTCCTTGTGTGTCTTGAGGTGTAGAACCCTTGAAGTTGCTTCCTTAAAGTTCCTGCAAGAGAATCCAACACATATGTACCGAATCACACAGCCTCTCTTATGAATGTTTATACCAGCGTCCTGTTACGTTCAGACCAGATTCCTCCCACCTTTGAGCAGTGTGGACAGTGTTGTCAGGTGTTGTCAGGGCATCTTTTGTGGATGTTCTCTCCAGGGTGGTCTGCCCATCAACTAGGCTTGGAACTAAATATATATGGACTGTTAGGGCTGGTGCCCTGCCTTCCCATTTACCTGGACAGCGAATCCTTTCCTTGTCATCCTGGCATTTGCATACTTAATTTATGTTTTCCTTAAAAACACTGACGCAGTATTATTATCCCATTATACAGATGAGGAAAACGAGACCCAGAGGGCTGATGTGGCCTATATGTATTGTATTCTTTCAGTTTTATAGTACAACAAAGTAATTTTATTTTATTAAAAATTTTTAAGGTTTTTATTCATTTTTTGAGAGAGAGACTGTGAGTGCTGGAGGGGCAGAGAGAGAGGGAGACTCTCCATACCTGGATGTTGTATCCCCAGAGCCAAACACAATGTTTGGTATGGAAATCATACTCAATAAATATTTGCTGACTGCATTCATTTTCCTGGTCAGAGCCAGACTTAGGGCTGGGGCAGTAAGGCCCATGTGCCTGGGTTGTCTGCTGCCTGTCTTCCTGACCACCTTGCAGGGGTGTCAGCTACGTCTAGTATTTTTTGTGTAACCAGAGAGGCAAGAGCAAGATTGCGGAGTTTGGCTGCTGTTTTGTCTGCATGGGATGATTCGATATAAAACAAAAATGGAAAAAAAAAACCCATCTTCTCTCATAGTGGCTTAAAATGGCACCTGTTAAGGGGAAATACTGTCTTTAGAAAAGACACAAAAAAAGACAATGTATTTATGCATTGATGTGTGTCCTGATAAAGGAACTCCTTAGCACAGTCAGCCTCATTGAGGTGAACTGTCGTCTTCGAGATCTGGAAGCTCAGGGTAGGTAGCTGATTGAGGTAAGGGAGGAGGCAGGCCAGAAGTTAGGATAGATGCCAGATGGGATTCTTCTGAAAAGATAAGTCAGTCTCATTTCTGTAAACATATGGCTTGGTTTTACTCTCTTTTTTTCCCCCTCCATTCTCCAGAATAACCATTCTGTTGTTGTCAGGACATATTTATTTAATTGGTGAAACAAACATTTGGTCTGGTAACTACTGTGTAGGAGACAATGTGCTTGGTGATGAAGACAGAGTAGAAACCGAGGGTCCTTTATTTCAAGTTGCTTCCAAGTCCAAGACCAAGAAGGAGGCTGTGAAAGCCGTTTTTCCCAACATTTTATTATAGTCTTCAAATGTCCGGAAAAGTTGGAAGAATTCTGTAGTGGATACTTAGAACCATCACGTGGAGTCTGCCATTAACATTTTACTGAACTTGCTTTAGCATGTGTGTGTCCATCCATCTGCCCCTCTGTCTGTCGGTCAGTCTACCTTAAGTTTTTGCAGTAAGTTGAGACATGGTTACACTTACGAAAGCAGTTTGAAATGTTAAAGACCCTTTACCTTACTTACTAAATTCTGTTGAAGATATTGACCTTGCTTAATTGCCATCTACAAACATCAGCAACACCCGTACTTTATGTTGTTGTTATTTATTTATAGATATTTGTTAAATGTCTGCCGTATGCTTTTAAGTTTGCTCTCTTAATTCTTATGAAAGTCCCGTGAGGTAGATGTTATCACTTCCTTTGCAGATAATGAAAGGTGAGGATAAATGAAGTTAAGTAGATTACCACTTTCTGACTGTTGCATCTAATACAGATGAGATGCTTGGGTAGAAAGAGATAGTTGTCCTAGATCAAGTTTCAAATCCTAGATACCACATTTGTCTAATTGAAATTTTGAAGTTAAATATGAATTCTGCAATGAAAAGTTATCTACGTTGTCTTAAGATAGACTCACAATTAAAGAATCATCCCTGAGACCCTCCACTGCTCAAATTCCAACCCATTTCTCTTTGTCCGTGTCTAGCACATTAGATCCCTCTTAAAGTGCTGACCTCTTCCTCCCCTTCGCATTCACGTTAAGTGTTTGTAGTTCAGAAAAATGAATAAATGATTTAACTAGTTCCTTACCTCATTTGAACCTGAGGGTCCTGGAGGCATCTCTGTAGCTAAGACCTCACCCTCTCTGTGCCTCACGCTCTGGCCATTCTGTTGGTTGAATGATAAAGTAAATCAGGGATCTCCTTAAAAGCCCATGTCTCCTGAATCCTTCCTGCATGGAGAGGAAACAGCATCAGTAAGGAAGTTCTGATCTCAACTCTAGAGCCCCGTAGACCCCCGTACCGATACACACACCCTCTTAGAATGCTGCTTTAGCGTGGTTTCTAAGCTTTGTAATCTCAACAGTCAGTGTCTCATGGCTCTAAAATGCAAGACTAGGGAGTGTTCGGAGGGAGTGCGAGAGCTGCCTGGATAAGTGGCTCTGCCTTCCCTGGCTTCTGTCTCCCATCTGGGCTCTGCCAAAGGGCCTGCCCTGTAGTCCAGAGACGTTTTCTCCCAGTGATGCTGCGTGGATGTATAGAGTATTGGGGCTACCCAAATAAAGCAAGTCAACCAATTAGGAAATAAGATCTCCCTGCCAAGTAATTGTTCATAATATTTTCAATAATGATTTTAGTTTCCCCAATATGATTTTTATTGTTACTTCACCCTTGATTAGAGGAAATTATTGGTCGTGGACTAGCACCAGTCCGTGGCCTGGCTTTTGGGAGAAACTGGTCGCCACGGCCCCCAAAGTTCTCCTGCAGAGCTGGCATTCTGGGGATCTAAGATAGATGAGACGAGAATCAGGACCTGAGTGAACCCTGCCGCAGTTGTCTTGGCATGAGGCTGTGTGGTCTGGCTTTGGCTGGGGGTCAGAGACAAGCCCATGGACCTGAGAAAGAGGGTGAATCACTCTGCAAGTATTTACTGAGCACCTCCCTTGTCCTGGGAAGCAGCAACTGGACAGTAGTGTGTTGGCCTTGGAATTCAAGTGGCCAGGGTTTCACCCAGGCGTTTCCCTTACTCTCTGCAGTTCTCTTGACTAGGCCTTCGGTTTCTGTCTGTAAAATGGTGTTAATGGCAGCATTTTGTCTCTTTGTCTTAGAAGATATTTAGTAAGTTGTAGAGTGCTTGTATAGTGATGTATTTTTTGATGAGTATGACAGAAGGAGAATGGAAACTAGGTCTGTTTTTCACAGACCTATCTCTAGATGCAGGTGAGGCGGCCAGGAGCAGGCGCTTAAAAAAAAAAAGTGTGTTTAATCTTTACCGACCACTTGGGGCATGGGTATTACAGTCCTGTTTGAACAGGTGGTCACAGACTGAGAAGGTTCACCTCATGCAGCTCATGAGTGGTCAAGCTGGGATCTAACTCAAAATTACTCAAGTGTGTGCTCATAACAGCTCACAGGCCAAGGACTGGGGAGAGGGGAAGAGCCTAGAGAGTAAATCCATCCTCAGACGCCCCGAGCAGACATTTCCAGAGCAGTTTCACTCACGCTATTATGGGTAACTTATAGGGTATGGTTTTCAGCAGCAAACATGCTCCGGATGATGGCTATAAGAATGAGGATACATTTTCTTTTAGTGTATTTTTAATTTTTTTTTAATGTTTGTTTATTTTGAGAGAGAGAGAATCCCAAGCAGTCTCTACATGCTGTAAGCATGGAGCTCAAGGCGGGGCTTGACCTTGTGAATTGTGAGATCGTGACCTGAGCTGAAATCAAGAGTTGGATGCTTAACCGATTGATTGAGCCATCCAGGCTCCCCGAATGAGTATACACTTTATGCCTAAGAACAGTTCGCACCAGAATCAGTCAGGGACATTCATTCATTCAGCAGTTATTGAAAATGGACTTATTCCAGGTACTTTGTAAAGTGCTGGAAATATAGCAGTAAACATTAGAGGACCTGTCTTTAAGCTGCTCATATTCTAGAAGAGGGAGAGGAGGGGCAGAAATAGAGTCACACTGCACTGTAAGTGGGATGGACTTCAGGTCGTTGGGAAAGTACATGCCACTTACAAGAGGTAGGTCAGGAAGAGGTGGTGTGGCTGGGCCTGATGGTGGAGAGGAGGTAGGTAAGCCCTCAGATGGGGTGGCTTGCAGCAGGCAGGCCGAGTAGATAGCCTGGCACTGGAAATGTCTGCCGATAGGAGGAGAGAGACCTCCATGAGGCTACAAGTACAGTGCGGGGGAAGGCAGTTCAGGGAGTCTAAGGAAAGCACCTTTTGAGTCCCATCAGTGTATTCAGTGCCCTTCATGATGGGATTTCCCTCTTGCACATGGACAGAGCCAGTGCACCCCAGCCACAGTCAGAAAAGCTGAAAACTGTCTGCCCCACTTTTTCCTACTCTCCCGTCTCAAGGACCCGGAGGTGGACCACTGCTCACATGGCTGCAGTGTCCTCCCTTGGCAGAGGAGAAGTGTCCTCATTTCCATCGCATCAGGACCAGACTGGACAGCGCCCCAGAGAATGAGGTGGTGAATTAACCCCTCTTGTCTAGGAGGGTGGGACTGAACACCAGGCAGGGGCTCTTTCCACCTCTCCCTTGGTGGGCGTGTGACTCAGAGGCGGTGACATCAGCCATGACTTCATTTGCCCAGAGGAGAGACAGTGTGCAGACCAAGAACGGGCTCTGGCTTCCGCCCTTCCCTCTCCATGGTTTGTCTCGTCAGGGACATTGCCATGGTCCTGCTGTTGTTTTCCACACATCTTTTTCGTTTTTCTTTTTGTTCTGGCTTTCTTATTGTATTCATTCCTTATGTTTACCTATGTGTTTGCTTTGCCTATCTCCCCTTTCTCTGTCCCTCTTTTGCTTTTGTCTTTATTTTTTTCTTCCTCTTCTACTTAATCTTTCCTGTTTTTTTCTCTTGTTCATCTTCTCTTTTGCTTTCATCTTCCTTCCTTCCTTTACTTGTGCTTTCTCATGCTCCTGTCTCCTGTCCCCCTCTCCTCCAGACTTCTCACACGGCGTTCTGTCCTCGCCTTTCTAAAACTGTATTCACAAACCAGCCCCACCCAGGACCAATGGTGGTCCCCATTCTCTCCTGACCTGAGTGTCCAGTACAAATTTAGATTTCTTCTTACTGTCCTTCAACATACATCACTCAGGCTGAACTTCTCAGGGTTCCTCTTCCACGGCCAGGGATCTAGCTGATGCTTCTCCTGAACTTTTGTCAGCCAGCTGTGCCAGCTGGACCACCCTCCTCCCCCATCTCCCTTTGTCTTTGGCTTCCCTCTGCACCGAGGTCAGACACTACTTCGCACGTAACACCTTTCTCTCGGCTGCTTGCCCATAGCCATCTTTTTCTATCATGACGCTGCAGCCTCCTTAGTTTGTAACAGGTATTGTCAAGACTCGAATTATTCTTTGCTATTTGTATACCTGCTGAGGGTTTCATGTGCAGACCCTTTGCTTCACCTACCCAATAAGCAGTGTGAAGATTGGAGCCAGCGTACGCCTGCCTTTCATGTAGGGTCCTAGCACACACCTGACCCCAAACCAGAGCTGATAGGCAGATTGGAGCATGGTCAGTAAAGATTTCATTTGAGAAGTAATTATTTCATGTGCACTGTAGGGGTATAGCTGAGTAAGTTACGGTCCTCCCCTTAAAGGAGCTGATAGTCTACTTGGAGAGATGAGCTCCCACATAATTTGAGAAGAGTAAGGATTGTGGAAGAAACCAACAGTTAATGGGGATGTGCCAGAATGGGCACATTAATATGTATAAACTTGCTGAGTTGAATCCTCCTACCAGCACTAGAGTTAAACATTGCTGTAGATGAACATGAGACTTGTAGATATTAGGTGACTCCTGGCCAGAAGTTACACAACTACCAGGTAGAAGAATCAGAGTTTGAACGAAGCTGTGTCAGTCTCTGAACAAAGCTTGCTGAAGATGGAAACCGATCATGCTATTGACATTCTAATAATAAGAACAGTCATTTAAGATGTGCTTACTGTGTGCCAGATACACTAAACCCTTCACATACATTGGCTCATTTGTTCCCTCACCAACTCTGTGGTGTAGGTAGTGTTACTGTTCACTGTAATTATTATGGGATGGTTAAGTGGGAGTGAAGAGTATTTAGCTTTCCCCAAATCCCATGGCTATGAAGTATTAAGAGCCAGGATACGTGCCCTTGCTGTCTGTCTTTTGGGAAGAGACAGTGGAATGGTCAAAGGCACCTCCGTGTAGAGTAGCGTATTGCATTTTTTAGAACTCTGCCAATGCTTCAGTACATTTGGAGAATCAGGGATTGTGGGGGTGCTGATAGGTGAAGGTGTTGAGAACTGAGGCTAGAGAGGAAGCTAGAGCCAGGTCATAAAAGTCAGTGTTCAGTGCCCTCTACAACAACCCTTCATAAAAGATGCAAGAGATGTTCTATGGAAGGGATATTTTCCGTGGCGTTGAGCTATTCAGCATCCACTGTAAGAAAGAGACCATGAAGTTGTGATCTTTTTCTTTTAGTTGAGTTGTGAAGGGATTTCTCCATTGTGGACCTTGTCAGTGCCCTTAGGAAATGACAGTGGCACTGTGTAATGGTGGTGCAAATGAATAGGGAAGGATATATATGCACAAATAAGGCCCAAAGAAATGCCAAATGGAACAGTAAAGCATACTGTCCTTTATGGGGTGGGGATAGGTATAAAGTTGGGGTTGAAGGAAATTTGAGGAAGAAAGAGGAGGGGGCATTCCTGTCAGCCACCCTGGACTTGACACCAGGTTGTCCTCAGGTGTCCTGGCTTACTGGACATTTGATGGAGTGCTGTTCCGGTCTTAGCCCCCTCTCCAGTGGTGCTTGGCAGCCATTCAACATGGTGTTGCACTGACCCAGGAGTCCAAGCCAGGAAGTGAATGAATCCATTTTCCAATTAAAATGAAACTTCTCCAAAGACCTACTCACCCCAAGAAGAGAAATTTATCTTCCTGGCAGTCTGGCTTGGCTAGAATGTCTCTGCTCCTAAGTCAAATGGTGAAAAGCCATTAACTTGAATGAGGAAAGAGAAACTGGGACAGTTCTTATTCACAACCTCATTCATTTATCCATTCATTCCTTATTCCCATTTCCACAGACTCCTATTTAGTTTGTATATCTCTGCTCATTTATGTATTTATCTGTTCTGCTAATGTGATTCACCATCTATATATCAGATACAATCCTATGTCCTAGGAATAGAGAGTAAAAAACATAGTCGCCCCCCTCCCCCCTTTCCCCTTAGAGCTTTCAGTGTAGTGAGGGAGACAAATACATGAATGGATAGGATGGGAAGAACCATGATAGGGATATTCACAAGGTACTTTGCAGGCATAGCATGGGAGCACCTTATTCAGCTTCAGGGAATCAGAGGATTTTGCAAAGTGGGTAGTACCTGAGTTGAGTCCTAAATGATGAGCCCATGTTGGCCAAGTTGAAGAGGAGTTGATATTCCAGATAGGCTACACTATGAATAAAGGTATAATGGTAATAAGAAGCACAGTGCATGTGGGTGATTCTACTATAGTATCTCAGAGTGATCAGAGATGAAGCTGGTAAGATGTGGATTGTACATGCCATGTTAATGAATTTTATTTTATTTTTTAAAACATTTTTGTTAATGTTTGTTTAGTTTTGAGAGACAGAATGCGAGTGGGGAGGGGCAGAGAGAGAGAGGGAGACACAGAATCTGAAGAAGGCCCCAGGCTCTGAGCTGTCAGCACAGAGCCCCATGTGGGGCTTGAACTAGGAAACAGAGAGATCATGACCTAGGCCAAAATCAGACAGCCTTAACTGACAGAGACACCCAGGCACCCCTAATAAATTTTATTTTTAACTCCAAAGGTAGTAGAAAACTTTGAAGAGCACAGAGGGTAGTAGATTGAAAGCTCCCTGTAAGTGGTAGCTCTGTCTAGTATTGCCTCATTTCCTAGCATTGGGCACAGTACTTGACACGTAGAGGATAACATATAAATACTTACTGAATGAATTAATTAATGAGTTATTTATATAGTCAAATGTACATGTTAAATAGACTATTGTTTTCTTTTTTTAGTTAAAAAAAATAGTTTACAGAGAGAGAAAGAGAATCTTTTTTAATGTTTGTTTATTTTTGAAAGAGAGAGTGTGATCCAGGGAGGGGCAGGGAGAGCGGGAGGCACAGAATCTGAAGCAGGCTCCAGACTCCAAGCTCTCAGCACAGAGCCTGACATGGCACTCAAACTCATGAACTGTAATTCAAGACCTGAGCCGAAGTCTGATGCTTAGCCAACTGAGCCACCCAGGTGCCCCGTGAAAGAGAGTCAGTCTTAAGCAGGCTCCATGCTTAGCGTGGAGCCTGGTATGGGGCTCAGTCTCACACCCCTCGGGTCATGTCCTGAGCTGAAATTAGAAGTTGGATGCTCAGTTGACTAAGCCACCCAGGTGCCCCATACATAGACTATTGAACTCTAATTGGCTGTGTAGGTGGTGGGAATTGAAGGGGGGTTAAGATTTGAAAGTTTTAGTTAAGGTGGTAACAAACCGCCTTGAAAGTTAACGGAGGGAAAAAACCAACCATTTATTTACTTCATAGTTTTGCAGGTTGCTGATTTGGGATGAGCTAAGATAAATGATTTTTCTGGTCCCTATTCTTTCAAGAGTAGAGTAGATTTCCCGGATAGGATTTCCTGATCTTGGCTTTGCTCAGCGCTTCTGCATGTCTAGAGCCTTGCCAGAAGTGGTTCATTTCTGCCTCTTGTGTTCTCTTATTGTCCATCAGGCCAGCCTCAGCTGCCTCACCTGGCAGCACTATATTCCAAGAAGGCAAAAGCAAGGTGTTTTGAAGCCCGTGTTCAGAAGTAGCCCAGTGGCACCTTTGTTCCATTCCATTGGTCAAAGCAACTTGTAAGTCCAGACCAAGATTCACCTGGTGATGGGAAGAGCTGCAGGGCTCTATTGCAAAGGGCATTACAACAGGGAGGGGAAGAATTTGGCAACTTCTAGAGTATGCCGTAGATACAAGAGCAATAATCTAGGCAATGGAATGTGACGGATTGAAAAAAGATAGCGATGGTAAGATGTAGTGTGATAGTTAATTTTATGTGTCCACTTTACTGGGCATCAAAGTGCCCAGACTTTTGGTCAAACATTATTTTGACTGTATCTGAGAGGGCGTTTCTGGGTGAGATTAACATTGGAACTGGTCGACTGAGTAAAGCATATTGCCCTCCCCCGTGTTGCCTTGTCTAGTCAGTTAAAGACCTGAGTAGATCAAAAAGGCTGAGTAAGAGGAAACTTCTACTTGACTGCCTTGAGCTGGGATATTGGTTTTCTTCTGCCTTTGGACTTGGCGTGAAACACTGGCCCTTATTGGGGTTTGAGCTGTTGGAATTCAGACTAGAAATTATACCATAAATTCTCATCACTCTCAGGCCTTCAGATTCAGATTTGAACTCCATGGTCTCCAACTTGTCCACTGCAGATCTTGGAATTCCTCACCTCCATAATTGTGTGAGCCAATCCTTATAATAATTCTGTTCATATATGTGATTTCATATATGTGAAGGATACATATTTGTATACACACATATACATATATATACACACATACATACATATATATACACATATATGTATAATCTCCTTTTGGTTCTTTTTGTCTGGAGAACCCTAATACTAATAGAGGGTGAAGTGGTAGAGACCTCTTCATGAATTAATTGGGACTTTAAATTATTTGGATGGTTGGATGTATGAATTGAGAGAGAAGGAAAGTGGAAGAGGACCCTTTGGGTAAGTGGATCAACTGAAAGAGAAATCAAGGAGGAGGAAAACACTTTGGGAAAAGTAACAGATTCTGTCTTGCACATATTGCATTACAGGTCCAGTGGAACTTCCAGAAGCCATGTCTCAGAGGAGAGCGTGGGGTTTGAGATTTGGCACATCATTTCTTCGGTTGTAGTTAGTTGGAATGGTAGGAGTACTTGAGATTGCCCAGGCAGCATGTGTGCAGTGAGAAGAGCATTTAGGTGAGGTAGGAACTCTGAGGAGAATCCACGTTTAAAGGGCAACTAAGGAAAAGGTACACAAAATGAAAAGGCAATGAGCAGGGCATGAAGGGATCCAGGAGAATGAAGTATTAGGCAAGGCCTCTTCACCTCTTCACTTGTCCAGATCTGCTTTCTTTCATGTCTGTTCCAAAACCTTTTTACCCATTCCAAAGCCTTCTCTTCATATTCAGACTCCTTCCTTCCCTCCCTCCTCTAGACCATACCACCCACAAGGAATTGTGTTCTCTGTCCCCATAGTGTCTCTCCTCCTGGTGCTTTTGCATTTTATTAATACTTCAGGGAGGTAGGCACCTGAACTAGCCCTGGGCTGGTCATTAGGGATCTTCATTTTAGTTTGCCTTACACTTATCTGTGTGTGACCCTAGGACAGTGTGTTTCCTTTCTGGGTTTTAGTTTCTCAACTTGCACGGTGAGGTTGATCATGTCTTCCTTTCCCTGCCCTGCAAAATTATACAGAGCAGATGAGATCATACATGTCAAAGTGCTTTGAAAAACATGGAACTCTGTGGCAGTAATTAGAATGAAACTTGTTGACTTATCAGGCCCTCTACATTGTTTCATTTGTTTCTCACTGCATCTTGATAGATGCTAGTAACATGGTACCTGAGGAAACTGGGGTTTAGAGAATTAATTTGCCTAAAGCTACACAGCTGGGAAGTGGTGAGGCCAATAATCAAACTCAGGTCTGCCTGACTCCAATGTTCTTAGAGCCCACCGGTGGTATCACATCCCACCGGTGGCAAAGTTGGCTTTACTGAGTACGATCAGTTTTCATGAAAAAGGTAACGTTTTTTAATGGTTGGGAAATCAGCCCTAGTGTGGGTTGTAGGTTTTCCTTTCTGTACAATAGTCGGGCCGTAGGAGAGATGGTGAGGGAGGATGCATATAAATCATCAAGTTCTTAAAAATGAAATAGTTTAAATCATACAATGGGATTATTTCATTTCCCAAGAAAGCTCTATGATGGTGCAGTTAAATAAATCCTTCTCTAATGGGGACAGTCCTGCCAGTTCAGATCTTTGTTGCTTGGGTTTCGTTCTCAGTAGTGGCATAGATACTTATTCGACTTGACCTCTAGGCTTCTGCTCAAATCTCTTCCCCATGAAGCCTTTTCTGGCAACCCCAGCCCCAAAGCCCTTTCCCTCCACTGAACCTCATCTGTGATTACTCATTAGAGGCAAATGTATGGCCGCACACAAAATATTATGATAAAGTTATGAGGCTGACTCACCAAGCCTTGGTATCAAGCTCATTACATTATTCTCGTACATCATCTTATTAATTACCTTTTCTTTTGTTGCACATCTTCCTCCAGCTCTGCTGTAATTTTCTTTTGAAAGGGCTTGATTTTAAATTTCTTTATACTTTCTGAAACTTTTTGCCTTTTTGTTTTCCTTCCCATGTGTGAGCTGGCTTTTGCCCTCCAGGAGTTTGTCATTTTGAGGTGAATTTAGGCACCGGTATGTGTGACTGGGTTACAATGAGGGATTGGAGGGAATCGCTGAAAGGGTGACATTTGCATTGGATATGAATCAAAGGTAGAAATTAGGTTATGGGAGAAGGTGGGGGAGTCCATCAAAGTAGGGGCATGGAAATGCGGAGGAGCCTAATGCCTTTGGACACAGGGAAGGGAATGAGGTGAGTACGGAGTGGAGCAGGCTTAGAGATGAGCCTAGAAAGATTCATCATAATAATGGCCAGGTTGGAGCCAGGGCATTGAGTGTCCTGAGAGCCAAGACAGGGAGTTCACTGTGATTCGAGGCCATTGGGAACTGTCAGACCATTTTAAACAAGGGGATGTAATGGTAAGTTTTCAGTTTTTAGAAAGATGCCTCCAGTAGCACAAACATCTCAGTGTATCTGCCTGTCTGCCTTGAAATATGTCCGGCGTTTGGTCTTTTAATTTGTGGACGGGAGTTTGAAACACACAATTGTTTCATTCATTCTGGAAGGTTTCTGGCTGGGGATTATGACCCACTCCATGTTTGCAGCATCATTTTTCTTTTAACAATGACATTGAGGATTACATTTCCTCTTTCTTCTCTGGCCTATCAGCCTGTGCCCTAATTTGGAGTCTTGAATGTAGAATGAAGATAAGATTTTGCTCTCTCCTGGGTAGTTAGGCTGGAAAACAACATCATGAGTGCTTGAGCTGTTCAGGCAGGATCATTCACTGGGTGGGGAGTTAGGGAGCTCTGTTTCCTCCCCTTTTTTTTCTTTTCACTGCACACAGTGCATAGCCTAGACAGAATCCTTTTGCAGTTAATAACAAAATGCTTTTCAGCTGCTCATCCCTACCTTCTCATGCTGCTCCTAGACCCTGATGTCTCCTGTCATAGGCTACGGGACCTGCTTCATGTTCCCTATTCCTTCAGTATCGAGCAGGCAGGAGATCCCCCACTGCCTCCCTGGGCACCACAGAGGGAGGGCACCGGAGAAAGTACCATCTCTCTGCCCTGAGGCTCGCAGGGCGGCTGCTGCTTGGCTCAGAATCTTGGATGTATCCTCCATCTCCACCCTCTGCTGGGCCCCACAGCTGTGTGGCTTTGGGTTGTAGCCTCCCCCCAGGAAATGCAGTGGTTTCATGAAGTAATAGGTGATTACAGAAAGTAAAAAGTCGTTCTCTTTGGTTGCCTCCAAGCCTGGGGGATTGCTGAGCTCAAAAGGATTGTTATTGGAACTCAGAAGCCTTTAGGGCCAAGTCCTACACCCCAAATCACGGTTGATTTCTTTTCTTTCTTGAAAAGACTCGTTTTTTTTGTTAGTTGCTTGGTAACCGGAGGATAGACAGAACTCGTCCCGCACAGAGAGCTTTGACTGTGAGTTGGCTTCAACTCTCATGCCATGAAATACAGCTAAGTCGGTGTGTGTCCAGGTCTGCTCTTTGTTCTCTGTGACCCATTCACCGTCTGTGCGTGGAAGGTGTTATTAGGAAGCTAAGTGAGCTGCTTGGGATTGGAAGTGAAATCTCTGAACATTTTTATTTAATGTTTTGTTTATTTTTGAGAGAGAGGGAGTGGGGGGAGGGGTGGAGAGAGAGGGGGACAGAGGATCCCAAGTGGGCTCTGTGCTAAGGGCGCACAGAGCCCAATGTGAGGCTTGAACACCTGAACTGTGAGATCATGACCTGTGCTGAAGTCAGTTCCTTAACTGATGGAGCCACCCAGGTGCCCCTGAAAAATTTTAAATTGTCTACAGAAATGTGTTTGGAAGGGCTTTTGTTTTTTTCTTCTGTGAAGAATGGCAGTAGCTTCCATTATGAGTCTCTCCAGAGGCCAAATCCTACATCTCTGATGGCTCTGGGAGCCTCAGGATGGTGACTGTGGCACGGTGGAGGAAACGAGCACTCAGTTTAGAGCTAGAAGTCCCATGTGACTGTGGCATAAGCCCTGTCTGAAAATGTTGGTACATCCTTACTATGAGACTACCGTATATTCGCCTACACACCTCTGAACCGCCCCCAAAATCACATGAGATGAGGCATGTGGGGGCTCTTTGTGAGCTGTGGGCAAATATAGGAGAGCAGTCACGGTGTCTTCCAGCAGGCCCAATGGTTACAAAAATAGAACTAATTCAGTAAGATTGAGGCCCTCAGCTGGGACCATGTACTGGCTGGAGAGTGGGATGGAAGGAGAGATTTTCCCACAGAACTGGATTAAAAATCCATCCATGGGGCTATATACCCTTGGCCCATCTGGCATCTGATGACAAAGCACTTGTGAATCATGTAGCTCAACATAAAAACAGCATGAGATCCTCACAGACAGTCTGCCAGCATCTCAAAGTAAGAAATCAGGCTTTAGGAGACGTTTCCCCTCATCCCGGCAAACTCTGGCCTCTTCTCTTTATCTTGTCATTGTTGTTTAAATTTATTTATTTTGAGAGAGAGAGAGAGAGAGAGAGAGAGAGAGGCAGAGAGGCAGAGAATCTCAAGCCTATTCCCCCCTGTCAGCATAGAGCCCAATGCTGGGCTCCATCTCACTAACTGTGAGGTCATGACCTGAGCCGAAATCAAGTGTTGGGCACTTAACCAACTGAGCCACTCAGGTGCCCCTTGCCTCCTTCTGTTTGCTGGCTAATCTTCAGACTGCTTTTGTAGAGAAAGCAGGGAGTACTGGTGTCTCTTCCTCCAAGACCATGCGTATTCTTAAGGATGCCTCATACCTCTAATTAGATGCTTTTCGCTTCTCATCCTATAGCGAGAGGTTGGACTGGGGCCTGTGGTTTTGGTAGATGACCCTGGCATGGCTTCAAGAAGAAATGACATTCCCTGGCTGCGTCATGCCTCCTGCCTGCAGTGGGTCTCCTTTTTGGCAAGAAGCTTGAAGTTCTCTTTGAGACATTTGCTTGTGTCCCATTGTCCCCAGTGGGGGTCTGTGTGGCCCCAGGCTGAAAGCTGTCATTGTGAAGAGTCTTTAATGACCCTCTATATCTAACAGAAGGAGTTGTTTTTGGAGTTTAGGAACATTGTTCGGCTTTGGCTTGAAGCACTGGTTGTTGCTGCCGTGGTTTAGTGGTTCATATTTGGTGACTGGCCTTGGATTCCTGGAGCCCTTAAGGGGAGGCTGCCTTTTCTCCTTCTCCCCAGAAACTGAGCACTGAAACCACAAAGCACAGGGAAAGAGATTCTGGGGACTGCCCCGAAGGCATATGAGTAGTTTGACTCACACAGTTTCAAAGGCTACCATTTTCCGACTGCGACCTCTTAGGGTATGGAGATACTACTAGGGCACAGCAGTGTAAGGCACTTTCAGTCAGCTTTAAGTTTCCACTTTGTGTACCACTAATGTGTATTGGTATTTAGGGAGCTTAGCCCTTCCTAAATGTGAGCTCTCACCCCAGTGCTTAGGAATTTAAAACAAGTAACAGCAACAGTAACAGGAAATGGGCTTCACGCTGCCATTTACACCTGAACCCTTTTGATGTTACTGTCCTTTTAATGGGACCTTGTACCTGGGATTATACTCAGTTTCTCTGCTGTGCGTAAATAGTTCATATAATTGTGATGGGGAAGGAGGAATTAGGATCTCAGAGAATTTGGGGGCAAATGTAGATAAAGGGCAGTCATATGTCTGTAAAGTAGATGTACTAATAATATTCAGAACTTTCCCTCATTCTTTTTTTTTAAATGTTTTTTTTTTTTTTTTAATTTATTTCTAGGAGAGATAGAGATAGACAGTGTGAGCAGGGGAGGGTCAGAGAGAGAGGGAGTGACAGACTGAAACAGGCTTCAGGCTCTGAGCTGGCAGTCAGCACAGAGCCCGACGCGGGACTCGAACCCACGAACTGTGAGATCATGACCTGAGTGAAAGTCGGACGCTTAACCAACTAAGCCACCCAGGCGCCCCAGAACTTTCCCTCATTCTAAGGAGATAACGCACATGGAATCCATTTCTAACCTCCGAAGCCTTACTCAATGAGAGAGATTGGGAGGTGAAAATGAGCAGTTTGTCTAGTTCAACGAATATTTATTGAGTGTCTGCTGTGTGTCACCCTCTAGCGGACATTGGAATATGTCTCTTTTGGAACTTCTTCACTGTGGCCCCCCGGTTTCCCCAAGAGCCCTGTATGCTTATGATACATTCCTTTGAGTTGTAGCCACTTGGGAAGGGAATAATTGAAACCAGGACTTGGAGAGTTGCCTGGATGGTAGGAAACCTTTCTTGCTACTGCTTCTGTCTGCTTTACTCTTCGCTTTGTGAAGTTCTGCTTCTCTAGGTACTTGCCAGAAAAGGGCCACTTCACAGTTTCCAAGTGTATCTCCCTTCCAGTTCCATTCACAGGCAGAAGTGAAATGACTCCATTTGGATCTTGAGTCTAAATTCCTGGGAGAAGGAATCTGATTGGCTCAGTTAGGTCACATGTCCATCCTCTTAACTTCAGTTAAGTGTGTAAGCAGACCAGTCTACTTCATAGCTAACCCATCCAGTACTATGTAGGGGAGGTGAGGAGAAGGTTGTGGGATATATCATACACATAGGTTGTGGGTTCTTGACATTGTAGAGCTTCCAATCTAGTGGGAAAGAAAGGCAGTACACAAATAATTGTGGGGTGGTGTGGGTTGTTGGAGAGTCAGACCCACCTTGAGTAGGAGATTGTGGAAGGCTGCGCCAAGGAAAGGTGGATAGGGTTAACCAAAGGGCCAGGTGACAGGGATCCTGGGAATCAACAGGGTGGTGAATGAGGAATTCCATACAGAGGTGGCAGAGGAAAGGAAAAGCCCAGTGGCAAGAAAAAGTCTGACCACATTGGCAGTGTGGAAGAGACTGGAAGAAACAAATGTTTAGGTGTTTTGTAAGAATAGCTTGGTTATGTGCCATTCTCCTTGGCTTAGACTGGACGCTCTTTGAGGGCAGGAACCAACTTTTTTACTACCTTTGGAAGCTGTTGGTGTGGGGAGAATTTTACATGGCCGGACACATTCCTTTTGGTGGGGTAGTTTCTTAGTGCCGTTTTCTTCCCAACCTAAAACCATTCAGCTCTGAAATCTGACTGGGTGTCTTGAAGTGTATCCTGTGGCCCTTCACTAGGAAGATGGATTGCATACCCTCACAGAGCATGCTTTTCCTCCCTCCAGGTTGGCCAAGGGGATAAAAGAGAGATGATGGCCATTTGGGGAAGGATCAATGATTGCCGATGTTTCTTTCCTATATAGATACGGCTTTTATACTAACCCTGCCCCCTGGCCCCCAGCCCCTGAACAGATGTTTTCTTGGACATTGTTGGCTGTGCTTTTGTTTTGAAAAATTTGAAACATTATTGAAAGAGGGGAGGGGTAGGGAAGAAAGCCCATAATTGATTCTAATATATATTTAATTTGGCAGAACTTGAGAGAGACCTGCTGGGATAAGGCGGGACATTTCTTTGATCTCCCAGACTTCTTATCGTGGAAGGCAACAGGTGTCACAGCACGGTATGTTAATTACAAGTTGGATTTTTATTTGCGCTCATCCATTCTCGGGTGTCTGTATACATATTGCTTTCTTAACTCGCTTTGACTAGACGTACTGTTTGTACATCTGCATGTGATTTCACATACTTGAAACATCTTGAATCCATCTTCTACCTCCACTGCACATGCCCGGACACCATTGTTCCTATGCGGCCTGGAATGTTGGTATCCAAGGTGAAGACCATTCATTAAAATTGGACACATTTGAGGGAGACATGAACAGCCCATCATGAAATGTGACTGTTTTTCCAAAGGTCCTTTTTACATGGTGGATAAAAGAAAAATATTTTTTTGGCCCCCGACATGAAGGCAAGAGATCTGTTTTCAAGGAAGCTGTTTTAACTGGATGTCTGTGTTACTTTTTATATTCATCTACTTGAATTCATTGCAGAGTAGAGAGGTCTGTATGTTGGAGTCACAGTATTTTTCAGTAAATTATGAATATTATAAGTAAGTATGTGCTACATGGCAGAGACAATTTAAAAAATAGTGTGAAGTAGCAGGTTGCTGTAATTAAGAGTGGCTGTGTGTGTGTGTGTAACAGAGACAAGTTCAACATGAAATCTCAAAGTATGCAAGTCTCTTGTCATCCTGACCTCAGATTTCAGGGGGTACATAAGAAGGGACAGCAGGGCAGGGTGGGGGAGGGGCTTTCTCACCCTGACAACAATTTAGGTAATTTATGCTGAACAAATCTGTGAGGAAGAGGATCATTTCCCTGAGAACAGATAAACCTGTTTGTGTGTGTATATACATGTGTGAGTGTATATATATGTGTGTGTATGTGTTTGTGTGTATGTGTATATGTGTGTATATATATGTGTGTATGTACACACACACACACATTTAGGAAGACAGGTGATGAATCTTAAAGTCAGCTCCTTCAGGGAGGGCCAGATCATCCCCATTTTCCTTTTTATTTAAAGTCAAGAGAAGCCAGGACTAGGAGTGCCATTTTCTTGTACCCTTCCTGCCCATCTCACTTGGTATGATTTAGAACTTTTCTTACAGAGAATTGCTAAGAGTTCAACATTCGGGGCTTTCCGAAAGGAGAGAGTAGAGGACATATTTCACGAGCACATCATTCTCAGCACATCTCAAGTACTTACCCCTTCCTGGGGGACCAGGCTCTTGGGAGTGGTCTGAACTTCACCCCCAGAAGGCACAACCGAGTCACTGTTACACTGCAGTCGCCACCAGGGATATCCATGTGTGGATTTTAAGATCTCATCTTGGCCATTCCTCTTTTGGTGTGACATTAATGGTCTGAAGTTATTTCTGGAAGGACCTTTCACCAGGATTTTTTCCTACCTTTGTGCAGTAGTGAAAGAAGTATCTCCATCATTTTAGCCAAATGGACCTATTAGTTAAAGGAGTGCTAATAGTGAGGGTGTTGGAAATACTCCACTGGCCTGCAAAATTTGGGGACTCAAAAATAGAACTACAGATAGAGGAAAACCTTGCTGTCCTTCTCTTTCCCTGAGTGTTATTTGACCCAGGGCATTGACTTCTCCCCTGGTTCTTTCTGATGGTGCTGAATAGTCTACACCCCCGTTTCTTGGTCTCTGATGCCATATTTAAGACTGCAAGGAGAGGACTTCTTGAAGCTAGCTCTGGCTCAGATTTATTTATTTATTTATTTTTGAGACAGAGCACAAGTGGGGGAGGGGCAGAGAGAGAGAGAGACACAGAATCTGAAACAGGCTCTGGCTGTCAGCACACAGCCCTACGCGGGGCTCGAACCCACAAACTGCGAGATTATGACCTGAGCCAAAGTTGGACGCTTAACCGACTGAGCCACCCAGGCGCACCTGGCTCAGATTTAAATGGCATGCATACCCACTGTGGAGTCACAGTGTGATTTGTAGTTCTACATTCTGCCAGACATGAGTTGGGGGACCTTGGGCATGTCCTTTCCTTCTTTGAACCATACTTATTTTAAAATGGGGATCACAATACCTACCTGGAAAACTTGTTGGGAGGGTCCTATTAAAGCAGTCTTTCCAAACTAGCCTGATAAGAATCAGCTGGATCAGTTTTTCAACGCACAGATCCCCAGGGCTACCAGATTTAAGCATTCTGAATCAATAAAATCTCCCCTGAGATGCCTGGGAATTTCTATGTTAAACAGGTGCCCCAGGTGGTTATATATGATCAGGTAATTTTGGATAACAATGTTTAACAGAATATACATGAAAGTGATATATGACTTGAAGGTGCTTCACACCTGTGAGGGATTGTAAGTATCAAAAAGGTTTAATGGACTTGGTAAATTTCAAATGGAGAGCTTCTTCTTGGCCCATCAGAATGCACGTGGGGCCTCCATCCCCGCCCACAACAGTCTGAAACCCTCAGGAAGCAGAAAGTTTAATGCTCACAAATGATTTATTGGCTGCCCAGTCATCTCTGCCTGTGGCACTCATGAGTCATTCTATTTTAATTACTACAGATTTGCAATTCCACCTTCTCCTGCCCCTTGCCCTGTACTTGTGAGTACCTTCAGATGTGTCCTGTCCAGTTTCCCTCTCCTTGAGCAGGGCCTGTGGACCTTGGGCAGTAGGTATTGAGTTTCTCTTGCGAGCTGGTTGTCCTCTCCCTGGGACCTCTGTCTCTTATATCTATCTCTCTCTCCTGTCTCCTGTTCATTCATCTGTCTGTCAGCTCCTTCAGCTCCTTCTTCCTTCTCTCTTCCAACCTGTACACTATTAGGATGAATCAAGTAAGCCCTCTGAGCACTCTCAATTGTAGAATTGGGGCAGTGACAGCACCCAGTCCATGGGATTATTGTGTGGGCTGGCTGAGGTCAGTGCTGAGAAATGTTTTGAAGGAATTAGCTATTTTATTTAGTTCCCTTTCTCTATCAGTTTTGGCAGAGAGTCTTTGCATTAAGTGTCTGGCATAGTGGAAAGAGGGAAATCCTTGTAGTCAGACTGACCTGGGTTTGGTGTCTCCACTGTGTACTGTCTGCAAGAACATGGAGTGAATTGTTCTCCCCCCGCCCCCCACTGAGCCCCAGGTCCTCATCTGGTTGTGTCGTTTTAGGATTATTGAGGGAGTTAGAGGTACAGTAGACAACATGTATGGTATGCAGTATTTCAACAGTGCATGGTTCTTTTAATGAAAAATATCTCCATTGTCTGTCCCCTCTTCTGGAATAAGGAAGATGAGGGTCTGGGTTTGAATGTGCTGATACCAAAAAACTTTGGGCTGTGAAACATGAACTTGTCATACTCTGGGCCAAGGACAGGTTCAGATTTGGTGTTTATTTGGCTCTTAATGTGATTGTTTTGGGAGACTCTGGGGAAATCAGTGCCAGAAAGACTAGAGGGTATTATTTTTTTCTTTCTTTCTTTCTTTTTATTATTCTAGTGGAGTCAAGGCTAAGAGTGATCAGATTTCACCTTGTCTTAAAGCTTCCAGACTTGTTTTTGGCAATGACACTGTGTGAGAAGTCCTCCCCCTCCTCCTCCTCTTCCCCTATCTGGTTTTGTCCTCCCCCTTATGCCCTCCCACCTTTAGTTATTGTTCTCATCCCCTAAATGTGGTAGCGACTTTTCTTTATCTGGGTCACCGAGAAACTTACCACCTGGGTTATGATTAATTTGTAACTCAGCTTTTCATCCTTTTCATCAGATGAATGAAAATACGGATTGCTGTTTTTGTTAGTAATAATGCTATCGTTATGATTTTCAGGTGCCTTCTCTCTGTCTGTGCCAGGCATGTTAACAAATGCGAGCCCCATTAATCCTCATGGCCCTTAGTTAAAGCAGATGGTGTTAGCACTGTTTTGTAGTTGAAAAACTGAAGCCAGGTGCTTTAGGAATTTACCCCATTCTAACCTCGAGTGGGTAACTATCCAGAATTTTGGTGACATGGGAAATGGGAAGTCAGAAATTTGAACAATGTAATTTTTTTATAATCAGGCAAAAACATATTCACATATATAAATTCTCCCTACAAAGAGATTTGAGGGGTGCCTGGGTAGCTCAGTTGGTTAAGTGTCCAACTCTTGATTTCAGCCCAGGCCAGTTTCGCTCGTGAGTTGAAGGTTGGGATTCTCCCTCTCCCTGTCTCTCTCCCCCTCCCCCATTCACACTCTTTCTCTCTCAAAAATAAATAAACTTTAAAGACGTGACTGTGCACACCCCACATTTAAGGAGTAGGGAGTTATGCTTCACCTCCTTGAGGGCAGAATATCTACGGGCATTTTTTGAGTCATTCGGTATGGGAAATGTATATATTTACTTGTTTTTATTTCTTTGGACTTAATGAAATTAATAGACTCTTTAAGAGACACATTGGTAAGTTTGCTTTAGAAGTTACATGTTAGAATTTCTGAGACTTTTCTATGGCATATGAGAAAAGAAGGCTGATTCCTAAAATCTCAGGTTGATTTCCCCTTAGATTTCTTTATGTGAAATGTTTATTTCCTTTCTCTTTCCTGTCCACTGAAATGTACAGGTCTGTGTAGGTTGTCCGTAAATATTCTGTCTTCTGGTTTACAGAGATGAATTTATGATTTTGAGAAACTGTATTCCCTTTTAAAACAACTATTTTCCTGACTTGCATGGCTCTCTGTTTTGGGTTTATAGGAGATATTATTATACTGTTATTTTTTTGATGGTTATTTACTAATCTGTCAAGAGAAGATTATGGTCAGATTATCGATCCCAAGCTGTAGTCATTTTCCAGATATAATTTCAAGGATTTCAAAAATAGTATAATTATTTAGACTTTTACTCTATTGTGTTTTTATTTTAATTTGCAAATCTACATCGTATGAATTACTTTTACTTGATATATTATTCTATTTTCTATACTTTTGATACCTATATAATATTCTGTCCTATGTCAGTATAATGTCTGTGTCAATTTTGCTAAGTTTTGGGGATTAAAATGGTGTCTTATTTTAATTTTTGACTCTTAAATGCAGTTAATTTTTCATATATTTATTGATCACTGATTTTATTAATTTATGTCAGTGGCAGTTATTAATTATGTCTGTTAGTATTATATATGTCAGTTACTAATATTGGATTTTGGTGTTTTCTTAAATATTGGTGAGAACTCTCTGTAATTCATCAAAAGTATTGAATTCTTGCTTTGGTATTTTCCGTAGGCATTATTTTTGAAAAAAATTAAAACCAACCAAAAAGTTGAGGGAATGGCGTATTGAACTCCCTATCTTTACCTACATTCCTCAGCATTTTGTTCCATTTGTTTCTCTAGTGCTCTATCTCTAATGTGTTTATTTTGCTGAACCATTTGTAAATGAATTGCAGACATTATCTACTTCCTCCTCAATTCAGCCGTGCCATCACATAAGAGAACTGACAGTCTTCTATGTAACCATGGTGCCGTTACTACACTGAGGACAGTGTAGTGACCATTAATCTTCGTTATTTGAGTTCCTAACAGGTATCCCTGTTGTTAAGAGTTCAAAGAGTGACTCACTCTTGGTTGCCATTGGGGTTCTGACTCAGAGGGACTACATAAAAAGCATATTAACTAAGTGAAGAATGAAAACCTACCTCATTATTTTAGAAAATGACACTTTAGCCTCTCATATGTAGAACTTCTGGTACATTGGATGGATGATGCAGCCCAGAAGTGAGACTGAACCCGCATCTTCATGTTCGTGTTGTGTGTGTACATGTATGGGGGGAGGAAGAAGGGTTCTGTCAACCAGATCTCAGGTAAGCAAGTTGGCACTATGAATGTAGGCCAGTCAGATGAGCCCTTGGCCCCTTGGAGGAAATTAAGTAAAGGGGATGAGATGTAAAATGAGCCGTGATTCATCTGGTGCTGCTCTGAGTGGAGTGAGCAGGCTGGGAGGCAGCTGCTGCGTCTCTGAGGGCTGGGACAGCAGCTTGGTGGGAAGAGGGGAGAAACTTCCACTACAGTATCTGCCTTTGGTGACATACCTGCAGTCCACATCCCTTCCTTGGTACTTCACTTCTTGATTGCCTTTTGCAAGTGCACCTGTAAGACTTGATTTTTTAAAAAATAAACCAACAAACAGCTTTGCTGAGATATAATTCACATCCTGTGTAAGCCACCCCTTTAAAGTGCACAGTTTGGTGCTTTCGATAGATTACATTATTTTTATAGATTATAGTAAAAAGCATATGTAGCACAAAACATACTGTTTTAACCATTTTGAAGAGTACAATCCCCTAGCGATAATTACATTCATGGTATTGAACAACCATTACCTCTGTTCATTTTCAAAACTTACCATCTCCCCAAACAGAAAACTCCATAGCCTTTAAGCAGTAACTCCCATTCCTCCCTTCCCCCAGACCCTGGTTACCTCTAATCTGCTTTCTGTCTCTATGAATTTGTTTGTCCTAGATACCTCATATAAGTAGAATCATATAGTATTTATTCTTTTGTGGCTGGCTTATTTTACTTAGCATTATGTTTTCAAGATTCATCCATGTTGGGGCACCTGAGTGACTCAGTCAGTTAAGTGTCTGACTCTTGAGGTTGGCCCAGGTCCTGATCTCACGGTTTATTAGACTGAGCCCTGTGTTGGTCTCTGTGCTGACAGCGAGGAGCCTACTTGGGATTCTTTCTTTCTCTGTGTGTCTCTCTCTCTGCTCCTCCTCTGATTGTGCATGAGTGCACACACGTGCTCTCTCTCCTAATATAAATAAACTTAGAAAAAAAGATTCATATGTTGTGGCATGTGTCTTAATTTCCTTTTTATGGCTAACTGATACTGCATTGTAGGCATATACTGCGTTTTGCTCTTCCATTCATCTATTGAGGGACCCTTGATGGGCAGTTGGGTTGTTTCTTCCTTTTGGCTATTGTGAATAGTGCATGAACATTGACATATAAGTATCTGTTTGAGTCTCTGCTTTCATTTCCTGTGGGTATGTACCTAGGAGTAAAACTGCTGGGTCATATGGTTATTTTGCATGTAGCTTTCTGAGGAACTGCCAGATTTCTCCATTATCCATTCCACCAGCAATGCATCAGGATGCCAGTTTTTCTACCTCTTCAACAACACCTAATTTCCTTTTTTATTTCTTTTGTTTATTACAGTCATCGTTGTTACTATAAAGTAGATTCTCATTGTGATTTAAGACTTGATTTTTTAGGGGTGTCTGGGTGGCTCAGTCGGTTAAGCGTCCGACTTCGGCTCAGGTCATGATCTCATGGTTTATGGGTTCAAGCCCCACGTCGGGCTCTGTGCTGACAGCTAGCTCAGAGCCTGGAGCCTGTTTCAGATTCTGTGCCTCCCTCTCTCTCTGACCCGCCCCTGCTCACACTGTCTCTCTCTCAGAAATAAAAGAAAAAAAAAAGGACTTCATTTTTTAATGTTAGAAATCTGAATGAGAGTAAAATTGATTGAATTTAGGTCAGGGTAGAGGTAACATTTTTTGGCCAGACCATGGTTGAAACTGGGTAAGGATTCTCTAGAAGTATCATAAAATTAAAGAGTTCTGGGGGGAAAAAGATCACACTTATTCTTGACGTGATGAATGCTAAGGCTCTTTGACTAGCATTGTTTTAGGGTTGTATTGAAGGATGAGTTCCAGAACAATGGTATTAAACAGTGCTTCTAGGTTCTAGGAAGACTAATTCCATCATCCTCTCACATCAGCTGATTTTTTAAAAAGCATATCTGAAGTCCTGGAAATGGCCTGTAAATATTAGCTTTACTTTATCCTTATTTGGGGGAAGGAAGAATATTTTCACTCTCTACAGAAGAAATATGGTATTTGTCTGTTTACTGATAAATAATAGAAATAATAGAAAATTGATAAACAGTTGCTTAAATGTATAAGGAGTTCATTCTTTTCTGTAAATAAATGTAGACATATGGAGTCTTAGGCTACTGCGTCAGCCTGTGAAGTCAAGGACATTAGCTCTTTTGATATTTTCACTTCACTATCATTAGCGCTGATTTCTATTCTCAAGGTCACCCCATGTTCCAAGTTGGCTGCTGGAGTCTCTGTTATCCAGTCTACATTCCTTGTATCACGAAGAAGAAAGACAGGGGTGTGTAAAAAGAATGTACCACATACCCGAGTTGGCTTTCTTTAAACAACGTTTGTAGAAGATCTACATAATACTTCTGTTGACATATCATTCATTGGCCAGCCCTCAGGATTATGGTCATACCTAGTCGAACAGAGCCCAGATGGAAGAGGCTTTTTTTAGCTGGATGTGTTGTTACCTGAATGAAATTGGGTTTCTCTTACTACCAAAGCAAAAAGGGGGAATTAATATTGGGAAGTTAAAAAGTAATCACAGACTTGTAGTTTCTCAGTAAATTACATGGATCTATACCCCAGATACTATTTCATCCATCTATGATAGTGATCAGGAGGAGGGGGAGGATGATAGAAGGCATGGGGGAGGTGGTAGGTGGCTTGAAGCAACTGTAGCTCACAGTTTCATTCATTCATTCACTCATTCACTTATTCCTTGCTTATAAATAGAGCTCCTAAGAAAATACCCTCTGTCTAATCTAGCAGCGGGTGCGTACATATTTGTTCAAACCATTCAAATACACGTAAAGCCTGGAGCCACATACTTCTTAACCCAAAGCTTTGCTCTCTCATTCATCTGCTGGGTGATGGTGGGCAAGCCAGTCAATCCCTCTCAATCCCAGTTTCCGCTTGGCATGGAATGAGGATGAAAAGTACATTGATTTGCTTCATGGAGAAAGGGAAACAGCATAGACATGCACAAAAGTGCTACTTCCATCTATCTTTTCTTCAGTTCTTGTTATTTTTATTTTAAAATTTTAAGGTGGATCTAAATTCTTTTTAAACAGCTTGTGTATGGGGTTGGGAGCATGGGCCATTTAGCGACCAGATAATCTGTTGGACAGCCCGTCTACCCGATTTGGGGGTTTTATCTTGGCTTTCTGCAATGCGATCAAAAGGTTCAGCGAGTCATGGAGTGTGACAGTCAGCAAAGGTCTCTGCTATTCTGGGCAGAAAGAAATGGGTAGTTGTTGAGGGACCATAGGCAGGTCAGTATGTAGAGGCCAAAAGTTCAGGTAGGCAGGAGGGAATGGAATATTCCAGGTCCATCAGGGGCAGGAGGAGGCTTTTCATCTGTGCTTATCAGAGGTGCCAGAGTTGGGGCCCAGATTCTCTGTGAGTGGGAGTCCTAGGGATGCCCTACACTAATGCTTTACTATGGGATTGCTGACTATGCCTCTTTGTCTGCTATGTTGAGACTCCTTGGAGAAGGATGAGTTTCTTCCTTCACTTTTTATCCGTAAAGCAAATATGGACAGAAAAGGTTAAGAATCTGCATGTTTGTCCTTTGGAACAAAGGAGGTAGAAATGTGTGACCTTGGGTGGAGGGAGTGCCTGGGTGAGTCAGGCTAGGTGTCCAATTCTTGACTTCAGCTCAGTTCATCATGTCACGGTTCATGAGATAGAGCTCTGAGTTGGGCTCTGCACTGACAGCACAGAGCCTGCTTGGGATTCTCTTTTCCTGTTTCCTCTCTGCCCCTCCTCTTCTTTCTTTTTCATTCCCTCTCTCCCTCCCTCTCTCTCTCCCTCCCTCCCTCCCTCCTCCCTCCCTCCCTCCCTCCCTCTCTGTCTTTCTCTCTCCCTCCCTCTTCCTCCCTCTCTCTCTTTCAAAATAAACAAACATTGAAAAAATAAAACTTATAAAAAATGTGTGACTTCAGGTGGTTATGCTGTGCCGCCTTCATGAAAAACTACTGGTCTAAATTTGTTCAGTGTTTGTGAATTCTTTTCAGCTTGCTGCTGCATACATCTAGACATGAATTTTGTATGCCTGAAAGATGATAGCCAGTATGACTGTGATTTTCCAAGTGAACAGCAATATAGCGTTTCCTTTACCTAACACTCTTCTCCTAAGCCCTTCCATCACTTTGAGAATATAATCCCATCTGCTTTTTCTGGTGTGGTGAAATAGAAGGACCCCTGAATATGATTCCTCATTTACAATCGGTATGATGGTTGATTCTGTGCTAGAAATGGTTTGAAACCATGAAAGCATTAAACAGAGATCTCATTTTCCAGGTGATATGACTGAATCCTAGAGGGGTCCCACTCTGGGGGAGTGAAACCAGTGGATGCAGTAGTGGTTAGATTTTGAAAGGACATCCCCACATCACACCTTGTTTTGGGGTCCTTGCTCTGACCTGAGAGGGCATCTCAGGATGGACAGGGCTTCATGGTTTTTGTGGACTCGGACACTTGTTTCCTATGTACGGTGGCTGCCCTCTGTTAGGCTACTCTTTTGTGAACTCTGTTACTGGGCCTCTTCCGTATATTGTACCTCTGTGATTCTGGGAACCTAGCTTCAGCCACTGATGAAAGGGATAAGTTTGATTCCTAGATCCCATGCTACTGTAAAGACTTGCCAGTGTTCCTGGCCTACGTCGTAAGATGCATATGGCGGCGTGGTTGGAAGGCTGGTACCTGGTGGAGCCAGGTGACCTTGGGCCTCCCTGGCACTCCATTTCTTCATCTGTAAAATTGATCCATTTAGCCTTCCTGGGACTAAAGTTCTTAGTCTGTGAGATGTAATGGTGTTGGCCAAAGTGTCTCTTTGGGTTCTTTCTTAAAACTCATTCTTTTGTAAAGAGTACTGTTAAACTCCATCATTAAAACTCAACCCTTTGGGGTAGAATTTGGTGTCAAAATGCTGTATCTTTTTTCTCTTCTTCCCTTTTCTGTGGTTTCTTTTTCATGTATAACTGAGTTTTTTTCTTGTTTTCTTCCTTTTCCTCTCTTCCTCTCTCTAAATTATTGTCGAAGGCCTTTGAAGAGAATTCTTAAACATTATTAAGAAATTGCAGTCAGGGAGCCCTTTGTTCCCAAGCCATTTAGAAGATTGCTTTTCCTTTTGTTAAATACAAAAAATTGTCAACCTGTGTCTTTAAAATGTGCCAAAAACCGCATTCACCAATAAAAAGTGTCAGCTCTCATTATTGCCCAGATATTATTCTTTTCAAAAGCTGAGCGCTCTCCCCAGGCTTTCTAAACAATCTTCGGCTCATTCATCTTCCTGGTTTCGTTACATTTTGAACTTCTCTGGGTCTATATAGGGTGGCAGCCTGTCTTTTAAAAATTAATGGGTTCCAAATGCCATTCAAACCTATTTCCGCCTCAACCTCTCACTCCCTCTCCAGCCCTGCCTGTTAAGAGTCTTATATTCTGTATAAATATTGAGCTGGAGATAGTTTCTAAAGAGGTGTTTGGACTTCTAATTAACACTGACAGCCTGTCTGCTTGGGATTTTGCTCCGCCGTCTCCATGGAAAAGTCAGGCAGGTCAGTGTGGAGAGGGGAGGGAGGCTCCACAGTGGATATGTTCCTGGCGGCTGGCCCCAGAGACACTGAACTCTGAGCCAACCATGAAGTCATTTTGAATTTAAGGAGTCTTGCTAATCCAAGGCAATGTGTCTTAATTTGACAAAGTAAAGTCTGCCCGATAA
Organism: Proteles cristata cristata; assembly: GCA_017311185.1. Lineage (NCBI taxonomy): Eukaryota > Metazoa > Chordata > Mammalia > Carnivora > Hyaenidae > Proteles > Proteles cristata. Next base: position 2,321,449 of record JAESUZ010003875.1, read on the forward strand.
GCAACCTTAACTACAAGTTCTGTGGAGCTGGGGGTGTTTGTAAGTTTAGATTGTGCTAGAGAAATGTGGTGATGTGGAAGAATGCGCTCATTTTCTTCTGTTTACTCCTTTTCTCACCCCATCCCCCTCTCCTCTCTCTCTCTCTCTCCCTCTCCCTCTCCCTCTCTCCCTTGCTTGCTCACTTACTTTGGCCCAATTCAGCCCTGCAGTCTGGCCTCTGCAGTGGCTTGATGTGAAATTTGAGAAACATATGTAGTTTTCTATTTCAGGAAAATGATCTCAGGGATTGAATGTGTTTTTTTGTTGGCTGTTAAGCTCTGATCTTGCCCAGTGTGGTTTTTTGATGATGGGAAAGAGGCTTCGAAGTGCTTTTTATCAGAATTTCATGTAATAAACCTTCAGGCTTGGTTTCTTTAGTTCCTCCCCCTCCCCAGCCCACGACACAATGTCATCTATTCTGTCAGAAGTGGGAAGAAGTGCACATTGTTCGTATTACAATCAATTCATTGCTGCTGGCACACATACACAAAAAATGGCCACTGTGTCTGTCTTTCACAAAAGCTATTTTAAATGTAGTTCAGTGGAGGACCAGGGGTCTGCATACTGTTGCTCATAAAGGAACAGAGATCCATGGGGGAGAAGTCTGCCTTTGTTTGGCCTTGGAAGGGCCAGTATTCTTCTTTGTTCTCGAGGTGAGTGCCAACAATGGGCCCAGTGCCCTGTAAACCAAACTTCATTGATCCCGCCATGCACAGGATATACAGGCCAGCATCGCAGGGGCCTGTTGTGACAAGGTCCAAGTGGAGTCAGATGAGGGGGCCGGCATGCGGCTGGCATGGGCACAGGCTGAGAGGTGGGAGGTGAACTCGGTATTTTCAGTAATGTCCAGCCTTCCCCGTATCCAAAGCATGGCTCCAGCCCTTGGAAGCATCTCATTCACGGCGGAGAAAGGCTCCATGACTGTGGTTCTCCACTAGACAGGAGTTTCCTGCAGACTATAGCACGCGTGTTTTCATCTTGGCATTCACGGAGTGCTTGCCGAATTAACAAGACACTGATGTGCTTCAATAGAAGTCTCCATGGGATATGCTAGGGGTACAGAGAGTGGGTCGACCTACTTTCCCTCAGACTTAAGGTGGCATAGGGAGGATGAAGCAGAAGGAAGCACAGGAAAGATGTATCCAGAGGATAAGGAGCTGACATTCCTGGCAGTGCACTCTTCGAACCTTACGATACGTCATTTTTACAGACGAGGAAAGTGAGATGCAGAGAGGTCAGGCCATACATTCATGCTCACACAGCGGCCCAGTTGCAGAGAAAATCCAAATCCAGGTCTCCGTGGCTCCAAAGGTGTGGCCTGTGCTGTGGCCCATCTTACCAGCAGGGGAGAAAGGATGAAAGCCCTAGTTCCTCTCACACTGATCTTGGCTCCACCGTCTTTTTTATGTTAATGGCTGAACTGGCCTCCTCCTTCAGTTATCAAGATCTAGCATTTGTTGCAGTGGATTGGAAAAGGTGAAGAGACTTCTGGGCAGTGGCAGAGGTGGGTTTCCCACAGAGTGAACGCAGTAAATCTTAGGCCAAACCCTCACTTGCCTGTGAGTGTTGGCGTCATTCGGGGTTGCACGGTGTTTCGAGTGGAAAGAGGTTGCTGAAGTGGTGCTACTTAAGCAGTGCTGATCTCTGAAAAAATGGGACTTAAATCCCCAAAGCTTTTAGGGATCCCTAAAAGTTTTTAAAATTTTAAAAAGTTTTAAAAATCCCTAAAAGTTTTTAATTTTTTTCATGTAGTAAATATTCATCAGTACACCTGATTTTATATTCATAATTTCATATTCCTCTTCTTAAAGAGTCCCCCACCCCCCACCCCCATATAAAAGCTTTAAAACCTGGATTTGGCCTGGGAAGTAGAATGAGAGGAGGGAATCCTTCATGGAGGAAGGAGTGTGACATCAAGAGTAAGGGGCTGAGTTCAGGTTCTGGGGTAACACAAGAGCCCAGGAACTAATTGTGTGACCTTGAGCAAGTTACTTACCTTTTCTGCACTTTATTTTCCTCCTTTGTACCTCACGGGCTTGCTGTGAGGACAGAAAGAGTTCGTGAATATAGAGCTTGTGATACATCCTGCTAAGGACTCAGTAAATGTTAGCTGCCCCTGCTGCTCTTGTTCTACTTGACTTTTTTTTTTTTTAATGTTTTATTTATTGCTAGGAGAGAGAGAGAGAGACAGCATGAGCAGGGGAGGGTCAGAGAGAGAGGGAGTCACAGACTGAAACAGGCTCCGGGCTCTGAGCTGGCAGCACAGAGCCTGACGCGGGGCTCGAACCCACGAACCGCGAGATCATGACCTAGGTGAAAGTCGGACGCTTAACTGGCTAAGACACCCAGGCGCCCCTGTTCTACTTGACTTAAGTAGATGGAGCGTAATACTATTGCCTGCCATTAGAACATTGACCTTCTGTAGGGCGTCGTGCATAAAAAGACTTTCACTTAAAAACCTACAGGGGTGCCTGGGTGGCTCAGTCAGTTAAGTGTCCAACTTCAGCTCAGGTCATGATCTCGCAGTTCATGAGTTTGAACCCCACCAGGCTCTGTGCTGACAGTGTGGAGCCTGGAGCCTGCTTCAGGTTCTGTGTCTCTCCCTCTCTCTCTGCCCCTTTCCGGCTCGTGCTCTGTCTCTTTCTCTCTCAAAAATAAACAAACAATAAAAAGAAATGTAAAAGCCTATAGATTGAGACACCTGGGTGGCTGAGTTGGTTAAGCGTCTAACTTGATTTTGGCTCAGGTTTCCCAGTTTGTGAGATCGAGCCTCATGTCAGGCTTCACGCTCACAGCATGGAGCCTGCTTAGGCTTCTCTATTTCCCTACCTCTCTGCCCCTTCCCTGCTCGTGTGTGCACATGCATGCACTTTCAAAAGTAAACTTAAGGGGCGCCTGGGTGGCTTAGTCGGTTAAGCGTCCAACTTTCGCTTGGGTCATGATCTCGCGGTTCGTGGGTTCGAGCCCCGCGTCGGGCTCTGTGCTGACTGCCAGCTCAGAGCCTGGAGCCTGTTTCAGTCTGTGACTCCCTCTCTCTCTGACCCTCCCCTGCTCACGCTGTCTCTCTCTCTCTCTCCTAGAAATAAATAAAACATTAAAAAAAAAAAAAGTAAACTTAAAATATATATTAAAAAAATAGCCTACAGATTATATCACTTTATGTAATTTCCTTGCCATCTTTCACCACCCTTCAAGTGACTTCCAATAAATTTTATTATATGGAAAACTGGTGATACTTTCACAGAACTGAGACGTGAGCAGCCTTCATCTGCTGCCATTCTTCATCACACACCAGCATTCCTGCCCCATCTGACATCCTGTTGGTCCCTGGGACTCTTTAGTATGTGGGCCTTTGCACATACTGATCCTTTTCTCTAGAATATCCTGTATGCCCTCTTTTCTATTGGGTGAGCTGTTGCTGCTGCCCATCTTTTAGAGGTCATCTTCAATGTCATGTTACTTGTGAAGCCCTTCAGACTCTCTGGGACTTCTCCCTTATACACTTGCCCCTTGACTGATGTGGAGGTTTCTGGCGCCAACCCCCACGTGATTGAAAATCTGTGTATAACTCCTTACTCCTCAACAACTTCTAATAGCCTCCTGTTGTCTGGAAGCCTTACCAAAACAGAAAGAATTGATAAACACGTATTGTGTATGTTAAAGATATACTGCATTCCATAATAAAGCAAGCTAGAGAAAAGGAAACGTTATTAAGAAAATCACAAGGAAGAGGAACTACATTCACGGTACTCTACTGTATTTATTGAAAAAATCCATTGTTAAGTAGACCTGTGCAGTTTAAGTCTGTGTTCTGGGGTTACCTGTACCGAAACTGTGAGCACCTTTTTCTCCTGCCAGCCTAGGAACCTTTGGAAGAAGAAGCCACAGTTTAGTCACCTTCACAGCTTCTAGTGCAGACTGCATGACACATGTTAGTAGCTGAGAAATTTGGGGGCGTTGATTGGAAAGAGTGTCTCTTGTCATTATCATTATGTTTTAGAAGTCACAGTAAAACTTTGCTCCAGAAAAGCTATATGGTGTGATTACACAGAATCCTGTGTTTCCATTGGTTTGTGGTCTAATTTCACAAATGTTCTTGACGCCTGATTGAACTTCAGTTTGAAAGGACTTTGTAGTCTTTTCTCTTTGCCTCCGTGCTTTTAACCTCTGACTGTACAGACAGTACGTACTATGTAAACAACGACTTAAGTTGACTTCCTTGCCAGACTGTAACTTCTTGAGTGCAGGACCTTGTATATTTGGTTCACAGCTCCAACTTTACGTCCTAACACTGGGATTCATGTGAAGTAATATTTTGAGAGGTAGAAAAAAGTATAATATTACCTTTGAGTATTAAAAATATAATACTAAAATTATTATTCAAGTAAAAGGAGTGGTTTAAAGTAATTATAGGGTACTTAACATAAGCTGGCACATTGTGAGCCCCTCCATCCCCTAGTATCCCTGTGTTACATGTAGTATCATTATCATGTGTATTTTGTAGCTAAGAAAACTGAGGCTTGGGCTCACAAAGACCCAGGAACTTATCCAAGGTCACATAGTTAAGAAGTGATAGAACTGGGATTTGAACCCAGGCAGTTGGTCGTAGAATCCAGGCTTTTTACTGCCATGGTAAAATAAACTGCCCCTGATGAGTACTCATCAGTTCAGTAAATGTGTGTTTTATAACTGATTATCAATGGAATCTAATGAGACCTATTTTTTTAGAGTTCATTTGTTAGATGATTATTCTCTTAAACCCGTGGTTCTTCAATGGTCTGTAAATCACAGAACATTGCCTGCAAATATCATAGCAATGTATATTTTCCAGCCTCACCACTTTTCCTGCTGAGTTAGAAAATTGGAAAGTAGGAGGGTAAAAAATACACATTTCTTTCCCCAGGTTTATTGAGATATAATTGACCTGTTACATTGTGTGTTTAAGGTGTTCATTGCGCTGATTTGCTACACTTATGTATGACAAAATGATTACCGTCTTACCATTAGCTAACACCTCCACTACATCCCATAATTATCATTTCTTGTTTGTGTTGAGAACATTTAAGATTTACTCTCTTAGCCACTTTCAAGTTTGTATAATATGGTATTCTTAACTATAATCACCATACAGCACATTAGATCCCCAGGACTTACAACTCTGTACAAATGGGAAGTTGTACATTTCCCATTTCCCCAACCCCACACACAACTCTGGCAACTACCATTCTACTCTGTTTCTATGAGTTTGGTTTTTCCACATTCCACTTGAAAGTGATATCATATACTATTTATCTTTCTCTGTCTCACTTATTTCACTTACTGTAATGCCCTCAAGGCCCATCTGTGTTATTGCAAATGCCAAGATTTCTTTCTGTCTCATGGCTAAATAATATTCCATTTTATATATGTACCATGTCATCTTTATCCACATCTCCATCCATTGACGGATACTAAGAGTTTTTCTATATCCCAGCTATTACGAATAATGTTGCAGTGAACACGAGAATGTAGATTATCTCTTAGAAATCCTGCTTTCATTCCCTTTGGGTCTGTGCCCAGAAGTGGGATTGTTGGATCATATGGTAGCTCTACTTTTAATTTTTTGAGGAACCTCCATACTGTTTTCAATAGTGGTGACACCAGTTTACATTCCCACCAGCAGTGCATGGGGTTTCTAATTGTCAGTACTTGTTATCCCTTTTTGGTGATACATTTGGCTTTTCTTAAAATGAGTCATATGTTTGAATAGCTCATCTCTTGTGTATCCCTGATTTTTGTGTCATTTATATGGGGACCAAGCTCCAGTCTTAATGAATGTTTTTGCTAAGGTTCTTGAGAGATTTTAACGTTGTGGGTGTGTCTGTGGTTTGATGATGGGTTTGTTTTAGTGCTGATAGATTTCAGGATCTGAGAACTTTAGGAATACCCCTCCCTCCAGCCCTGCTCTCTCAGGTTCCTCTAATTAGAGGGTGAAGAAGGAGCCCAGAGCTAGCAGGGATTAGAGAGAAAGGGGAGATTGCAGGATCAGGAACCAGAGTTTCTCATCATTACACTTTCCAGAAATACCCTTAGCCACTCTGGACCCTTGGTTTACACATGTTATAGCAATTTCTTCATCTGTAAAATGGGAGCACTATATCTACTTGATGATGATCATGAAGTCAGAATTTATTGAGGCACATGGTAAGCACTGAAGTCCTGCTAGTTGACGGGAAGCAGTAAGAGCTAGATTTAGTCACTATCGTCTTGATCAGAGAGTATTCTGAGAAATGGATTGTAGGTTTTGCAGAGCATCAAGGACTCTAAAGTATTCCAAGATGACTGCTATTCCAAGGAGTTCTGGGAGGTCCAATACCAGAGAAAGCCAGGCACCGGGTTGAACGCTTTGTGTCTTAAATCTTTTTTGTTTTCAAAAAGGTATCTAAAAGTGATTTAACAATGTCAGGATTTAGACATACATTTTGGTGTGTGTATGTGTGTTTAAGAGGCCATTGCTGCAAGTTAAGGCCTGAGGACTGTAAAAATATTGATGCAACTGTCAGAGGTACATGGTATTTGACCTTCTATTAATAAAGACAAATTATTGCATTTCTGTGATATTTGAGTCTCTAAGAACTTCCCTTAATTCCACTGGTATTCCATTCCACAACTACCGGGGCTGTGGGGATGAGGGACCCAGTGTTGTGTTTCTGATTAATGAGGTGGAATATCAGTCTGATTTACTAAACTCAAAGCCAGAGAAGGTTCAGATATCAACGTAGCAACATTTCCCGAGTGGTAACAGGCACAGAAACAATTTGAGTGTCTGGTGGCCCAGCAACAAGTTTGACCAGAAGTTATCCACTACAAGTCATGGAGGAAATACTTGTTAAAATACAAGTCATGGAGGAAACATAAATAGGTAGGCACAGATCAATAGAGGGCAAGGTAGGTACGGGGCAGAGGGACTTTGGGAGGGGTTTGTTCATGGACATCTGCAGGAGGTAGGTACTAGAGTGTCCACCATGGTTGTCTGCTGACACCATCACAATGCATTGACTGCTCGTTTTTAGCCCAGACTTTCATGGTGGATCATGCCAGTGTAGTAGAAAGGTAGGAAAGTATATTCTGCATTACTTAAAAGAAGTCTCCGCTTATGCTGAGCAGCATGTGTTTTTTTTTTTTTTTTTTTTTATTGTTGCCTTTGCTGCATTTATAGACAGCGCTTCCGAGTCAGCTCGGGTGAGCCTCAGACTTGAGCGGGAGCTCATTCTCTGACAACAGTCACATCCACATCCATTTTTGCCAACTCTCTGACCTTCATGATAATGTGCACTTAGGTCTGACCTGTCAAGTGTCTATAAAAAGCCATCCACATCAAGGACTCCGTATTTTCAAGAGCACATCTAAAGGATGGGACTCTTCTAATTTTGCTCCTCGAGGACTTGTTTTGGGAGAAACCAGCTGCTGCCTCTAGTCTTAATGAGATGTGACTGTAGAAGGATTGAGTCTGTGGGGCCTCGACTTACATTATGATCCTGTCCCCTTTTATTACAAGTTGCATATGATGTTTTTAGCCACTCATGTCAGCATTTTTTAAACTCCAGCTGCAGTCAATTTTATCTAATTCTTGTTGATCATGATTATTGGACTGTAAAAGTATAAAAAGAAAAAGTCTTTCCCAAAGCCATTTGTCATGGGCAAAAAGGGTATGTTGACCTTTCCACGTGTGTCTGTTTGGAGACTTTTGGCCATAAAGGTCAGTTCACATGTGGCTTTGGGGACCACTCTATGGTGTGTTTCACACAGTCCAGATGTTGTGAACTTTTGCAGAATGAGAAAGAAAAGTTAGAAGACCAACTTGATTTAACCAGATCCTGGTTGGCTCATTAGGACAATAGGACAATAAAATTAATTAGGACAATAAAACTCCTGATAAAATATGTTCATGTCTTTGCAGCATAGTAATAAATTACTTTATTTGACATTAGTTTATGTTTATATAGTCCTCATATTCTTAACTCAAAGCAGTGTCCCTTGTTTCTATAATTGTTGTATACAGTTTCACAATGCAGGCATGTTGTCGTGAAGGACAAGTGTATACGATGGTGGCATGGGAGATACCTGAAATCGGGAGTGAGGACAGCTGGTCAAGCTTCTAGTAGCTACAAGGCATTTTCGTGTCTCAGTATTTCAGGGATACCGATGTATCTGATTGCTGATACATCAGCTATTGTGAACATGTGACTATTATCTCAGGGATAATAGTAGTCCCTGTATGATAGGGTTGGTATGACTTGTGACTGTGTTATACATGGGAATCACTTACATAGTAATTTTGGCACATGGTCACTTTTCAAATGGCCTTGATTTAGTTTTAGACTTTATCAGGTATGAATTTAAATGTCTGCTCTGTCGTTTGTTAGTTGTGTAGTCTTGGGCAATAACGGTAACAATCAAAATGGCTGCCATTTATTGAATATTAATTTATGATGCCAGGCCTCATGTCAGGTACTTCATAGACATTATTTCTCTCTTAACTCTTTCTTTAACTATCTGAGACAGGGAAGATTGTATCCATTTTATAGATAGAGTAAGGTAAGGTTTAGCGTCATCCAGGAACTTGTTCAGCCTAACAGAGCTAGATTAGTGGCAAAGCTGACTCCAACGTTCTTGTCATTAGTTAGGTATTTAGGTTTTCTGAGCCATAGTTTTATCTTTTGTAATAGGAGTAACAATAATTATTTGTAGGAATTATACACATTAAAGTATTTGGCATTTACTTGGCACTGTTGACTTAATGCACACTGATATTATTACCATCTCTTAGAGATTTCCACACAACAGAATTTTGTTTTTCTTTTTTCTGCTCCTTATATCGTGTATATACCTATAGGGATTGGAAGAAAGTTCTTAAGGATGGGTGCTTGCATTTCTGAGAACTTCAGGCTCGTACGTATGATCTGGTGGTATATACACCTGGACACCTGTGTGTACGTGTACTTTGCAGCCCGTCTAGAGGTGGCTGAATACTAAATCTGGGTGCTACATAAGGAAAAGCCCAAGTGTTCATGGACTTGAACAGGAACATGTCTTGGCCTCAACATTTTTCTTCTCTTTTTATTCTGAATGTTTTTGAGGAAAACGGCTCAGTTATAGCCACACATCTGGGAATCAGGTAAGCTTGGGTGGTAGGGTGAAGTCACCATGATACCTACAATTTTGGCACTCAGGAGCACCAATGGTCCTTTAGACTGCTACGTATAGATGTAATAGTCTATGATGTGTTAGCCTGTGTGTCTTATCATAGTAAGTGAAAACATATTATAGAATTGGACTGCGGACCATTGCCCCATTTCTTTCCTCTCCTGCTGTCATGAGATCTTCCATATGAAGGATCAACAGCCACTTCCTTCATTTATTCACTTGCTCTTTCACTTCTTAACCCCCTGCCTGTAGCAGCATCCTTACTGTCCACTACACAGAGCATCTGTAATCCCCTTACTGTGGTTTATGCCATAAACACATTCCAGGCATTTCTTGTTACCTGAGTATCAGCCCCACACCCTCCAGAGACACAAAGTTTTAAGGAATTAGCCTTTTAGGACATATTTTAAAGTTTATAATTGTAAAGATGGGTGAGCAGAACCAACAATAGGTTTTGTGAACATCATTTTTCTCTCACTCGAAATTTCATTTTACACACTTTATAAGTTTTAACTTTTTGTATCCGACAAGTTACCATCAGTGTTCTTGTACATAATTTCGCAGTTTTGTTTCCTTGTGAAATTTGGAGATTGTAAAGTTGATATTCTGCTTCTAATTTTCATCTAAGATATGCAGAATTCCTAGACAGAACTTTTCCTTGGACGACTTTTTGACTCAAGTGGCACTAAACAATCAAACATTGTACATAATTCTGTATTGTTGTTTTACATTATGAATGTTGGAACCAAGCAGTATCATGAAGATGAGAATTGTAATCCCATTTTAATAGTACTTTGTTTTATATTATTTAACCTTTTTGTATGGATTCATAATCTCAAACAAAGAGACCGTGTTCTTTGTCAGTTCAACTAGGTAATACTCTGTCTCTTGATATTATCAATCTATTATCCTATTAAATTATTTCACAGTTTTCAGTAATTGATTTGGAAAATGATATTTTTTCACAATCATCATTAATAATGTTTTGCATTCAATATAATATGATGAATGAATATTATAAAATATTTATATTCAACTAGTTGGTACATCTTCAACATACACAGCCCATCAAGAATTTTTTCACCCCCAAGTGGATCTAAATCATTTACATATATTTAGAAAGGAATATGATATTAACAATAACTCCCAAACTGCTTTGTATTACTGACCCTTGTCAGCATGGATGCTGACATAAGAATACCAAAGGCTGAGGCCAGAAAATAAAACTGATAGTCATTATGGGTAAATACCATTGCCATGCTGGGCTTCCATATATTCCTGATTGATCCCCATTTTAGACACATAGAAAATGTTGAGCGTGTGAGCTATTAAGTAACCTGCCCAAGGTCATGTGGCTAGTTTAAGTACTTGCCAGGACTTGAATGATAAAACTCATGCTTTTAACCGCTGTAAGTCGTGCAACCCATTCGATATGTATCTGTCTATTAAGGCAATCCATGTCCTCAAGGAATTGATTCTAGTGATGAAGATAAATAATCAAGTCATAAATTGTAAGGCACTGTGAAAAATGTTGTGGCTGCAGATTGAACGGCACAATAAGAAGCATAGGAGTGGCAATAAATTGTGGTGGGACCGGGGACAGAATGAGGGAAGGACTGGGAGACAGTAGCATCTCAGAGAGAAGGCAGTGATACTGGGTCCCTCTCCCTTCCTTGGAGCTTCTGCACAACCCAGGCGCACTCCTGCCGTGGGACATATGGTGTAGTATTTTGTTTTATTTACTCGTCTCTGCCTCCCAGTAGACTGTAAGCTCTCTAAGGTCAGGGGCTAAATTCTGTCTCTTTATCAGATGAGATTAATAAGTATGGAATGATGAGTGAAGGAGCTGTGTTTGCAGGATGAATACTGTGGACAGTTGAAGCCAGAACATTACAAAGGTATGAGCATGAACGAAGGCGTGAAAACTTATTGCAAATTCATGAAACAGTAGGCAGTGTAGAGTGGGTAGAGCATGAAAATGTAGACTGGCGTCTTGTGAAGAGTTGGGTCAGCCAAGTACACTGATACATCATAATAAAGAGCAATATTACTAGATTTCTGGGCTCATGCTTTTCCCTAATACACCTTTATCTCTTCAAGGCCAAAGATCAAGGACCCAGAGTTGGGATATATTATGGGAGTTAAAAAGATCTGTTTTCATATCCCGCCTCTGCTAGTCATCAGCTGTGTGACAGTGGGCATGCCACCTAGCTTTGTAGTTTTACTTGTCACATAGTCGATAATGGAAAAGATATGTTGAATGGACTAATTAATAATAGTTTCTTGTAAGAAGGTTTAGAGGCATCTGAGGTACAGCTACATACAGAGACAAGGCCTAGTCCAGTGACTGCTGCTTATTCATTGAGTGGGAGACCACGCTTAGGGGCTTTCGGTCATGAAGGTCAGTGAGCCTTGAGATGGTAGCAGCTTTGTAGCCCAGAGTGGCTGGTCTACCTGGAAAAGAATCACGCTGGTATAAAGGGAGGTCAAATCCTTTGGGAGATGGATTATGTGGCAAAGAGAAGCAAGGTTTACCCAGACTCGTAGCATCAAGGGAAAAGGCTCTGTCTTAGTGGGGCCCTGGAGTGCAAATTAAGTAACAGGTGAGATGGTCAGTTGTTCAGAGAGGCCGAGGTTCAAGGACACCTGGGTGTGGCAGCCTCATGCCCCTGAGGCCTTGGACTGAATGCTGGGGTGCATGCAGCACAGTCAAGTACAGACTGTCCTGTGTGGCTGAGTCTAAGACGACTGTTTTGCCCCTGCTGTGGTCTGGTTGGGGCTTGCCTTAAAGGTTGTAGGTTCATGCAAGAAAGGAATTCAAGCATGTGGATAGTTAAAAAGTAAAACAAGCTATGAGATACCAGTGAGCTGGATGCTTAAGTATTCTTTAGTTTTATAAAGTAAATTACACTTTTCTTTCCTTCCTCTCTATAAATGGTACCAGAGAGTAACATTTTTCTCTGTACTGACTTAGCTAATGCTCTGTATGTGTCCAGTGTGGATTTAGAGAGCCATCCATTTCTTTATTCTTTACATATGCATCAAAGTCGTGCTGTGTCCTCTGTGTTTAAGGGATTTGGGGATGAAAGCACGCCCTCTCCTCGCCCATTACTTGGCAATGCTATTAGCACCTAACAGAAGTCTGGTATGTTCTAGATTCTGCAGTAGCAAAAGGGAGATTTATCAGTTCCATGCAGTGAATCAGGGAAGTCCTTACAGGGTAGGAAATGAAGGATGAGTAGGAATCTATCAGATCAATGATGAGGGCAACCTGGCAAAAAAGGCAGCATGTTCACAGTTATGGGTGTGAAAACCATGGTACATCTGCAAAATTGTGATCATGTGTAGGATTTGGAGAGAAGAATAGAAAGTCCTCCCATGCTTTAGTCAGGTTTTGGGCTTTAGGAGTGGCTTTGGCGTGGGCTGTGGAGCCAGACTGCGTGCCTGCAAACCGGGGCCTCACTGCTGCATGGCTCTGTGGTCCTGGGCCAGAACCCCAATTTTTCTGCCTCTTGGTTTCCTCATCTGTGATAATAACAGCACAGTTGTGAGAATGGGGTCTGGCCTATCAGTTACCATTAATGAGATTATATATAATTATGTAACCAGCAATTATTCTGAAATGTTAACCTATTGTCAGAGTGGAACAAATGGGTGAGGATGGTGCTTGGAGAGGTAACTTTCCCCACGTGGGGTGGAGTGTGAGTTGGAACTGAGCACTGAGGTTAGAGATAAGAAAGTACCGCGGTATTTGTAGGACTCTCAGAGGGCTCTGCTCCTATAGCTGAAATGGAAGAAGATCTGGAAGGTGCTAGGAAGACAGACCCATCGGATTTTGGTGGAAGATAAGGTGAGGAGGGGGAGAAGCGTCTTTTGTCAGTATTCGGGAGTCGTGCTAGATGGATGCTGATGTCCATGCTCTCTCGAGGTACCATGGTGGCGTTTATGACCGCTCCGCCCAGTGTGCTCCTGCCAAGCTCACATCCACACTGCGTGTGCTGGGCAGCGTTCAGTTCATGATGGTTTCAGCTGACTTAAATGTAACCCATGATGATGAACATATTTACATAGTGTGTGGCTGGTGAAATCATGGAAGATTGGAATTTCCCATTTTAATTCCGTTTTAAAGATGCTTGTGAAGCAAAAGAATATAATTCATTTTTCAAACTGCTGAAATGTTGTTTTGGCTTCTTGAATCAAAGGCATTCCGCAAGTGTTTTCTTTATTACATGCCTTAAACTTTAATTAGAATTTAATTATAAGATCCTGAAGGCATGAGTAAGAGGAGCAGATGGGACAGTAAAAGCAGCTTAGTGAGGGAGGATTAAAGATTAAAAGTCGCTCGTTAATGGCATAAGGAATAACAGAGAGCTAAATTACTATGCCTTTGTGCCATTCTGATGCTTTTTCAGTTCTGAAACTTAGGTTTTTATTTATGGTTTGAAGCCGAAGAATCTCATAGATTAGGGTTTCAGGTTTGTGCATCTAGAATAAACTCCAGGGACACTTTTTATTTGAGCCTTCATTCTAGACTCAGAAGGATCCTTTACTGTTGGTGAATATTTTTGAATACAAATGGAGAAAGCAGAATCAGGGTATATTTGCTTCTCTCTCTCTCTTGCCCCAAAGTTGTGTAAAAAAGTTTGATAGATGTTGCAGGTGTTGTTTATACAACTGCGCTTCTAGAACATGGCTGGGCTCATGTCATTTTTATAATGTGCACCCTGGGACATGCTGTAGTGTCAGCGGGTCTGGGGTGGCAAAAGGACCCACGGTGCATGAAATACATAACGTCGTTACTGAGATCTTGGACCAGTCACTTCACCTCCAAACCTCTTTCTTTACCTGCGTATGTTGTTTAAGAATTCCTACTTCTGTGTTGTTGTTAAGGCTTTACTCTGAATATAGTAATTCTTCAAGGGTTATGGAACGCCTCTTCTCAAGACGTTTAAACACCGAAGTGAAAATAGACGACTAAATAAATCCAAATAATGTGATATGATCTAGCAGAATATATGTATACAGTTCCAGTGGGATGAGGCAGGAGATAATCTGTATACAAGAATTTTGTAAATAGAAATATAGATTTAAACCATTTACACACATGAGATGGTGTAACTAGAGGTGCAGACCCTTTGATTATTCACAAAATGGGTAGAACATGATGTGCGACACAATGACCTTTTATTCATTCCAGCACTAAGTACAGTGGTTTGTGCGTAGCAGGGGCTCAAGTCATAGGTGCTGAATTGAGACAAAAGAGGCTCACATCATCGCCGTAGTAAAGGTCAAATGAGCATAAGAGAGATTCAGGATGGGGCAGGTGTGAGTCTCTGACTCCAGGCTGTGTTGCCCCTCATTTTTCTTTCCTTTTTGAAGCCATGCATTTAGAATCCTCTCCCCCCTTAACTGCAATTTTAATGCAGACTAGACAATATTTGAGAATAAAAAGGAAGAATAAGTAGATAACAAGGCAAACAGCATTCCATTTTGTACCATCCAGAGACAATTTTTTTCTTTAACTATCTTGATGTACAATCAATTCTATCTGCGGATTCTGTATGTGTGAACTCCTGTACTTGTAAAATTTTCTTTGTAACTCCCAAAGCGATGCTTGCGGGCCTTTCGTGGTCATTCTCCAACTTGTGCAGGGCGCTGAAAAATGTCCAGGTCACCTGGTGCACACGTTCCCACCTGAGGTCGAGCAAGGTGACACTCTGCGTTCTTGTTTCTGCTCTCATGCTATAAACACTGTCCTTTAGTGGTCTCTTAGTGCCATGTTTTTCTCATTTTTGTGTCTTTTGTGGGTGATTTCCATTTTTAAAATGGCCCCCGAGCGTGGTGCCCAAGTGCTGTGATTCTCAGTGTGAGAAAGCTGCAGTGTGTGTTAGGGAAAAAATGCATATGCTGGCTAAGCTTTGTTTAGGTGTGAGTTCAGTGCCGTTGGCCCTGAGTTCAGTGTTAGTGAAGCAACTGTATATATTTAATGGGGTGTTTTTAGACCACAGCACACATAAAGCAAGGCTGCGTGTTGATTTGTTGGTGAAGACGTAACCAGCAGCTCACAGGAACCTAACCTTGCGTTTCCTTTGGGAACAGTGGTTCAGTATTTGCTAATGTAGCATTTGTGGAGACCCTCTAGAGTGTGACTACCGTGAATAATGAGATTTCTCCTTTCTACTTGCTCTTTCTTTCTTGATCTTCCCATCCTGTAATTATATATACAGGATACATTTCCCTAAATTACATATGCATCCATTTAGTAGTGATGACACACCATTTGAACTTACTGTTTGTGTTGGCCTTGGGCCTGTTTGCACTCAGATCCGTCTGCTGTCCTTGCCCCGCCCCACTGTGCATTGCAGCGGGTTGACCCCTGTCTCTGACATTCTGACAGTGGGAGATGGGAGGGCAGGAAGAAGTGGGAGGCCAGAGGGTTGGCCTTGGATAGCGTTGTTGGCCATGGCCCCATCTCCGCGGTGGCTCTCCCGCCCTCAGGGCAGGCTCCTGTGTCTGCAGCTTCTACCAGATGACTTTGGCTCTTGGGGTCCAGCAACCGTACCTCCTTCCCTGTTCTGTCAGCTTCCTGTTGTAGCCGATCTCTGAGTTTCTTCCCTATCCCCTGCGTAAAGCATCAGACTCAAAAGCCAAAAGGCAAGACAGAAAGTGGTGGCAAAAGTCCCACCATACGAGAGAGATGGACAGGAGGGTGAGGGGGTGGTCAGCCACAGGCCGTATGTGTTAGACTCCGGTGCGGGAGCTCTGTGTGCACAGGTTAGCAGCTCAGATGCCGTGGATGGCTGGAACACAGCCAGTGTCTCTCATCCGGAGCTTATTTGTCTGGAATATGATTCCCTTAAACTTCACTAGTTCATCCACTGAGGGAGAAAAAAAAAAATCTATTCTGATAATTATTCTGACAGGGCTCTAACCAGATCTCTTTCCCAAGAGTGTGTATGTATATGTGTGTGTGTGTGTGTGTGTGTGTATGTATACATATATGTATATGTATATACATGTATATATATAACACATATATATGTTATATATATATGTGGGTTTTTTTAAATCCCCTTCTTCACCTCAGGACCCTTTCTCCCAAGAGCATGTGGTCCCTTGTGAGTCTTACACTCCATGCTGAGCCCCTTGAGTTGGCACAGCCCTTATTAAAAATGCATTTTCTCCAAGTTTGTGTGCACCCCTGAAGTGTGGGTTAACAGAAAGGCTTCAGAGCTGAAAGACATGTTCGAAGAACCACTATACCAGGCGGCATTAAATATTTATCACTTGCCACATGTAAATTGCTCATCTTCCTGCTTTAATTCTTGGGCCAGAATGTTTCTCATCTCTTCTATGCTCAAGTAGAGATCGCAGAAAAAGCTACTTTTTACCTTGATGTGTGCTGTTTGCCTGGCCTAGAAATATGGGACGTTTCTTTGCCCTCATCACAATACTAGGAAAGATTGTTTCTTGATGGTTAGCATTTCATTGGGGAGGGTGAGCGAGGGGGAATGATGAGGGGAAAAACCCCAGATCGTGGGGCAAGCAGAAAAGGCTCTGCCACTTGCAAGCCACGTGGGCTTGGAAATCTGATATTTGCCATCTAAGTTGGTCATGTCAGTGAAAGGAGGCAAGATGCACGCAAGCACTGAGCACGATTCCTGGCCCCTTGTGGGCTGCCGTCAAATGAATCTCTCTCCTTACTCTCCTCACTTTTTAGGTTTATCTTTTTAGGTTTATCTGAGACTTTCCAAAAACATTTCTACGCAACCCCAAGTAACAAATGTGCTATTAATAATAGCCCAAAGCACCTGGTTTAATCTTATCAAACAAAACTGAAATATTAAGTCACCTTTCCCTGTTTTTGGAAGGTTTTCTGTAAAAAAATCTTGATCTCACTAAAAAACTGCAGGATCTCAATGGCTGGTTTCAGCCCTTGTTATTTATCTGTACCTGAAAACATCAGAAGTTTGGATAATTTTGGCAGACACACGTGCACACTCAGATATGTATGTGTCTTTATATATATTTTTTCATTTTCTTTACATCTGTATGTATGGGCAGGCACACATATATAAGTCTTTAAGAAGTGTTCTTCTAGTGTTTTGTTTTCTTAAAGTCTGTACTTCACATCATATTTCCCCCCCAGAACTGTTTATCCTCACTCCAGACATGACCGTTGGAAAGGTGGCAGAAAAAACAAACGGCTGGTGTGTTTTGGGGCAGTCTGCATTCCTTTTAACTCTCTGAGACCGTGCTTATGCCTGGGCTTTCAACCTATTTGTCCTGGGGCCCAACCACTTTGATTTGCTTGAAAATTATCCTGTTGTTCAAGCTCATGAGGGCCGCCACAGAGCTTTCTCAGGTTTGCAAACTGGAGATCTATGAAGTGTTTGATTTTACTTGTAACTTTAACCAAGGCAGCCTTAACTGGGCTTTTGTTTTCTTACTTAACTTTATCCTTGTAACCTTAACGTAATTTATTTTTTTCAAATCTCCGTCCTCTCCCATCTCACAATTCCTAATCCCTCTTTTGTCCTCAGGTTATCCTCCAACATTAAGAGAATGACATTTAAATCCATCCTCTAGGAAGTATCTAGCATGCAATGCACACATAGAATTATTATCTTCTTCTGGATTTCTCAGGAAGATCAACAGAGGTTTTAGAATGTAGAATTTGGAAAAGCACTGACAGAGGTTGTGGTGTGGCTTGGGAGTGGGGGGGGTGGGGGAGGTAGAGTTTGGAAAGCATCGGGACACTTCCATTTGGCCTTCATACAAACGTTTACTTCCTCTGTGAGGGGCCCAGGAGCCGGGGCTGTGGATGGCTTAGACAGGAAAGGATTGAAGGCATAACTGCTTCCAGACCCTGACCTTGAACACTCAGCCATCACTCAGACGTGTGAGAAAGGGGGCTGGAGACGTGAGTGGGCTCGGGAGTTCCCTCACGACTCCCCTCAGCCCCAACTTACCATTAGTGATCTCCACGTGTGTCCCTGACACAATGGAAGACACTTGCATACCTCAGTTAACCCCATGAGAACTCCATGAAGGAGAAGGTAGTGTTTCTCTGTTACAGGTGAGGAGACTGAAGCTCTGGGAGCTTAAGAAAATTTAAGGAGTAACCAGGATTACCAGTCTGAATCACTCAGTCTTTGGATCTTCTTTCTCACCAGGTATTTTCTTCCTTGATTTGTATGGCCCTTCATTGGAGATTTCCTTCTTGTGACCACTCAGCCCAGGGGAGGCACTTAGATCTGTGGAGTCTCTGTTACATGTCAGACACTGTTTTATGTAGTATGTCTCTATGCAGTGCATGTCCTAATAATTTTGTGCATGGGTGGCATTATCTGCATTTTAGAGAGGAAACGCCTGAGGATTAGAGGAGTAGGTAACTTGCTCAAGGTCACACAGGACACAGGAAGTGACTCCTGGATTCGAGCCCTGCTGTGACTCCAGAACGTTTGCTGTGTCTGTGACACTAGCTCTCCGTATTAAGAGGAGGGCCATTGGCGTGAGACCACTCACATCAGAAGTGTCGGCTGTGAGGCCATCAGGGCAGAGGAGCCGTGTTCCGTGCTCTATTGTGATTTCAGTTCATGTCTGCCGTTGTCGGGATTTAAGGCAGAGTTAGGCTTCTTTTCTAAGTCTCCGTCTCCTCGGACACAGAGATAATAACAGTGATGATGAGTATTGCTAAAATACGTGAGTATCTCTGTGTACCAGACAAAGAACTTGGTCTTGATGCACATCCTTT
Organism: Proteles cristata cristata; assembly: GCA_017311185.1. Taxonomy (NCBI): domain Eukaryota; kingdom Metazoa; phylum Chordata; class Mammalia; order Carnivora; family Hyaenidae; genus Proteles; species Proteles cristata. Next base: position 2,340,431 of record JAESUZ010003875.1, read on the forward strand.
CAGGTCGACCTTGGAACAACACTGACATTGTCTCTTATTTGCATATGTGGAATCAGGGAGGCTGAGTCACTTGCCTTTCCCTGGTCACACTATTAGTGAGCAGAGGAGTGGGGATTTCAGCCTAAGACTTCTCACACCAAAACTATAGTCCTTGTACTCAGCATACAGGACATCCTCCCCTGGGAGCCTAGATGGGGATTTCAAGTGGCCCATAAGATGATTTACAACAGTGTAGGGAAAGGTGTTAAAGAACCTTGATTCACATGGTTGAAAAGTGACTCTTGCCTTTTTATTATTTATTAATTTTTTTAGTTTATTTTTGAGAGAGAGCACATGTGTGCCCAAGGGGAATGGGCAGAGGGAGAGAGAGAGAGAGGGAGACACAGAATCTGAAGCAGGCTTCAGGCTCTGAGCTGTCAGCACAGAACCTCATTCAGGGCTCGAACTCATGACTTGCGAGATCATGACCTGAACTGAAATTGAATGCTTAACCAACTGAGCCTCCCAGGAGCCCCCTACTCTTGCCTTTTTTAACTGTCTTATAAGCCGTCTGACTACATCAAGGAGAGAGCCTTAGTTGGGTGCTAGTATGCCTTTTACAACTTTCTAATACTTGTACTTTTTTTTTTTTTTTTTTTTCATTTTAAGGAAGAAAGAACAGGGCTCAGGCCCTGAGGCTTAGTCAACAGAATTTAGAACATAATGACATCCATTATATTTTAAAATTTTCTCTAATTGAAAAATATGACATGTTCATATCTGAAGAATAGTATACTGTGTATATAAAGTATAGGGAATAATCTAATGGATATCCATGTACTGATCACCTACTGAAGATGGAGACTAATTTCAGGTACTCTTGGGCCCTGTTGTATATCTCTCCACATCGCATCTTCGTCCTCTCTCTCTCTCCAACATTTTATGTAATTGCTCTGTAACGATCTAAGGCTGGTGATAAATATGTGCGCTACACTATTACCTAATCTGCAGACCTCATTTTTGTATTGTCAGTTATCATACTCATGTCTTTTTCTGGGTCAGAATGTTACCCAGGATCACACGGCGCATTTAGGTCTTCTGTCGTCTTGGTCTCCTGTAGTTTGGAACAGTTCTTCAGTCACTGCTCATCTTCCATGACCTTGATGCTTTTGAAGCATCACATGGTTACTCTGTGTCATGCCTCTCAATCTGCTTCATGCTTCCTCAGGATTAAATTCTGGCTATGCATTTTTGGCAGGAAAACCCCTGAAGTGATGTTGTGCTCTTCCCAGTGCATCGTATCAGGAGGCACTTTGTCCTGTCTCTGGTGATGTAAACAGGCCATGACACTTGCTTAAGTTGGGTGTCTTTCAGTTTCTCCCCTGTAAAGTCACCATTTTCCCTTTTATAATTAATCCCTACCTTATGGGGAGATAACCTTGCGATTATGTAAATATCATGCTTCCTGTCATACCTTTGCCTACTAATTTTAACATCCAGTATTAATTCTTTCTTATAACAGTTATTCCCGTGGTTCTGCCAGATGGCGTTTTTCTGTTTATATTTCCTTCTATTTATTAGGATCTCTACTGTAAGTGGCTTTCTCATGGTCTACATTTATCTATTCTTTAAATTATTTACTTATATCAGTATGTACTTATGAGTTGTTATTTTCTTCTGTTGGTTTCATTCCATCACTATCATTATCATCATGCTCAGATAATCACAAACTTAACCACTGGGAACACCGTCATATTGGCTTCTGTGCCCTTTTGATTTGTCCTCATTTTCTTCTGGAGCACATCTCTACTTCCTGGCCCCATGAGATGTCACTTAGTGTTTTCTTTGCTCCAGACATGTAATCTGCTAATTCTCCAAGGACCCCTGAGAGAAGTCTTCTTACTCTTCTGCTTCCTTTCCTCCAGGTCACATCTTCCTCCACTATAATATGATGTACACTCTTCCCCATGTGCTGCTGCTTCTGCTGTTAAGGTCACTGTGAATGTGGTGGGACTTCTGGGCTCTTCTGTTACTGTCTGTCACACACCTCTTATGTCCTGTGTCACATCCTCTCAGGAGGATGGCAAAGAAAAGCTGCATCATTTCTTGATCCAGCTGCCATCATGCCAACCAGGTTTGCATGGACTGTGCCAGGCATTCTCCGGGTATAAACAGAACCTCAACTTGTGCTCTGTGCCTTCCTTGCATGCCATCTATCGTATAGCATGAGGTCTCCCTGTTGATGGGTCTCACTCTTTGCCCATGTGTGTACAACTTAGAGATGTGGAGAATTAGTGTTCCTTTTTCCTCCATCATGGATGGTTTTAAAATATAGCTTACATGGCTTGGGGGATTGGAGTGTGGAGGGTGTGGATGGTCCTGTGGATGGAGAATGAATCACTCTTGTGGAACCAGCTTGATGATGCAACTGCATCTTGCTAGTCCTGCTTCTTATTTGTTTCACTCCATGTGTCCATCGCTCTACTCTTTCCTGAAATTATACTTTCTAATGTAGTGCTGCTATAAAAACCTTCTTACTCAGAGTCTGCTTTCTGGGGGATCTGGGGAAAGATATGCTGTGTTTAATACCCATTCTCTATAATCCCTTAGCTTCCACAGTATCTCATTCATTCATTCATTCATTCATTCATTTAAAAACTTACTTATTGGGGTGCCTAGGTGGCTTAGTTGGTTAAGCGTTCGACTTTCACTTAGGTCATGATCTCGCGGTTCGTGGGTTCGGGCCCCGCGTCGGGCTCTGTGCTGACTGCCAGCTCAGAGCCTGGAGCCTGTTTCAGTCTGTGACTCCCTCTCTCTCTGATCCTCCCCTGCTCACGCTGTCTCTCTCTCTCCTAGAAATAAATAAAACATTAAAAAAAAAAAACTTATTGGGACCATCTCCATGTAAGGCATTTAGGTGGACAAAGTCATCGATCACATAGAACTTACTGTAGTGCGGGAAATAACTGAAAATACAAATCAACAGATACAAGTGTAGCTGAATGATAAGTGCTCTGAAGAAAATGCAGCAGAGAGAGGAGTTGAAAGCGGGTCAAATGAGGAATGGCATTGAGATGACTAATAAGTACTCTCTGAGAAGGTGGCCTTTGAATGGAGAAGGGACCAATGAGGAGAAAAGAGCTGAGGGAAGAGTGATCCATTCAGGAGGAGCAAGTACAACGGCCTATCAAGCAGGTATATGTGCTTGATCTGTTGAAGAACAGCAGAGAGGTCAGCGTGACTGAACATCGTGAGAGGAGCCGATTGTTGGAAATACAGCCAACAGAGGTAGAAAGGGGCTCCTCCTTCTGACACCTTATAAGATGGTGTTTCTGGCTTTGGGTTTTTTCTGTGTGTCCTGGGAGGACACTGGATAGTTTTGGTAAAGGAGTGACATGCTCTGATTTACATTTTCAGGAACTGTTTTTAGCTGCCGTGTAGGGAAATGGATTTTTGGGGTGAGAAGAAAACAAACAGAGGAGAGGTGATTGTAGTAGCCCCGGTGAGAAGTCATGGGGTTTTGTACAAGCAGTGAGATGTGGGGTGTATGTTGAAGTTGATGCAGGAAGGACTTGCTGGACTGGGGGAAGGGAGATGTCCGGCAGAGCAAGCAGGGATGAATGTGTGACCACTCGGTTCCCTTGACTTGATGGCACCGCACATGCTTTCCCCTTTCTGATGCATCTTCCTGGGTCTCAGTCAGGGATTTCTCCTCTAGAGTCTCTCTGTGTTAGTTTTCAGAGCTTCTGATCTTAGTTCTCTGCTGTTCTCACTTGCCAGTGATGCTACAACGGAAGTTACAGACTCACATTCTTACCGGATTGCAGAAGGGAGCAAATGGGAGACGTGGGCTGAGATAACGGGGCACGCTGACCCCGTGAGAGTGGGGGCAGCCATGGTGGGCTGTGCGGTATGAGCCTGATTTTACGGGGTGGTGGTGCTTGCTTGAAATGAGCTCTGGGATTGTAGAATCTTCTGACTTTTCAAGACAAGCTGGAAATCCAGACTTTAAAAAAAATTCACGATCTTAACATTTTTTATATGTTGGCTGAAACTGTTTTTAGAACTTTGGGTGCTGGGAGGGGGTGTGGCAAACAAACCGAGTCTGTGTTCCAGATGCGGCCCTTGGGCCACTGGTTTGCAGTTTCTGCCGAAATACTCATTTTTAAAAAAAAATTTTGAGAGAGACAGACAGCATGAGCGGGGGAGGATCAGAGAAAGAGGGAGACACAGAATCTGAAACAGGCTTCAGGCTCTGAGTTAGCTGTCAGCACAGAGCCCCATGCAGGGCTGGAACCCACGACCCGTGAGATCATGACCCGAGCCGAAGCCGGATGCTCAACCGACTGAGCCACCCAGGTGCCTCTGAAATACTCTTTTGAGGGTAACACAGTGTATGTGGCTTTATTTAATTTATGGGCCAGTGACTTCCAAATTTGGATTCCTCGCTCTGGTCTTTGAAATGTCGCTGGCCACTGGACCTAGCTCTCCACAGTTATGTCCTACCAGCATGTTCCAGGTTTAGTTTTCCCGCTGCCTGGCCCCTCTCTTGCCTGTCCCACCGTAGTGATGGACCATCTCCTCCCAGGGGTGCGGTCTGGAATCTGCCTTCAGTTCCTGCTGCCTGCCCTGCTGACAAATGACATATTGGGAAATCTATCTCTCCATCTTGTTTGTGTTGCTTTTTTTTTTTTTTTTTAAACTTTTTAAACACTTTATTTTTTTTTTGAGACACAGAGACAGAACATGAGCAGGGGAGGAACAGAGGGAGAGGGAGACAAAGAATCCGAAACAGGCTCCAGACTCTGAACTGTCAGCACAGAGCCCAATGCAGAACTTGAACTCACAAACTGTGAGATCATGACCAGAGCCAAAGTCAGGACGCTTAACCAGCTGTCCCTAGGCACCTATGTTACTTTTTCAATATTTTTTTTTCATGTGCTGCCTCCTCTCCCTTTCTACTACTGCCTTAATTTGGTTGCTCAGCTAGCTTTAGAAGTAATATGGCTAAGTCTGTGTTATTATACCCATTTGACAGATGATGACACTGAGGTCTGGAGAAAACTTGTAATTTGGCCAGATCACCCAGTAGCAAGTGTCAGAGTGGCAATTTGAATGCAGACAATGTTATTGCAGAACGTGAACTGTTTGTCAGTACACAATGATAGATAGATTGTATCACAGGGATATATGATTATGTTAATCATTCCACAGTTTATATGCATATCTAGTCATCACCTTGTATGCTTTAAATATGTACATTTATATCTGTCAATTGTTCCTTAATAAAGTTGGAAAAAATAATTCAATGGCAAAAACATAAAAAAAAAAGATAAGTATATAAAGAGAAGAGGAGGTCAACAACCAGAATCACCTAGAATTGCTTATAGCAAACCTCTTCTAGTAAGCTGATAAAAAAAAATAGATATTTTTAGTTACAGTATCATCTAGATAAGAAATAGCACTTGCTAAAATCCTCTGAGGGCATTTGAAAACACATGTTTCTTTTATAGATTCTTAGTTCTTTCTTGTTTTAGGCAAGTTTGCTTTATCCACAAAATCAGCAGAATCACAGAGAAGTTCAGTAAAAATTGTGAAAGTTTGACGTCCACATCACAAACATTTTAGTATCATTTACAGATATGGCCATGCCAGGGGGTCCAGGGGCATGACAGGAAACGGTAGTGACCCCTCTTGCCTGCTGCCTGCTGCCTCCGAGTCCCAGTGTTGGATGGGCTCTCTGGAATCATCCGATCTTCTGGTTGTCTTCGTCCAGCTGCCCCCGCAGACAGGCCCGGCCTGGCTCCAAGGAAGGGATTCTGCTGCTACCTCTCTCCATGACATTTTCCAGATTTTATTTCTTCACTTTTTTTTGGGGTAATGGAAAACCATGAGCAACTGCACTTAGATTGTATTGTAATAACACCCTTAGTAGTTGGTTTTCTGCTTACTGCAGAGGATAGCTTTTACTTTGGAAGGACAGTTTTAGTCATCCCCTAGAGAACAAGTTTCCGCCTTGGTACACTGATGCTCTGGGTTCAAACATGACCCAAAGGCTTTTTCTGCGAGAAACCCTCAGGGAGTTTTCCACCAAAAATATAACTATAATGGTTAAGAGTTTAAACTTTGGATGAAGACATTCTTGTATTGGAGCCCCAGCTCATTTCTCTGAGCCTAGTTTTATTCTGTAAAATGGGAATAATACTTCCTGCATAGGATCTTTATGTGACTTTAGTGAAATGTCTGCAAAAGCGTCAGTTGAATAGTTGGCATGTAACAAGCATGCAGTACATTTGAGTTATTGCTGTTGTTGTGAGGATGATTATTTTATTATTGTATTGGCTCATGTAACCGTCCTTCAGTTAGCTGCTGTTACGTATTCTCCTAGTATAGCTCACGCGTTGAAGGGACTACTTGACTACGGTTAAGCCATACTGGATCAACATGCCTTCCTGTCCAGTTTTGAATTAAGTAATTAAACAGAATGAGTATTTTTTCTGTGCCAGGAACTGTACAAAACACTGCACACTTGAGAATGGTGTACAGTGAGATCGCACCCTTTTGCATTCCCTGTTTCAAGCTGAACCCACATTATTGTGGTTCCTCTCTCTGCTCTACCTTCACACTTCAGCGCAGAATGTTCCTATGACTTGGAATGCCTCCTTTCTCTTATCACGCTGGCAGGATTCCTACCCTTAGCTCCAATCTTGTTGGAAGCCGGTTCAACTCCCCTAGGGAGATTGAAGTGTTTTGTTATTTATTCCTATTGTCTGTGTGCTGTGCTTTGAGTACCTTGCTCATTTATGATATTCTTGTGAGTGTGTGCATCATAATTGTTGGCCTGTGTCTCTCCTCCCTGGACTAGGAACATTCTGAAGGTAGGGACTGTGTCTATTTACTTTTGCATTCTTAAAAGTGCTTACAGGGATTGAATTCTGTTTTATGAGTGAGTTGGATGGAAGGATAGAGGGGTGGATGGGGGAAAGAAATGATAACATGGATTAAAACAAATAAGTGAAAGGACCACGGAATGATACAGGGACTTGACCTTGGGAGACAGGAACGCACATGCTCTCAAGGTACTGTGACAAATACTTAAAGATCTGTAGAGCATAAATAGCAACTAGGAAGTTCTTCCTGTAGACCTGTATTGCTTCAGCCACTCAGTGTTTGTTTATTTATTGATTTATTTATTTACTTACTTATTTACTTATTTTTTTTAATGTTTTATTTATTTCTAGGAGAGAGAGAGAGAGAGACAGCGTGAGCAGGGGAGGGTCAGAGAGAGAGGGAGTCACAGACTCTGAAACAGGCTCCAGGCTCTAAGCTGGCAGTCAGCACAGAGCCCGACCCGGGGCTCGAACCCACGAACCACGAGATCATGACCCAAGCGAAAGTCAGACGCTTAACCGACTAAGCCACCCAGGTGCCCCTTATTTATTTATTTTGAAGTCACTCAGGCAGCAAAAATAAAATCCAGAGCTCTAGCTTCCCAGATTTGCTAACATTGGCCCCATTCTCCTGCAGGAGTCGTTGAGCTCAGGAGCACCAAGGCTTCTGGTGTGGGCATGTGCTCTGCACTTACTGTCCTGACCCTTGAATGCACTTGGGTTTGAGACCCCTACCGTAGGGGGTAATTTGGGATTTCTCCATGTGGGGAAGCAAGGGAAGGGGCAGCCCAGTTCAGTAGGGAGTCACAGCGAAGGCAAACGCCTGGAGATGTGAGTGCTCCATGGGGTATTGGCGGACTGGAGTGATGTCCACCCACCTGAACCAGCAGAGCTATTAGGTACTGTGAGGAGTTGGCTATAGTCAGAGAAGTCCACAGGAACCGGCGATGGGGCCTTTTTGTCTTTCTTGCTAATTTTTGATTTCACCCTATAGTAAGTGGGGAGTTGAGTGGTAGTTTAAGTTGAGGAATGACATGCTCAGACTTGAATTCTGTCCGTGGTCAGGTGGGTGAGTTCCAGAAGGCCCCGGAGTAGATGCAGGTAGACCTGATAGAAGCCTGTGCTCTAAGTTAGTACTTCTCATACTGCATTGATTTTGGTTCTTAGGGAATACTTGGCAAAGTCTCGAGAAATTTTTGATTGTAAGGAAGGGGTGTGCTCTTGGCATTTTGTGGAACAGGCTAGAGATGTACTGCACATTCTACAATGCACAGAACAGCCCTTACAGCAACAAAATTATCCAGCCCCAAATATCAGTAGTAATGAGGCTGGGAAGCCTTACTTGTGAGTTCAGTAGACATCATGTGTGTTCTTAGAAAGGGATGGAGCCCAGGTGGATTCAGGAGGTGGAAACAAGCGCACTGACCGATCTGATCATTTGTTAAAGGGGAGAAAAGAAGGATGAGCAAAACAGGGAGACAGAGCAGAGCAAGATTTAGGTAGCAAACAAAGAAGAAACAAGCCTTTAAAGAGTAACTGAAATCACTAAGTTTTCACTTCCATCATTAATTTCTACTGATTGAACAGTACAAACAAGCATGTTCTCATCCTTTTTTCATCCATAAGAACTTATTGGTATTTGTGCTTTTAATAGAATGTAGTAAACAACCTATTGGGGAAAAAATATATGAAGGTTTTCGTTAATACTTTGGTGCTGTAATTTGCAAAACTTTTGTACTTTCAGGTTTTGAAATAAAGGCATGAGGCCAAAGTCAGTTTAATTGCTCTCCCAGGTCATTTTCTTTTCTTTTAAAAAAAAATTAAATTCAAGTTAGTTGACATACAGCATAGGATTGGTTTCAGGAGTACAACCCAGTGATTCATCACTTAAATATAACACCCAGTGCTCATCCCAACAAGACCCCTTCTTAATGCCCATCATCCATTTAATCCATCTGGGTACCTCCTCCCCTCCAGCAACCCTCAGTTAGTTCTCTGTATTTAAGAATCTCTTAGGGTTTGCCTCCCTCTCTGTTTTTATCTTATTTTTCCTTCTTTTTCCCTATGTTCATCTGTTGTGTTTCTCAAATTCTACATATGAATGAAATCATATGATATTTGTCTTTATCTGACTGACTTGTTTTGCTTAACATAATATACTCTAGTTCTATCCATGTTGTTACAAATGGCAAGATTTCATTCTTTTGTAAAAATTTTTTTAACATTATTTATTTTTGAGACACAGAGTGAGACAGCACATGAGCAGGGGAGGGGCATAGGGAGAGCAAGACCGAGAATCCGAAGCAGGCTCCAGGCTCTGAGCTGTCAGCACAGAGCCCAACGTGGGGCTCGAACCCACAAACTGTGAGATTGTGACCTGAGTGAAAGTCAGACATTCAACCAACTGAGCCACCCAGGGGCCCCAAGATTTCATTCTTTTTGATCGCTGAGTAGTATTCCATCGAACACACACACACACACACACACACACACACACACACAAGCCACATCTTAATCCATTCATCAGTGGACATCTTTTGATAATTTGGCTATTCTTAGAGCTGCTGTAAACATTGGGGAGCATGTACCCCTTTGAATCAGCATTTTTGTATCCTTTGGATAAGTATATAGTGCAATTGCTGGGTTGTAGGGTATTTCTATTTTTAATTTTTTGAGGAACTTCCATACTGTTTCCAGAGTGGGTGCATCAGTTTGTATTCCCATCAACAGTGCAAAAATGTTCCTCTTTCTCTGCATCCTTGTCAACATCTGTTGTTTCTGGAGTTGTTAATTTTAGCCATTCTGACTGGTGTGAGGTGGTACCTCATTGTGGTTTTGATTTGTATTTCCCTGATGATGAGTGATGTTGAACATCTTTTCATGTGTTTGGTAGCCATCTGGATGTCTTTGGAAAAGTGTTCATGTCTTTTGCCCATTTCTTCACTGGATTAATTAACTGTCATGCAATTGTTAATTGGATGCTAACCCTTTATTTGCAAATATCTTCTCCCATTCTGTCAGTTGCCTTTTAGTATTGTTGATTGGTTCCTTCACTATGCAGAAGGTTTTTATTTTATCTTAATGAGGTCCCAATAGTTCATTTTTGCTTTTATTTTCTTTGCCTCTGAAGACATGTCTAGTAAGAAGTTGCTGCAGCCAAGGTCAAACAGGTTGCTGCCTGTGTCCTCTAGGATTTTGATGGTTTCTTGTCTCATATTTAAGTCTTTCATCCATTTGGAATTTATTTTTGTGTATGGCGTAAGAAAGTGGTCCAGGTTCATTCTTCTGCACGTTGCTATCAAGTTTTCTCAGCACCATTTACTGAAGAGATGGTCTTTTTTCCATTGGATATTCCTACCTGCTTTGTTGAAGATTAGTTGGCCATGCTTTGATGGATCCATTTCTGGGTTCTCTTTTCTGTTCTTTTGATCTCTGTGTCTGTTTTTGTGACAGTACCATACTGTCTTGATGATTACAGCTTTGTAATACACTTAAAGTCTGAAATTGTGATGCCTCCAGCTTCGCTTTTCTTTTTCAAGATTACTTTCACTCTTTGGGGTATTTTATGGTTTCCGTACAAATTTTAGGATTGTTTGTTCTAGCTCTGTGATGAATGCTGGTGTTAGTTTGATAGAGATTGCATTGAACGTTAAAATTGCTTTGGGTACTAAAGTCATTTTCACAATATTTGTTTTTCCAGTCCATGAGCATGGAATGTTTTTCCATTTCGTCAGTGTCTTTCATAAACTTTCTACAGTTTTCAGCATACAGATATTTTACCTCTTTGGTTATGTTTATTTTTAGGTACCTTAGGGTTTTTGGTGCAGTTGTAAATGGGATCACTTCCTTGATATCTCTTTCATTATTGGTGTATAGAAACACAGCTGATTTCTGTACATTGATTTTGTACCCTGTGAGTTTGCTTAATTCATGTATCGGTTTTAGCAGCTTTTTGGTGGAGTCTTTTGGGTTTTCCATCTACAGTATCACGTCGTCTGTGAAAAGTGCAAGTCTCACTTCTTTGCCAGTTTGTATGTCTTTGCTTTGTGTTGTCTGATTGCTGAGGCAGGACTTCCAGTACCATATTGCACAACAGTGGTGAGAGAGGACATCCCTGTTCTGTTCCTGACCTTAGGGGGAAAGCTCTCAGGTTTTCCCCATTGAAGATGATATTAACTGTGGCCCTTTCATATATGGCTTCTTTGATGTTTTTCTCCCTCCAGAAATTCTTTGATCTTTAGTATGCATTCTTTATAAAACTCTACTGGAAGATGAGACAATGTGAGGATATGTGTTTGAATTTTTCTTCTAATATGACTGTTCCGGCCCATGTTCCTTTTTTTTAATGTTTGTTTTTATTGCTGAGAAAGAGTGTGCATGTGCATGAATGGAGAAGGGACAGAGAGAGAGTGATAGAGTGATCTGAAGCAACCTCAGCACTGAGAGCAGCAAGCCGGATGCAGGGATCAAATTCAGGAACCATCAGATCGTGACCTGAGCTGAAGTCAGACACTCAACCGACTGAGGCACCCAGGTGTCCCTTGACACTTGTTCATACTGGGATTAAAGGAAAGTGGAGCTTGGGCACTACAACTCTAACCTTCCTTGTCCTAAAATGAATTTGATTTAATCTATTGGTGTGGGAAATTCGGCTTTTGAAGACCCTGGGAGAGGACATGGGTAGGGAGGAAAGGAAAGGTGATTAAATAGTCCCCTTGCAAACTACTCATCTTGGAAAAACAGCTTACATCCCAGAGCTTCTCCCAGAATACTGCTTTATTCAGATTCTTGTTCTTAGGTAGCATCGTGTGTCCATTCAGGGCCTACAGACAAGGCAGGATTCCAAAGAGTGGGATGGCAAGTATTCTTTGCCTCTGTCTTTACGTAATGATGGCTGTTCTTCATCTTTCCTTTCTGGAACCTGCCATCAGGGAAAGAGAAGGCTCCCCTAGTCTTCCTCCAGTATTCATTGGAACACCTGCGTCCGTTCTCTTTTGTCATTGTATCAGCCAGAGTGCCTGCAAGAAACAGGTGGCACACTCAGATGGGGTAATTTGAGAAGAGTGGGTAAGAGTAGGGAAACCACAAGGGATAGTGTGGGACATCTGGGCTACCAAAATTGGAGATGATACCAGCTCTGGCCCTCAAGGTCAAGGAGCGGGTATGTTACTAGGTTCCGAAGAGACTGTTGTATAGAGAGTCTTACCAGTGTGACCTTTGGTGCAGGGGGCTGCAGCCAGGCTGCATTTTCTTCTTGCCTGCTGATCTCCCCCTGTACTAATTGGCCAAACCCCTGCTCAGGGCCAGAGAGTGGTGAGCCTTTGGGTATGCTCTATTCTGCTCAGCATCCCGGGGCAGAGAGCAGGGTGGAGAAGGCTCAAGGGTGAATCCAGAGAGGCACATAGAACATGTCTGGGACATTTGGACATTCCTCCTGATGGGTTGGCTCCTGTGGTCAGATATTTATGGAGGAGTCAGGTGGTGGTGGGGGCTGTGTTTTGGAGTCGGAGAGTCTGGTACAGAATCACATCTGCTTCACTTGCTAACTGAGCAATTCTCAGGTCTTTTCAGTTCATCAAGCCCTTATTTTCCCATTGGGTAATGGGAGAAGGGTACTGCCTACATCAGAAGGCCCCAGTGAGCCTCCAAACTGAAAATATTTCAGTGCTGTTGACGGACTTGGAAAAGACTGAAAGAGGATAGAGTAAAATGTGAGCAGTGAACCTCAGGAAAATTGTTCTGCTGTATGAAACAAATTGAGCTGTGTTGTGAGATAACGGTTGATTTTTTTTCTTCGTTACATTATGCTGTGTTCCAGGATTTTTACCATCAGAATAACAAAGACACCCATAAATGCTCTTAATAAATATGTTAGTACTGCCTCCTCTCCCCCAATTATTGTTTTTGCTTCATATTGTGCTCTCTGGGCTGAGGTGTGTAAATTAGCAGCCATAGCAGAGCTGGCTTGACTCTGGTGACGTGTACCCTGTAGTCCATGTATGTCATTTCTTGCGATGTGTCCATCTCCATCCCCAGGAACCCCCTGCTCGCTCTTCTAGTGCCTCACCTCTGAGCTCCTGTAGCCTGGGGCAGTTCCCAGGACTTAATCATGCCGTGTTGCAGTGACTGCCTCTATTACTGTGATCTTCAGGTCCATGCTATGTTTCATTCATCTCCACATTTCCAGCATTGTCCCCTTTCTTGTGGGTAAAGGCTGCCTTCCTTCTTGTTGCCGGGCTTCCTACACCTGGCTACAGAGAGTTCTCAGCCTCGCAGACCATAGCTGCTGCAACAGAGAGCAGTCGACCTGTGCTTTCTCTTCTCTCAAGTTCCAAAATCCCACAGAAGAATTTGACTTATTTTCACGTGGCTCGGGTCCACATCCTTATTGGATCAGCTATGCCTAGGGGAGTAGTATGTTCTTGTGGTCTCAGCTTCCTAGTTAAAGGCCCACATATCCGGGGGTCTGTTATAGCCAACATGGTGGGGTCTTTATCATCAACTCAGGTCCAATTTAAATCAGTTGGTTGCCATGAAGGAGAAGGAATCAATTAGGATTGCATTCAGCTGCAGTGACAATACTAAGAAATTCCTACTTAAATCAGTGGGTTGCCTCGGGAAGAAGCATGTATCAGGAATCCATTTGCAAGAGGGCAAAACTTGGTTCTTGGTCGATGACAGGATCTCAGCCATTACAACCCTCCCTAACAATGAAAATGAATAGAGAGGTATTAAACTAGCATGGGGGCAGGGATAAGGAAAGGAATGTTTGGAAAGACTTTTCACTGCAGTTGCTGGTAAAAAACAAACAGTTGAGAAGCACTAACTTATTATAACAATAATAATACCTAGCTCGTTCATAGGGCTTACCACGTGCCAGAAGCTGTTTGGAATGCTTTACATATATTATGGCATGTAACAGTATACAAATTTATCAGTGGCTTAGACAGATAAACTTGCCTTCCTATTCACTCACCTCTAAATAACAAATCCACAGGGTGTGATCATGTCAAGATCAGCATATGTTTAATTCTTTAGACCTTTCCTTGTTAATTACCTCATGGTTGCAAGATCACTGCAGCGCTGTAGACATTCTGTCTACCTTTAATCACCTTTAATGCTGGAAGAATGAGGGAGAACTGGAGAAAACAGAATCCACCCCCCCCCCTTTTTTTTTTAAATGAGAAGAGGAAGTTTCCCCAGAGGGCCGCCTCCTAAATTTCTGCCTTGGTTCTCATTGGCTAGAATTAGGATGCATGGCTACTTTTAGCTACAGGGGAAATAGGGAAGGTAGAGAATAACGTTGTCATGGTCCCCTTAGATATTCACAATTTAAGATGAATGCCACATATGACTATTTAAGAGGTATTTTTTTATTGAGATACAATTCACATACTATAAAATTTGCCATTTTCATTGTACCTTTTAATGGTTTTTAATATATTTTCAGGATTATAGGGCCATATCACTATCGAATTCCAGAACATTTCCATCGCCCCCAAAAGGAACCTAGTACTTAGTTAGTTCCCATAGTAGTTAGTTCCCCTTCCTAACCCTACTTTCACCCTTGGACAGTACTCACCTACTTTCTCTCTCCCTGGATTTGTCTGTTTTGCATATTTCATATAAATAGAATCATAGAATATGTAGTACTTTGTGTCTGGCTTCTTTCACTGGCATCATTTTTTCAAGGTTCATTGTGTTATAGCATGGATCAGTATCAGTAGTTGAAAAAATCAATTCCTTTTTGTAACTTAATGACAGTCAACTGCATGGAAGTGGTACGTTTTGTTTTATGGATTCATTTGTGGGTGGACATTCAGGTTCATGGACATTTTAGTTACTATGAATAATGCTGCTATGAACATTAATGTACAAGTTTTTGTGTGACCATATTTTTCTTTTTCTTTCAGTTTTCTTGGGCAAATTCCTAGGTGTAGAATTACTGGATTATATGGTAACTCAAGGTTTAATCCTTTGAGAGAACGACAGACTGTTTTTCAGGGTGGCTACAACATTTTATACATCCTAATGGGAATAAATAAGGGTTCAAGTTTTCCCATTCTTACTAACACGGGTTGCTTTTGTTTGTTGATTTTAGCCATCCCAGTGGATGTGAAGTGGTATCAGGGTTTTGATGTGCATTTACATACTCATCCCTGATAGTGAGCATCTTTTTGTGTGTTTACTAGCTATTTGTGTATCTTTCTGGAGAAAGGTCTGTTTAGATCCTCTGCCCATTTTATAACTGGGTTGTCATTTTATTGTTGGATAGTATTGGCTTTTAAAAGAGATTAATTAAAATTAAATAAAGTAAGAAATTCACTTCCTCAGTCACACTAGCCACATTTCAAGCTTTCAGTTGCTACATATGAATAGTGGCTACGTTACTGGCCAGTTCCATATATAAAGCATTTCCATCATGGCAGAGAGTTCTTCTGGACGGCACTGGTTAAGACCGTCAGGATTGATCATGTGGAGCTGGCCACATGGCCTCTCTAAAATCAGGGGTTTGGTAAGCTAAGGAAGAACCAGGGAATGGATATGGAATATAATTACAGAACATTCTTCAGGAAAAGTTAGATGTCCTAGTCCCCAAAGAGATGGAGGTGTTTCTTCTCTCCTAGAGATATATAGAAGCTTCAGGGAAGAACTGGGGCAGGAAGCAAGTGAGAATTCTAGACCGGGGATTGGCAAACTTTTTCTGTCAAGGACCAGATAGTAAATACTCTCAGCTTTGCTAGCTATACAGTATCTGTTGGAGCTCTTCAGTTTGGTCATTTAAGTGAAAAAGCATTCAGAGACAATACATAATTGGATGGGTATGACCATGTTCCAGTCCAGTGGATTTACAGAAATGAGTAGTGGGCTAGATTTGTCCCACAGATCATATTTTATGAGGAACGTTATATAGAAAGGTGTAATGTGGGGCTAATGTGCTGCAATAAGGGGTATGGTAACATATTTAGTATGTCTGGAAAAATAGGCTTTTAGGATAATGGTGTACAGAAGGTGAGGAAGAGAATAGAACTACGTTTTAAAGGCCCTCAGTGCACATCCAGGTGGTTTTATTCTGGTAATTTTGTATGTTTTTTAAAATCTTGTAGGTGACAAGGGGCACCTGGGTGACTCAGTCAGTTAAGCATCTCACTTCAGCTCAGGTCATGATTTCACGGTTTGTGAGTTTGAGCCCACCATCAGGCTCTGAGCTGTCAGCCCACCTTGGATTTTGTGTCTCCCTCTCTCTCTTTGCTCCTCCGCTGCTCATGCTCTGTCTCTCTCTCCTTCAAAAATAAACATTCCCCAAATTTTTTTAAATAAAAAAGAATCTTGTAGGTGACAAGAAGCCATCAAAAGATTTTAAGTCAGAAGTCATACAATTACATTGACTTTTTAGGCAACACAATGTGGCAGCATTGTGGAGAGTGAAAGGTTAAGAACACCAGTTACAGAGGTGGTGAAGGGCCCAAACAAAAGCAGTACTTTTTGTTTAAAGAAATTTTTTAGTGTTTATTTATTTTTGAGAGAGAAACAGAGGCAGAGCATGAGAGGCAGAGGGACAGAGAGAGAGGGAGACACAGAATACGAAGCAGGCTGTAGGCTCTGAGCTGTTAGCACAGAGCTGGATGTGGGGTTCCTACTCACAAACTGTGAGATCATGACCTGAGCCGAAGTCAGGACTCTGTTCCAACTGAGCCACCCAGGTGCCCCTAAAAGCAGTATTTTCAAACTGAGTAATTTTGTTAAGAAGTATACCTTTTCCTGGGGCACCTGGGTGGCTCAGTGGGTTGAGTGTCCGATTTTGGCTCAGGTCGTGATCTCACAGCTAGTGGGTTCAAGCCCCGTGACCGGCTCTGTGCTGACAGCTCAGAGCCTGGAGCCTGCTTCGGATTCTGTCTCCCTCTATCTCTGCCCCTCCCCTGCTCCCACTCTGTCTCTCTGTCTCTCAAAAATATTAAAAAAAAAAAAAGAAGAAGAAGAAGAAGAAGTATACCTGTTCCTAATCCTGCTAGGTAATAGGCTGTACAGGATTAAAATAAAGATCTGGTAATTGTCATGCTAATTGTGTCAGCATTGATGCAAGCTGATGAATCAGCTAATCCTTTGAAGGTGAGCTGGGCAGGAAGCCATATTGTCTTAAGTGAGGCAGTAAGAATGGGACCAGGCTCGGTCTCGTCCTGTCCCAGGACAGTCACCTGGAAGCCAGGGAGTTGGTGCTAAGGGTTAGTTACCCTGAGAACGCCAGTGACTTGAGGGAAGCTGGGAGAATGAAGTGGAGTCGGGGAGAGACTCACTATGGCGTTGGAGGGTTTGACTTCTAGGGGAAGTAAGCTCATTCTCAGTTCTAAAAGGCCATTGGAGGAGGAAAGAAAGCTTTGATGAACTCCTAATTTATGAAGGTCTTGAGTTAAACAAAACATGGAGGTTTGCCTGAGAGTGTTTGCCATCAGTGGGATGGCATCATCATTCATAAAGATGAATTATCCACCTGGGCTCAGGGAATTGCAAATCCACGCTCTATGTCAGTGGATCTTTTTTTCAACATAGTACTCTTAGCCTGTGAGTACCCAACATATTTTCTAAGCCAGTCTTAGCCTTTTCAGACTGAAAATCAGAACTCCACAATAAAGGTTACTAAACCATTGATAACTTGGTTTTCGTACCTGTAGTTGATTCTTTTAGTACAGAATTCTCTGGTGATTTATTCAAGGTGGGGTAGTAAGTAGGGATTTCTGACAGACTTCATTCTGTGACCATACTTTTCAATAAAGCATTTTGGTTTATTTGCTAGTTAAACCCTCACTGATTGCTAAAATTAGGAAATATAAATTAAATAAATGGCTTTGGGCCCTTCACAAGGCACAGTTGTACCTCACCCTAGGAATGAAAATAAACGAAGATCTCGTATACATAGCCTTTTGTCCTGTGGCTGTCCTGACTCTCATTGCTGTATCAGAAAATGCCTCCTGAATCTGATTTTGAGTGGCCAGGCCTCCGTCCAGTGGGAATTATAAGCATTTCCAAGGGCCGGGCAGACAGAGGTGATAACATCAAAAGCGACTACCCCTTGAACAAGGCCTGCTTCCAGAAGTCATTTCCCCAGGGTGGGTGGTGGGCGGATGTGTACTGTGCAGGCCGCTCTGGAAACAGCTCTACACCTTCTCCGGGAACACTCCCTGGGCAGGGCCAAGGCATCCCTTGACCGGCAGTCTTTCACTTTGTTTTTGTGGAAGTGTTAGGAGAGTGGTGAGGAAGCCTCATCCACTTGCTGAATCCAACACCCTGGGACAGAAGGGACAGACTGGATCCAGGGCACTTGGGGTTCACCGAATTCATCAATTATGTTTTAATCTTGGGTTTAGGACTTGCCCACAATAATTTGGCCAAGTTTTATACACTGGTATCTCTTAAAACCATGTACTCTGGGGTGCTTGGGGGCCTCAGTCGGTTAAGCATCCAACTCTTGATTTTGGCTCAGGTCATGGTCTCCCAGTTTCATGAGTTGGAGCCCCATGAAGCAGAGTCGGGCTCTGCTCTCAGCATGGAGCCTCCTTGTGACTCTCTTTCTCTCTGTCTCTCTCTCCTCCTACCCTCCTGTGCTCTCTCTCAAAATAAATAAACTTATTTTTTAAAAAAAACATATACTTTGTATATTTCTGATTTGTCTTCCCTGACATAGTCAAAATATTGTACTTCTGAGATCTCTGAAGTCCAGAAAGGTCTTCTGAATTTTTAACTTTGATTTTTGTGCTTTAATGAAACTAACAGATATGGGTGATCCCAGTGACTACAAAGAGGCCCCCAGGGGCCCCTGACTTCCTGGCCACCAAGGAGTTTTGGGCATATGTGTTTTCTGGATTATTTATGCCAATGAGTGTTCTAGGGCATATTTCTGATTTGGTTTATACATACCTGATAGAAAATCTGGTTTTTAAAAACTGTCCAGCAATAATATATATGTATATATATATATATATACACACACATATATATATAAAATAAGTATTATATATAATGAATATAATATACATAAGATATAATGAATATTATATATAATAGATATAATGAATATTTTAATTATATATGTATATATAATGAAGCTTCTTAAGACTTTTCTTTGAACAGGGAGATTTCTTTGAAACATAGAATAAAACATCCTCCGACATGAAACTAGTTACGTGATCTCATTTTTCCAACAACAACAATAAATTGCAAGGGAGTAAAAGGAGAGAGGGAGGGGGAGCTATAATGAACTCTGGAAGTTCTCTGTACCACTTGTGAGCATAGCCTTCATCTGAACCCTCCTGCAAAAAACAACTGTTAAAAGAAGAAAAGTAAAACGTGAGGTGAAATATGAACACAGAATGGCTATTTGGTGATCATGAAGATCCTATTTTTTAAGTTATTATTAATGTTCTTACAGAATTTTTGAAAAAAATTTATTTTGAGAGAGAGAGAGAGAAAGGGACAGAGGAGAAGAGAGAGGGAAAGACAGAATCTGAAGCAGGTTCCACTCTGCCAGCACAGAGCCCATGGTGGGGCTCGAACCTATGAACCGTGAGATCATGACCTGAGCTGAGACCAAGAGTCAGATGCTTAAGCAACCGAGCCACCCAGGTGCCCTGAAGGTATTATTTTTAATTACAGCAATCATATGGCAATTACTTTTTTAAAGCCCTCTTAAATTTTATAGATGCACGTTGAAATATTTGCAGAAAAATAATACATAGCTTGGAATTTGAAAAGAATTGGAGTGGGCGGCCCCTGGGTGGCTTAGCTGGTTAAGCATCCGACTCTTTATTTTTTTTTTAATTTTTTTTTTTTTTTATTATTTCTAGGAGAGAGAAGAGTGAGCAGGGGAGGGTCAGAGAGAGAGGGAGTCACAGACTGAAACAGGCTCCAGGCTCTGAGCTGGCAGTCAGCACAGAGCCCGACGCGGGGCTCGAAACCACGAACCGCGAGATCATGACCTGAGCAAAAGTCGGACGCTTAACCGACTAAGCCACCCAGGCGCCCCAGCATCCGACTCTTGATATGAGCTCAGGTCGTGATCACATGCTTGGTGGGTTCCAGCCCCAAGTGGGGCTCCGAGCTGACAGTGCAGAGCCTGCTTGGGATTCTCTGTCTCCCTGTCTCTCTGCCCCTCCCCTGCTCACACCGTCTCTCTCACAATAAATAAATAAACATTAAAAAAAAAAAAAAGGAGTGGGATATAGATGAAGAAAGATGGCTAGGAATTGAAATTATCTGAGGCTGAGTGATAAGTACATGAGGATTCACTGAACTGTTCTTTCTAATTTTGAATATACTTGAAATGTAACATACTTAAAGAGTTTCTAAAAAGTTAACAGATTGGAATCTCTGGAAGCCTTGGATTCCTAAGGGTACTTTTCTGGTGTCTTAGTTTCTATTCCAGATCTTCTTTTCCCCAGCTCAGGGGTATTTTCCCTCCCTATTTTCGGTCTTTCAGTTTCCTTCCCTCCTTCCCTCCTTCCCTCCTCCCTCCCTGTCTGTCTTTCTGTTTTTCTATCTTCTTCCTTGTCTTTCTTTTCGTGTCATTTGGGCTGACAAGAAAAAAGAGAAACATGTTTTATATCAAGTTGCAGATATACTTGGGGCCTATTTTCATGGCAACACAAAGGCTGGGCAGTTCAGGAGACTCCTATGAGTGTTGCAGACTGTCCCCGCCTGCCTGACCCCTGAGTGGTCTTCCCGGGCTGAGGTCAGAACTTGACCAGACCCCCCGCCCCACGGTTAGTCACTGCTGCATGCTTTTTGTTTTTTGTGTTTTGTTTTGTTTTGTTTTTAATTTTGCCATGATTAGGGGTATGGGGGTGCCTCAGTCAGTTAAGCATCTGACTCTTGATTTCAGTCATGAGATGGAGCCCCATGTTGGGCTCTGCGCTCACAGCATAGAGCCTGCTTTTGAGATTCTCTCTCTTTCCCTCTCTCCGCCTTTCTGCTTGTGCACTATGTTTCTCTCAAAATAAGAAATAAACTTTAAAAAAGAAAATTTTGCCGTGATTAGAACGCGAAGGATTTGTGGGAAAGTTAACTTTTTTATCATTAGTCTGGATTTGGAAAGGGGAACGTTGGGATCCCTCTCTTGGTCCCTGTCTGTGACTTGGAATGAGTCCTCTTCTTTGAGGTTGTGCTGTGACATCGGTCTGACCTAATCCTAGCCTGAGGAGACAAATTTTAGGTCATTGGATCCCGAACTGTTCTCAGAAAATAAGTCATGATAGCAAGACTCGCCGGGAGAGAGTTTTAATTTTTCATTAAAAAAAAAAAAATGTACCCCAAATACTTGGGTAACCCCTGGGAATTAATAGTGACACCAGAATCTAAAAACATACGATTGTATCAGCTTCCCATGTGATTTTTGTGATCATTAGGTAGGAGAGCAATTAGGTTCAATGGCGTTTAATAGAGTGGAGGGATTCTCGTTGCTCAAGGAGCAGGCTGAGATAGTATTCCCGTATAGTCATGCCTTGTTAAACTGGTGTGGCATGGTTTTCACTGGTAGTCTTGTTTTTAATTGTTTTTATTTAAGATGACTTGCTTCTGAACAAGGCCTTGCATCTGGTAGTTATTACATAAGCCTAAGGCAAATAAATGGTGAATACAAAAAGGAAAGGCATCAGGAAACTACTATTTATTGAGTGCCTGTTATTATACTAGACTTGCCTCCTAATTTATATTTTCTCCTTTAAGTTTTGCCTCAGCATGAAAAGCAGTTATTATTGCCCAGTTTTGCATTTGATGACATTAAAGCTCAGAGACGTCCAGTATTTTATGCAAAGTCGCACAGTAAACCTGTGGCAGAAGCAGTATTTGAACTTCGATGTGTCTTTCTCTTGTGCCAATGCAACCTTTCTGAATGCTGCAGGCCATTTCTCTGTCCGTTCGTGGCCCCAGAGGATTGTGTAACAGGAGGGGAAATCTCTGTAAAGGTCAGGAAACCCAACCAGTGGGGCAGGCCACCAGAGCTTCCTTTGACCAGACCATACAGACGTGTTTATTTCTCTCGGTCCAGTACTGGGTGAAGGTCCCACCGACAGACGTCGTCCCTGCTGATCGGTGTGTCATGCCTGGGAACTGTTTGGCAAAGGAACGTGGCAGCTGAGGGGCAGAAGCCTCTTCCAGGTGATGTTCCCGTATCTTCCCATATTTTCTTTGGCAGCTTCTGACAGGCCTGAGAATGGGAGTTTTGTGCTGATGTGGACCCCATCCAGCTTGTTGGCGGCCTTTGATAGAACGAAGATCAAAATATCAGATGGGAAGGAAAACTCCCCCAGTGGATGCTGGGCCTTCGCTGTCACTTTCCTGGCATATTGCAGCAGTCTGCCTGCTTTTCCGGTCACTTTCCTCAGAGGGGATCCTCTTTAGAAAGCACCAGTAGCACTGCTAGGAATTTACCCAAGGGATACAGGAGTGCTGATGCATAGGGGCACATGTACCCCAATGTTCATAGCAGCACTCTTAACAATAGCCAAAACATGGAAAGACCCTAAGTGTCCATCAACGGACGAATGGATCAAGAAGATGTGGTTTATCTATATGATGGAATACTACATGGCACTGAGAAAGCATGAAATCTGGCCATTTGTAGCAACGTGGATGGAACTTGAGGGTGTTATGCTAAGTGAACTAATGCAGAGAAAGATAGATACCATATGTTCTCATGCATATGTGGAACAGGAGAAACTTAACAGAGGACCATAGGGTAGGGGAAGGGGAAAGAAATAGTTAAGGAGAGGGAGGGAGGCAAACCATAAGAGACCCTTAAATACAGAGAACAAACTGAGTTTTGATGGGGGTGGGGGGAGAGGGGAAGGGGGTGATGGGCATGGAGGAGGGCACTTGTTTGGATGAGCACTGGGTATTGTATGGAAACCAACTTGACAATCAACTATATTAAAAATAATAAAAAAATAAAAATGCACACTGCAGCCATCACCAGAATAAATAAATAAAACAAATAAAAAGCAGGTCTGACTATGTTTCTAGCTTGTGGATCCCTTTAGTGACCCTTGGTTCCTTGAGGAAGAAGTCAGAGTCCCTGACCATAGCATAGAATTCTTCCTGGCCTGGCCCTGTGTCTCCCACTGCATTTCACACCCCTTCCCATTTCACAAGCAGCCAGATACTTGCACTTGATGGCCGTGCAGCCCATTTTAGAGAGAATGGAAAAGAACCCCAAGAAAATATATAATTTAGCTCTGACTTGCACAATGCCTGGCAGTGTTTGATTTTTCCATGTCTGTTGTCTCTTTCCTCCTGTATGTAATCTCCCTGAGGGCAACTTTCTCTGATCTGCTATCGTACTGTCTCATGGGGTGCAATGCCCAGGACCTAGTGGGTGTTCGCTTATATGATGGCTCAGTGAATACATGAATGGTAGGCAGCATTTAGTGCTATTCAAGGCCCAAGGAAGGCATGGCCAGTGTGGGCTAGAGTGGTCAAGGAGGCCTTCACCATAAGCTGGCTGTAAAGGTTAGGCTTTTGAGAATCAGCAGAAGAATTGGATGTGAGCTTTAGTCTTGAGAATGAGAGCTTTAGAATGGATCAAGAAGGTATGGTTCATCTATACAATGGAATACTACATGGCAATGAGAAAGAATGAAATCTGGCCATTTGTAGCAACATGGATGGAACTAGAGGGTGTTATGCTGAGCCAAATAAGTCAGGCAGAGAAGGACAGATACCATGTGTTTGCACATATAGGTGGGTTAGGAGGAAGTTAACGCAGAACCATGCGGGAGAAGAAGGGGGAAAATAGTGGGGGAGAGGGAGGGAGGCAAACCATGAGAGACTCTTGAATACTGAGAACAAACTGAGGGCTGATGGGGGTGGGGGAGAGGGGGAGAGTTTTAATTTCTTCACCCATAAAATGAGATTGATACTACTTTTCTTAGAGTCTTCTTGTGAGGAATGAAAGTGATATTGTATATAAAGCATGCAGCACAGGGGCGCCTGGGTGGCTCAGTCGGTTAAGCGTCTGCATCCATCTTTGGCTCAGGTCATGAGCTTGCAGTCCACGGACTTGAGCCCCACATTGGACTCTGTGCTGACAGCTCAGGGCCTGGAGCCAGCTTCAGGTTCTATGCTTCCCTCTCTCTGTGCTCCTCCCCCACTCATGCTGTGTCTCTGTCTCAAAAATAAAAACATTAAAAAAAAAATAAATAAAGCATGCAGCACAATGCCTTGTATATACAGGCATTCCTAGGGGATATTGTGGGTTGGGTTCTAGACCAATGTTGTAAAGCAAATATCACAGAAAAGTGGGTAAAATGTATTTTTTTGGCTTCCCATTGCACATAAAACTTAAGTTTACACTCTACTGAAGATTATTAAATGTTCAGTAGCATTATGTCTGAAAATTTGGTCTAATACCTTAGTTAAAAAATACTTTATTGCTAAAAAATGCTATGCATCATCTGCTTTCAACAAGTTGTAATCACTGATCACCATAACAAATACAATGAACAAGTTTGAAATATTGCAAAAATTGCCAAAATATTATACAGAGACATAAAGTCCACAAACGCTTTTGAGAAAGTGGCACCAGTAGACTTGTTCAGCATGGTTGCTGCAAACCTTCAGTTAACTAAAAACAAAAACAAAAAACCATGTCTGAGAAGCACAGTAAAATGAGGTATGCCTGTATGAGGCTCTAATAAATAGAAGCTATACAGATACAGTGTGACTAACATGGCTGTATGATTTAGATGAGGTTGTTAAATTTATTTAAAATGACACAATTATGCTGGCCCAGAACAGAGTTATAATAGATTTCACAGTTTTCGTAGCTGTTTTCATGTACTTTGAAGAGTTCTTTCACATTTCTGTACTTTTTTTTTTTTAATGTTTTATTTATTTCTGAGAGAGAGAAAGACAGCATGAGCAGAGGAGGGTCAGAGAGAAAAAGACACAGAATCTGAAGTAGGCTCCAGGCTCTGAGCTGTCAGCACAGAGCCCAACGCGGACCCAAACCCAGAAACCATGAGATCATGACCTGAGCTGAAGTTGGACGCCCAACCTACTGAGCCACCCAGGTGCCCCTATACTTTGTTTTTAAGCTTTTATAAATTGGGGGTGGTTATGTACCTATCTCCATCCTGCTCACTTGGCACATAGATCCCATGTCCCCTAACACTGGAGACTGTTGAAAGGCAGGGGGCACCTAATGTGTAGAAGAGGGGACAGTGATGAGCTTTCTGTTTACTCCTCCAGGGACACACCTCACTTTCCTTCTGCTGTAGGTATGCACATGCGTGGTTCCTCCAGGGACACCTTCCTTTCCTTCTGCTGTACGTTTGCGCATGCGTGGTTCACTACGGATCTTAGTGTTCGAGTTTCCACTGTGGTCGTGATCCTGACCTCTGCCTCATTATTCCGTTTCATCTTATGCCTTCACACTCACTCGCTCACTCTCTCTCTCTTTTGTCCAGCCACATCTACATCTTTAAAATCCCTCAGCATGCACCTCTTTTCAGCCCTGGGTTCTTTACGGTTCCCTTGGACCGAGATTCTTTTCCTCCTCTTCTTTCTAGTTTTCGGAAAATCAGACTTCTTGTCCTGGAGTGGTATTGGAGCAAAAGAACGGAATTGATTTTTTTTTTTTTAGTGTTTATTTGATATAAGACTAAGGAATAATACTATAAGAGTGTTTGCAAGTCTTATGTTTTTTTCCCGAGAGAACTTTAATCTATTTCAAATATAAAAATGCACGCACATATAGGAAGCCTTCCTTTGGGTGCTTCTGGTGTCTCTTCTCCTAGTGTCTGTCCCCTGTGCCTGGGCTTCCTATAGAGCTTCTGTTTGTGAAGCATGGAGGGTGTTAAACCCTGCGGCCCCCACCCGGCTAGAGCTCCCGGCACCACCCCCAGGGGCGCGCTTCCTCTGCCTTAGTCTAGCCTGCGTTTTCTTCCTCTCCCTCTAATCCTGGAGGGATGGCCCCACTTGGGCACCTAATTCCTCCCCTTCCCCAGCAAGAAGTGGGCCAGGCAGAGGAGTCGCCCCAGCTGAGTGGCAAAGAGAGGCCTGGAGGGCTTGTCAGTAGTGTCTCCAGGATGGGTGAGGAGGCAGAGGAGGGAAGGAGAGGGGAGTGGTTGGGAGGAGTCCAAAAGGATGTGAGAAATTGCTGACTGATGTCTGAAATAACAGTATCACAGCAACAAAAATAGCAGTAATTCAGGACTTAAAAAAAAAAATAGCACAATATGCTTTAATATCAGAACGTGGTAGTCTGTTCCTCATTCTCAGCCAGCCATCTGACTTCACAAGTTACCTCTGCAGAGAGGCCCTCTCTGTCCCCTGTCTCAAGTGGGCCTCTCCTACAGTACAGGTTTATGTCCCCGCAGCAGT
This sequence comes from Proteles cristata cristata, assembly GCA_017311185.1. NCBI lineage: Eukaryota > Metazoa > Chordata > Mammalia > Carnivora > Hyaenidae > Proteles > Proteles cristata. Next base: position 2,366,671 of record JAESUZ010003875.1, read on the forward strand.
TACTTTTCTCTGGACATATATTGTTCCCTTTTTTGTCTGCCTTCTCCAAATACAATCCGAGCTCCATGAAGGCAGGGACCTGCCCTCTTCTTCCCAGGGCCTAGAACTATGTCTAGAAAATAGTTGGTCCCACTAAGTATTTGTCAAACGAACACATGGGGATTATTGTGACCATCCCAGCTGCCGTGGAGGAGACTAACACTGAGAGCAGTACAGGTGCCTACAGTTCTGGAAGCCCAGTTAGGCAACGCTTCCACAAGCTTGGCTATTATTGTCACGATTATTATTTTGTTTCAGAGCCCTTTTAGGATGCCAGGCATGTTGTGGAATTGAGGGAAGTAAAAATCTTGAACAGATGGTACCACCTGCAAAATAGGATACATCTTTTTTTTTTTTTTTTTTTTTTTACCCTACCCTCTTCTCTGTATTGCAGATATGAATAAACAGCCACAATGAAAAACCCGTTTTGAATTCTGCCTTGAGAGGTAGGGCACTTTTAGTGTTCTGAGTCAGGCAAGGGGAGTCCCCAGCCGCAGGACAGCTGGGAACTGAGGTCCGCGGAGGGCACCCAGCACAGAGGTGAGGAGAAGGCGCCTCCCTGTCTGCCGACAGCAGCTGGGGCTCTCTCCGCTTCCCTCCCCACAGAAATCCAGTTGGAACCAGCACACGCTGGGATGCGGCCTGCCTGGCAGGAACAGATGGCCTCCGACTGCCACTGATTTGGCGGCGGGGACCACATAGCTCCTGCTTTACTCACGGGCCAGGGAGACTGGGGATGGCCCGGGTGAGGGGCAGTCGCCTCACATTCACCCCCTCAGCTGAAGTGACTCACTTGGCTCTTAGCAGAAGTTTCTGTTCAGGTTCTCTGGGCTGGAGAATCTCTCATGTTCATGCTCCTGAGAACCAAACACGGCCAGCAAGAGGAATGTGTATAAATCTCCACGTCGTCAGTCAAAACATTTGAAAGAGATAATTAATTCCCTCTCTCCCCCTTCCTCCTCCTTCACCTGCCACAGGAGGGAGTTTGCTGGAATTAGACTGTAAGTAAGTTGCTACATGCAGTGGCCCCTCAGGGCAGCCCTGAGGAGGATGGCCAGGAGGGTGTCAGACGTCCACCATCTCCCCAAAGGTGTATTGGCAATCCCAAGGGATGGAGATGGAAGACACCACGTGAGGAGCGAGGTGATGTACCTTCTGGGCCAGGATTGCCATAGACATCAGACCCGTGGCACGTCATTTAAACCCCAGTGGCCTTCTGCTTCTCTCTTCTCTCACATTGGATAATGGGACTGGATTGGAAATAGCAGATAGATTAGCCCTCACGCTGGTTCTCATCGACTGGAAATTGCTGTCTGGAACAGTGTGGGGGTGACTGGGAAGCCAGCCTCAGCTAAGTGGGAGAGAGCAATTAGCTATTCTTGTTTGCCAAGCATGCGGATGGGCGGGTAGTGGTTCATCTGTCAGGTCCTTTCTGACCGTTGGTTGTCTCCACCTCTGTTGTTTTATGAAGCTGTGTATCCTACAGGGGTCATCTAACATTTTCTAGCCTTGATAGTTGCGCAGGGCTTTATTACTGGTGATAAGGATCATACGCACAATCTGACGTTTATTGAGAATTTGAGACTCTGTAGTTTAATCCTCCTCCTGCATGGAGAAACGAAGTCTCCTAATGAATAAATGACTCATCCAGAGTCCTTCAGCCAATAAGAGACCGAGCTAGAATTCAGACTCATCTGTCTGCCTTCAGAACTGAGTCCTCAACCACCGTCCTGTTCTACTTCCCAGTTGGACGGTACCTCAGTGCAGATTGTAATTAAATATCAGTGTGTGCAGCATTGCCTGTAAGTACACAGAGATCAGAAAGGTCCTTAAAAGATGTGTTAACTGATATCTGCACAGCTCGTTTGAGCTTACAAAGTACTTTCCAGATACTACGAGCATATACTGATTGATAGGGACCTGTGGGACGTGGGGCAGAATGCTTTACCTGGATTATCTCATTTAAACTTTTAAAGGCATCGCTCCATTTCTCAGATGAGGTAGCAGTTGCCCAGAGTGTTAGGCAGCTTACCCGGGGTCACGTGGCTGGGATCCTAGCCAAGGCCCACCTCCTCTGCATCTCTGGTGGCATCTTTTATACTGGTGGGTCCTCAGTGGCCCACAGAGAAGAATTAGAGGCTTTTTCAGTATAAAAGGCGGGGGGCGATCAGGATCCCTGTCACTTACGTCTGTTCTGTTCTCTGGAACTGGGGACTCTTGACCCCTTAGCACTGCAGGAAAGGGAGAGACCGGGGCATGCCTCCTGTGCACCTTCCTCTGGGGGGGACGAGAGAGCTGCTCTGGTCTAGGAGTGCCCCACAGGCATGCTGAGTGGCGGGTCACCGTGTGACTGACATCAGGCAGCAGATGATTCTTCACTGTCATGAGAACTGAGGATGGCAAACCACCTGATGGATGGCTGCACTGAAGGCGAGGGGTTAAAGAGAAGTGACATGGTACACAGGTAACCTGGAATAGACCTTGAGAAAAGTAAAGCCCTTGGTGGCTCTGATGAAGTTAATTTCAGTAACTGGATTTTTTTTTGTTTTTTTTTTAACTAGCTTAGAGACTTAAAGGAAGATCAGGGACACCCAGTGGCTCAGTTGGTTGACCAACACACTCTTGATTTTGGCTCAGGTCACGATCGCATGGTTTATAAGTCAGAGCCCCACTTTGGGCTCTATGCTGACAGCAAGGAGCCTGTTGGGATTCTCTCTTCCTCTCTGCCCTTCCCCTGCTTGCACCTGTGGCTCGCTCTCTCTCTCTCTCTCTCTCTCAGAATAAATAAATAAACTTAAAAAGAGATGATAACTGTACATACTTCAATATACACGTAGACTTTTAAACTGCAAAAATTGAGATCTTCACAGGAGTAGAATATCCCTTAATGCTTCAACAGTTTCTCCTTTGACTTTTTTCCTTGGGGAAGTTTCCATCTTCCCAGTCAACGCAATTCATTTGGTACTCTTGCTTTCCTTTTGTGAAAATGATTAATTCAGGGGATTTGGTCAAAGCCGACTTGAAAATACCACCCTCAGTTGGCAAATATCAGAGAATCTGGAGGTTGCCTTTCTGAGGCTGAAGTAATTACTTGCTGGAGAAGTTTGGTAGCTTGCCTCTTCCTGCACCCCGTGGTGGTAAGTCTCATCCTCTCCCAGCCACCCCCCTTCCCAGTCTGTTTCTGGCACCCAGGCACACATCTGTGCACACACACACTTGCACACATTTTTTGACTGTGTGCTTATAGGTAAAAAAGGCCAGCATCAGCCAGGCAGGGCCACGGCCTGTCTGGTTTAAATCTACACTGGGAGATCTGGGGTAATAAGTGAGTGACAACAGGTGCACATTTCGTTACACCCTCTGAACCCAGCCCATAGTTCTTTCTTTGATTCTTTTCACCCAACACCCTTGCCTGAGTTGTGTCCAATAAATTTTATAGCTACGTGATCTTGTTTCAGAGCCGAGGGGAGGTTTTTTTCCTCTCCACTTGACTAAGGGGCGTCCGAGTCAAAACCCTGACTTCCTGTCCCCTCCTCACTCCTTAAGAAGTAAGAAATAACCCCAGGCCAGGAGCTGCTGGGTCCAGTATCTTCAGCCTTGCACATGAATAGCTAATTTTCTGGGCCCATTTTAGAAAAGCTGAGAATTAAGTTGCAGAGAATTAGCTATAATTGGGGAGAGAATAATTACTCGGCTTTTTCTGCCCTGTGATAACTGGAGCCCCAGGCAGATCTTTCATAGCAGCGTCCACGCCCACGTCTATTTAAAACAAAGTCTTGTGCCAGGGGCCTTAAAAGCCCAATCTCCTTGTTCTCAGGGCTACATTTTTGTGTAGCCCTTAACGTTGGCGTCAGAAGGGGATTTGTTTCATGTCTTTTTGGTGCAAAGCCCTAGGGCAGTGAGACATTTTAGATCTAATTTGAAGAGGTGAATGGCTTTTACAGGTGTCACATATGTTCACAGGCCTTGCATGCAAACTTAAGGTTGAGCCAGACCAGGGTTCCTTCAGGAACAGGCAGTGGTCTGAGAAGGGAATTGTTTCCGAGAAGGTCCTGTGTCTTCTAGACAGTTCTAGAAACTTGCCTGGCTGCCTCTGTTCTCCAGGGTCTGGACTTAAAAAAAAAGGAAAAAAAATGTCTAGTTCACAATAAACATGTAGAGGAGACGATAGACTTATTTAATTATTGGAGAGGACCTGAATACAGTTTGTCAGATACCTTAGTCCCTTCAGAGTACAACAAAATATCATACTTCCCCATGATTTAAATACCCACTCTCCACCGATGACCTCACAGTGTAAATGTTTGTCCCGCACTGCTCTCCTGAGCTCCAGACTGAGGAGCAAGCTTATCATCAGACATCTCTACCTGCTGGGTCATAGGCATTTCACCTCAAGTGACTTCCCCTGAAATAGATGTGCTTTTCTTCCTGTGTTTCCTGTCACGGTGAAGGAACTGTCATCTGTTACTCAAACCAAAAGCCCTGATAGAGTATACCTTCTGTATCTAGTACTGTTGTCTAAATGCTGGGCAACAATTATAGTATTGACTCTAAAATCTCTCTGGGATCTATTACCCTCTGAACGGGGCTCCTCAGCTCCAGCCATCCTCCCTGCTTTTCCCCCAACCTCTACCCCACCTCACCTTACCACTTCTCACTCCCCCACCCCTGCCCAACTGGTACTGGATCCACCTTATCTTTAAGTGTGGATCTGATAACACTTACCTATTGGAAGCCCTTCAGTAGTGTCCCATGCCTATAGGATATGTCTTAACTCCCTAGCACAGCATATGAGGTCCATCATAATCCAACTTCTCCCTGATGCTCCCATCTCCTATTCCATCTCTCTCCTCATAGGTTGGATGCAAAGAATAATCCCTTTATTCTCTCTCACCCTGATTCTCTTTCAGGTCTTTGTATTTTTGCATGTGCTATTTCCACTGCTAGTAATGCCCTTTCCTTAGCTGGTCTACCCAGTCAACTTCTTTATATTTGTATTATTAGGTTATAGTATTACTGGTACCTTAAGTGAGATAGCTTCCTTCTTTCTTACATGGCAGTCCAGAGAGCAATACTCTCTGCGAAATCCTCTAGGAACACCGGTGGCTTCTATGTTGAACCATCCTTGTCTGCATGATCCATGGTGGCTTTCAGCCACAGCCTCTTTCCAGGAATGACAAAGAAACATACTTGTTCCCTTTAAGGACCCATTTTAGAAACTATACCATCTCTACTTCGCAGTCCTTCATGCCTCCTGGCTCTCTACCCCTCTAGAATCAGTGGCAGTAATGGCTGTGATTCTGGTAGTAGTAATCGATCTCTAGTAGAAATTGTAATAGTAATAGAAAGAGTAGTAGTAGGAGTAGAATAGTACCATAATTTCTCATTCATAGTTTCAGAAGAAACTGAAAGATTAAACGACCTGGCCAAGGTCACATAGGTAGTAAATAAAGAGCAGGCCAAGGTCACACAGGTAGTAAATAAAGAGCAAAGCCAACATTTGAACCCAGAAGTCTAAGTCCAACATTAGGCTGTGGTTGCTTTCAGTCCCATCACACCGGGTGACCATTGTTTCTTTACATGATTATGTATCCCACTAGATTCTGAGCTCTTTGAGAAAAAGGACTTTTCCAGTTCACCTTTGTATTTGCAGAGCGTAGCACAAGGCTGAAAGCATCCAGTCATTTCTCAGTAAATATTTTAGACCTCTAAGTCAGGGCTTCTGAACCTTGGCACTCTTGACACTTTGGACCAGATAATTCTTTGTTCCGGGGCTGTTCTGTCATGCACTGTAGGATGTTTAGCGCCATCCTTGGCATTTATGCACCAGATGCCAATAGCATGCCCCTCTACACCCAGCCTCCCCAAGGAAGACCAAAAATACCTCCAGACATCAACAGCTGTTTCCTGGGAGGCAGAATCCCTCTGGTTAAGCAGCATGGCCTTAAATGAAATGTTGGCCAGGAAGCCACAAGTAGCACTCACATCCAGAAAGGACGTCTTCAGGATTGGTAAGGCTGCTGGGTCTCTATAGAATAATGATGTGTTTTCCAGGCCTGTGTGTGTCCGGAGCACCAAGAATAGGCCTGCTGCACTCACAGGCTGTCATGGCGGCAGCTACGATGACCCTCCTGAGTGTGCTCAGCCTTCTTGGGAAATACCAGAGAGGGTCCCTCTGGAAGCAGATCTCGCTGGGCCATGCAGACCTGCTGTCTGGCATGGCACCACCAGGCAAAAATCTCAGCGCCTTAATCAAAACTACACTTCTGAAGATCTCCTAGTAAAACCAGGGCCGTCTTCTATTCCCTGATTTCTCTTGTCTTTTTCCAGATGTGTCACCGACACAGGGAGCCCAGCATGAACTCTGCGGGGAGCCCAAGTCTCTTATTCTTCGCCAGCTCTATTGTCATGATTTCCCTGCCGCCTGAGCCAGTATAGGTTATGCCGCCCATGTGCTGGGCAGCACCTGGCTATCACTTTTCACCTTTCCCTTTCTCAGGCCCATAGCATGTTGCAAGGGTAAAACGTTGTAGGTTATCTCACTGATGGGGTTCACCCTGCCCCACTTGCCATGCCTTTATTGATAACAAGAGTTGGGAATTCAAGATCTATCATTTATTAACCGTGTCACTTTGGGCACCAAAGTTAGTTTCTTTGACCCTTTACTTGACTGCCAAACAGAGTAACCTCCTTGTATAGGATACCCCCCCGCCCCACCCCCAGTTACAAGGGCAGAATAAGACCATCTGTGCAGAAGGTTTAGACTCTCTAGTATGATTGACTCCTAGTGTACATTTTGCACCCAAGGAGCCTGCAACATCCGCCTTCGTGGGCGCTGGGTTATAGGTTCAGTTAACACAGCCTCTGTGTCCTGCTGTGTCTCCAGTTCCCAGGACCTATCCAGTAGTCATTAAACAGGTGGGGAATGACTGAAGAAAAGTGAGAAGATCAGCCCTGTGGTCCATTGCTCTGGTGGGGACAGGAGGGGGAGGGAGGGTCATTGTTTGATTTATGGTTTCTAAATATAGTTGTGACACACATCCCAAACAGTCACATTTGTAGGAGATTGGTGTTAATGGAGGTCACAGACTTACGGGCCTGTAGAGGCCATAGACACATAGGAAAGTAGGAGACCAGGCATTGTGGGGAGGGTCCTGGGAAACTGGGGAGGGTACATGCGGCCTGAAGACATTTATGTGCATGTGTTTTGAAGTCTCTGCATCAGCCAGCAAACTACGTCTTTGGGCCAGGTTAGGCCTTTAGTCAGCACGTTGCACCTGCTGATTGACAGGTACCTAGGACAAACGCTGGACAGGTGCTGGCAGATAAAAATGAGGAGCCTGGACTCCCCTAGCAGAGATGGACAGGAAACGAATCACAGGAACAGCCTAGATATATTCAGACCTCACCCAAGCGCTATTCTACATCCTTTACAAATGGCGACTTGGGTTTAATCCTCACAGCAGCCCAGTGAGGCCGGGGACGGGGGGTTATTTTATGGATGAGGACAGTTGAGTTGCTTGCCCAGGATTATGAAGCCAGTAGCTGGCTAATAGTAAAGTGTAATGTGCTATTTCCAGTGATGAGAGAGAGCACAGAAGCCCCGTTCTAGGTCTCACCCCCTCCACTCTTGTCGTCTTCCTGTCCCTCCTCCACACAGCAGCCTGAGTGATGTTAGCACCTAACTGAGGTCATGACACTCAGCAGCTCACCGGTTGGCACAGTAACGCCCCCACTCTGCGGAGGCCCCATGCCCTCTGGTTGCCACCTCCCATTACATCCCAGTCTGTGACACAGTGACTGGCACAAAGTAGATGCACAGTAAGGAAAGATCTGTTGACCGAATGAAGCGGCATGTGGGCAGAGACCAACCTCACCAGGTAGAATCAGGCTGGGACTTATCCAACGTGACGTAGTAGCAAATGGCATATTCAAGATTTGAACCGATCACCACAGTCCCTTGGTTGAAAGGCATCGTTGCCTCCCCACTGCTCTCAGTGCCTGACAGGACTCAAGACCTTGATGTCTGGCCCCTGTAGCCCCTCTGGCCTCAGCTCCCACCCTCCCTCCCTGTGGTGTGACCGCATGACAGCCCCATCCCTCAGTCAGGCCGCATCCTTTCCAATCCATGCCCTCTGTCAGGTTGTCTTCCTACAGCCCTTGGGATCCTTAAGTTTCAGCTTAAATACGCCTCTCCCAAGAACCGTTCCCCAAGTGCCTGGCCTAGATGGAGGCCCCCTCAAGTGCCCTTCATCGCATGTATCACAATTGCTATTTTCTGTAGTTCCTTATATGATTTACTGTCTTAACTTCTGGCTCTTCTGCCTGTGCTCCAAGAATGGTAGCTTGTGTGTCCTCCACATTTCTGTGGGCCCAGGATCTCCTCCTGGGTCTGTTCCGTGGCACGTGCTAAATAAACCTTTGTCAAGGGAATGAGTAAGTTAGGGGATAAATGAAGAGTGAGTGAGTGAATGAAGAGCCCCCAAATCTGTTCTATTCTACCTGCCTTCTCGGGGGAGCCTCACCATGTTCAGATTTTCTGGCCCCAGGCGAGTGCTTGTTCCTTGTGGATGTCTGCCTTTATCTGCCAGCAGAGAAGTTCAACAACGGGGACAAGGGAGCCTTGCATTTGTCTTGTCACAGCACGGGAAAGGGAAGAGCTTCAGCTTTTACTCTTACAACTCGGACTAAAATTAGCCCACAGTGGGGGAGGGTGGTGATCTTTGTTTACCACAGCCTGAGGCTGCAGTGCTTGGAGGAAGGTCAAGAGAAACTGGACAGGAGGTGGGTGTTTACAAGTTCTGTCCAGACTGTCCCGTAATACCACATGCAGGCCCTCGTTTCCCTGACCCCTTACTTAGTTAGAGCCGAGGAGTCTGCTTGAGGAACTTCAGATCTTGGTTTCTTTCTTTGAGGAAGGATCCAGAACCCAGGGCATCATCCTTCACGTCCATGCTCAGTGTCTCACCAGGTTGTTAGGATGCCGCCTCCTTAGCTGCTTCTCTTCCTCCTCATGACCTTCGGGGGGATGGGGCGGGAGGCATGGGGGCCAGAGTTCTTTTGTTTCCCAAGGAGCTCTGTGGTCTGACTGGGGTTACATGTGAAGATTTCTGCCATGACCACCAGACTGGATGTCCCCTGGATTGGTGGTTGGGGGCCAGTTCCATACAGAGATTCAACCAGAACAGAAAAGGTGGGGGCAGAGATAAACCCACCTGTGGCCTAATAACAGTGATAACACCACCTCACTTACCTCCAGTGGAGCTCTCTCTGCAGGCCAGACAGTCACTAAGCACACAGTTTGCACCCTTCTAGACTGGCCATTCTCAGCCAGAAATAGCTTACCAGTTCATCTTTGGGTTTTCTGTACCTCATTATTATTTTTTTTACTTAAAAATTTTTTCTTATGCCTTTATTTTGAGAGACAGAGAGAGTCAGTGGGGGAGGGTCAGAGAGAGAGGGAGACACAGAATCCGAAGCAGGCTCCAGGCTCTGAGCTGTCAGCACAGAGCCCGACATGGGGCTCAAACCCACGGACTGTGAGATCATGACCTGAACCAAAGTCAGATGCTTAACTGACTGAGCCACCCAAGCGCCCCTTCTGTACCTCATTAAAGCGTAGGGGAGGCTCACAAACCCTTGTGTGTGTTTTTTTGTTTGTTTGTGTTTATTTCTTTGTTTTTTGCTAATAAAGGTATCTGAGACCTAGAACTTCATTGGTGTCTAATCCCACCAACACAACTTCTTGTGTATAAACATCTCACTATATATACACATATAGGGAATTATAACACGTTAATGCAACTGGTATTTGCTAGGGAGCATCTGGAAGAAGAATCACAGTTGCTGATATTAATGAATAATTTGGGCTGTGTAATTTTGCATCAGTTACTCTGTATAATTTATTTCCTCTTACCAGGACTATTGGGAGGCAAAAATCAGTAAGTCCAAAGTGCCCAACAGGTTGCTAGGCTCAGAGCTGACACGGCACCATTTGTTTCTTTGGTCAGCATATTTGTCCCCTGGTTGGGACCCTCCTTCTCCCTCCCTCCCTCTTTACTGGACAACCTTGATTTATCCTTTAGGTCTCCACTTTAGAATCCTTCCCTGACCCTTGGAGTAAATTCAACCCCTCTTCCATGATTTCCATGGTACCCTGCAGTTTTTCCACTTAAGACCACTATGAGTATCTCTGTAATTGTATGTCAAATACTGGCCTCTCCTGCTTCATTCTCAGTTCAGGAGAGTGGATTCCGTATCTCTCTTAATTCCTTCTGTGACTGGCTTTCAGGCTGTGAATAGGCATTCAGGTTGACTTTCACTAAGGTCAGCATAAGAGATCTCTATGTTATTAAGTCCTTCGTTATTTGTTTTTTCTTTTTATTGGCAAAAATTCCAAAGGCAGACAACTATAAACAGAAAAGGAATTTCATGGACCTATGACATGCAGTAGCTGAGGGCATATTTGCCCCACATCTTACTTCCTAAGTGATGAGTCTGGTGATTTCTTTGTTAGGTGACTACTTTGATACGTGTTAACACTGATGTTATAAACGTGAGGCTCGCCCTGGAGAATACGTCCATGTACACATAAACCTATGTCAGTGATTGCTCTTATGGACTGGTGTGAGGGTAGATTTTTAACTTAAAACATTCCAGTTTGTAGTTTTTACATAAATTCCATTGAAGACATGAACAGTTCAGCCCCTTTCTCAATCTAGACTGGTATTGGGCTCTGAGGAACTTACCGACTCTTTGAGGGGGAATCTGAGCCAATTGATAAGCTGACAGGAGATTTGTGTAATGATGTAAAACTTACCTATTCCACATAGTCTCTCTCTCTACTGGTCAGGGAGAGATCTTGGAATTTCAGAAGAGATTATTTAACATGGAGATTTTCTACTAGATTTGACACACAGATTTCAGAAGTACCTGTGTATGTATGTGTGTGTGTGTGTTTAAACGTGGTAAGTTATGATGAAGAAATGTGAGTGCTGCTAATAAAAGGTGTTGTTTATTGAGGGCCTGTGTGGGTCACTGGCTGTGCCAGGTTTTCTTTTTACAGTATATCTTTTCCTCACAACAGGGTTTTAGGTTCTGTGTCCTTACGTCTACCTTAGATGGGAGAAAATGGAGAAGTTCTGAGAGTTGCCCAGACCTAATCACATACCAAGTGGCAAAGCTGGGATTTACAGCCAGGCCTGCCCATTTCCAAAGCCTTTGCCTTTTCCATAATACTACACAGCACCCTAAAACATTCTGTTTACGTGAGAGATAAGTACCAGTTGGGAACTTATTCATTTATTTCATTGGACAACCCAGAATGCTTTGCAACTTCTGTAGAAATAGCTAGCCCTAAGGTTTAGGCATTTCATAGATTTTTAAAAAATGGCTGATGTCAGTGTTTCTCTGCTTCTGGTTTGGAAAGCTTTTTCAGAGTCCAGTCTCTGTTGTGATAACATCTTTAAACCCTTACTAAAAGTGCCAAGTCTGCCCCATTTAGCTGTCTTCCACTAGTCAGTCAAATCCCTATTGGTCCCGTATGGATCCATTACAGTGGATGAGAAGCCAAAGGTTTTACATGTGTTTGGCAGCTCTCAATTGCCTGAATTATAACTTTTCAATATTAGGATTTCTGTCAGAAAATAAATTTGGCCCGATTGAGTCCAGCTGAGGGAGTTGCACATAATTGGGAAATGAACTTATTTTAATTCCGGGATAATAAAGATCTCTCGATTCACATTTAGAGGCTTACACAGTGTGTCACTTACATGACTCAAGCCAACTTTCAAGTTTTTTAGTTTTGATCTCTCAGCACCTACCTTTGTTCACATTGAACAAGGACATTGCCTGTTCCCAGGCATGATGCAAATATTCATACTTCTGTGTCTTTGTTTATAAGGTTTCTAGCATTTACTGTCTTATGAATTTTTAATACCCACCTCATAATCAACTTCTTCCTCAAATTGTTTCCAGCACCTGACAGCCTTCTACATACTGTCTTTCTTTTCTTTTCACTCCATGGTTACTTACATCATGGTAATTGATGGGCTCATTTTCTCTCCAGTGGACTGAGGACCAGGACTCATGTTTTATCTCCGTGCTGCTGACACCTTGCACAGAATTTGCACTTCATAGCCACTCAATATATTTTATTAAATTGAAATTTAAAAGGAAACTTGTGTGCTTTTATTTAAATAAGGCCATAAATTTGGCACAAGTGTCTTCATGAATTTGAAATTCTCAGAAATGCTGTTCCTCAGCATTGTTCTTTTGTTGCAATCAAAGAGGTTGGCTTTACAGCCAGTGAAATGAATCACAGAATCTTCAAACAAGAATCGTAACAATAATAATGGTAAAAACATTAGAAATCATCTCCATAATGGAGTCTCTTTCTCTTCAGTCCACACAGTTCCCCAGTCACCTTAAACTGGTGGGGGCTCTTCTTCCTCGAAGATCCCTTTTTAAAATTTTTTTATTTTTTATATGTTATTTCTTTTTGAGAGAGAAAGGGGGGGGACTGGGGGGGCAGAGGATTAGAGAGCCAGGGCTCAAACCCACAGACCGTGAGATCATGACCTGAGCTGAAGTTGGACACTTAACCAACCGAGCCACCCAGGAGTCCCTCAAAGATCCCTTTAAAGAAGACCATCATCTCATACCAATGCATTATGTCTTTTGGCTCTGTAAGTTAGGCCGCTTTCCCTCAGTTAATCTGAACCCTCCCTTTCTGAAACTTATGCTCATTGCTTTCCTAGAAATGAAAAACAGCTGCTTTCAACTGAAAACATTTCCCTGCCTAAAGATGGTTATTCCCTCATTCCATATCCTTCTCTTCCCCTTGCCGTAGTTCTTCTTTTCTCTGACATTCTTCCTCTTCTCTCCATTTCCTAACTATTGGAATACTATTCTCTTGACTTATGGGTCTTTTAACCAAAACAAAAGAAAACAAAACAAAAAACCCCCAAAAACCCTCAGGCTAGGTATGATTAGTAAGTGATTGTTGATTTCAGGTGTACTTGGAAACTTGTCTCATACCATTAAAAATAGTCCACCCAGCCAGATTGGTGGGTGTCTGAAATACTGTGACCCCTGAGTGATATATGATGGTATCTTTTTAAGCCTGCCATCACCCATCCCCATCTCCATTTCTCCAGTTGCTTAATTTATAAGACATGATTTATTTGTCATACCCTGCTGTGCAAGGTTCAGAAGAAACAGAAATGATGCACAAGGGAAATAGAGTAAATTTAGGCCTTTTTTTTTTTTCTTTCTTTCCAGATCTGGTTTATAAATAAGCCTTTCTCAATTAGAAAAACACATGCTAATTCTACAGGAGATTAAAAAAAGATCGTGGTACACTCTAAGTGCACTTGTACCTTTTTGTATGCTTTCTCAATTAAGGAACCCCACAGGCTCCTTCCTGTTGGTTATTAAGAAGGATAGCAAATGGGCAACTTCCTTTCCTTATTTAGTTCAGCAAGGATACTGGTTTACACTTGAGCGGAGACCTCTGGTCCCTTTTGTTTGTTGGTTGCTTTGTTTTCAATATGAGCTCATTGAAAATCTCCACATCACAGACCGACTTGCCCTGGTAGAACTCCACTTCAACACTCAAAGCAGACGTCCTCTGTAAGAATGAGATGGTAGATTTGTATGTAGCAGTAGATGAAAGAAGACCTCAAAGATGGGTATCGAGTCAGCCAGCATTTATGAAGCATCTTCTATGTGGCAGCCTTACTTGGAAGCCAGAGATGCGGGATGAACCATCCTTGTGGTTGACGTTCCAGGGTGGAAGAGAGAAGGAAGGGTGAGCCAGAGGTTACACTGCCGTAGATGCTACCATAGGGAGCCCCGCAAGCACAGTTGTCCACACCCTTGGGCCAAATCCCCAAAGGAACTGCCATCTGAAGATGGTGAAGATTTACCAGGGTAAGTAAGGTGGTGTTTCAGGCAGAAGGAACTGCATAGGCACAGAAGTGGGGGCAGCGTGGGGAATGGTGCATGACCCCTCCAGGAAGCCAGAGGTTCGTTTCAGCCAGAGATCAGGCAGATCAGGGATTCCCACATGCTCCTTACCCTGGGTTCCCTAGAATGCACATCTTAGGTTTTCATTTCTCTCTGGTGTCTCATCGAAGTTTCTAGAACTTGCACAGAGTTAGTTTCTCTATTTAGCCTTCTGTACTCCCCTAGACCATTGTATGTGCCTGTGTGAAGACCCTTCTGAAATCATTTTTTTGCATTTCCCCTTGTATGTCTGCCTTTTCCTACCATCGTCTGCACTGCTCAAGGGAGGAGATCTAATCCTTACCTCTGTCTATCTGCATTGTCTGGTTCATTGCTGGCAAAAATATGTTTGGGGAATAATGAGTCACTCCATGAATGGATGAAGTGTTCTGAGTGGCTTTGCTCCCAGTTTTGCAGAGGGGGACCCAGTGTAGGACCTGTTTTGGGGTGCACACTCAAGACATGAACCAAGGATTGGTTTTCAACTCAGTTTTATGTTGAGTTGAGCAAGGCTGTGCTGGGTGGCTTATGTCATTAAGTTCATTTAGGTCAGATAATGCTTATCAAGATAGAGCTGAAAACCCATCTTATTTGTCTGTAGTGTTCTTAGCACTGTGTCAAGGCGAGTTTTCATTTGAGTATTTCTCTTTCATTGATATTTTCTTCCTCACCGGTAGCTATGGGATGATGATGATGCTCATGTTGGTGAAAACAAGAAGAAAAATTACTACCTTGTGTTGGGCATGTCCTGTGTACCAGGGGCTGTGCTACATGCTTTATGTAGATTAACTCAGTTTACTGAATTCATGAGGGAAATTACTATTTATCTAGTACTATTTATCTAGTACCATGTCTCTCTTTAACAGATGGAGAAAATGAAGTACAGAGAGGATCTCTCACTCACTAATGAATGATGGTATCACCATGTCTGACCCAGAACCTGTAGTTCGTCCATGCTTAGTAATTTCTTCTATCAGCAGTGAAATCAGAAGACTGGAAGAATCCTTAGGAGGTCAGCTAGTCCATCTCCTATTTGGAGGCAAGATCATGCTTGAATTGAAGGCCTTGGTATATACACTGCAGGAAATGACTTCTCTGCAACCTTTGTTCACCTGGTGAACTCCTACTCGTATGTCAGGACCCACAATTCAAACTTCTTCTCCTAAAGGAAGCTTTCCCATAGGCCCAAAAGGAATTGCTCTCTTCCTCTCGTGTTCCTTTGTTGTTGTTGTTGTTGTTTATTTATTTATTTTGACAGAGAGAGAGGGAGTAGAGTAGCAGGAGAGGGAGAGAGAGAATCTCTCCTTGACAGCATAGAGCCCAATGTGGGGCTCGATCTCATCAACTGTGAGATCATGTCCTGAGCTGAAATTGAGAGTCAGATGCTTAACCCACTGAGCCCCCCAGGCGTCCCTGGTGTTCCACTTAAATACCTTGTATCTCTCCTGTGACAGTCCCCTATCTTGCCAGGGGTATGTGCCTGGAGGCGGTGTGCATAGTAGTTAAGGACATGAGCTCCAAAGCTATCTGTTAACCCATGTTAATGGGTGATCATGAGTGCTCTTCTCCTGAGAGACTGAATCCCTGGAGGCCAGAGAGATATTTACTATGAGTCTCTTAGATGGTTAATTAAGTCACAAAACTGCCATATTCTTGACACTAATAGCAAGCCTGACTATATCTTCCTGAAGTGCAGATACACCATTCCTGCCAGTTTTTGGATCTTGATCCTGGAAGGACATTGAGAGAAGAGATTGGTTGGTTGGTTGGTGGTTGTTTTGAATAGACTTTATTTTTTTCACCTGTTTATTTAGTTAATTTATTTACTTGCATCCACGCTAGTTCCATATAGGGCGATAATGATTTCAAGAGTAGATTCCCGTGGTTCATCTCCTATGTATAACATCCAGTGCTTATCCCAACAAATGTCTTCCTTAATGCCCTTTACCCATTTAGCCCATCCTACCACCCACAGCCCCTCCAGCAACCCTCAGTTGTTTTCTGTATTTAAGAGTCTCTTATATTTTGTCCCCCTCTCTGTTTTTATTTTATTTTTGCTTCCCTTCCTTTGTGTTCATCTGTTTTGTATCTTAAATTTCCACGAGTGAAGTCATATGATATTTGTCTTTCTCTGACTAATTTCACTTAGCATAATACACTCTAGTTTCATCTACATTGTCATACATGGCCAGATTTCATACTTTTTGATCGCCAAGTAATATTCCTGTGTGTGTGTGTGTGTGTGTGTGTGTGTGTGTGTGTGTGTGTGTGTGAGATTTTTATCCATTCATTCGTCAGTGGACATTTGGGCTCTCTCCATAATTTGGCTATGGTCAGTAATTCTGCTGTAAACATTGGGGTACATGTGCCCCTGACAAACAGCATACCTGCATCCCTAATAGTGCTGTTGCTGGATCATGGGGTAGTTTTATTTTTAACCTTTTGGGGCACCTCCATACTATTTTCCAGAGTGGCTGTACCAGTTTGCATCCCCACCAGCAGTGCAGAAGAGATCCTCTTTCTCTGCGTCCTCGCCAACATCTGTTGTTGCCTGGATTGTTAATGTCAGCCATTCTGACAAGTGTGACATGAATAGACCTCAGTTTTTTTAGAGCAATTGTAGGTTCACAGCAAAATTCAATGGAGGGTACAGAGATTTCCCATCTACCCCCTGCCCTCACACATACATTGCCTCCCCCATTATCAACTCCCCCCACAGGAGTAGTGCAATTATTACAGTTGAACCTACGTTGACACATTATAATCACTCAAAGTCCATGGTTTATATTACTGTTCACCCTTTGTATTGGTCACTCTGTGAGTTTGGACAAGTATATGATATGTACCCACCATTATAGTGTCATATAGTTTCATTGCTATAAGTCCTCTGCACTCTGCCTAATTCACCCCTGTAGAATCTAGTTTTTTTTTTTTTTTTAATGTTTTATTTATTTCTAGGAGAGAGAGAGAGAGAGAGACAGCGTGAGCAGGAGAGGGTCAGAGAGAGAGAGGAGTCACAGACTGAAACAGGCTCCAGGCTCTGAGCTGGCAGTCAGCACAGAGCCCGACGCGGGGCTCGAACCCACGAACCGCGAGATCATGACCTAAGCGAAAGTCGGACGCTTAACCGACTAAGCCACCCAGGCGCCCCTGTAGAATCTAGTTTTAAGGCTGTTTTTCTCTTTGTTTCTTTTCCTTTCTCATTCCATTATCTAGTGCCTTCCCTTTCCTTCCTTTTCTTAGAGACAAGGTATCTTGAAAGTTTTGAAAACCTCATGTCTATTCCCTTTCCCCACTGACAGTAGCCTGGCATCTGCCTCTTGTGCTCCATGCCAGCTAACCATCCATCTGATTGGCCTATTCTTTCTTTAGCCATTTTAATGCCTTTGATTGGCGCACTGGGGACTCAAGAGTCCTGGAAGCCATCATGTCTTTTCATTATAATTTTGCAATTTCTGCTCTTCTCATGGAGGTTGATGTCACAGCTTGAACTCTTGAAAGCGATGTTCATTTTTGCATCTTGAGGGAGCTGAGGGAGCATCCCGTCATTGTCCCTGTGTCCTGGCCTATGGAATGGATCTCTTGAACATGTTAAGTTTTACCAAAACATCTTCACAGGCAACCTAAGGCAGCTACCTATTTGCCCCCTAGATCTCTATGTTTCATCATCTGTTTTTATTCTCATATTTTTCCTTTATTAAAGAACAGAGGTAACAGACAAGGTAGAACAGAGAAATCAAATACCTCAAATTTATTACACCCTTGTTCATGTTCTAATTGATTTGTAAATATCTTTTCTTGAATGGGCCTGAATATTTAACAAGTGTAGACTTTTAATTGATCAGACCAGGATTTGAACTTCTGCCTTGCCCCTAGTGGTATGACCTCGGATGAGTTACCCAACCTTTCGGAGCCTCAGTGTCCTTCTCTGTTGAATGGGGATACCAATAGCATCCGTGTCATTTTGTTGTGGGAACAATCACAATAACCAGCATTAAGAGTATCAGGCACAGTGCTTCGCCTGTTACAGAGACTCATGACCTGCCCCTAGTTTCCTTCCTTTCCTCCCCCCACCTCTCATGTGCCTCTGTTCGTTATCATCCTCATTCTTTAGGAGTTTAATCCAAATCCGTGAGTCGAAGGGCTTCCTCAAGATCTTGGAACGTTTTGGCAGGGACTTTAGGGTTTTTTGTTTTCTGACTCTTAGATCTCTTTTTTCGTGGGGGCATGGGAAAACTCCCTGAGCTCGATTATTTATTCAGTTCTTTCATGCTCCCCAGATTGTCACAGCCATGTTCCAGCCATGTTATCGGCAAGTCTCCCTGAAAAGGCAGTGTAATGTTGCCCTGCGTTGCATCATTGCATATATTATTTCGGTCTGTCATGGACCTGTCTGCAAGTCTTGATGAAGTACAGAGCCAATAGCAACAAGCCTGAAATCTGACAGGTCCTTCACAGAAGCAGCGCCAATCGGTACAGTGGTATTTCTTTAGAAATAAGGCCCTCTTGGTGTCTTTGTTGCTGCAACTAGCAATCTAGCCCCAGTCCTCTCTCCCCCTGAGCTACGTCTTCAGTGCTGGCGATTCAGTCTGTTGTATGGCTTAGAAAAGCAGAGCCATCACAGGCCTGTGATGTACTGAAGGCTGCAGCCAGGAATAGCTGGGTAATTTACCCCCACTCTCGGGCTCTAATTATTCTGTTATTCGCTAGCTTGTTCGATTGACATTCTCCAGGTTCTGCCTTCCCCAAGCAGAGAACAAAAGGCTTCCCTTGAAAGTGGGGGCCTGGCCCTGTCAATACAGTGAACTGCATATAAATAATGCAGCAGTGCAGGCTTCAGTTTTATAAAATCTTGTTGAGAAATGCATGATAATGATCAGGCCCCTGGAACCCAACAGGCGGTGTGCTTTTGATGTGTGCCTTGCTCTGTGTAAAAGCAGGAAAGTCAAAGGTTCTTGTGCTTGCGAAGGCTGTGGTCTCAGGAGAAGTGACACTTTCTCTCTGTCTGTGTCCCTCATAGGTGGGGGCTTCTCCCTGCCTAGAAAAGCCCTGATATATACACATACAGTGGACCCACGGTAAATAGTTTCTGAATTACTGTGTTTTATTACGATGATGATGGCAGTGGTGACGGTGGTGGTGTCAGTGACTACTATTCACCATCAAAGACGGACTTTACTTATATTCTGCCATTTTCATCCTCCGAGGCCTAGAGTGGCCTATTATTTCTGAGAATGCCCTCCCAGCTAGCCTGAGGTCTCTTCTCTCGTCTGCTTAGATTCCCTCCCCATAAACGAATCTTCAGGGTATAAACCTGGCAGCCAGAGCTCCGGGACTCCAGTTGGGGAAAGGATCTTGAGGGCGGACTCGCAGAAGCGTCTCCTTCCTTTATCTCTCTGTTCTTGTCAACATGCTCCTGCTTGTACCTGTACCTTACTCGTTCTTAAGTGAATCTTCGTCATCTTTCATGGTGCAGGAGACGGAGTACCCTGGTTGCTCATGGTGAGGGCTCATGGGGCTCTCATTACTTCCTACACAGCTTTCGGCCACCTTGCTCTTTATAGCCTCACTTTTATTCCCACTTTCGGAAGCCCCTGGTGCCACCGCTTCCTGGACTTTTCTGGGTCTCTGCAGGGAAATCACTGTGCCTCTGGGTTGTTCACCCTCCTGCTTAGGTTTTATCTTTCTGGGTCTCTCAAGGGCCTTACTGCTCCTCCATCTGTGTTTCCTGCCTTTCAGGTCTCTGTTAGTGTCCTCTCGTGTGTTATCTTTGTCACTGCGCATTTTTGCCTTTTTGAAACATTCTTATACTGCCGTTTTATTGGAGTTGTTAAAGGGAGCAGAGATCAACGTGTGTAGTCACTCTGGTATCTTTAACTGGAAGGGTCTTTTTGTTTTTGCTTTTTTCAAGAAAGAAAAGAAGATGTGTTAGCGATTTGGCGTCTGGGGAAGTAGACAACGGAAGGGAGGTATGTGAGGTAGGCGAAATGCATTTTCATAAGGTGGGTGGTTTTGCAAGGAACGCAGTGTTTTGCTGCTGCTTTTGGTCACACCAGGGATCAAAAATCTAGCTTTTTCTCTTCTAGAGTGTGCACAGAGAGCCCTTGCTGAAGGTCTGGGCCATATAATAGAAACAATTAAAAAGTGATTAGGGACCTGAAAGCTTCCTCTTGTAACTGACATCCTAGGGTTCTCATACATTACCTCAGTCAACACGGATTGAGCTCTGAAAATTTGCCAGAGAGGCACTGTGCCTCGTGCTGGGGAATGGATGATGTATACGGTACATATGGTCCCTGCTGTGGGAGGTCATGGCCAGATCTGAGTCACTGAAATTCCGGAAAGGCTAGACGGAGCATCAGGAAATGAAACAAAATAACATTCTTTTATCATAAGGAGGTAGATGCTTTAGTACCTCCTGACCTTCCTCGCTCATACATGCTCTTGTCTAAAATAGTATAAAATAGGGGCGCCTAGGTGGCTCAGTTGGTTAAGTGGCTGGCTTTGGCTTAGTTTATGAGTTGGAGCCCTGCATTGGGCTCTGTGCTGACAGCTCAGAGCCTGGAGCCGGCTTTGGAATTTGTGTCTCCCTCTCTTTCTGCCCTTCCCCCGCTTGCTCTCTTTCTGTCTCTCTCTCTTAAAAATGAATAAAATGGGGGCGCCTGGGTGGCTTAGTCGGTTAAGCGTCCGACTTTCGCTTAGGTCATGATCTCGCGGTTTGTGGGTTCGAGCCCGCATCGGGCTCTGTGCTGACAGCCAGCTCAGAGCCTGGAGCCTGTTTCAGTCTGTGACTCCCTCTCTCTCTGACCCTCCCCTGCTCACGCTGTCTGTCTCTCTCTCCTAAAATTAATAAAAAACATTTAAAAAAAATGAATAAAATGTTAAAAAGTAGTATAAAATACCATAGGCCCAGAGTTCTGGACTCCTCCACCCTGTCAGACCTTTTGATCACCATGGCCCCCGAGACTGCCGAGTTTTAGGCAAACCTGTGTGAAAAACAAAGGCGACCTCAGGTGATCACACCCAATTACTGTGTCATGAATCCTTGATTTCATGTGCAGCTTTGCATTGCTTGTTAGTTCTGAGCTACCACAAAAAAAAAAAAGAAATGTAACTTCAGCCAAGTTCAGGCTGCCATTCAATTACAATTTCTTTTTTAACCCACAAGTCTTCTTGGTGAATTGACCCTTTTATCATTATATAATGGACCTCTTTTTCTGGTAATATTTCTTGTTCTGAGGTTTACTTTTGGATATTTATGTATCCCCTTGAACTTGTTGATTATGAGTGTATGCATGGCATATCTTTTTCTTTCCTTCCACTCTTGAACCTTTCTTGCATGTTTATATTTAAAATAAGTTTCTTACAGACAGCACAGAGTGGGATTGTATTTGTTATTTTTATCTAGCCCGAAATTTTTTGCCTTTTCAATGCAGTTTTTAGTCTAGGCTTCAATCTACCATCTTGCTATTTGCCTTTTATTTGCTTCATGTATTCTGTGTCATTTCCCCCTCTTCCTACCTTCTTCTAGATTATTGAAATATTTTTAGTATTCCCTTTTCTCTCCCAAATTGATGTGTTATAATTTTATCTGTTTTTACTGATTCCTCTAGGATTTATAATACGCATCTTTAACTTATCACAGTTCACCTTAAAATAATTTTATATCCCATCATATGTAATATCTTTCATATCTCCTTATCATTGTGCTATTATTGTCATGTTTTGTTTGTACACATGTTATATATAAGCCCCAGAGTACATTGATTTTTTTTTCTATTTTCTATTTTTAAGATGAAGACAAAGTCTATTATCTTTTAAAGAAATTTAAAAATGAAAAGCTGACCTTTGCATCTACCCACAAATTTCCTTATTCTGATACTTTTCATTACCTGCAATCAACATTCATTTATCAATTAACATTTCCATTTAATGTCATCTTCCTTCTCCCTAAAGAATTGCCTTTAATGTTTTTTGCAGTGCAGGTTTCTTGGAAATGAATTCTCTGTTTTTGTTTGTCTGCAAAAGCCTGTATTTCATAACTTGTGTAAAGATCTCTTTTTTTTTAAGTTTATTTATTTATTTTGTGTTTTTAAAGGTGATTTTATTTATTTTTATTTATTTATTTATTTATATTTATTTTTATGTTTTTATTTATTTCTAAGAGAGAGAGAGAGAGAGAGAGAGAGAGAGACGGTGTGAGCAGGGGAGGGTCACAGAGAGGGAGTCACAGACTGAAACAGACTCCAGGCTCTGAGCTGGCAGTCAGCACAGAGCCCGACGCGGGGCTCGAACCCACGAACCGCGAGATCATGACCTAAGCGAAAGTCGGACGCTTAACCAACTAAGCCACCCAGGCGCCCCTATTTATTTATTTTGAAAGCACATGCCTGATGGGTTGGTGGGGCAGTGAGGGGCCGGGGGCAAGATAGCCTAAAGCAGTCTCCACGCTGATGGGGGCTCGAACCCATAAACTGTGAGATCATGACCTGAGCCAAGATCAAGAGTCAAATGCTTAACTGACTTAGCTACCCAGGCACCCCTGAGGATCTTTTTTTCGGAATATGGAATTCTAATTTGAGGGTTTTTTTTTTTACTTTTTAAAAATATTCAATGCTCTAAAGATGTCATTCCATTTTCTTCTGAGTTGCATTATTTCTGGTAAAATATCTGCTGTCTTTTTTGGACTATTCCTCTGTTACCACTCTGACCACTTTTACAATCATCATTTAAAAATAATACTTTGATTATATAATATGTCTTGATGTGGTTTTCTTTGTGTTTATCTTGCTTTGGTTTCTTTCAGTTGAGTGTGTCTCTGTGGGTTGATAGCTTTTATCAAATAGAGGAAAATTTGACCTTTGTTCATATATTTTTTTATTGCATACTGATACTGTCAGTTTTCTGTTACTTGGTGTCTGGGTTTTGTTGCCTTTTTTTTTTTTTTTTTTTTTTTTAGAACTGTTGTTACTTTTTCCGGTAGGCTGTTAGTGTACTTTTGGCTTAGTTTTGTCTTTCAGAATATTCTTTCTAAACTTTGTTAGTACAGGTTCACTGTAACCTTTACCCAGGAGGGCTCACTTACACTTCTAACGCATTCTTTGGAGGTTTCCACTGAATGTCCTAAGGGGTCAGTGAGGATGGTGCGCTCTAATTTTCATAACTCAGATGATTCCCATTCTCCTGGTGAGCCCTGAGACCTGTTCAGCTCACAGATTTCCAGTCGCTCTCACCGGACCGCCTGGCGCATCTGTGTGCTTATCTGCATCCCCTAAAGCTTTCCTGGGACTTGTGTGCAGATTTCCAGGACCCTCTTCCTGCATGGCTGCCTCCTCTTTGGAAATCTGGGCCAGCACAGCTTACAGCCACCTCGCATTCCTTGAATTCTGATCTCAGTCTCCTCAGTTTCATGAACCTGACTTGTTTTCCTTGGCATCCTTCCTTCTGCTTTGTGGTCGGGCATGGGCTTCCTGGCAGAAAGCCAGAGCAATCCTGGGCTCACCTCATTTGTTTCCTTCTCTTAGGGATAGTTCTGTGGGGCCTGTTGCTCAAGGTCTGAGAGCAGTTGTGTCATGAGCCCCCCTCTCCCCCTTCCCCATTTTTCTAGTTTCTTGAGGCGGGAGGTAAAACCCGGTCTCTGTGACTCCATCTTAGTTAGAAGCAGAAGCTTCTATTGATGTTACTTCAGTAAGCATTTCTATCTAGACGTGGCCCTTAACTTCATCAAATATTTTTCATTCTTCTGTATGAGTTGATCATTTTCTCTCCTTTAATAAAAAAAATGGCAAAGTACATTCATAGATCTTCTTTTATTAAAATGTTTTGGAGTATTATTCATGATGTCTTTTTTTCTCATTTTTATGTAAAATTTGGTCTTGTCTTACTTAGAAATGTTATGTTCCCGTTCCTAATCTGAGAGTGGCCTCTGAGTTTTGTTTCTCATGCTGTTTGGCGTTGTAATACAGTTGTCCTAGCTTCATCAGTAACTTGGGGAGCATTTCCTCTTGTAAACGCTGCAATAATTTGGAGTACTTCGTTCCTTGAACGTTTGTTAAAGTTTCTAGAGTGGCCATTTGGGCCAAAGTTTTATTTGAAGGATGATTTTTAACTATTGGCTCATTTTTAAATAGTAGTTTGTTAAGGTTTCATATGTTTTCTTGAGTCCATTTTAATAAATTCTGTTTTTCTAGTAAATTTTCCATTCCCCCTAAATTTTCAAATTTATTTGAAATAATAAATTGTTACTTTTATGTTATTTACCTAATCTCTGTTTTTCTATTAATGTGTGCTTTATCTGTAAGTATGTCCCTCATTTTCATTCATGATATTTGTTATTTTTTTCCTACTCTTCTTTCTCCTTCCTGACTTTTACCAGAGGGTTTGTTTGTTTGTTTGTATTGCCTTTTAGTAGAGCCATATTTTGGCTCTCTTGATTGTCTGAATTTTGTCTTATTATTTTATATCTTTTATATTCTTTTTTCTTTACTATTTATTTTGATTATTTTCAATTTAATCTATGTTTTTTGTAATTTCTTTAAGTTGGCTGCTTAGGTTATTAATTTTGAGACATTCTTCATTTCATTTTTTTAAATGTTTATTTATTTTTGAGAGAGAGAGCCAAGTGGGAAAGGGGCAGAGAGAGAGAGAGAATATCTGAAACAGGCTCTTCACTGCAAGAGCCCTGTGTGGGTCTGGAACTCACAAACTGTGAGATCATGACCTGAAACAAAGGATGCTTAACTGACTAAGCCACCAGGGAGCCGCATCAAGGGCCTTTTTTTTGTTTTTTTCTAATGTAGGAACCCTTGTTTTATAGATTTCACATTATGTTGTTTAGTTCATCTCATAAAACTTAATGAATAGTAATATTCTTCGGTTGAGCATTTGTCATTACAGAATGTTTCTCTTAATCTTGCTTCGTATTTTTAATCTTTTATTCTTTGTCTGATATTTATATTGTCATATTAAAAACTCGTATCTGTTACTTCTTTGTTGACCTTTTCATAAAAACCCCTTTTGTCATATTTAAAAAAACTGTATTGTAAACCAGGTATTACTCAATTTTAACTCCAGTGTGGATATTACTCTCTTTTAACCAGTTGTGGAATTCAGCCCTTTCACATTTGTTGACATTAACTATAATCAATTTTATTTTTTCTATGGTATTTTTATTTTCTGCTTATATTCCATTACCCTCTTTTGCTTTCCTTTTTGATTGATTTAGTTTGATTTCACTGATTTCTTAACTTTCTCTTTATTCTTTTTTAAGTCCTTGTTATTTTGAGAGTTCTACTAAGCTTTATGATTCTGTTAGAAATTGTCTTCTCATCCTGTACATTCTTAAACTTATGTTCTGCCCAAACATACATATATACACACATGCATACTTTTCCTGTGTACCCCTTCTTCAGTTCCGACTTTGAGATTTTGCTAACAGTATTTTCACTTCTGGGCCATTAGTAGATTTTTCCTTCTAATACAGCAGGAAAGTGTTTCAGGAAAACTGAGTATTACAAATTCCTGTTCACATGGTTTATCTTCATCTATGTAGATTTAAACCCGTGTGTATGTGCATATATGTATGTGTGCGCACACATATACATGTGCATTATGTAAGTGCACGCACACTCACATGGAGAGAGAGAATGAACATAGGTGCGCACCACCACTCGTTCCTCTAGTCTCTGATTTCCCTTATGTTGAATCATTTGTGGGGTTTTTTTTGTTTTTTTTTTTTTTGGTTAAGCTCATTCTCAAGTGTTGTCTTCAGATCACGTATATGGGAAGTTTGCTTTTTTAATCCTTACATGTTGAAGATGTTTTTCTTTTCCCCTGACAGCTGAATAATATTTTGTCTGGGCATAGGATTTTTGGATCATTTTTCCTCATAGTCTGTACACTGTTCCACTGTGTTCTACATTCCAGAGGTGTAGATGAGAATTCCTTAGCTGGGCTGAATCTCTTGCCTTTGTAAGTAACTTACTCTTTCTGTCTGGAAGCTGGTATAATTTTCTGTTTATACTTGAAATTCAAGTATTTCCTGGATTCACTTCCTGGACTTAATGAGCGTTTTAATCTGAGGGCTTAAATCTTGCTTCAGCACAGTATAATAACAATAAAAAAAAAATCTAGTAGTGTAGTCATTTAATTACAGCATCTCTTTCATCTCTCTCTCTCTCTCTCTTTTAAGGTTTTCCTTTTCTCCTTAAAAAAAAAAATCCCGTGTGGAATTAGAGTAATTCTCATGTTACACTGCACGATCTGCTCTCCATGCCTCTTCTTTCTTCCCTCATTATTTTCCTCTTCGTGCCTTTGCTCTGGGTAGTTGGAGATATTGTTCACCTGGTCTTCCTGATCATTAATTTGATTTTCAACGGTGCCTGTGATTTTCTTTTTAGTTCTTCTGCAGAGATTTTTAACATTTTAAATTTAAAATCAGTCGTTTTTGTTCAGAAAGGCTTCCTCGCCGCCTTCTGCACTCTCACTACTTCCGTTATTGACATCGAGGTCCAGGCGTTTTACTGTTACCCTCTTCAGAGACACCTGCCCTCCTATATATGCTCTCTGACACCCGCTCTCACATCACCTGGTCCCCTAAGTTAGGCGTGGTTTTTGTGCTGCCTGCTCCTTGGTTGCTGTCCTTTTGACCTGAATATAGGATTTGACCGTCTCTTCAGCAGTAACAAATCTGAAAGCAGTGATGCTCCTGCACTTTCTGCTCTGGCCTTCTGGCCGGCAGGGAACAAACAGCCAGTGGCCTCTCTCCCTGGGGACAACACTCCTCCCTGGCTGCGCATTTTTGAAGCAACACAGGCTGCTAGTGTGGCCCTCTCTGTGATCCTGATTCTACAAATTACACCCTCCACCCTCAGTGGGCTGCTAGGTCAACTTGCCTGATGGGGAATAGCTATTCTGGGAGTTGCGGGTTGCTCACAGATGCCTCAGGGAGTGGCAAAACCTGGGTCTTAATAAAGGCTTCACCTTTTGTTCTGCTACGATACCTTGTCTTGACTCACTCTCCCTCCTGGAGTTTTCTGGAGAGCCGGAGGCCCCGGATGCACTCTCTACATTTTGCCAGTTCTGATTTTGTTTGTTTGTTTTTGATGTCTTAAAAAATTTTTTTTAAGTTTATTTATTCTGAGAGAGAGAGAGTGGAGGAGGGACAGAGAGAAAGAGGGAGAGAGAGAATCCCAAGCAAGCTCCAACTATAGCCCAATGCAGGGCACCAACTCACGAACCGTGAGATCTTGACCTGACCTAAGATCTAGAAGCAGACGCTTAACCATCTGAGCTACCCAGATGCCCCCACTGCTGCTTTTACACATTCATATCACCTAAGGGTTGATTTACCAAATGAAAACACTCTTCAGACCCTAAGAGTGTTTGAATAATCCTGAGGAGGGAGGGTGGAGTTGCCTGCAGCTGTAAAAGGCCCTGCCTCCTAGGCTCAGTCATTTTCCCCCGAAGCAGGCTCTCTGACCACTTATTCTAACTTGCCTTGAGGACCTAGACATCTCTCTCCTTGCCCTAAAGGGTGAGGGGTGGTGAGGCAGGGAATCTGCCTGGAATAACGTAGTTGCGCTATAAAGTGTTGAGTTAAGTGTTGCTCGCTTACAAACCACCACCAGTGCTCAGTGGTTTAACATAGGAATCCTTTATTTGGCTCACTGTGTTGCTCATTTAGGCTGTGCTCTGCAGGGTGGTTCTTCTAGTGTTAGCTGAACTCGCTGTGTCAGGTCTGGCCTGGGGATGTGTGATCCAGGCTGGGCCTGGCCATCGTGGCTCCGCTGGACATCTGTCTCCTCCTCCTTGCACCGGTGTGCTAGCCCCACGTGATTTTCTCAAGGCCGTGTGCGAGGCGCAGGAGAGCCAGCAGAAACACAGAATGCCTCTCGAAGCTTGGGCTTGAAACCAGAATGTGGTCCTCCTGACTTATTCTTTTGGCTGAATCCATGTGGCAGAATCCAAAGTCTAGAGGCAGGAAAGGAGGCCCTGTGCACAGGGTGGGGACAGGAGGGGGCGGGGCAGCTACGAATCACATGGCAAGAGATGAACATAAGTGGAGGGTTGGACCCTTTGGGCCGCGACCCCAACCTGCCACCGCTGTTAAGAACTGGAAGGCAATATTACCACGTTAGAATGCTACCTCAAAAGAAGGAGCTTGGAGCTAGTGGTGGGGGGTGCCATTGGGACTGTACCATAAGGAAGACTTGGACTTTGCCAAGTAGTCAAGAATGAAAAAAACAAAACAAAACAAAACAAAACAGTGAGTGGAAGGAGCAAGAAAGCAGTTAAGACAGAAGGAACGTTGAGAGCAAAGAGATAGAATTCTGCAAATGACTAGGGCCTTTGGAGAGTGAAGTGTTCTGTGTGGCCAGATGAGTAGAAATAATCTGTTCATGCCATCTTCTGTTCCATAGCCTTGAGCCATCAGAGCTTCCAGAAAGTTGGAATTTCAGGCTTTGTGCCAAGAGGATTTGGCCTATTTTATGTTCTTCAGAGCATGCTACATAGGTGACTGTCTTCTTGATACCTCTGATTTTAAGAATTGTCTTTTATAAGGTAAAGGATTTAGCATGTGTATATTACATTTCTTTTGACACTACTGCTCTTTTAGTTTATCTTTCCCACTTAGCTTCCTTAGCTCATGATGTTCTGCCATCTCGGCTATGTCTGAAAAAGTCCTTCATGACAAATAGCATGCATTTGCTTTCAAAAGACATTTAGATCTCACATAATGTTATCTCCTCTGTGGAGCCCTTCTTGCTTGATACTTTCTCCCCTTTCCTCCCACCAGGTTATATCAGATTCCCTTGCTAAAGCTTTTCATTTTTCTCTCTCCTTCCTAGAAATTACTGTCAGTATGTGATTTGAAGAGTGATTTATTGTTATAAATTTATTATTATTTCTATGTCCCCCCCATTTGTCTTTCATCATCTGTGGAGGCAACGGACCAAGTCTTTTGCATGCCACCAGTTCCCCTGGGCATCACATGGTGCCAGGGGCATAGTAACTGAATACTAAATACTTATTGAGTAGGTGAATGAATGAGTGAATCCATGTGAATGACTGAATGAGATGCACCTCGACTATTGACTCTGAGAGAGAGTTTTATCCTTAAAACTATGTGTACTCCCCAAGTTTATCACTTACCTGTGGTGAGGTGAACAGACCATATTTGGTTGGTGGTGCTGCCATTCAGTCAGTATGCATTTTGGCTGAATGTTGACTAAGTACTGGAGGCAGAGCTGGACAGGGCTGGTTTGGCTCTGAAGGCTTAGCTAGAGTTACTGGGAGGATAGGGAAGTGAATGGGCAGAGACAGTTACCATGGTAAATGTTAAGGGTATGTCCAGGTTGAAGCTTAGAGAAGTGGCTTTGTGTCTGAGCTTGTTCTTCACTGAGGCTTCATGAAAAGGGATCGTCTGAGCTGAGTCATGAACACTAACTAGAAAATCCTTAACAGTGAAGAACATTGTAGGCAGAATGAAGGGTTTCACTGCACAGAGAAGTGAGGAATCAGGCCTGCTAAGGGAGACTTCAAATAATTCCACACTGGAGAATGAAGAAAGCAAGGGTGGGAATGGCAAGACGGGAATCTGGAGGTTGGCACAGTCATATTATTAAAGACGTTTTAAGCCCAGCTACGGGAATGGACTTTTTCCTGAAGGCAGTGAGGAGCAATTGAAGAGTTTTAATCAGGGATTGGTATAATCAGATTTCATTTTATAAGGTTTGCTATGGGCACAGTATGAGGCATGGGTTGGAAGGCAATAGCACTATTGGGAAGGTATGTAAGGGAGCAGTCAATTACATAGCATGTTAAGGTCAATGATAGAAGTATGTTTCTCGTTCTTGGAGCTCAGAGGAGGAGCACTTATACCCAGAACTGGGGACTCAGTTATGAGGGTAAAGAAGCTGGGAAGAATTTTCCAAACAAGTAGGAGTAGGGCAAAGACATAGAAATGTGTAAGAATATGGTCCCTACCAACCCCCCCCCCCGCCCCCCCGCGGGAGAACTGCAAATGATTTATTGTTGCTGGAATGTACATTACTAAGACTGAATGTATGAGAAGTGAAGTGGGAGAGGAAAATACCTTCCAGCATTTGGGTTTTCCTTCTATTAAATATCACTTTAGACTGGAGTAACCATATGCATACCAGGCATGTTTTGAATTTATTTTTATGTTTTTTATTATAGAGAATTATGAACATACACCAAACAGAGTAGAACACCCATTTACCCATCACTCAGCCCCACAGCCACCAAGTGGTGGCCAGGTAGAAATGTAGATGTTGAATCTGAACAGGGATGTGTAATTACTTACTTTGACTTATTCTACTTCATAACGCTACTTCAGGTATCCGGGTAGGTATTTGGCGAAATCTAAAGGAAGCCTGACTCATATTATTGGTTCTACATCTCTCCCACTTTCTTAGGTCTCTCTGCTCCCTGGTGTGCAAATGGACATATTCAGCAGATAAAGGCTGGGATGACAGTTTCTGGAAGATGATTGGCCTGGAAGATTTTGTGGAGGATAATTACAGCAAAATAGGTAAAAACAAAACAAAATGAAAACATCTCGAGAGTGATTATGTGTATGTATAGATGAGGATATTGGTTTTTTGTTTATTTTTGTGTGAATTGAAATGCAGAAACTCAGCCCTGTTTTTCTAAGAGGAATGGATCAGTTACTGTGGGTAGATCATGTCTTGTGGGCCCTTATGTTGGGACTCATAGGACTCGAGTGGAGATATAGGCTGTAGAAGTCTGTATTGAAGTAAAGAATTGTAGACATTGGGTTAGATTTGAGGAAGACATTAACATGGAGTAGCTGGGAATAGCGTAATTGGGGGTACGAACAGATTTTTTTCCCGTCAGTACTAGGAAAATGTTTTGTCAATTAGATTCAGGGAACCACGCAAGGCCACGAACAGGAAAAAAAAAAAAATTGAAGACATCAAAGTTAGAAGAAACAAGAACAAAACAAACTAGAACATGAGCCAGTGGTTCCTGACTAAGGCCATAGAGTCCCAGACATCCAGATTTATGTGGCAATGAGTAGGTATTAAAAGCATGGGTGACTAGTAGGGGTGTACTTGGTGACAGAATATAGATGCCAGGTACAAATCACAGCAGCTGGCATTTGAAAGTTTAAAGTTTACATGTTCATTTCACAGAGACTTTTTTATTTCCCTTAGTTACTACTTAACAGTTCTAGTAAGCTGTCATCAGGGAAGCAGTTATCCCTAATTAAAGAGAAATTCTTTGGTATTGTTGAGTGTTTAGGCTAAGATGTAACGATAAAAGCGAAAAGTACAGTGAGTTAAACAAGATGAAAGGTAATTCCCTCTTTATGTAATACAATAGAGGAAAGTGACCATCAGACCAGTTCTGCCATTGTCACAACGTGACCTCCAACTTTGGATCCAAGGTAGTTACTCAAATTCTCATCAGTTCCCAGCCAATGAGTGGGAAGAATGCAAAGGACCAGAGAAATCCATCCATGTTCTTCTGGAGAGCGCATAACCTAGAAATGAGCCACGTCATTTCTGATTGTATCCCACCGACCAGCCCTTGTTCATAAGACCCAGCTAGGCTGCCAGGGCCGAGCAGCCATGTGTCCATATGGGCACATGACCAGCTGAAACTTGAGAGTTGTGCTTTTGAATATAGACCAAAAAAACTGGTATCTGCTAGGAAATGTGGTCATTGGCCGGGCAGCCATGTGTCCATGCACAGGACCAGATGAAACTTGAGAGTTGTGTTTTTGAATATTGACAAAAAAACTGGTATCTGCTACACCTTCTGACTGCCCTTGATAACTGAGTCATGCAATAGGTTATTCCAGTTCCATCTTTCTCTGGGGGCATCCTCAGGACCCATCTGCTAAAGTTCAGGGATAGAAACATGAGAGGCTCAAGTAGGCCCTGCACTACAATGTTGTAGATAGGATAACTTGGTTGTCTGTGGTCTCTTCAACTACGCATTGCTAAGTCTGGGGGAAAAGAACAGTCAGAGTAGTATTCACAAAGAGCTGTTCTGGAATTTCTGTGGCTGGGTTCAAACGGTCTCTGGGTCTGAGCTGGTGGAGAAGGGGAAGAACTCTGAACCAGGGATGAGAGGAAGACAGCAAAGCAGCTTTCTTCTTCATCAGCTACATTCTGAGTCCTTGGGGAGGTGATTTATATGCATTGTCTCATTTTTTTTTTTTAATGTTTTATTTATTTCTAGGAGAGAGAGAGACAGCGTGAGCAGGGGAGGGTCAGAGAGAGAGGGAGTCACAGACTGAAACAGGCTCCAGGCTCCGAGCTGGCAGTCAGCACAGAGCCCGACGCGAGGCTCGAACCCACGAATCGCGAGATCATGACCCAAGCGAAAGTCGGACGCTTAACCGACTAAGCCACCCAGGTGCCCCTGCATTGTCTCATTTTATGGACGGGAAGACTGAGATTCAGTTCCTGTCCGCTATTAAGTTGACAGATCAGTAGTAGAACTAGGGTCTCTACCTCCACACTTTACTACCAAAGCAGACTGCCTGTTGGGATATATGAGATGGTGGCAACTGGTGTGGGTGTCTGGTGGCCTCCAGAGGGACTGGGCAGCAGTCTCAGTATGTAGCACCCAAAGCAACATCAGGTAGACTGCAACAAGTGTGCATACCCAAACGGGAGTAGGGTGTGATGGGATCTCAGTTGCTAAGTGGAGTATAATTTCACAGGGTGTAAACGAGTCTTAATGTTTTAAGTATTACTGTGATTAATACGATGGTTGGCTTGAAAATTCTGGGTGGCCCGGCCATTTGGAGGCAGCAGCTTGGAGAGTGACAGGAAACAGGGTTGGTCTTTCATGGTGGGGGCTGAGCGAACCGGCTGGAGGGTGGTGTGCCGGGTCTCCTGCCAACCAGGCAGGGGTTTTAGACAGTGCTTCCTGTTCACCAGGGAGAATGGGCGGCCACACAGAAGCTGATGCTCAGCGAGAAGCTTCTCGAGGGGAAGGACCACTGCGCCTTACCCTTGAGTGTCTTGGCACAGGCGATACTGATAAATGGATGCTGATGAGATATGTGGGACGCAGGCAAGGTTGTTGGATCCGAGACAGGTGACAAGGGTTCAGAGACAACTGGCCCAGAGCTGTCCTGGGTCCTAGCCTGCTGGGGCTGCTATGACGGACCACCGTAGGCTGAGTGACTTACAGCAATGGAAATATATTCCTCACCCTTCTGGAGACTGAGAAGTCCAAAGTCAAAATGCCAGCAAGGTTACGTTTAATGCTGAGACCTCT